>JAYKKI010000040.1:1640000-2840000 GCA_039881145.1 Druceiella hillmani | reverse complement strand
TAATGTGAGTCGCATATTTTCCCTATCAATATAGATTGGAGTTGTTAATTTTATATGCTCTATAAATGTTGCAATCGGCAAAAATTTGCAATGATACCGAGAAATACGTCCATTACGTTAGGTTACTACTAAAGTTACTTTTTATAACTTGTACTTTAGCATTATTTCCTTGTACTTATGCTTAAACTTTCAGCTCCTTTCGTCAAATCGCCTATTGTAAAGTTTCACCTAAACATTGAAGTAAATCCTCTTGGAATAGTTCCTAAAAAATGAGTGTACTAATTAACCATGAAGCAGGGCAATTTCGTTGAAAAGTATATAAAGATAAATAGGACAGTTAGACAGCATATTTCATATCATTCTTATATTTTATTTCCCTTATTTTTAAAGAATTCCTGATATTTCATGTCTACATGAATATTAAATACTTATTTAAAATAGATTAGCGGCACATGAGAATCCGACTTAATCACTTACTTATTTTCCTACTCATAGGTAATAATCTGTAATTCATGAGAAAACATTTCATAAATTACATTAATTATTTAAATTTTGTTCTTCTTTAAATAAAATGTTTACACCCAAAATATACAAAAATCACAAAACATCGTTTCTTTGTCGCCAAATAGCCGTAGACTTTTGTAATCTATATACATTATCAATGTTTGCGAGCAGTAATTGAAATAATCTATATAGCTAAAGTATAAATAACGCGCTCACGTAGTCTTCGCTACATTTAGTTTTTTTGTTTCCTTTGGAAAGTTATTTTCGAAACAAACTTTAAAAGAATATATCAACTCAAGATGGTCAAAATCTTAACAATTGCGTTCTTTGTTATTATACAAAGCGCAGTCGGACAAGACGTGCAGATTGGATCATGCGGTGCAGACATCGAGAGGATTTCAGACTTTAACCTAAATGACGTGAGTTTTTTTTATATTTTGACCATAGAGTTTTATTTATTTACCCATTTTTTCGAACTGATTCCCAGTACTAATTACATAACTATTGTTGATAGTACGCTGGAACGTGGTATCAAATCGAAAGGATAGACAACGAATTCGAAGGAGCATGCAGCAGGACCACTTTTTATCCAGCTGAAGAAGGTTATCTGGCATTGAATAGTACTCGAGTTATAAATGGAGATCTGGAATACACACTGGGTGTAGCGAGAGTAGATTCCAGTGATGGTTCTGGAAGACTCGAACTTACCTTCCGATTTCCTGTAGATGGTAAATATTTGATTGTTTGAATGAATTTACAAATGACGAAAATTTTTTACAATTTATGTATTTTTCTTATTTCACATGCTTAAATTAGTTCCAAAAGTTTGTATTATAAATCAAATTTTAAAATAAGTATAATTTTAACACGGTTTTTTTTTCAGAATCGTTCTTCGAAGCCACCGCCCACCAATACGTTATAGCGATGGAAGCATCCGAGTACGCACTCGTTATCGGATGTGATGACAGCGAAGGTGATTACAGAAGTGGTAAGTGTAACGGGACTTATTTTTTCTCCATGGTTGTTTTTTTATAAATGTTTGTTTTCGTAATTATATACTTAAAAATATGTATTTTTCGGAAACTGGGGTCATTTCAAGTTAAAAGAGGATGTTTATATTCGATATTTTTTAATTAAAATAAAAAAAATCAGAATAATGCAATAATACTATTTGTGACATTTTTTAAATTACATTTAATGTGGACTTTTGTGAAAAGACTATCCTAAATTTCCAGTTTTTGCATGGAAATTGTCTCGCACGAAAACGCTGACGCCTGAAGCGGTTTCTGCTATTGATATTATAGTGGCAGACAATCCTTATCTATCTTCAGTGAATTGGAAGAAAACGGACCAGTCAGTAGCGACGTGTGGGAATTTGGCATCTTAACGACTTTCCCGCTATTTGTTTACATCATGCTACAATATAACTTTTATAGTGGAATACAAAGTAGCTGAAAGAGAATTTGTTATATTTCTTCTTTTTTAATAAAAAAAAGTATAAAAATAATTGTGAAACAATAAAATTTCAATTTACAATACAAAATAAATATTTCAATATTTTACTGTATTTTTATTTCCTCTTTAATAAATATAACTTTTAATTAAAATGATATTATTAAAATTGTGTATTATTTGAAAAATACGGATTGTTCTTTAGTTATATTTTTAATTACATAGAGATTAAAACTGATATTTATAAAAGTTGCCGTATAAATGTGGCCTATACAAATAATACAGAATAAATATCGCCTATATATAGTAACGATTTGAATCAAAAGTTTAAATTTGGTCTTAATAGCACTTGGAATTTCCACGTAATGAAATGTTTACGTGAAAATTATCTTCTATGAAAATCTAGCTAAAGTTTTTAATAACGGTCTAGTCAAAACCAAAATGTTTGAATAACGACTTTATCAGTTTAACCAGACCATTAATCTTACCGCTGAATAAGATGTAAATAAATGAGTGAACAGCCTTACGTCTAATATTATCTTATTATCCTTTGTATCGATACTCTGAATTGTTACATTCTTCCTACTTTTCGGACTACAATAATGACTGCACCCTTATAATAAGTAAATTGAATAGAATTTAATGCGTCAAGTTAACACATAATTATATAGCAACAATTCTCAAAACACAATATCATCATAGCAACGACGATAACACGAAAACAAACTACCATCTTAAAGTATCCATTAACGGCAAACCTTATTAGCCCAGGAATGCAGTCACTAGCAAATCGAAATGTCATATTAAAAGTTCTTTTCATGGCGTACAACGCCATAAGTCCAAATTTTGTAGTCGTATTTCTTTGGAAGCGATCACAACTTTCTTAATAGGTTTGCGCCATATTCTTCAAGTTCCACAAGCTATTCCCATCTGTCTTATGGAATATTCCACATCATAAGATGACGTTTGAATACGATCCTGTAGAGTAGAAATTAATACCAAAGTAATTTATTCAGTTAGCCCTTAATAAACATAGATGCCATAACACTCAGTTGAGAGCGTTGTAAAACTTCTGAGTTTGAGCGTTAGTACTGTCATCTCACGCATAGTATTGAACATAGATATGCACATATATATGTAGGTATAAAACATCGATATATTCATAAATCTGGGACTAAGAAGACTTTTCGAAACTAGTCACAGGTTATCATAATTTCGAAATGATTCGTAGTTGTTGCAGCCAACAAGGAGAACGCAGAATTTTATTTATGATAAAGAGATTTAGACATTTGAGTCTATATGCGGTTATATATATTTGTACACTGTGGTTCTTACAATTTTGGTTCCCTTAGAATTTTAAATTACTTACGGACATGTAAGTTTTGATCCACTATCCCATGAAAACCTAACCTGTTTTTATTTAGGGTGCGGCAACCACTATCTATTACTTGGAAGATGAATATTTTTATAATTCAATACATTTAAATAATTCCGATTTTTGTATCCATAATTTATTTCCCGTCTTTTATGTGTTTAAATAACAAATTTTTAAAAAAAATAATATTTGAATGAAGATACTTGCCTTCATTAATTATCATTTGATTCTTGTGTACATTTTAGCTATATAGATAAAAATTCGCACGTCCTCTGTATCTATATAGATTGTAGTTGTATTTCTATTATTGCTACTTGATGTTTGTCAAAATCTGTATCAAATAATATAACTGTGAATGACGTCAGTCATATATTCGATACTTGTCAAATCTTGTCCATGTCTATAGAAATCGCATTTAATTTTTTTGTTACTTTTTGAACGGAACATGTGGTTAATATTGACACGTTTTCTACTCGAAGCATTTTTTAAATATCAGGTATTTGTTTTTCTTTGCGAATTAAGCAAACTTGAATATTTAACAATCGTTTGTATAACTGATAAATAAATAATGAAATCATCTTTATTTTGAATTGAATTTTCCAATGCACTAACACTCAATTAAAAATAATTATGAAGAAGAAGTAAGAACTTAATATCTATGGTAAAATGTAGTGAGTACAAGTAGGGAAAATTTTAAAATGGAATTAACCAAAAGAAGCTACACATCAGAGCCAATTTAAGGAATATTATCAAACAGAAGAAAATAATAATTTGGGTCGTTTTTTGCTTGTGGTTTATGAAGAAATAAAGCGTGTCGTTGTTGTGAAAGAATTTTTTAAACTGTCCATATTTTGAATATGACTATATAATTAATTTCTCGTTTCATTGACGCAAATTATTTACTAACTCCACATAAAAAATAATTTGCGCGTCTTGATTATCTATATACATTAGATAGAAGTTGTTTTTAAGAAGCTTAATATCATTATTACAATACAAAATTTCTATAAACATCATGTTTGCTAATGGCATATTGAATTCTAATTATAATGTGGTTTACAATAGTTCAGACTGTTAAGTACTTTACCACGGGACTGGATAACGTTTGTGTGACATTGATACGCTAAATTTAACTAGTTTTCATTTTGGATGCAGAAGCGAGTAAATCTAATCTGTCCTATGTTTATATTAAAGTTATTTCAATATGTGTTCCTTTTATTATATCTAATGAGATATCTAATTTGGAAAATTAAGTTTTAAAAAGGCGAAGAATGTTTCAACAAGGATAATTAGTTACTCATTACGCAATATTTATCATTTGTATCTCGTTTATTTTTACTATATGGATAAAATACTCAAGCATTCTTCACTATCTATATAGATTGAATTTATTTTTTTTAAAACATACAATTTGAAATGTGTCAAAATCTGGTCGAAATTGTATACATGGACACTGTGTCGAGTGCAACTTTGATGTATGTAAAATCTTTTCTCCGTCTATAGATGTGTTTAATCTGTTTTACGTATACTATAGAAATATGTTTCCGCTCATCGCATGCTATTGATATGATTATTGAAATTGGTGCACATAGTACTATATTTGGTTTCCGCAGCTTCGGTCTTTTCACGACGGTTAGGCGCTGGTCAGTGGGGTTGATTAAGGCTTGGGTTATGATGCCTATCGTCTACTTTTTTATTTCGGACGCAGAGGCAACTATCCACAAATTTTCAGATTATGTTTTTAAGATATTTGAAAATTTGTCTATATTGTATCTATAGCTAAATTTTTTTTATATTATATTAAACGTTATATTAAACGTTAAAAATGCATTGAATGTTACAAAAGCGATAATTACCTTCAAAATTTATCATGTGTATCTTCCATATGTTTTAACTATATAGATAAAATTACCCGCACGTCCTCTATATCTATATAGATTGCACTTGATTTTAAGTAGCGCTAGTTGGAATTTGTCCATATCTAGACAAATTCGAATAACCTTGGATAGCGTCAATGGTAACCTTGATACATTTAAAATATCGTTCAAGTGTATGATATATTTAAATATTTTTAGCTGGACCTAGGGATATGGTTGTGTATTATTTTTTTTTTATTTCTAACTTTTTGAAGCATGCATGTGATTAATATTGACTTATTTACTATATGCTCCAACTTTACGAGTATCGCAAATTTTTAGAGTTCTGTAGTAAAATGGATGAAATGGAACCTTTAAAGTAACGATGTACACCTCTGTCCGATTGTAAATTAGGTGAATCATTAAAACTGTTTCAAATTAAGACTGGTTTTGATTAAATTTTGGTATGAAGACATAACTAACATATCGAAGTTAAGAATAAATATATTTTAATTGATTGAATATATTTGGCATTAATTTTGTAGAAATTCATTCTTACGAAACCTAGGTCGTGGTAAAGAAATTAAAGAAAGTGGAAATGATACTACATCACGTAGTTTCATTAATTGTGTATATTTTAATTGTTTTTGGGGAATTCCAGTGGGTTATCATCAAAGCAGTACCTAATATTTTTTATGTGGCATCGTCTTCGCGAGATATGACGCTACAAGAGAATTGTGATATCTTCCCCCACCCTCACCTCATCTTTTAATTCATGTATTTTCATGTTTTTTACAATCATAACACCGTAAATTATATAGATACATTATTATCGTTTCAAGCTTTCAACGCAGTCATTCCTCAGGAAGGAAATTTATGTCAATGGACTCGCAGTATCCTCGAGAGACATGCGTTCGTGTTTTATGCTATGGTGTCAATTCTATTTTGATTTTATTCACGAAAGATTGAAATAAATGCACACACACATATATATATATATATATATATATATATATATATAAGTATATAAATACAAATACTAAGAAATCTATCAGGTTCCGTGGAAGGAGGTCATTAAGTACTCTTTTTTTTATTAGCAGCTAGAAGGATCGCATTAAAAAAGTACTATGTACCTTAGAAAAATATCCATATGCCGAAAAAAACGTCAGATGGCAGAATTTAAAATGACCTCGTGGAGAATTCAAAATGTCCCTCTCTGTGTTGAAAGTAAATAAAAAACTTTTTTAGACATAAATTGATACATCAAAAATGCCGATTACTTTCCATCATACACTGATTTTGGAATAATAACTAAAAGAATTAATTCTCAGATTCTCCTAAACCCATAATAATAGAAATTCTATCTAAACCTGAAAAGAACTCGATCCTTTCATTAATAATGACATCCTTGATGAACCGTGTTCCAAATTATTAAAATCCCTGAAAAAATCGCATTACAGTCCCAAGTAATATTAAAAACCCGAAAGTGTGTTTCTTTGTTCTTCTTTCAGGCCACAACGGAGCAACGGAAAATTAAGAGTTTATTTACTAAAATAATGTACTAGAACGAATAAGCGAAATGCATTAAATAGTCGAATAAAGATAATTAATTTGATTATGAATGTAAAGCTAGAATGACTACGGCAGGGAAACCTTAAAATTGTAATTACACGCATTACATAAAATGATGAAAACCTATCAAACACGAGTAAATCAACTGCAATGGTGCGGCACCGGCTTCGTTTCGGGGAATTCCGGTCCGTTTCTTTTAATGATTATGTCTTATAACACAATATGTAGCACGCTGGACTTTTAAGAATTTGTGGTAATATTTGAATGGACCGCATATATTTTAAAACATGACCGACGACCACATTCACAACGACTGTAAAAAGTCTACAATAAAGAAAATAGCGAAATATTCAATTGTATCCAACCGAGACCCTATGGCATTAATTAAACTGATTTGATGTGAAAAATGCTCTAGATGCGTTAAGGGTAATATTGACGTCATTCGAGATTACATGATCATTTACATAAAAATTATTTACATAAAAATTAAATCACAGATACAAGAAATAGAAATAGTCAAACATATTTTAGAGAATAAAAAAGTGACAGATAATGACTTTTCATCCAAATTATAAATACGTAGATTTTTCGCGCATCAGGGTAATATAATTTAATATACAACTGTTCATTACGTAGGATAAGTTTATGAATAAAATATTTCTTTATTTCTCCACTTCCACCGATACTAATAAATCGGATGGCAGACTTTAATGGTTCCAGTCATTATCTATTGACGGCGTTGAGAGACATTTCGTTATTCGCGAATAGACATGAATTTATGACGTCGATATTCACGGAATAAACATCGAAAGAAATTAAAATTCATGTAATAAACTTTATGAGAATTTACAATTCATATATATATATATACTTTGTAAATAAGATTCCAGCCGGCGCACGGCTCTCTTTTTATTGGTTGATTACGAATCATCACACAATTATAAGAGTTTTTTAATATATTTTTGTAAATGATATGTCAGAAATAATATTATACTTTCTCATAGAGGATAAAAATTGGAGACTGTTAACGAATTTTATGCTGGTGTTATTTGATACATTACGCAGTGATAAAAAAGGAATTAAAACCTTTTCCCCATTCCAAGCACTCTACACGATTTCCAACCGATTTTAATACATAAATATCCACATTAATAAAATTAATAACCTAATATTATCATATAAAAACCTCTCACCTAGCAATATTTGATACCTTTCAAAGTATTTTCTTCCTCCTACATTGTTCAATTCAATACATAGACTGTGAAAAAGCAATAAAACAAGTTTAATTATTACGGTATAAATTATGCTCTTCTTTTTCTTCAAAGATAAAAATTCGCTACAAAATATTAATATTTAAAAAACCATCTTATCTATTATTATATTATCTTATGTATTTACTTATATATCCAATCATCATATCATCGTACTTAATTTCAAAGTGTATATATTAATCATCGATTATACCTAAATCATAATCCTGGTCATTGGCTTACTGCTGACCAATTACGACTGAATTAATACTTTATATGAGTGTTTACTATTTAAAATAATAATAATAATAATGTATTAAGTTAAGTAAATCATAATGTATACACACACACTCACATGTATTCACTTATACACTCTATTGCAAAAAAAACGGGCACTTATAGGAATAAACGATATCAGAGTTATTTTATTATTATTTGATGCATTTTATATATCGTTTTTACCTACTTCAGTCATTAAAAATGCGAATAAATAAAAAAAACGATATAACGTCCATAGACGAGCGCTTTCATACTGGTACATTAAAAATGGGTAAAGTTTATTTTTGAGTATTTTTTATCAATTTAATAAAAAAATTGAAAATTTTGTAACGAGTATGGCCTCCTCTAGCTAAAATCAATGCGCTTAATCTGATAGGCATTCTTTCGACGACGTTTTATCAATTCCGGAGGAATACGTTCCCATTCAGCGACGATCACATTTTAAAGGCCTGAATTTGGAGCTGGTTTTACGGATCTGACGCATCGTTTGAGATTATTCCATATGTGTTCTATAGGATTGAGGTCGGGACTTCTAGCTGGCCCGTCTAACCGATGAATTCCTGCCTCCTGCTTATACGCATCAACCTCTCTAGAGCTGTAGGCGCAAGCGTTGTCGTCCATAAAAATGGACTCGCCTCCAACTGCTGTTAATGCGAGTTGGGCATGAGGAATAAGAACCTCTGTTATGTACCTTTGCGCATTAAGTGGGCCATTTTCAATAAAAACTAATTCGGTACGGTCATCTAAGTTAATACCAGCCCAAAACATTAAGGAGCGTTCACCGTAAGGGGATGATTTCCTCAAAGAACACTTCTGCAAAGCAATCTCCAGGTCTTCTTAAGACTCGCCGACGTTGTTCCTAATCACTAATCGATATATTGTCACTAATGAGCTTCATCGGAAAATAAAACACTATTCCAGTCTTGTTGAGTCCATGACGAAAAATTTTGAGTGAATCTCAATCCGGCAACTCGATGCTCACGGAGCAATGTAGGGCCCCGAGCTGGGCGATAGCTACGTATATTGACGGCCTGAAGTCTCCTTTTGACTGTCCATAGGCTTACTCGTGTACCTCTGACGTACTCGAGGTTCTGTTTGAGATCCACGTACGTAACTTGACGATTTCGTAGCGCTTGACTGACTATGAAGCGGTCGTCCCGTAGCTCAGTGTACCGTTTTCTTCCAGAACCGGGCCTTCTACTGACAGAGCCCGTTTCTTGGTATCGTTGCTAAGTCCTTTGGATGATGGAACGGCTCATATTATATTGCTGAGACACATAACATTGGCTACAGCCTTCTTCAAGCGGCGCAATAATTTTACTAGCTCTTATCGTTTTTTCAACTATACTGAGAACAGCAAACAGAAGTGAACTAATGCAGCAAACAGCAGAAATTTAATTAAAATTTATTGGTTAAAATAAAAAACATAACAAATGAAAAAGAACTTAATAAGTGTTGGATTTCATTTACTACCAAAAAATACGTTTTTGTTAGTGAAAAAGAATTTTCATTCAAAAAGAATAAATTTCAAATTTAGAACGTTCGTTTTTATGTGCCAGAATACACTATACCTGCCAGTAACAATTACAATTAAGACAACCTCTAAATAAATAATATTTTGTTAATAATATGACAAAATCAAAACCACCCGTTTTTTATGAAAAAGAGTGTATATCCAATCATCATATCATCGCAGCAGCAGGTACCATTTTCTCTTAACGCACACGTAAAGTAACTGACTGTATAACAAAAAATAATGGAAGATGTCGCTTCAGATGTTGAGACATTACAAATCATTCAGGAAAATTTCGATGTATTTGCACCTGGAAATTAGCCGAAAATAAAAAGAAATAATTTTCGTTACATGTTTAGGAATCTGAATTACTAGTTAAAGATTCAGCACATTATCATATATCCGTAAAATTATTATATATAAGTGAAATTATTACATATCGGTAAAATTATTTCTATCTCTATAAATCCACATAATTTACACCATCAGCTTTTTTTAAAATTTTAGTATTACAATTAAAAAGGAGGTCAATAAATGTCTACAAATGTTTACTAATATTTGTTAGTAACTTTGAGTTCCAATGCAAAGCTTCTCGAGGACAGGGTTTGGCTAACTATATTGCAAGCTTTAAACTAAACTCCCTCGCTTATGTAATATAATAATTTCTAATAACTACAAATTGTCTAATGGTTTCTAGGTAAACATTATCTATACGACTTTTTGTTCGACTTCACGCTAGCATTTAAACATTTTGGTAAAATCTTTCCTTTCGTTTATATTGTGGTTACAAAATAATAAAATATTGTTGAATATTGTTTATCGTAATTGATTAAAGTAATTATACTAGTATTCTTATATACGTAATATTATACATATATTTCATTTAAAAGTAATATGTAAGTGGAAAATAAAATATTGAAAAAAAAATCAACTTCAAAAAATAGGAATTAAAAGTAAAAAGTACTTAACTCAAAATAGGTACATACTTGTTCGCAATAAATAATTAAGTTACTTATATGTGAAATCAGTACCAACACTATCGACCAACTTAAACAAACTTAATTTCTAATGCATTCACAATACGAGATAGTTTCATAAAGGACCTACTTATAATTTGTTTCAGATAATGGCACCGACTTCAAAAATAAATAACTTGGTTGATATATATATATATATATATATATATATATACATATATATATATATATATATATATATATATATATATATATATATATATATACATATATATATATATATATATATATATATATATATATATATATATTCTATAATATATATATATACCTATATTTTGAAGACGGTTTTACAAAGAAAAATTATTAGAGAATTTTTAGTGATTAATAATATTAATCATCACCCTATACATCACATTCCATTATTTTACATTCTTTAAATATTACATAATTATGACAAGTCAGGGGCCAAAGCTAGTATATAGATAATTTCCTCTTTGTCCAAAGTTGGTTATCAACAACACACAGAAGTGAAGCGATAATAGTAGTCGCCAGCAGTTAGCTGTTAACCATTGATGAGTTCCGTTCTCCATATTTGAAATCAAGCATTAGATTTTGCAAAGTACTAAATACCTTAAATCATGGTTTATTTATTATATTCCATTAAGGGGTCACATTTTTCTTCTATAGAACTCATTATCAGACACTGACCTGCTCGATGCTGTAGTTATTACTACCTACTATGTAGTAAAAACTACCAGTAGCAAATATCTTAAATAAAGCTTGATTTACCATCATCCGACAAGAAGATTCATTGTTCATCTCCAGAATGCCTCATCAGTCTTCGACCTAGTCGATGGTGTAGTTATTTTGCAAAGTAACAACTACTAATAGCAAATATCTTAAATCAAGTTTAATTTAGTACGTTCCATTAAGAAGATTCATTGTTCATCTCCAGAATCTATCTATAGCTAGTATTTTTCTAAAAATATGATAAAGGCTACTTTCCCAAAGGAATATCAGTCTGTAGAGCCATATGCAATAACAGCCATTAAACAATTAAACTATCGAATTAAAGAAAAATGCTTTAAAGAAGATGACAAATACTTTCAATAATATATGTTTATTTTAATTATATAATAAAACAACCTATGCATCTTCTCTCTTAATATAAATTGAAATTGTTGATTAGTACTAGTATTTAGACATTATAAAAATAAAAATCTATGCGCAACCTTGAATTGGTTAATTGCTAAATGGGAGACAGGTAAAATCTTGTTCGAATCGGTTTATGTATTTTATTTTAAGTAATTTATGGAAATTCTCTTTCCTTTGCTATGGGACTAAATATTCAATTTGTGTCAATGTAATATGGCATGAAATTTCTTTGAAAGTAATAAAAGAATTTTTTTACTAAGATGTACCTTTGTACCCTGGCCTTTATGTCTTAAAAAAATAAGACTATTTAAATAAAAACAGATACTTTGTATGATTTATCTTTGGTTGTTACATAAGTTTTAACTATATAGATAACATGAGTCGCACATTTTTTGTGTTTATATAGATTGGAGTTGTTTATTATAAGTTTGCTATAAATTTAATTACCAACACCGTTTTTGTTGATGTTACAATCGACGTAAATCTTATTAGGCTACTTTCAAAGTTTCTTTTTATAATTTGTAATTTAGCACCGTTTCTTTATTTCTATGCCTAAACTTTTGACTCCATCCATCCAATCACCGATTGTGAAGTTTCATGTAAACGTTGAATTAGGTTCTTAAACAATGAGTAACCTGATATCCGCGAATCAGATCAATTAGTCAAAAATATTTAAAAACATATGATAATAAATATAAAATCACGCAACATACTTTAAACCTTATTTTAATTTAGCTTTTTGTATATTTATCTTTCGTTATTTTGGACAGATTCTTGATATTTCATGTCTATATAAATATTAAATACTTATTTTACGTAGATTAGCAGAGTCTGAGAATCCGATTAAGTGACTTACTTATTACCCACTTAATAGATAATAATCGACAAATTTCAATTACTCTGTTCTGGTGAACATATCAAGAAATACAAAACACACATATTAAGACAACTTTCGAAAATTACATTAATTATGCAAAACATTTCCTTCTTTAATTAAAACTTTTATACATTATATAATACACAAAAAACATCCAGTGTAGTTTTGTGTCGCCTAGTAGCCGCAGACTTTTGTAATCTATATGCTTTATCAACGTTTGCGAACAGTCATTAAAATAATCTATATATCTAAAGTATAAATAACGCGCTCACGTACTCTCTGCTACATTTAGCTTTTTGTTTCCTTTGGAAAGTTATTTTCGAAATCAACTTTAAAAGAATATCGTAACTCAAGATGGTCAAAAAGATAACAATTTTGTTCTTCGTTATTATACAAAGCGCACTCGGACAAGATGTACAGATTGGATCATGCGGTGCAGATATTGCGGGAATTTCAAACTTTAATCTAAATGACGTGAGTTTATTTTTAGATTTTTACACTAAAGTTTTATTTATTAATCCATTTTCTTGAACTGACTCCTAGTATTAATTACATAAAAATGTTCATAGTACGCTGGCACGTGGTATCAAATAGAAAGAATAGACAATGAATTCGAAGGAACATGCAGCAAGACTATTTTTTATCAAGCTGAAGAAGGCTATCTGGCATTGAATAGCACTCAAATTATAAACGGAGGGCTGGGATACACGCTAGGTGAAGCGAGGGTCGATTCGAGTGATGGTTCTGGAAGACTCGAACTAACCTTCCGATTTCCTGTTGACGGTAAATATTCGATTGTTTTAAAAAATAAAAAAAATATTTTTTATAACTTGCATATTTTTTTAATGCACATGCCTAAATTAGTTTGGGAACAGGGATATTATCAGACATTAAATTAAGCATAATTTTAATGACATTGTTTTTTTTCAGAATCGTTCTTCGAAGCCTCCGCTCACCACTACATTATAGCGATGGAAGCATCCAGCTACGCACTCGTTATGGGATGCGATGACAGTGAAGGCAATCAGAGAAGTAGTAAGTGTAATATGACTTTTTATTTCCTAATATTCGTTTTTGTTAAATTGGACATTAGTAATTAAATATTTACAAACATGTATTTTTTTCGAAATTTAAGAAAATTTATTGATTAATTCGAGTTAATAGAAAATGTTGAGGCGATAAATTTGAAACTATATTCTATTTTTTGTAACTAAAATAAAAGAAATGCCAAAATGATAAAAAAATATTTGTATACATTTTTAATTACATTTGTTGTGGTCTCTTCTAAAAAAACATTCTTACATTCCCAGTTTATGCATGGAAATTATCTCGCACAAAAACCCTGACGCCTGAAGCGGTTTCTGTTATTTATGACATAGTGGCAGACAATCCCTATCTATCTTCAGTGCATTGGAAGGAAACGGACCAGTCAGTACCCACTTGTGGAAGGCCGGCATCTTAGTGATTTTTCTGCAATTTTTTACATCAGACTACAATGAAACCATCGTCGTATAATACAAACGCAGTTGATACAGAAATTATTTTATTTTATATTTCTTACCAAATTAAGTATAGAAATAATTATCAAAGAAAAAAAAATTTACAATAAACAATATTTATTTAAACCTTTCACTAATTTTTTTTTCCTCTTTAATAAATATAATTGTTAATTAAAGATATATATATATATATCGAAGATATAAAGATATATATATATATATATATATATATATATATATATATATATATTAAAGACTTGAATCAAAATTTTGAATTTCGAATAACGGGTCTTGGAATTTCTACGGAACATACGACATGTGCACACGAAAATTACCTTATATGAAAATGAGATAATATGAAATATCATTACCTACCAAGGGGTAATGCAATTAATCTCACACGAAGGAGACTTCAAAATACCTTCATTGGTTTTCAAATTTTTTAAATTATTCGTACTTGTCGTAGCCAATAAGGAGAACGCCAGCTTTAATCTCGCTTATAAAGTTTGACCAAAAATTTGATGATCTAGTTTGTTAAATGATAAAGAGATTTGGACGTTTGAGGCTATTTGATATTATCCACTTGTATCTTAACTCCGGTAAAATAAAATGTATAATTAAATTCTGCCGCCCAGTTTACGAGTATCACCACTGGTAAAAATGATCAAGTTTGGAAAATTTCAATTTTGAAGTTCGTTTACGAAATATATATTTGTACGAGCGGTTCTCAAAGTATTGCTTCTCTGAGAATTTTGAGATACCTACAAAAATATAGATTTGGATCTACTGACTGGTGAAAAATTAACCTGTTTTTATTTAGGATACGGAAATTCCTGTTTTACTTGGGAGGTTAATATTTTAAAAATATTTTAAAAATTCTTGCTGCTAAAATTCCCTTCTCTTGCATACAAATAAAAAAAAATTAAAAAATTGTGAAATATTGGATTGATGTCACGTGCTTTGAAAAATTATCACTTGATTCTTATATATATTTTAACTATATAGATAAAGACTCGCACGTCCTCTATCTATATAGATAGCA
Source organism: Druceiella hillmani (assembly GCA_039881145.1). Classification (NCBI taxonomy): domain Eukaryota; kingdom Metazoa; phylum Arthropoda; class Insecta; order Lepidoptera; family Hepialidae; genus Druceiella; species Druceiella hillmani. The sequence continues at coordinate 2,824,646 of JAYKKI010000040.1, read as the reverse complement.
ATATTGTTTGTACTATTGCTGTTTGAAGTTTGTCTGTACGACATTTTATAACCTTGAATGACTTCAATCATATCTCCGATACCTGTAAACTTTGTTCATGTGTATAGATATCGCATTTAATTTTTTTTGACTTTCTGAAATAAATATGTGGTTAATATTGACATGTTTCCCACACGAAGCAATATTTTTAATAATAGGTATTTCTTTTTGTTTGTAAATTAAGCGGACACCAATATTTTTAGTGACTTACGTGTTTGACAAAAAAGTTATAAAATAAAGTTTATCTTAAAAATTATGGATACAACGAGACGCAATTAAAAAAATTATTAATTAATGTCTAATTATCTTAAATTACGAAATCAATATCAAAGGTAAGGATATTACTACTTGGAAAGGTTTTAAAAGGAAATTAATAAAATAATCTACATATCAAAGCAAATTTGAGGAATATTATCAAATAGAAAAAAATAGCAATTTTTGTCACTTTCATCTCATATATGTTAATAAGAAAGAAACCATATCGTGGCTGTGAAAGAATGTGTGGCTGTTTAAACTTTCCATATTTTGAATAAGAATGTATAATTAATTTCCCATTTCATTTACGTGCGGATTGTTTATTAACTCCGCATATAAAATAATTCGCGCGTCTGACTATCTATATAGACAGAAATTGTTTTTTGAAAATTTAATATAATTGTTATAATACAAAATTTACATAAACATTATGTCTGTTAATGGTATATTCCAATTATAATTTTGCTAACAATAATTTGATCTTCTTAGAACGGTTAAGTACTCGAAAGCGGGGCTGGTTAAAGCTTGCGTGAAAATGATGCATGAAAATTTACCAGTTTCCATTTTGAATTCCATTGTCTCTAATCTATTAGATGATTATATTAAATATATTTGACCGTGTGTCTCTGTTATTGCGTGTAATGAAATATCTATTTCGGAGTAAATAAAAATTAAGTATTACTAACACGATGAATGTTTGAACAAGGATAATTACATTCAATATTTATCATTTTTTTGTTGCCTACATTTTAGTTATTTAGATAAAATACTCTATATATCGAATAGTTCTTTATTGTATACATAGAATGCGCGTGTTTTATAAGGTGTACTACTTGAAATTTGTCAAAATCTGTCTATTATTCATGGTGGGAGATAGTAGGAAGAAAAGACAGAGAGAGAAATTGTCTAAAATAGATTTAAATAAATTCTCTTATCCCTTATGGGCATAGTTGAGTACTCAATAATTACAGCATATGGTTTTATATATCGCCTGGTAGAAGCAGATTTCAGTAATCTATCCGTATTATCAATATTTGGGAGCAGTAATTAAAATAATATATATTTTTAATGCATTCATTTTCTTATTTCCTCCGGAAAATTGTTTTCGTACTTAACTTTGAAAGTTTATCGCAACTCAAGATGCTCGAGACCATATTAATTTAATTCTTTGTTATTATTCTAAGTTCACTCAGACGTTACGTCTAGATTGATCTTGTGAGGCTATCCCTTTAAATTTTCTAACCGGTACCTAAGTGATTGTATCTTGTGTGTTATTTTAAGGTTAAAGTATAAACCAATGTCATAATGACTTTAAATTTGAATGATAATTTTAATAATGGTCGTATTTTTTATGTTAGTTAAATCTTATTCATGTACTTAGAAATTATAAGATAAATATTGAAGGTAAGAATCGATCACACCTTTTACATCTGCTTTACCTATTTATAAGAATGTTGTCACATACGACTATTTTGTGGCTTTCTCCTGTGATGAATATTGACGTATTTACAAAGTAAAGCAACATTTTTTAATTCTTTTTCATATACATGTCAAATTAATAAAAAAATATGAAATCTTCCGTATTTTGTAAATTTTAAACCCGATAAGATACAATTAGAAATATTATGAATGGTAACGAGAAGTAAAAAATAGCGCTTCTGATTAAATAGAATGAAAACTCATGCCGTTCTCATTACATCAGTTCTCTGACGGTTCTAAACCTTTCGAAACAAATTAACTAAATTTATGTAATCATTCAAGAATATTAAAACTGTCTTGATGGGTATCCGAATTTGACTCTTATATATTTATTTTAAAAATTGTATAATAGTAAAAACGGTTTATATATAACTTCTCTTAAGCGACCTATCTTCATTCACAATCGGTAAAGAATGAATTTCTTTTAAAATTCTTTAAACTAAGTAAATGCGAAACCCTTCCTACAGATAGAGTTTAGAACTGAGTGAATTATGTCTTTCAAAGGCTTCATGCCTTTCCGGCCAAATATTTGCTATGAAATTGAGATTCAGCACGTACAAAAGATATCTTAAGTTACGTAAAAGTCACTTGCCTTTTTGTTAAGACTTTTCAGATCATCCTATTTACGTCCCTTGTCTGATCGTCTTTGGACTAAGTAATTCTAAGAAGTTTTTACGGATTACATTTTGAAGTCGATCTTTCTGTATGATAAATTGTTATTATCAAGATTTATGAGGGTTTAGACTTTTATAACATGAACTTGAAAAATAATTCGTAATAAAATTAGTAGAAAATTAAAAAAGTTTTTTAAATGGTATATTATATATTATATATTGATAAATACTTTTTACATTTGCTTGTCGCGTATATTTTATCTATATAGAAAAGGTAATTCACGCGTTTTTAGTATACATATATATATATATATATATATATATATATATGTGTGTGTATATATATATATATATATATATATATGTGTGTGTGTATATATATATTGCAGTATTGCAGTTGTTTTTAAATGGTTTGGTTTAGTTGTACAATATTTAATTGGCATAAACGTCGTTGTTGCCAATAGTATAATTGTTATCGTAAAAATTTAATTCGAATCACTGGAATATATCGTTAAATATTAAATTCCACTAAAATCGACTAAAGTTAAGACTAACATCGACTTAACTTGGAATCCAATAGAACTAACGTTATGAACGTAGAGTTTGAACACATACTTGGTGTAATGAAAAGCGACTCAAATGACGATTGTGGAAGATTTGAACTATCCCTTGTACAAATTAAAAATGATGTAAATTTTTGATAATTTGTATCATACTTTGATTCATTTTGTAAATCCATGCAAAGAATTATTTAAAAAAAATATTATTACTTTATATTGCAGTTATTTCCATTAAAATAAGAATAATTGTAGTCATATGACTTTTTTCAGAATCAGTCGTGAAAGTCTCCCTCTTAGTGAGAACTAATAGATTGCAGCAATGGAAGTATCCAGATATTTCCTCTTGACGGGATGCAATAACAGTAAAGAAGAGTATGGAAGTGGCACGTGAAATTTCAGACTTATTTTATATATTTTGTCTAACTTTTAAGTTAAAAAATATTATTTCAATATCTGATTAAAAATGGATAAAATAAGAAAATAGAAAAATTTATATGAGCTATTGATTTGGAAAATGGTGGATTCTAACATTATTACTTTCCCAAAATGTTTAGTTTATACGTGAAAATTGTCTCGCCCAAAAGTTATGAATCTTGATCAGATGCTATTTGGACTTTTTTTTTATTTCTAAGTAATATCGTTTTAATTGTGGTATACAAAGGCAATTGAAATTGAAACTATTTCAAATGTGTTTGCTCCAGTCAACTAGGAAATACAAAATATAACTATTAAATAACTAGTTAGTTATATTGTTAAATGTTTAAAAGTACTTTTTATATATAGGTTCATGGAAAAATCACATTTTATTGTATTGAAATTACTCACGTCTATCTTATAGATTTTTAGTTCATACTTGTTAAAAAAAATTATCAAAACATGTTATTAGTTAAGTTGGAGAATTAGTTAAGAATTTTTAATTTTATTTCAAATCAAATTAATTTTAGTTCTTAAAAAATGATTTAACTAATAAATAAAAAAAACTTTGTGTTGCACGATAAATAAATTGGTAAGCTAAGTAAATAAACGTTTGAGGACGGAACATATCAAAAAATAATGTTGCGTCTGACGAAAAAACCACAAAGAATATCGAAGGGATTGTAAAACTATCAAATAGATAAATGTGAACTCGATTTAGTTGCTTCTCAGTTTCCTGTAATCAATGATCTTTTCTAATTTTTAATATATAACCTAAATTATAAATTTGTTTAAAAATCACAACAAAAATCTCATCCTACAAAAATCTCATCAGTATATTTTCTTCCTGATCAAGTCTAAGATATTATTAACTCGATGTATTAAGAAGTCATTTAAATTAATTAATTTGAAATAAATAAAAATTGGAAAAATAAAATTACGAGTACGGGAAGGTTAAGATATATTTAGGTAAGGTGTTTTTATTTGGTTAATGAATGGAGCATATTTTTAAACGACTTAGAAATTCTGAAGATAGTCTAAAATTTTTTACTTCTAGATATTTCTAGAAGTAAACAATTTTAGACATATCTATTATAACAATTTTAAAAATAAGATGCATCTATAAATCGTCAGATTATTTTTTAAAGATATTTGAAAATTTGTCTTTCTTGTAACTATAATTAAATTTATATTCATTAGATAAATATTGAATATTGAAAAAGCGGTGTACGAGTAAATTTCAACATTGGTAATTACCTTCAGTATTTATAATGCGTATCTTCCGTATGTTTTAACTATGTAGATAATATTACCTGCGTCCTCTCTATCTATATAGATTGTACTTGTTTTTAAGTAGTATATATTTGAAATTTGTCCTAATTTAGACAAAATTGTTTAACCTTGGATGACGTCAATTGTATCCTTGATATATTTAAAATATTGTTCATGTATATAATAGTTTAAATGTATTTTACCCATACCTAGAAAAATTTATGTATTTATCAAACATGGAGTAAACATGGCGCACATGCTATTGATGTTGACATATTTACTATGCGCCCTAACTCTACGAATATCAGATATTTTAGGGTTCCCTAGTGGAATGGAAGAAATGGAACTTAAAATTACGTCGTGCTCTTCCATCCGTCTGTAATCGTAAATTGGATGCATCATGAAAACTGTTTGAAATGAAGACCGATTTTGATGAAATTTTACATGAATGTATAGCTGTACTAGGTGAATATATCGATGTTCATAAAAAATATATTTTAATAATTTTTGAAGAAGTTCTAGCGGGTTATCATTAAAGAGGCTCTTTTGAAAATTAATAAGAAATAAGAAGTAATATTTTGTGAGTGGCTTCATCTGCACGCACTGCACTGCATTATCCATACTCCTCCCCCTACAACCCTCTCTTCTCGTCTTTTAAACCATGCATACCAGAAATCTGAAAAAAATAAACATGAATTTAGTAAATAGTATAATGCAGAATTATTGCACCGAAATTTGAAACAAAAAATGCTTTAATTTAAATAAAGATATATAGACAGCTAGTTGTTCCGACACACCTTTGAATGGCATGGTATACCAGAACATATATTTTTAAAGCAAAAAAACGTATCACTTTTTATTAAAAGTTTTATAAAAATTCAACGTGACTTTTTACGTTCCAATTATTTTCATATACCGAAACGTGTACTATTTGTGAGAAATTTAAAATATAATTTCTTAGTCAACGACGAAAATAGACGAAAATCAACAATTTTATTTTTTATGTAGTTCGATCGTGCACATCGTCCATATTTTCATTCTTTAAGAAAAATTAGTCACTTGGTAAAGACGTCATGAAAATACCTGCATATCGAATACAATTACCTGCACAATGTAGAGAGTACCGAGTTGTATGTAATTTGATAGTCGTAAGTTATTTTATTTAGTTTTGAAAAATGTTATAGAAAATATTATTAATATGTCGACAATATTATTAATCTGTCGATATTTATTATTAATCTGTCGACATTATTCTTTTATAACTCATCGTACATATAATTATTGCCGTTACATTTCAACATCCTCGTATTATGAAAAAGTTATAAACGATAAATGTCAAAGAATCTGATTGTAAAGTGATGTTGGGAATTATTGTAATTTTAGAATAAATAACGAATAATTTGACATAATTATTTCCATAATAATAATGAGTAGTCAAACAAAATATGAAGCAATTTTTCAAGCGATTGAATACACGAAGTGCATAAAATGTGATCGTTATTATAATCACATATTTGCTAATTCGTAAAACTTATAATTTTTTATATAATTTTTGCTTAAGACTGAAATGAATACTTTCTATATATTTCGTTGAATAATTCATCTTATGGGAGAATCACTTATAAAATCTTGTTTTGATCCCGTCTGTACTTTTGTCATATTTGACTTCACATTCGTGACTTTCTCAACCACAAAACTGATCAATATCGACATGTATCCCATGCGAAACAATAATTTCTATATTAGACATTTGTTTCTCAAACATGAATCATTGTTCAGATTCTAATACTATTTTAACCATATCTATAGTTATGGTTAAATATAATTAGATCTCAATCTCCAATTAAAATGGTTAAATATAATTAGATCTCGATCTATTCGCCGCCTGTTCCGATTAACAATTAACAACAAAAATTACTTTTCCAAGTAAATATGAGGAATCGCTTGAAATATAAGAAAAAAATTAATTTAAGTCTTTTATTACGAAGAAAAAAAACGTGTCATGTACAGTTGGTGAAATAAATCTTTGAATTTTCCATATTTTGGATACGAGAAAATTATTTATTAATTCTATAATTGCAACTTTCCAAATTACCCTTCGTTTTAGCTTTCACCTTGTTTTATTTTAAATACATAGATGAATAAATGTGATTATACTTATATATTTCCAAATAAATTAGAATAATCGAAAAAAATATTTTTTGAGAAACATTCATTAAGGTTATGCTTTAAGGATATAACTGAATTCAGGGGTCGTAACGGGTTTTCGCGGCTCAGTTTGGTCAACTAGGATCTTAAGGAAAGTAAGCAGCTTGGAAATCTACTATCTATTTCCAAAGTTTATTTTGAATATTCAGTACATTTTAAATAGGATATGTGAAATAGTAATAGTTTTTGAAGCACACCTTTTGATTTTTTTTACTTAATGTTCAAATTTATATTTTAAATATAATTTCTTAGTTTTTCTTCAAATTCAGTAATAAATCAAATTTCCATTGAGCTAAATTTATATAGTCATTCCAGAATATTAAAAAGGGTATTAGTGTTTTCCGAATCCTGCTCATTCCAGAAAAAAATCTCTCTTAGACTCATCATACTTTACTTCATGTTATAAACCAATGAAAATAAATCGATATTACGATTTCACATTTAAAAAAATATTAATTTCCTTTTAGAATCAGACGTGCAAGTTAGCTCTCATAAGAATGTTATAATAATGGAAGCGTCCAGCTGCTCCCTCATTGTGGGATGCGATGAAATGCTAAATGGAATTTGGAATTAATAAACATTATTTGTAGACAACATAAGATATTAAAACAATAAAATCAAAACTAATTTAGTTGTTTCGTGTTAATTTATTAAAAAAAGGCGGAATAACAAAAGTTTGATTTGGTACATGGTGGTTTCTAATATTACTGTATTCTCACATTTTTAGTTTGCATTTGGAAATAATCTGGCACGAAAAGCCTGACTCTTAAAGTGACTTCTAATACCGATTAGGTATTTCGCCGTTTATCCAAATTTGACTAACTCTAGTTTAATCATGGCATACGAATTCGTTTGAGATTGAAATAATTTACTATGTTGTCTTTCATCTAGGAGAAAATATATAAAATATCATTCTTAAATAACTGGTTATATTACTGAATTGTTTCTAATAATTTTTTATCATGAAACAATTTCAATTCATTTTGATTAAATAGCTTTTGCTACATGTAAATATGTGGACATTTTCTCGAACAAAGTCTGAAATCTTAAGTGAAATCTACAATTAGTGACGGATTGTTTGTTATACATTCCTTTACTCTTATGTTTGATTTGGAAGGATATGGATAAATGGATGAATATTTGTCCAAGTTGACGTGTAGATAGATGCCGGATACCGAAATTCGGAATGTACATAGAGGGGTGCGTAAATACACAATATGCAAATATATATTAATAAGGACGCTTTCTGTATTATTGTTTCATAATTTCACGTATCGGAATGGTTTCACATGCCTGCATCGTCTTTATATTAACTCTTTTTCTCCTCTTTCTGTCATATTTATTTTCTTAAAGGTCTTATTATTAAATCCTATTCATATTTTATTCACTTGTGATAATTATTAAAAAAATGGATGCAAACCTTTATTTAAAACATTGGTGCAATTACTTGATTATCACTTCTAAGCCAATGAGTTTTTATATAAGAGGATTTTATTTAGGAATAATAATAATACTGGTAAATAATAAAATATAATTGGTAATTAGTATATTCATATCGAATATAACAGTGAAAAAGGCTGTTATGTACATAATCATATTTTGGGACGAATTTTTGGCATTAAAAAGAGGAGAGAAAGGAAAGCTTATGTCATGGAAATGAATAGGTTTTATCCCCTTTCACAATCTGTGTGTCACTCTGTGTAATGTATGAGTGAGAAAATGGCCGGAAAGTTATAAAATTCACTAAGTTTATTAGAGCGAATGGTTAAATTTATAAAATCGTTCAATAATACAGGCTAAGTTATTAACTTTATTAACAATGGTTTTAATTTATTACTACTTTACTACTACATTACTACTACAAGCACTATGTGCTTGGAATAACACCGATTTTTGATGAGCGCATCTATATTCTTTAATATTATCTAAGTTTATCATCTTACAATTTCTAAAGACGGCTTTCAAGTAATAATTAAATGAGACAGTAGACTAATAATATATGAAATATTATTTACGAAAATACTTTTACGATCTTTCCTAAGTTGAAGATAGGTGCGCCTTCCACAATGCTATTTAGAAGGTTTGTTCTACAAATTGTGATGTCTAATTTGAAACGTGACCGTGACGTGGCCATGAATTCCAATATATTCGCCCATATCGATCTGTTTCTCAACTTTGACAAAACGTGGCGGTTGGTACATTTAAAGTTTGCCATCCAATTATCAACACCAGCAGGAATGGACAACTAAATGGACAATTAAATAAACATCTCCTTTTTGAAAGTGGTCTATGTAGAACCATATTTGGTTTTCGCAATTCGACCTTCTTAGGATGGTTAAGTACTGGTCAGTGGGGCTGGTTAAAGCTTGTGTGACGATGTTGCGTGCAAAACCTACCATTCACATTTTTATTTCGATTGCGGAAGCCATTATCGATAAGTTGTTAGGTTAGTGTTTTAAAGATATTTGAAAATTCGTCTTTGTTATATCTGTAGTCAAATTTGTATTTTTTGGAATGAATTATTAAAAAAAGCGATGAATATTTCAACAGCTATAATTACCTTCAATGGTTTTCATTTAAATCTTTCGTACGTTTTAATAATACGTACATGTTACATAGATATAAATATTCGCGTATCCTCCACCTCTATAGTATATAAATTATAAATTGCACTAGTCTTTTAAGTGGTGCTATTTGAAATTTGTCCAAATTTAGACAAAATCTTATAACCTTGGATGACGTCGATTGTACCCTTAATGCATTAAAATATTATTCACGTCTATGATGTTTTGAAATGAATTTTATGTAAACGTAAGTCGTTGTATTTTATTTTTTTGTTTATATATTTTGAAGATTTTGAAATGTATGCGCTATTAATATTAACATATTTCCTACTATATAATATATATCTATAAGTATATAAATTATAAATTGCACTAGTCTTTTAAGTGGTGCTATTTCAAATTTGTCCAAATTTAGACAAAATCTTATAACTTTGGATGACGTCGATTGTAACCTTAATACATTAAAATATTATTCATGTCTATGATGTTTTGAAATGAATTGTAGGTAAACGTAAGTCGTTGGATTTAATTTTTTTTTATTTGTAAGCTTTTGAAACGCATGTCCTATATGCTACAACACTACGAATACCAGAATTATTTATAGTTCCATGGTGGAATGGAACCCTTAAAATTACGTCGTGTTCGCTTGTTCGTTTGTCCGATCTTAAACTAGATGCATCATTATAACTGTTTCAAATTAAGACCGATTTTTGTGAAATTTTATGAGAAGATATAATTATAACACGACAATTCAATTTTAATTTTTTAAAATTATATTATATTATATTTTAATTCTTTTTAATGTACTTCGAGCAGGTTATCAATAAAGAAGTTCTTTTGAAAAGTAATCGACAATAGTGTTAATATTTTGTATGTGCTTCATCGTCGTGAGAGATGAGGCTGTAAGTGCACTGCAATGACCCTTCCCCCTTCTTTACTTGTCTTTTAAACTATGCATGTAAACAATTTTAGAAAAATCCAGATCAATTTTTTAAATAGTATAATGCAAAATTATTTCAGCCAATACATTTTAATAAATTAAAAATATTATAGGCAGACAATTGTTTTCCTTACGATATTCCATAAGATATACCAGGCAATATATTTGGAAACAAAAAATATGATTATCATGTCTTAACAGTTTAATAGAAGTACATAGGAATTATCATTTTTAACAGTTTAATAGAAATATAACGTACCTTTTAATGTTCCAATTTTTTAAGTGTCCGGAACATTCTCAGTGGTAATGTTGCTTACAAGTTTACTAGTTATTAAATTCATTTGTACACTTTGACCATATTTTGATTCTTTAACAAAAAAAAATTACCTAGTAAAGATGTTGTGACAATATTTGCATATCAGATACAATTACTTGCTTATCGTTGATAGGACCCAGTTATATGTGATTTGATTTAAAACATGTATTTATCCAGTTTAGAAATTTTTTACAGAAAATATTTAAATCAATCTGTGAAGATAATAATTTCCGAACTCATGGTTCGTTTTATTTCCAATATATTTCTACATTCTCGTAGTGTAAAAAAGAAACAAAAGGTAAATAGCAAAGAACTTGATTACAAAGTCAAGTTTTAATAATTCTAATTTTATGATAAATAAGTAACGATTTCACATTATTACTCCCAAATAATAATGAGTAGTCAAACAAAATATAAAGCGATTTTCCAAGCAATGCCTACAAATATTTTCTCTCGTCAATTAAGAAGATATTACGAAATACGTGAAATGTAATGATTATTATAATTATATATTTGCTTATACGTAAAACTCACAATTGTTTATAAAATTTTCCTCCTAAGATTGAAATCAATACTTTCTCAACTGAGTTTGTTTTACATTTCGTTGAATAATTTGTTATTAATATTTAATCACTAAAGATTTTTTTGCGAAGACATATTTTTAAATTTTAACTTTCATATTTTTTATTAATCTTCATTTAAAAGTTTTAATGTGAGATAGTCTCCTTTAATCATTTTACGCAAGATTTTCAGTGATGTTTAAACAAATTTGTTTCAGATATCATATAATTAAAATATCCCAATGGATATTGAATAGTTAATACTAACAATTAAATTAAGAAACAGAGTGATATCAAGTTGGCAACGAACACATTCCACAATTGAATAAATTAAATTCTCCCAATTTGATGATTTCATTCATCACAACTGAATAACTTCATTCAATTGTTGGGTGCTTTGTAGCTGTATTAATTCGTGCTTTTTCATTCTGCTATGCATACAGATTGTAGCTGTTTTTCAACTGTTACCGTAATGGTAACAATGCTCAATCGTTGTTGTCAATTATATATTTGTGACAATAAAAATGTTATAAAATTCATTTTAAAATATTTTAAATTATAATTGGAATGGAGATTTTCGAGAAAAAAAATACTTGGCATTGCAGCATTAAATATCCACCTGATTATATTTGGATCACAATAGCCAATATTCGTTACTTGACAGATTATTGTTTTTGAAGTTATTGGAATAATTCAATTTCTTCGTGACAAAAGCGTTTAATTATAAATTCAAGTCTTAATAATGTCAAATTTAAAAATAATTTGGTAATAATTTCAGTTTAATTATTACTTACGCCTTACTTCTACAAGGTTACATTACAACAGGCGGCCAAATTAAAAGGAAATATTTAGAAACAATAATAAATCGTAAAATGCATTAAAACAGAAATACTTGTTTACAGCTATTTTCTGCTACTTGTCTGCTAGCAATAAAAGTAACAGATGCGACTGTGACAAAGAAACGAGCAATCCCTGCGGTACGCCTGCGCATCTATTTCGACATAGATGAATCGGGCGTGGAGGTCCTGTGTCATGGCTTGCAAGTTTACCTGGTCTTAAGCTATTAGATTTTTACTTGTGGGATGTGGCGAAGAGATATTTTTATATTAAGGTTAAAATCAAAATAATTTCAGCGTTTGATAAACTAAAATGTAATAGATTGAGATTGAGAGAGAGAGAAAAACAATTTACAAAAACGTGAACGTGTGTTGAGTTAAATGGATGCTGCTTTGAACATTTATTAAAATATCATTAGTAATCAAGACATCAAACTGTTAAAAAAAAATTGATTAGGTACATACATTTTTAATGAAATTACCGATATCAACATAAAATTAAAAGTATAGTCACTATGACAGTCCAAAGTCCTTAAAATTAAGGTAAATATAAACACTTTCGAGAGCTCATGAATATTTAAATCTTTTGCAATTAGAATGGTTAGGCTTTGCATTAATTCCATGCTTTTTTGAAAATCGAACGGATGGTTCTAATATTACTATTTCCATAAAAATTTTATTAAAACAAATAAACCATTTGTCTTAATTAAATATCTAATATGCTCTAAATAACATCAATTTGGTCATTTATTGAGAAATAATGAAAGAATAGAAGAAACAAGTCATGCCATTGTGCTATTTCTATATGTAGATTGTGGTTGTTTTCAAAGTCGCGGTGTAATTATTACAATTCTTTATCTGTTCAAAATATTTCTGTTGTCAACTACATATTTGTAATAATAGAAATGATATTATACTTAACAGTAAATAATGACAAATATTTCGTTACATTTGTAAATTTTAGTGGCCCATTTTTTGTTTGTATTTTTCCATTGGTTGAATGAAGGAGTTAACTGTGATATTCTGTTTAAATAGGGAATACTAGTAAGAACAAATTATCACAATCCGAGTAACCTATTGAATAAACTGAATGACGGACTTTATTCAATTGACATCAAATTGATTATGCTAATTCCAAGGGAACTTTTACATCCGATAAAAATTAATTTTGCTGCTTTTTTATAAATTGACCTTTATGTATTTTTATTATCATTCTTTATACAATTCTCCGAGCGGCAAAGCGAATATTTCATTATCAGATCTGTAATATAATAAAAGTTTTCCTCAAAAGACATGGATTAATGCACATAGTGACATACAGACTGACTAAAATGTACAAATGGTATGAGTTGAAAATAAAAACAATTCAATAATGAAATATCACATTCTAAAAATTGCAGTTAAAAAATCTCTCACCTACTTTGTTGCAGTAAAATTAACATGTCGACTGAATGCTTAGCATATAGTCTATTAAATTTTTTCTCAAACACTTTTTCTTTAAAGATGAATAGTTTTGTATAGATTAAGGCCTAAAACTTCTGAATTTCAACAATTTCTCATTCTTATTTTTATAAATTACATTGTCCATTCTATTAACATCGTAGTGTAGATAATTTTTTTAGTCAATTATTTTATCATTGTTTGCCCATATATAAATGTGTGAAAGTAAATATTACCTACGTAGATTATATACAAATTTACTATAGAAATGAATAGTTTTGTACAGATTAAGGCCTAAAACTTCTGAATTTCAACAATTTCTCATTCTTATTTTTATAAATAACATTGTCCATTCTATTAACATGGTAGTGTAGATAATTTTTTAGTCAATTTATTTTATCATTGTTTGCCCATATATAAATGTGTGAAAGTAAATATTACCTACGTAGATTATTAAAATTATTGCAAGCAAATATTGATAAAAGAAATATTGATAGAAAAGTATATAAAATTATCTGAGCTACGACACTAAAAGAAAACGTCTTTTGATTTTTTCTGTGCACATGATGAGTAACTTGCAACTAACCAGGGTGAATTTGTTTAAGTTTTAAACTACCCACCTAGGTTATCCGTATCGTAATTTAAACTTAGTCCATTTTTAGTTGAAGTGCAACTAGCTATATTTGATGCTATAATTCATGAAAGCGTAAAATTTCAAAACAATATGTGCCAAATATTGTCTCAAGTTTTAAGTATTCTATTATTTAACTGTAAGATAGGTAGATAGTAAAGCAGTGAAATTCGTGTAGGAGAAATATAATTTAAAATAACCGGAGTTAAATATATACGGAATACTACATTAACATTGAAAGAAATGAATATAAATTAAGTGTACTAATAAGTAATAATCCGTGGTACTAAATAATCCGTGGTACACAAAATTTGGATTAGGGTTAAATCATGTATTATGAAAATCTATCGATTGTATACTTGTCCATAGCTTAAGTACTTATCTATATAATTAATGAAATGGCGTGAAATCTGACCAAGTAACTAGATGTTAGTTTTTAGTATAAAAATGGTGGACTTTCTAAAATATTTAATTTGCTTAATTTTTTTTCATTTGATTGCCGAGTCTGAAATTGATTCTTAAAAAAATTCTGAACGATTTTTTTATTATAGTTTTTTCTGTTTTTCTTCTCTTATTTAAATTTGTTTTTATAGTCTGTCATGTATTATATGTTATTTTTATAGAGTCCGTCATATATTATATATTTATATAGAGTCTGTCATGTATTTTATATTACCAATAAAATAATTTTTTAAATACTGACCTAGTTGTGTCTTGTATGTTTTAAAGATACATGGCTTTCATGTAATATTTGAACAAAGTCAGCAAGCTCTATTATCATTTACAAAATATAACTTTCAAAATTGTTTTAAAAAATATCTTATTACGGGAATTTGCGATCAAAAACATGCACAGCACAAAGCTGAATTCTGTCTAGAAAAAATATTTTGTGATTTGTAATTTCCATTTTGAAATGTGACAATGAAATCGAAAATTCAAATTACTTCTTCTTACACGATTCTCAAACACTCAAAAGATGATAATTATAACAAATTCTATGATTATCATTTGCATACGTTTTACTCGGTTATGGCGTAGCCAAGAAAGGGCTATGTTCGGCATTCAGATTTGAGACGTCACTATTTTTCCTAGCAGAAAATTTGTCAAAACTGACCATCACCTATGGCTTCACAATTAAGTGACGATTATATTTCAGTTACATTATGATTACCTTATTATTAGTAACATCATGATAACTTTTTTTTTTCTTTTCAGTTTCAATGTAGTCAGGTTTTAGTTTTTTATATTTTCGTTTTAACTATTTTAATAGACAAAATAACGCATGCTTTCTCTCTTTCTATATAAATTGGATTTGATTCTTCAGTACTGCTATTTCAAATTTGTCAAAATCTGGTTGAAACCTGTTTTGATATGTTGATGAAATCTAAGGTTATCCTATTTTCCTTGTGTGCTTTGTATCATCTTCCTCATAGTTCATTGTAACAAGTTCAAACCCTGTCAGCTTAGATGTACTCACGGTCGACTACAGGTTAATGAGTTTTAAAATACGGGGAGATCTTGCACAAAGAACAAAGTTCTATTTATTCACCATGTATATATAAAAAATTGTATGATGTTATGTTTTTAGTATCGCGGAAAGAATTTTTTCACAACTCATTTATTTTATCAATGTATATACCATAATAAAAATAATCGACGTAGATAATATATAAATAATGCGCCCGCATATTCAGTGTCAGTTTGTTTTTCGTTTACATCGAGATTTAATATTTAAAGCAAAATGTTTAAGAATATTGTGTTAATAGCTCTCATTATTGGTCAAAGTGCATTTGGACAAGATGTGCAGGTTGGATCTTGTGGTACAGATATTGTGGGAATTTCCAATACCAACATCAGTGATGTGAGTTCTAACGATTTTTAAACATAAAGTTATGAAATAGTTTGTAAATTATTTATAGCATGCATTATTTCATAATTATTGGCAGTACATTGGCAAGTGGTACCAGATCGAGAGGATAGACAACATGTATGAAGGAGCGTGCAGCAGTATTGATTTACGCCCGACCAATGATGGTGGTATGACCTGGAATTTTACTCAGGTTAGGAATGCAGAGTTTGAATATAAAGTAGGTGTAGCACGAATTTACTCTAATGACAGTTCTAGAAGACTTAATGCTACTTATCAAGCTCTTTTTGAAGGTAAGTACATTTCATCATTATATATTTTACATAATATATATATTTGAATGAAATTATAAGCTTAATTACTTACTTGAAAATAAGAATACTTTTAACGATTTCAATTTTGATTCAGAATTGATCGTGACGGTAGCCGCTCATCGTTATGTTATAGCTTTGGACTCTTCCAGTTACGCTCTCGTTATGGGATGTAACTATAACGACGACAATTCCAGAAGTGGTTTGTGAAATTTGTTACTTATGACCTTGTTGTGTTTTCTTTTCTGTTTTTGTTTTGTTACGTATTTACATTCTTTTTTTCTAATGAATTATTAATTACTGAATAATGAACATGTACATAAATATATATATATATATATATATATATATATATATATATATATATATATATATATATATATATACTGAATAATGAACATGAACATAAATATAATATTTGAAGCCATAAAATTGATAAATCATTAAATAAAAGTGAGTAAACTTTGATATTGAACCTGTTAAAGTGAATTTTTTGTTTAGTTACTGAAGATTCTGGAGTTTTACAAGCGTCGATTAAAATTGATTCTTTTTACATTTTCAGTTTCTGCCTGGAAATTATCTCGTACAAGAAGTCTGACATCCGAAGCGGTGTCTGCCATTAATGAAGTCGTATCAACAAACCCATATCTATCCTCTGTGACCTGGAAGAAGACGGATCAATCGACAGAAACCTGCGGTAGCTCAACGTAGGAAGACATATAACAATTCTATTCTGATTTTTTTTCACACGGAATTATAAAATAATTTCAAGAGTGAGTACAGATGTATTTGGAAATAAAATTATTTAAAATAATTAATTTGTTTTACATAATCATTAAAATATTTATCATGTAAAGATTATTTCCAGTAACAAAAGAAATATATGTATACAAAAACACCAGTTTATTTAAGATATATATGACTCGTGTGTAAGGGAAATGTATTGGCTATCTAAAGCGTGTTAATTTTAATTAAATAAAGGATATTTATAATAACGGGTGTATTGTTAACAAGGTTGATAATTAATAACTTTATCTTGTTTTGGTTAACTTCAATATTTTTTATTTTTTAATTTGGTGTTTGAAAGGAAAAGCTTATGAATTTGGCAAGTAAATGTATTTTTGCAAAAGAAGACATCGTATCCGAAGATTAGAAAGAAAACGAGAAAATTTATTATAATCGCAAAAAGCAAAATTAATATTATAGAAAGTTTCATGGGTTTTTTATAAAGGGCTACTTATAAAAATTAATGTTTTCTGTTGTATTTTTTTTGTACTTTAAGTTAGGAAGCCGATGATAATATTTCCCAGAGCATCGGATACAATAAATAAGTGAATTTTGTTAGATAGTATTAACCTAGACAAACACGGTTTTTCCTCATTTCTCCTAAGTAAAAATGTAAAATCATTATTACATAACTTGGGAAAAGTTATGTTCCTGGCGTTACGTTTATCGTAACATCACTACTTAAGAATATTTTGTTGAAAATGCTTTGTTATATGACAATCAGGTAGGTTTATTAACAATCACCGAAATGCATTAATAAATAATGTGTATTTTTAAAGTGAAATGAAAAAATACACATTAATTTTCATTTCACCATTTCTAACAAGTTCTAACTAAATTTATTGCTTAAAAGCACTATGTTATAACTTGTAAACAAAAATTTGACGAAAATTGTTTCCTGTATAAATTTCATTCTTAATAGATGTCCTTTACAAACCTTCCAAATACCTTTTACGATGTAGAAATATTTGTTGCTCAGTTAGTATTATACTTACTTGTTTCATAATTTTGTTACATTAAGGTTAAATAAGAATTTAACTAAAGTCTATGAAGTGGTCGAAAGAAATAATTTTATGTACATTTCTATCCGGTTTCGCACTTTCAAATCCTTCATTATTATATCCTTTGATTCTTAATCAATATTTTTTAGTTCTAAATAAATAGTGTCTAGGAAAAAATTTAAATCGCATTCATTTTTTTTTAATATCGGTCTAAATATTATATGTGTAATACATGTATGTAGAGTGTTTCAAAATAATAAGTTTTAGTTAAGCTGTAGTGAAGTTAGTTTGTAAATCAGAAAAACTTATGTCGTATAAATAGAATGCAATGTAATTTAAGATAAGTACTTTCATATGAAAAGAAATTATTATAAATGTAGTGATCTTGATAACAAATATTCCGCAAAAGACGGAATGGAGAAAAATGCATAATATGGATAAAAATTGGTATTACTCTTTTCCATGGCTATGGCTTTATGTAACAATTGGCTACGAAAATAACAGGAAAATTATCAAAGTGCCAA
This sequence comes from Druceiella hillmani, assembly GCA_039881145.1. Lineage (NCBI taxonomy): Eukaryota > Metazoa > Arthropoda > Insecta > Lepidoptera > Hepialidae > Druceiella > Druceiella hillmani. Next base: position 2,806,029 of record JAYKKI010000040.1, on the reverse strand, counting down.
ACATATTTCTTGAAGATATTTTAAATAATATTTACATAATTATCTTAGAAAGACTTCTGATAAAAAGTAATTTTGGAACTCTTACAATCATATTTTGGAAAACTTAAAAGATTCTATCCCACTAGACAAAAGTTTTTCATTATTTCTTTAGACTTCTCTAAAATTGATTTTGAAATATTTTTAAGTTTTGACTACTGTCATATAATCGAATTTGTATATCTTATCACTATGCCAAAGTTCAATTTTTACATCAAAACCGCGTCAGAAAAAGTTTTTGGCACACAAACAGATAGGCGGATTGCGTAGTGATCTCAAAAGAATTTCGTTTTTTTTCTTTTCATGTAATCCTAAAATGACGAGAAACGCTCAAACGATTGTAATTATATCACGTTTAATAATTATCATTTCGTTCTTGCGAACGTCTAAACTATATAGATATATCAACTTGCTCGACCTCTCTATCTATATATATTCCAGTTGTTTTTTTAAGTATTGCCACTTGCAGTTAGTAAAAATATAAACGAAGTTGTATATACAACCTTGGATGATGTCAATTATATAACCTTGTTTTATATAAAACTCATGTCTATAGATAATTAGAAATCTGTTTTACGTTTTATTCATTTTGTTTTCTGTGAGCTTTTGAACGAATGATATATTTATTAAAATGTGCAATATTCTCAATGGTAGACTGCTGTTTTGTTTATTGTCTTTGTGTATGCGTATTAATTATGTTCTAACAATTTTTTAACAATTTGATTCAAGAAGAGATCATAAAATTATCTGTATTCATCAATATAATAGCATTGAATGCAATAAGATGTAACGAGAAAAATTATTCATGGTAGTAACAAGTACAAATTGAGCACTTATCATGAAAAATATAATATTGGGAAATCTTTAAAAGGGAATCGTTAACAACAAGGAAAATATATCAAAAAAGTAATGTGACGGGTTATGGGCAAAGGAGAAAATAACTACATAGTCGTTTTCCTTTGCTCTCTTTCTTATGAAAATAGAAGCTTGCCGATGTTATAATTAATTAGATTATCTTCCCAGCGTATTTTTAATTTCTACTTTTACTGGTGTTCTTATTGATATATCAAAGTATAAATATATACTGGCAGTTTTATTTTCAGATAATTAAGAACAACCGAAAAAGCAAAACAAATTTTGTGATATTAGAGATTTGCTATGCGTCTCATTTAGACTTCTTAGAACCCCAAATTGGCGCTGGAAATATCTTACGGAATATTTTTGACTGCCATTATTATCTCGGAAAAATTAGGGTGTTATGAAGAGGAGGTATTTTTATTTTTAAATCTATTTTTAATCATGGAACTTAATACAAAGATTTATATTCAGTTTATATTTCATTTTAAACCATGAAATAATATTATTATGAGGGTTCCTGGAGAGTTAGACTTTTTTTACGAAAAACAGCAAAACACCCGTGTGTATTATTACCGATCTCCTAACACGCTGTTTATGACTTAAATCTGAAGCGATTGCACTATGATTCATATGTTTTTAAGAATATAACATTTGTTTCAGATCTACATCTCAACTATAGAAATGAAATAAGTCGACTATTTTCTCGATCTTTCTAGATTGCAGTTATTATTCAAATTATGCTGTTTGTTATTTACCTAAAATATAAGGTGTATATAAATATAAGGACAATGGATTACCTATTAAATATTTATAAATTTATGTAAATATAACTGATAATGTTGAAGAAACACATTTTTCTTTCTTTTTCTTTTAACAATCTGCAATCAGTAGTCATACTATAAGCGGATGTTTTGAGTGAATCCATTGAGAGGTCGAGCGTGACTGCAGTGAGTCATCTACTCCGTAGTCTTTACTGATCCCCACAGGGCTATAAGATGTCTTTCCTTTTTAACCTCTTTGTATAATTTCTAGTTTTTAGCTCTGTATCCAACTTGTTAGAATGGTTTTCCAGTCTCTCATGGCATTTTTTGGTTAATTTTTGGATTTCCTCCATGATGGTATCCATTTTCAGTTCTTTATGTATTTCAGCGTTCGTGACAAACCAAGGAACACCACTAATTGAGCGCAAGATAGCATTCAGTATCCTCTGCATTATGCTTATGTTTGATTTACAAGTGCTACCCTAGAATTGAATTCCATAAAGCCACACTGGCTTTAGGATAGCTTTATATATTAAAACTTTGTTGTCAATACTCAGTTTGCTGTTTCTTCCCATGATCCAGTGTAAGTTCTTATAACGGATATTAAGTTCATTTCTCTTTGTCTTAATATGTTATTTCCACGTCAGACGGCGATAAAGATGTAGCCCCAGGTATCTTACATTATCGTGGTGAGGTAGTGTGGTATTCTCGAGATGAACTTCAGGACAGTTACCTTTACGTAGTGTGAACGTAACATAGACGGATTTGCTTGCACTCGCCTGTATCCGCCATCTCCGTAGCCACGTGGTTATTTCATCAAGGCCCTCTTGTAGCACGTGTGATGCCATGGCAGGGTCAGCATGGCCTGCTAGTATTGCTGTGTCATCAGCAAATGTTGCTGTAGTAATACTTTCAAGCCGAGGTAAGTCTGCAGTAAATATTGTATACAAAATAGGTCCCAGGACTGATCCCTGCGGGACTCCGGCAGTTGCTTCGAAAAACCCAGACGTCACATCCGCGTCCTTTACTTGGAAGATTCTTCCCGACACATAGGATTAGAGAGAAGTATCGATGAGGTAAATTGATTTTTATCTTATATAGTAACCCCTTGTGCGAGACCCTATCGAACGCCTGTTGAATACCAAGGAATGCAGAGGATCAGTACAGTTTTTCTTCCAAGCATTTTCTTATTTTACCACAGACTCTGTGGACTTGTTCAGTGGTAGAGTGGTCTTGTCTAAAGCCGAATTGATGGTCCGGGATGACTTTTGCACTATCCAGGATTGGTAGCATTCTGCACATCAATAGTTTTTCAAAGATCTTTGAAAGAATTGGCAAAAGACTTATAGGTCTATATGAGGATACTTCATTGGGTGGTTTACCCATCTTGTATACCATAATCACACGGGATACTTTCCATAATGTCGGGAAGTACTGGGTTCTCAGTATGGAGTTAAATAGTGAAGTCAGAAACACTATAGTTTTTCTAGGTAACTGCTTTAGTATTTCTTTGGTAATGAGGTCATATCCGGGAGCTTTTTTGTCATTTTTTTGAAGAAACACATGAACATTTTTTTTTATATAACTAGATCGTATGAGAGGTACTGGCGAAAAACTGTTATAATGCAGGAAATAATAAAAGAAGGAAAACTGTCAGAAAATTAGTCGACAAAAGTTAATTAATATATCCTGGGGATTTTTGTGTATTTTTTCTCGTTGTTGATTGTTGTTTTCACAGTGAAAACATGGGAAAGTTATGTTCCACAAGTGAGTTTTATAAAGTCAAATAGTCGCAATGACAAGTACGAATTAACTTGTTCTGTTTGGATGCTTTTCGTTGAAAGATATTTTTATCAATTCATTGTAATCATCTCGCATTCTCTTTAGACTCCCATTACATTTTGTTTTTATTTTATTTTAATAAATTAATAAAATATACTGGAAGAAATAAATGAACTGTAGCAAAAAGTGTAATTAAATAACATTTTCGGAATGCAACTTATTTTGGGAGTGGTAAGAGTCGGTCGCAACGTCCTTCACGCAAATTTGGTTGCAACGAATTGTTGAAAAATAAGCTAACAACAGAGAGAAATTACTACAAAAATGGCGCTCATTGCTGCCATTGGCTGTTTTCCACTTTTTTTGTCAAAACTATCAAAATGTTGCCCGAAAAGTAATCAAAATTGCGTTCGCTACTGCTTTTAACTGTTATTTCTGTTAAAAGTAAACTGTCTAAATTTATCTCTTCATGAATTATTTTTTATAGCTTACTTGATGTGGTTAATAGGGAGTCTTCATCTACCTCGTAAGCTAATTTAAATGACAATTTTCTATGTAATTTTAGGCGATGATTTAATGTTTATATTACTTATTATACTACACTATTAAAAATATATATACATACACACACATCCGCACACATACACACACACACACACACACACACACACACACACACACAATTATACATATGTGTGTATGTGTGTGTGTGTACACATTACAAAAAAATGAATTCATTTGTCAACTTCTACTAATTGTATTACTTTGTTTATAATAGTATTATATATTAAATTTGTTTTATATATCTCTAGTTTTAAACATTTTTGTTCAAATCTTTTAGAACATTTTCTTTTTTTTCTCTCTTTCTGCCTTTATCCATTACTATATACTTAAAAATCGATGTTTTGGTTACAAAAGACGTTTCACTACTGTGACGTGTACTGCGTTGAAATACTTTTTTTCACTCTATTTATAAGTAGATAATAACTTGGTGTATTTATTTCCAAATAATTAAAATTAATAAAATAATAAAGCGATATTTTCAGTATGGCACATAATTTTCTTTACATAGCTGCCAATACATAAAATCCTCGTCCATATAGAATATATGAAGTATATATGCGATTATTATTGTGATCATATATTTACTTATACATAAAACTTATAATTTTGGGTCGATTTTGCTCTTAAGATTGAAATTAATACTCTTGTTTGAAGGTGTTTTGCCAATTTTGTTTACCTACGTTTCTTATTAGTTTCTGACTATATAGATTAAAAACATATATAGATGTGAATGTTGTATACAAACTTCATAATAAAGTTTACTTTTAAATAATAAAATTTTTCCTCAAAATTCCAAAAAAAATTACTCAAAATTGCTCTCTGAGAAAAAAATATTTAATATTCTAAAACCTTGAGAAATAGTAGATTGACATATTTATATACTATATAGTTAATTAAAATAAAATTTCTTCAACGAGTTTTTCAATGAAAATTCTGTGTAAAGAAATGCCTCAAATCATATGTTGCCACAATGTGCCGTCCCTCAAAATTTTAAAAAATAAAACTATTTAAGTAAAGAAAGGCTATACGAATGATGAGATTTCAACAATTTTTAAAAGACTAATAAGAACGTTTCGAATGAAAGAATTTTTGAAAGTCGCCAAAAAATAAGTGAATCAACGGGATAGGGATGAGAGAGGATAGAAAGAAGAATGAGATCGGTTGAAGGAAGAAAAGTTTTTGAATAACGAACACGTTCCGAAACACGTAGTGTGGAATGGCCCGTGTTAGGTAGACAGATGACCTGAGAAAATTCGCGTAAAACGAAGGAATGCATTTGCCAAGAGAACGATAGTTTTGCCAAAAGAACGAGAGCGATGAACGATGAACGATGTTGTTCTCCTACAAATTTGTGGGAGTGATCCATTTTCAGCAGTGGGTGCCATTCTGATGATTGCCTTGATTGATTTACTTACATGCGTAAGAAATTTTGAACGTTTAACATTATAGAATTTTTGGCTTCCAAATGAAAGATACTCTTTTATTCTGATTGAAAAGAGAAGCACCCTTTTTTATCACTATCTTAAGAAGATCTGAAATATAATTAACTTAAGTAGAAAAATAATTACTATTTAATGACGTTTAGCTAACTATGCTGCATGATATCCAAAACAAATATAGAAACATACACAAGAAAATAGATAGAAAGTCAAAAGGAGTTCATAACAGAACTAAGCTTTATTTGGATTCAAGTTGGCAACCTAGAGCTGAATAGTGCTAAATGAAAAACTGTAATATATGGTGAAAGTGATGGACGAATATTTTATCTAGCTATCCGATTACGTAATATTTGAATTTAGTTTTCATTACATCCATATGATTAATTCAATCTTCTATTAAACTGTTATCAATGCTTCAATTAAGCTATTAATAACTTTCAACGATGTTTAAACTAATATATATTAAACTACTATCGACTATTATCAATGCTTAAATTAACATCAGAATAACGGAAATGGCAAACCCTAGCCGAAAAAATGAAATTTATAGTATATTTTACTACCTGGATTGTTTATATTATTGAGAAAAATATAATAATGAAAAATTTTGTAAAAGGTTTTTACAAAAAATCAGTTACAAATCGAGACCTTAATTTGACAAAAAATAATTACTTCAAAACAAATTTACTATTTCTGTGAAATAATACAGCACCCTATTTTTGATTTCCAGCAGAAATGTAATGAGTATTTTATAAATAATTAAATTTTGTTATATGAATAACACATTACCGTCTTCTTATACGCGGTCAATTTTGTTCCATGTTGTAATCTGCATATCTAGTACAGATGGCGTACTTATATACGCATATGAGAAAAATTAAACAATGTCTAATTAGCGAGGTTTCTATTGATTAATGTATTGAAATATATTTTTAAAGGAAATATTTTTCGAAGAAATATTCAGCAAAATGTTATGACGTTTCATTGAGGTGCCGTAAGTATAGCGCGTCTAGGTTGAAATAGAATTTAAGGTCTTTTTTATTTATACAACCTGTCAAGCACGAGTTATAAACATTTAAGGGTTATAGTATTTCTAATTAACCATTTACAAATATTAGTTTTTCATAACATAAATATATTGCTTACTATATTTTTCACAGGCATAAGAAGATACTAATTATGCAAACGTATACGAGTAATTCCACTTAGGATTAGAAATCATTGATTTTTGGATTATTTACTTTACTTGTGCTATAAGACTTCCAATTATGCCAACTTTCAAGGCTGTAGGTCGACAGAAAGTACTCTATAGATTTCAATGATGGGCAAAACTATTGTATGAATAAAAAAATAGACTTTGAAGAGCCATATATTTTTGTTGCGTGAGTCAAAACACTTGAATTTATATAGCAATATAAGACTATATGATATATACATTGACTTTAATTTGAACGATATCTCAGGCCACTTCTGAGAAGAAAGCCTTTACAAACGAAGAAAAAAGACTTTACAGACGAAGGACGAACAGACAGACGGACGACCAAGCGTGGATCACTTTAGGGTCAACAAACGGAACACTTATAAGATCATTCGCGTATCATTTTGTCGGTATGTCACAACTGATTTCCTTAGAAAATTATATTTGGAATAGTGGAAAAGGGGTAGGAAAATATAGAAAAAAAGTGGTAGGATAGTGTATCAATATTGTTTTTTCATAAAATTGGTTTTTGCAATATTGATAGAGGTGTGCTTATTTTTGCTGGATATTCTTGGAAATGTCTCTCCAAATGTCTTAAATAAAATTCTATATAATATTAGTTCGTCGTTCTTTCAATTGACATTATACTGACATAAATATTTTTGATTGTTTGCTTACAAAGGTACATAAAAAACAAATTGCACGAGCGATTAAATAAATGATGATGGAAAAAAACACTAAATTACGTAAATTTAAATTATTGGTAGAACAAGCAAATAAATGTTTAAAAAAAACGTTCTTCTATTTCTTGAGTGGTCATTTACTGCTAAGGATCGTAACTCCCTCTTGATAACACTTGCTCAATAAAAATATTTCACCATAGCTTCCTATTCTCCGTGCTGGGTAGGGTATTAAATAACCAAATGTTTGCCGAATCTGGTCCGTCCAGCCTGCAGAGCTGGTTTCCGCGAAATGTGTCCAAAGTATTCAAAAACTCTTGGGAGATGGATGGTGGATATCCTATTTTTTTTTTTAGAATCTAAACGTTGGCTCTGTGTATGGTCCTTAAGACGTTGGGTATCTTCCTTCAGCAGAATATGTCAAAGACGTCGATTCTTTTATGATTTACCATTTTCAGCGTCCATGACTCAGCGCCGTATACACAAATGGATAAAATCAGAGTTCTTACTAAAAGTGACTTGTTATTTCTGGACATGTTTCTGTCTTTCCATACCTTTTCTCAGAGAGTTATTACGTTTTTCTTCATGCCTATTTGACGGTGCAATTCCTTTTTGATCGAGTTGTATGAAACAGGAAAACTAAAAATATTTCTGAGGTTTTTGTATAAGAATGGTAGCATATTAATATAAAAATAATGGAGACTTGCAAATTATTACACGTTGCACCATTTATTTAAAATAATGTCCTTATTGTTTATCATATGTTTAATAATGTCAAAAGCAAAAACCTACCTCAGGAAAAAAAAACTTAAGATCTGGCTTCGGATTTCTAGTTACTTTTCAGAGAAAATTCATTAAAATCGATTTAGTAGTAGTATAAAGATCTTCCTTTACCTTAGTAGGAGGAGGGTTTTTAAAGGTTTTTACGAGTTGAGAACAATCATTACGAAATTGTTTGCCTAAATTTTACCGCAAACCGTAAATTTAAATGGTACTTTTTCTCTTAACATGGAGGGAATAACAAGCGCTTGATTAGGTCAAAAGATTTGTATGCGTGGTAATGAATATTCCACGTGTGTAGTGAGGTTATATCCAAAGATTTCTATCGGGATATATATTTTCTGAAAGTTTAAACGAAAGCATGCGTATATGAAAAATTATTCCTGAAAAAAAAAATTTTAATATGATAATCATAGTACAAAAATGATGGTATAGAAAATTATATAAAAATAATGACATAAACAATTATATTTTTATAAAGTAACATAACGTGGCAAGTCCTTTACCTTGTTACACTTTTACGATGATTATAACTATTTAATTTTAGTTTTTAGTTTACTCTCTTAAAAATTAATTTATATCCAAAGTTTGCAATATCATTCAGACTTAAATGACATTTGATATCGATGATATCGTGGTAGCTATTCTATACTAAAATTTTGCGACTTGGGTGAAAATCTTTGAAAACTAAGTGCATCCATATGTTTAGAAATTTTGTTCTTATTTAGATATAGTGAGAAGCACTGAATGTAAATGAAATATTAAGGAAATTGAGTACACAATTAAATGAAACTACGTGATGTAGTATTATTTCTACTTTCTTTAATTTCTTTACCACGACCTAGGTTTCTAATTAATTTCTTTACCACGACCTAGGTTTCTTATAAATATCCCACCTGGAGATGTTGTAATACAAAGAAACCTAGGTTGTGGTAAAGAAATTAAAGAAAGTAGAAATAATACTAAATCACGTAGTTTCATTTAATTGTGAATAATGAATTTCTACAAAATTAACGCCATATATATTCAATATTCGAAATTGAGTACTAACAAATAGAAATTAATATACAATATCAAAATAAATAATTTAAATATTTTATAAAACAATGAAAAAGAAAAAATCCATTACTAGCGAACGAGTTGAAGTTTTTAAAGAGTGGGGTACTTTTTATTTTAAAAATGTGTTTGTAAAAAATAGATCGAGCATAAAAGAAATTTCAAGAAATAATTTATTTGTAATGCAAGTTCCCTTTTTATTTCATTTGCTCTTATTGTGAGTAAATGTATATATTGAATACGTGAAGAGGAAAATTTTCACCAGTTTTTAAGCATATTGCGTGCACTGAGGAATGTGAGATTTGGCGTAGTTAAAGTTTATATGGAGAAGGAATGGAGAAAACTAAAATAAATATAATATATGTTACAAATACATTAAATTATATGTTACAAATATATTAAAAATTCATTGTTTAGGTTCGTACTGTCAATATCAAACACATAATAATTTATGGTCAGACATTTGCACAAGATTGAGATTGTCGCTAAAGAATTTTCAGATATCAGATTGACGGATTGAGTTTAGGGCTGTGAATTTTGTTTGATTTCAAATGTTCCTTCTTCAATAGTCTGTGGAATATATGTCAATGCAAAAAGCCTTTATTTTTTATTTTGTGTAATATATATCTGTGTTTTATATATTAGTGAAATAAAGCTTGCTTAATATACACCTGTTGCAAAAGGAAAAATTTGTCAGCTTGTTTAATATACATCTGTTGCGAGAGATAAATTTTGTAGCAGCAATCTGAATTGACTTACTTTCGCCTGACTATTAATGTTTTCAACAAAGTGCATTTTATTGTATATATTAAATACTGTTCTGTAATTTCAGTTCGGTATTTCAGTAAATTCATTATATATATATATATATATATATATATATATATATATATATATACATTTTTTTTTTATGCAATGATTGTATAAGTTATACTCTTTGGCAAAATCACCTCAACAATGTTCAGACATAAAAATTTAATGAATTTCTACCACTGGGTGTCCACTAGTGTTAATCAATCGACAAACGTCCAACACTAACGTGAAATATATACAATTATCATCGCTTTGTTTTGGCGTACGTTTTAATTATAAAGATAAATTAATCATATGTCCGCTTTATTTATGTATGTAGGTTGCGATTGTTTTTTAAGTAAGCTGTTTAGAGTTCGACGAAATTAGAATAAACTTGCATAAACTTGAGTTACATATGATGGTAAATCTATGCATGTAATACAATTGTAGTTTTGACGTACATTGAAGATATTTATGAAAAATGTATTTAAAGGGATATATAAAAGTAACATAGCCCAAAATATTTTTTTTTGTAATACATGTGTGTTTATCTGTCTACCTGTTTGCGTACTGGTTTAAAAAAGCTTAACATAAAAAAATTCGAATGGAGTATAAAAAGGCAAGGAGTTCAACTTGGAGTAACAGTTTCATTTCGTCACAGCTGATATGCGAAATTATTGTATCGTAAAATTAATTTACACTACATATACAACAAAACAAAGAAGATATGTATATTAGAAATGTTAATGTATAGTTTACTTATGTAGAGTAATAGATGGCGCTATATGTATTTTAAATTGTGCAATGAAGGTTCCACCCGGATACACATCGGCAAAATGAACGTGGCCAGAGGCGAAGTGTGGAATAGTATGTGAGGGGTAAATATTTAAGTAAGTAATCCGAATGCAAGCAGGTACATGAGGGCAGACGTCGTTGTTGGTTGTCTTCTGTAGATAATTTTTTCAATGTTTTATGTATTCGAAACAAGATTACTTTGTTTCCTCAATTTATTTCATTATATGTTCCTCAAATTTTCATTTGCTTTCGATATTTAAAATGTAATTCCTTTGGTAGTCATGTTGGCGGGTCATAATGTCGTTGTTGATGAATAAAAACATCAAGTCATGTCAAAACCTGCACTGTTTACCCTGTTCTCGTAAAACGTAAAGAATGCTATCTCATTTTAAGAGGTAATTATCTTTGTTGACAGTTATGTTGGTAGATATCCTGGTTGTCTCAGTTATACAGATGATTAGTATTAATCATTTTAATGTTAGTGTTATTTTTGATATATAAAGTCAAATAGAGAAATTTCTTACTTATACACGTCTCACTTATCGAGATTTGACTGTGTTTTTGATATGATTCGGTGTACCATCAGGAAACCGTTACTCTTGATACAGTAAATATATATTACTAATAGTGGTGTAGACTGCCAGATGACGGAGGGTGGCATTGCTTTGTATGTGTAATAATGTCTCGGAGAGAGATAGCGTGAGAGTATAAATAGACACCGATAGTGGAACGGAACAGATATTATATTGAATATTAACCTCTGAATATTACTTGAATATTATTCCCTCCTATTTACTTGCAACTGCTAACTCGCCTAAGAAGTCTCGCTTCTTAAGCGATATATGCTAATGATGATACGTATTTAATAGTGTTTCTAATCTAACTGTAATATGCTTCTAATTTAACTATAGATGTCAATTGCTAATCTGACTACCAGCAATATCTACTACTGATAATTAAAATTTTATGTATCAATACCAAATATTACTTACATCTAGATTAGTAAAAAATGTTCTTATTAAATCATTTTGAAAATTGCGTAGGTGAATTTAAATAGATGGGTTAAGAATTTTCCTTAGTCATTATTTTGTTTAGTATAGATATGTTATTTTTTTTTACATTCTTAGTAATAGAAAAGGATGAACTAAAACATTGTTTTTAATAAATTGTAAATAAAGGTTAGAAATACATAATATCACACATTTTTGTTGCATATTCTTCATTACAAGGTAATGTTAAAATAAAATGCTTTTCATGTATTAAAAAATAGGTCGGATTATTTTGATAAAATATCGTTACTGTCAAAATTAATAATCATATTTTATGGGTTTTCTTGTTAAAAACGTGTACTGTAAAATAAATGTGAATATGTAATAATATTTCTATAAATATATTATTTTATACTACATTATTTATTAATACTTCAAGGTGAAAAAGATCGAGTAAATATTTAGTATAAAATTTTGTAGTTTAAAGTCACTGGAGATAATATCATAAGTTAATTTTTTTAAACAATAGTAGGTAGTCGCCTAAAGTTTGCATCTTACAAATATTTTACACCGTGTTATTTTATATTACTTCAAGGTGAAAAATATCGAGTAAATAATTAGTATAAAATCTTGTAGTTTAAAGACACTGGAGATAATATTATAAGTTAATTTTTTTAAACAATAGTCGGTAGTCGCCTAAAGCTTGCATCCTACGAATACTTTACATCATATTATTTTTTATTACTTCAAGGTAAAAAAGATCGAGTAAATATTTAGTATAAAACCTTGTAGTTTAAAGTCACTGGATATAATATTATAAGTTAATTTTTTGTACGTAGTCGCATCAAGCTTGGAAGCAATTCTTCGTGCACTCAATATGCCTAATGTGATAATTAGGATTTATGTAATTTTTTTTAAATTTGACATGGCAATCAAATATATTAATCGGCATATATCAAAATATTCGGTAACATTTATATGCAAATACTAACGTCGGCTAAGAAAATATTGGAATAGGTTTATTACGTCATAAGGAGAAACAGTTGAAAAAGCGAGTAATGCAACTATCTGAAATGTTCTTTTGTAATTTAGAAGTTTCTGTAAGGTGATAAGGAAATATCGATAAAGGGTTGGAATGCTGTCTCGAAATGGATATATATATATATATATATATATATATATATATATATATATATATATATTTCTTTTTTTTAGATTTTGTCATTTCATGGAAAATGCTGATTAAACTCTGATAATACTGAAAGATTCTGAGAGACTCTGATTAACTCTGAGATACTCTACGATATAACATATTATATCGTATAGAAATTTAAAAGGTTTTATCATTTTTACAAAAAAGGAAAAACGTCTTTATTTTTATTTTATACGTTTGATATTTCTAATTACAAATATTTTATTGTTTTTGTAACACCATCTGATAAATATGTATTTCAAATCGTTTATTTTACATTTGTATTTTATTGTAACTTTGTCTAATAAATATATATTTCAAATCGTTTATTTTACATTAACAACCTTCTAATAAGACAAATAAACAGATATTTCTCTGCTAAATACATAGCCATATATACACACAGTAACTATATTAAGAGTAACTAATTAATGAATCTACCAGTAAGTGCCAGTAAGTATAATTACTACCAGTAAGTGCCAGTAAGTATAACTACTACCAGTAAGTGGTCTTATTTATGTGATTTAATTTTGTAAGTAAATCGATTAAACCTTAAACTATTTTATTACGTTTACCGTTTTTTAAAGATCCTTTATTCAAGAAATTTTGAAAACTTATGAATTAATGAGACAAGAGTTTAAGTATTTTGTCTATTTTATTATTCTTTTACGTTCCTAATAATACTTTTTGGTTAAAGTTTATAATATTAATAAATAAATTAGGATTCGGTTTAGGATAGACTGCATTTATGCTAGAATCTTATTATTCTTATTTATTTCATATCTTCGTTTTATTCCACTATTAAATAATGAGAACATATTGTTTAATGGGAAATGTTTGCATACTTTAATGGGAACCTTTACCTCATACATTCGTACTAAGGTTCCTAAAGCGTCTCCTTAATTTTCAGATATTTTGAGGTCTTCTTTATATTTCATGTACAAAATTATCTCATTTTAAATCATTTACCTTTAAGGGCGGAATCCCAAATAAATAGTAAAAATGATATTTTGAAATATTTCAATGTGCTTGTATACTTTGAAAATAAAGTTCCTTTTGAAATACGATAAAATAAAACACGACAGTCAAAATTAATATTGGTCGTAGGATCAACTACACTTATTCCAGAATTTGTTAGTCTATATTTGTTCATATATTATGCTACTCTTAGATAAGAACAACTTACTTGAACGTTTAATGCGAAGCTTTATCTCATATCGTCAAGGTTTGTAATGCTCTTTTAACATTAAGATATTTTGAGGTGTTCTCTAAATTTTTTAAAGAAAAATTATCTCATTTTTAATCAATCACCTTTAAACATTCCGTAAGCAAAGTGTGAATTCGGAACTCAAATAATTTTATCATGCCCAACTGACTATCCATACTTTACAGTTATCTGCCTGTTTGACTAAATATCCGTATGTCATAACTTTTTCAGCTTAAGTATATTTGCATATAAATGTTTCCGAATATTTTGATATATGCCGATTAATATATTTGATTGCCATGCCGATTGTGATGAAATTTTGACAGTAAGACATAGTTGGTTTACATTAAGACAAAGAAATGTAAAGAAAACATTTTTACTTTTTCAGAAGTATAGAATTTGGGGATTTATGCCATCCCCAAATTCCACACTTCCATGCTTTATAATATAAATTCCATACTTATTTTCTCACGGATCTCATAGAATGAACTGAAGGTGCCTTTTGAAATGCAATAAAAATGTTTAATAACATTTAATTTATTTCTTCACCGCCGACTATTTAAACACGTAAACAACCTAATTTTTACAACATTATTAATTCTGAGTTTTCACAACTAAATCTTTTTTATTTTGCCCAAGTTTCTTGATTAAAATAAAAAAATCCTTGCATTAAAACTGTCATAATTTATGTATGTATTCAATATTGTAATTCATGCTGCATTTAAAAGCAAGCATAGATGAATTTATTGCTAAAGTAACACGCTTTCTACAAAAGGTTGGTGCCCGGTGTGAATGCAAGTCGCTTGCAATTTTGCGTTTTATCAAGAATTATAAATAGTTTAACGTGTAAAGATAAGTGCATACTTAATATATAAATAATATTTGCATCCACAAATTGATACAGTTTGATTCTGGTTTACTTCAGTGCAACAAGTTTTGAGATCAGACAGTTTGGCTAACGAAAATGTTCAAAAATATAATTTTTACATTAATCGCATTTGCCGGAAACGCTTTAGGGCAAGATATTCAGAACGGATTGTGTGATGTAGATTTTATTGGAATCCCAAACTTTGAAATCAAAAATGTAAGTGTGGACTTATTAAAATTTTTAATAATTATATTGTCAGTTCGCTAACTTAAATTATCAGTATTTAACCTCATTTATATGTGAAACTTTAGCTTCATGAATTTACAATATGTTAATTGGATATTGTGATTTTTTTGTTTATAGTATGTTGGAACATGGTACCAGGTCGAGAGAATAGATAATGAATATGAAGGGTCTTGCAGTAGAACTGAGTACTATCTAGTCGATGAGAATACCTTAGTTTTGAACAGTACTCAGATTGTAAATGGAGAATTAGAGTCTACATTGGGAGCAGCGAGAACTGATGAGAGCGATGGCACTGGAAGGCTTGAACTCACTTTTCAGTTTCTAGTTGGCGGTAAATATTTTATTTTTCTCCCATTGCTTATATGTTTCAATTAAATTCGAACTTAATTATTCAAGGATTTTTTTACGTGGTCAAGACGTGCTTGTGTATAATATTTAATAATTTTAAAATGTTAAATACTATAAATATGCTTATAGTCCGAATGTAATTATTTACTTTCTAAACTTCTATTTTTATGTGAATTTCGAAGAAATAGATGTATATATATTACGGAAGTCTCGATCTTTGAAATTTTTTGCGGCAACTCTACTATATTTACATCAATCATAACCTACAGATACTAAACCAAATGTCACTTTGAAAGTTTATACATACGAGGGGGACCCAAAAAAAACGGGAATTTCGTCATAACTTCTTTATTTCTCAATATTTTTACACCAAATTTTGATCACCTTCAAAGTATTCGCCATTGACTACAACGCACTTCTCCAAACGATTCTTCTATTGTTCAAAACAGTTTTTAAATTCACTCATCGGGATGTCCTTTAAGCCTTCCAGCTATTTTTGTTTCACCACCTCCACAGTGGCAAAACGCATTCCTTTCATATTCCTTTTGAGTCTGGGGAACAAGAAAGAAGTCACAGGGGGCTAGATCCGGTGAGTATGGAGGGTGGACAATCGGTGTCATGCCGTTTTTGGTCAAAAATTGCTTCACGGAAAGGGCGGTGTGGGCCGGCGCGTTGTCATGATGGAAGAACCAGTAGCCTGTGCGCCAAAGATCTGCCCCTTTTCTTCCGGATACCCTACCTCAATCTTTTCAAAACCTCCAAGTAGAATTTCTGGTTGACAGTTTGACCCAGGGGAACGAACTCCGCGTGCACAACACCTCTGCAATCGAAGATACAAATGAGCATTGTCTTGATGTTTGACTTCATTTGGCGAGCTTTTTTGGGACGAGGAGAGCCAGCTCTCTTCCACTGGCTTGATTGCTGCTTTGTTTCGGAGTCGTATCCATAGCACCACGATTCATCACCAGTAATCACCTTGGAAAAAAAATTTAGAGTCCTCTTCGAGCTGATTTTGAAGCTCAAAACATGCCTGAAGTCGACGCTCCCTTTGCTCGTCTGTGAGAAGGCGCGGGACGAATATGGCTGCAACCCTTCTCATGTGCAAGTCTTCGGATAAAATACTCTGAATTGAACTCCATGATGTTCACGACATCTCACAGAATTGGTCAATGTTTCGGCGATGGTATTCATGAACGAGGGCATTGATTTTGTCGACGTTTTCATCAGTTTTTGCCGTTGAGGGGCGTCCTGAACGAAGTTGGTCTTCAATTGACGTTTATCCATTTTGAGCATTCCTATAAGCAGTCTTAACAATTACAATAGTTTCCACTGCCGATTTCCCCAACAGAAAACACAATTTCACAGCTGCGCGTTGTTCTCAACAATCTGCCATTACGTTTTCGCCGAAATGGAAAAATTTGTTTTACTAAAAAAAATCTCACAGCCGAACCGATGCACTCACAGTGACACAACTTTATACACTGATGCAGGAGGCGTGACACTAACGGACATGCGGTCAAACAATAGGTTCCCCCACTCTCCCTCCCCACCACAGCGTAATTCCCGTCACTTATGGGTCCCCCACGAAATTTATAGATTCTCTGGATGCTATATTTCTTTTTCGATCGGAATGTACTTTGGCACCAAAATAGCTTGGAAATTTTAATTAAGGTTAAGTTCTTAGTTAGACTAAATTATTTCAATAGTCCTAAAATGTTGATGGTGTTAACCATCATTTTCTGGAAAATACAAAAACGTCCTAAAATTTATTTCACTTTAAATTTTTTTCCCACGATTTTTACGGCGTATATTTACATAGAACGTTATTTAATTTAACAAACATTTTGTTGCGAAGTGGTACATTGAGTTCTATACTTTAGTAAATTTTAGTGCATTTAATGGTAATATAATTATTGAAGAGTTGTTTCATTTTCCAGAAACGGCAGTGGAAGTTTCTGCTTTACATTACATCTTAGCTGTGGACCCTTCCAGTTACGCTCTCCTTATGGCGTGTGATGACAATGATGACTATTCTAGAAGTGGTAAGTTTCTAAAAGTAATGTGATATATCCTTGATTACCATGCACTGGAATCTAAAGTTTTTCGAGTTGGTTATAATATATTATTTCAAGAACTTTGAATTTTGGTATGTAAATATTGTAAAGACACTTTTTTATTTATGGTTATATAACTTATTGTAACAAAATAGATGAATGGATTAAAAACAAAAATATGGGATAATTTCGATATATCTCCGTATAAAAAAAAGTTACGTTATTTTGTAAAGAGCCCATGTACGCAAGTATCAGACGGCGCTTGCATCGTTTTTAGCACTTAGGTTGTAGATGACACCATGTAAGGAGTATCAACATCCATTGATGGCATTATAATAGAACATTTGATTTATATTTGTTAATTAATTTAAAAAAGCATAAAAAATACATCGAATAACATTTTTTCCCATAAATTTTATTAAATCAATTAAATGACATTAACATTTCAAAAATCATAAACACATATGAGATTTTACAATTTATCTAAAATATAATCATTTCCAAAATATATCTTTGATACTTCAATATTCAAAGGGATTATTTCTTGCGTGGCAGACAGAGTAAACGGCTGCAACGTTAGCTTTAACAAAACTTACCAATTTCAGTAAAGTTGTTGTAGAAATCAGCCTTCACCTTCCTTTTCCCTAAGTCTACAACAAAAACCAACATCAAGTGTTCAGCAAACACTAGAAGATGCATTTATGAAGGAATTGGAAATCAATGACTCAACATCATTCGATAATTACTATACCATAACTGAAATGATCCCATCAGATAATATATATAAGAGTGCATTGGATTTAATAGATTGATTGATTTATCGAGACCAAAATAATAAATGTTTGGAAGAAAATACATGACTGAAATAATTTTGCCCCAACTTTAAAAAAATCGGACTTGATAAAGTTGAACCAATATCAATAACCATTGACATATGGAGTTATGTGAGCAATTTAATTAGCTTTTTGAGTTTCACTACTCACTAGCTTGAAGAATAATTTTCTGTTCAATACAGTGTTTTTCAAAATGAAACATTTTACTTGGATGGTACACAACAGTCAACATTGGAATTCACCTGGAAGATATGGTAAACATGTGGCATATTGATTCAATAATTTATATGATAATTATAGGTAATGGATCTAATAACTTAAAAGCAGTTAGCGAGCGTCCAAATATTGGAAAGATTGTTTTATTCATACATTAATATTGGCTATAAATTATTCTTTAAAAGCCTATGAAAACGTGAATGAAGCTTTAATATTGGTAAATATTTTTACTCATTTTAAAAAAGGTCGTCTCTCATATTTTAAAAAAGGGTGTTTTAGCTCATTTTTACTCAACTGAGGCTCAATAAAAGTTGATTCAAATTCAGAGTGACCTGAATTTCCTAAAATATAAACTCATATAAGACGTAGGTACAAGATGGTATAGTAAGTTTTACATCAGCGAATGCTTTTAAGAACATTAAAGGGCACTGTCATTATATATTTCCGATAACTATGGCCCAATGAATCTCCATGATTTAAGTGAGACATATAAAGAGATTATAATCTTATTACAACCATTTGAGGAGATTAAAAAGATTACCAGCTCCATATTTTCTTTAATTTCTGTAGTTATACTGCATGTTACCACTCTTTCAAGTATTACATATGCAGCAAGTTTGCTCTAACATAGCCGAAATGAGATAAATATTGTAGACAGAACTCAGACACAGATGGTGACAAAAACCATGCACTGGTAACATTGTTAGACCAGAAATGTTGATTGAATTTTTCTCTCCAGAAAAATCTGAATTAAAAAAATGCAATTGTTGGGAAACAAATCAAAAGACCTATGCGTTGGAAAGCAGTAGCAGTGAAAATAGATCTAGGAGGGTTGACTACCATTTCCAAACATTACGAATTTAGATGAATTTTCTCCAACGTTTTGGACCTACTACGAAGAGATTGCTTCCTTTAAGAGGCAGCAATGTTCGAAGAAATTACTAAAATACCAATTCCAATAAAATTATAAAGTTATTTAAACAAAAATTTATGGTAATGCAATCTCAGGCATGGTGGATAAAAAACAAGACTTTTGGCCAGTTCAGCTAAAAATTTGTTATCCTCTCTTGCTTCTTTTGTGTACAGCCAACGTATGTTTTACGAGGAAGGAAACGTTTATGAAGAAAAACATAACTGACTTTTTCCAGAGAGAACAGAGAGTCTAGTTTTCCTTCATCCCACTTTATCACAGATCAATTTTAAGTATTAATGTTTTTAATCTGGTACATATTTTGTGCTCAAAGATTAAAATTATTCTTGATGATATTGCTATGCTATATGCTATTAATTATTTTAATATAACGTTGATTTTATGTTTGTGGTAAACTATTTAAGTTACTTTAACTTTCATATTCTTAAGTACGTCTGTCAATAATAGCCAATTTTGATATTTTATCCGTTTTTGACTAATATTTAAACATTTGAGTTTCACGTCCATACTTAGTTCATTAGTCATAGTAAGTACTCGCTATGTTAAAATTTTGTTGCAAATTAATATATAGTAAAAAACATAAAAGAAAGTTTTTTTATATTCGGTAATAATTTGGCAAATGAACCGAATATTCGGCTGAATATGAGTATAAAAAATAATTTAATCACGCCGAATACCGAATATTCAGTCTATCTCTCATTGCCAGTTTAGAGAGAAAAATACTACTGAATATTTTAGTGTAAGAGATATTTAGTCGTAGATCGTGTGAAAAATAGGAACACTTCAGCATCGAATATACGCATGTATATTTGCCGGTCAACACAAATTTTTGGACAGTAATGTACAAATTTTATTAGAATTTAGAACGAATATTGAAGTTATTTCACAACTTCTCTTATGGAGAAAACTATAAAAAGATTATGTAAGCAATTTTGACATAAATCAATGATTCTCCGTGACCTGATTTTAAACACATGCAAATCGTATGGTGCCAAGTATAACAGATCAAGTACTTGGCGAAAATTACACCATATAAGCTTCCGTATATATATATATATACATATATGTATATATATATATATATATATATATATATATATATATCCTGATGTTTTTGATGCAGCTTAACCAAAGTATTTCGAAGTTCTAATTAAATAATTAAATGCTGGCACAGAGAACTTTTCTTTTCAATTTTCAAATCTATAGTTGAAAAAGTTATTTAAATGAATACATTATACATTTATTTTAATCTGAATATTTTGCATAAAAGGCTTAAAAAGGAAAAATGCAAAATTAAAACTCAAATTTATTTGAAACGACCTGTCCGATGGCACCCCACTTGATTAGATGCTCGATAAAATAGTTCAGTCTTTCTTTTTATGTGAGGGAATGTACATTAAATATTTTTTCCTAAATTTTGCAAGTATTGATGAGACTGCGACAGATTGGCACGATAAAATTGTATGGGTTCGCTTTTTCAGTACTGACCCTAAAAAGGAAGTTTCCTCACAATTATGTTTTAGTAAAAAAAATAATGTTTCTAAATTAAACTTTCTAACAATTTCTCTTTTTTCTTTTAATTTTTATTGATGGAATCCACCAACTATCTATAATTAGTATCTTTTCACTTACCTCATTATTGATAAATTAATCTTTCAATACCATTGTCGAATAAATCAGTTTCTCATAGTTTTCAATTCATATTTTGCTATTTTTTTTTAGTTTTGATTGACTTGGTAAAAATAATGTAGATTTATGTCAAGAAATTAATTTCTATTTTATTAATTTATAATTAAGACTAAATATTTATTACCATATATCTTTAAACTTAATTTTTTAAATTATTAATTTAAACTTAACTTTTTCGAATTAAGTAATTGTATCAGGAGTCGTCTTTTTCATCTAGCCAATAAGTTTTAATATATAAATTATTAGAAAATGTCACAACTTACTGTTTGCATTACTTTATTATTCCCAGTGTTTGCCTGGAAGTTGTCTCGCACTAGAAGTCTAACGCCTGAGGCAACGGCTGCTATAAATGATGTAATAGCATCCAATTCATATCTCTCCTCTGTGATTTGGGAGACAACGGATCAGTCAGCAGAGGCTTGTGAAAGTTCCACAGATGAAGTTGTTTAGGCTTTTTGCTACAGAATTTAATAAAAATCTTTGAGGAATAATTATTATTCATGGTGATATTTATGGTAATACAGCCATTTTTAAGCACTTTGCATTGCAAAACTTGTTTATAGTGATAGAGCAGAATCACATAAATAAGGTTTTCATTTAAATTCTTCCTCATTATTATTTCAAAAAATGTTTCTCACTTTATGTTAACTTTTTTTATTTTTTATATAGTTTCTTCTTAGAATCTAAAAGTCTAATCTCTTAAAATTTTCAGACATAAAATGATGAATTAAAAATATAATTACTTTTAGTAATATATAAATTTAAATAAAAGACGAATTAATTTTTAACGTGGTTAAAAATAAAAGTAACTTTATTTTTATTTTTACGTATCGTAACCGAGTGTCACTTATGAATTACGACTACATATGTATTATTATCATTAAATTGTAATGTTACAGTTGTCAATATTTTAGAATGAGTTATTTTGCCATTTTAGATTCATGCTTAAAGGGATGTTAATTCTTTCTGTATATACTTTTTTGTATTGGTATTTTTAGAATTTTAGGGTTTATTTCGAATAAGGAATAGATACAAAGTATAGGTCCTGAAAGGTTCATTAGATAAGAAAATCAATATACCCAATGTCATCAATTTGATAAGTTTTTTTTACAAAGAAATAAAATTACCTAAATCATAAATAAAAAAATAATTTCAGATCTTCACATATATTAAGAATTATTATTGTATTTATTTCTTTAAGGTTAGAATTTCCTTGCGTGTTTTGAGATTTGTGTGAATTTTCATACGTGCGATTATGCGAAATGTGTTTAAAAAAAACGAATCATTATTATGTTGAAAAATTTTGTTATGGGGCTATTTGTTAGGATAGTCTCATTAGCTTACCGTTTTTTAATGTATAGACATTAAGTTGGAATTGATGGTGGATTTTGCTTAACTTGGAGGAAGCCACTGTAAAAAAACTTGGGTCTTAAAATAATGTTTGTATGTATATTATTAAATCATAGCGTTTCTAAAATTAGTTTCTTTTTTTCTTTCTCACCATAACTTAATTTTATTATTACGTGGTTCGATAGTAAGATGAAATAATTCTAATAAAATGACTAAATACATGCATGTAACTAAAAGTCTTTCATTTATTTTTTATTTTAAATCTATAGTATATTTAATATTTAAAATGTGCCATAATGATATATATATATATATATATATATATATATATTTATATATAACTGAAACATAGTGGTGACACAGTTGCGAAAAAGTGGACAATGTTTTATAATGAAGCTCTGATATTTTTAAAGGTTTTGAGTGGATTGAAATAAGAATCCTTGGGACAATTTTAAGGAAAAATATTCAAACATCAGGAAAAGCGTTGGTAAAGCTTTGCAAAAAAATAGAATCTTTTAATAGCTACGAACCCCATTGTTTACCGAGTTTAATACAGCGTTGTGACTAAGTACTTTACAGACAGATAACATAAATAACATTATGTAATAGGTACTATAAGTATATAGTTTTTGAAAAAAATGTTCATTCCATAAAATCATATTTGAAAACTCATCCACATAAAATTTTTCAGCTAACACTGAGACGTTGCCCTTATTATAGTAAATCGTAAAATAACCTTTGATTCTATTATCCAGAGATGGTTAAAGACCCCAATTAGTGTATTGAACTGTCTTGTTTTCTTTTCTTTTGTTTGTACAAATGTTTTCGATACTTTGTTTACTTCGAAAATATGTCGGCATTTTATTAACGTGTTTTATCAGTCATAACAAACAAACGTACAAATAGATAAGTTAAAAGCATGGAATGTATTAAATAACATTTCCATGATCATATTACCGCAGTTAGTCTCCCGAGTGCTTTGATTAAACAAGTTTATTGACAGAGTTGAATACTTTATTTTAATCACAATGTTTAAGACGTTCGTTTTAGTGTGGGTTATCTTTGCTAACTGCGCTTTTGGACAAAACACGCAGAAAGGAACATGTGGTTTAGATCTTGTTGGAATACCCAACTTCAATATCAACGATGTAAGTTTAACACTAAATTGTTTCAGTAAGTAAAACATTACTTGTGAGTTTACATTACAATTCGATAAAGAGAAAATACCTAATAACTGTGATCAGGGATTAAGACCCATTAAGAAAAGTTGACAGTATCACGTCAATTGGTTTATGCGTCTAATATTGAAAGACGCTTTAAATTAGACTAAGTTTAGTTCGCACATTGATTCCGTTGCTATAATTGTTAGCTTTCTTTTTGGGAATCAAATAAGATTTAGAAAAAGAACTATTTTTTCTTACCGGCAATATCTCAATAAAAGAAGATAAATCTTTACGATTGACGTTTTAAAAATCTTTACCTGTAACTTACCTTCCGACATTAGGTAGGTATTTCGTTAAAATATGCTTTTCATGTATGTTATTGTTCATATATGCTATTGAACCTAATAAAATTTTATAGTCGTGCCATCTGGTTTTCGGGCATTTGATTAAGGTTTATTTTATTTATCTGAAGCACACATTAATATATTTTTGCCATCGTTATTTTTATTCTGCCTGGGTAAACTTTTTAAAATTTTATATTTTTTTTATTTTTTAATCTTCTAATCATCCAAATTGTATGGATAGTGAGAGATTTTTATCTACTATAAAAACGCCACCTTAATCACGACCAGGCTAAAGCAGACCGACTTTTATTTTATTGTTGTAATTATCGCAAGGGTAAAGCCATTACCGTAGAATTCCTTCTATCGTATTCTAGATCATCAACTCATGAGGTTTAGATCTCTTGAGACATTGCCACTTAAGACCGCTTCCATCTCAAAATTTTTGTGATTCTTCAACCGCTGATGTAGTTGTTTTAATTTTTTTTTATCATTTCCGAAACTGATTCAATGTGTAAGTCACCGTTTCGAAAATACCCAAGGGATTAACAATTATTCGCAGCATTTTATTTTCGAAAGTCTGTATTTGTTGACTGATTGTTTACCAGTGACTTTGTCTTTTTATTTTGTTGTTTCTTGTTTATATTAAATCTTTCCCTTATCAGTGCTAACGATGTTTAAAATTTATTTACATATTACAATCTGTAAAAGTGCTAAAAGAATTCGTAATTTTTTTTAATTATATCATTCCAAATATTTTAACTTTCATGATGTTTTGTAACATCTCGCTATTCTTAATTTCAAATTGATTGATGGTCTAATAGTATTGTTTGGATAATATTCATTTAAGCTTTGAGATGACCTTTAACTGACAGGTTATATGAGCAAATAGTATTGTTTAGAGATATTCGCACGATTATGGTAATAAAATGTCGTTATAGCTTAATATTACTGCTTATTTTTTATTATTCGACATGCTTTGACGTTTATCTTCTTTCATATAAATTTCAATCAAACCTATAGGGGAATACTCTGGGATCTTTGCTATTTATCGGTGGAACGTATGCTTCAATCTTAATTTCTCTGCCAATTGTAATAGATAGCATCGATTACTCTGTCATTAACTGATGTGAAAGGTCTCCAATTGTAGAGTATTTCCTGAAATTTCTTTCTTCTCTGTAAATACAAATTGTGGAAGATCATTAGCATCAATATATTTTTTACTGAAGTTAATGGTCTTAAATCCTAAAGTAACCATTGCAATTGCCTATTCTGTAAGGTAAAGGTTTTAAGCCGATGGCGAATAATAAATGACGCAGCAAAAAATATTTATTCGTAATCAACACAAGGTTTATACATATACAGGTATATATATATATATATATATATATAATACTAAGATACAGACTGTATGGATATTTAAAATATAGTATCTAACCATTTAACCATTTCATAATTATATAATAAGCATCGAGTCTGATTTATTTTGTATCTAGAGAGATAAATGTCTAGAGCTATAGTTCAAAGTTTATCATATTCCACTAATATAACCTACAGCAATCAATAATTACTATACCATAAATATTTATTACATAAATATATCGTCAGGGTTTTATGAAGGGGTAAAACTTTTTTATTAACAATTATAAAATATTTCAAAATGTGTAACTGTAACAATGATGTGAAATAATATATGCGATTGCACAAACACTAAGCTTCATTTTATGCGCCAAATAAATTGTTACAAATTAAAATATCTCCAAGACAATGTTACATAGTAATTATAATGTAATGGTTAATTGTTAGTAGTTAGCGGTTTAAAGTTAGTTAAGTCAACCTCTTGTTAACTGCAGTAGACATGCTTATATCCTATTCTTCTTCTGCCTCTTTCATCCCTAGCTGATGACGAGCATGGAAAGGTGATTTCTTAGCCAATACATTATGGTAGGCATGCGCACGGTTCGGAGCCACGTTGACTATTTCTTATCACAGTTGGCGGTCTTTAGCGAGGGTTTTGGCTTATATCGCAGTCAAACATTGGATTTGGAGATCTTTGTTAATGTGACTAATTCGTTTCTTTTGAGAAGGTTTGAATTTTACAGGCGACCGGTCTTTCACACTTCTTTGAAGCTTGAGTGGTAAACGATCCGGTTTCATTCAACAAACGTGACCGCCCTACTATCCAAAGAGGGCGCCTAATAACATAGCCGCCCTCTTTGGATTAAGTGTGCGATTGTTCGCTGATTCTGAAAGTCCCGTCGAATCTTTTTTGTTTTGGATGCGGTCACGTTGAGAAACTGTCTTATCTCAATGAATCCTTTGTAACCAGGGTGCTGAATTATGGAGGAGGGAGGATGTCATGGAAATTTTCAACGGCTAATAATATACCCGTCAAGTTAAAGCTCATTTGATAAGTCTGAATGTCTTGTTTGGTTATAAAAGCGTGTTTTTGGTTTTGTTAAGAACTATGCCTTGTTTTACACTTTTCATTTTATTAGATTTAATTATGGTATCCACTATACTCTTCTCTAAATTTGCACAATGCATTTTTCTCCATATCGTAGACACCCATTTTGAAATATTTTTTTGATTCTCCACTTAAAGAAATGGAAATGAGATAATAGTCCCCATGATTTAATCATTATCTTACATTCCTTTCTGGTTATCCTGACAGAAAAGAGAGAAACCTAGAAACGTTGGTTCATATCCAATTTTGGCCACAAGAAATTTTTGCCATGTATCAAATGTCACATCCACCAAGTTATGGGCAGTTGTATCAAATGTCACGCCCACCAAGTATGGGCAGTAATGGGCAGTAGTAAAATATTAAATTTGGTTCATGTAAGACATTAAGAAAATAATTAAATTCCATTTTGACTATGTTGAGTTCGTTTAATGTTTCCATTATTTAGAATAATTATGATTTTAATACTTTTGATTTCGTCTTGCATTGTCCAGTGTAAAATTTAATAAAAAGAAATTATTCCATACGTCGCTTGTTTATTTATAGCCCGTTCAGTACGTCAAATCAAACATATTCTCACTTCATCATCGAATGGGTGATTAGGATTTTTTTCTATTCGAATTATAATCATATTTGAAACAAAAAAAGCTTTTTTCTTTTCGTTTAAAAATTGAGTTGAAAAAAATTATTTGAAATATGAATATATGTTTTTGTTTTTAATGTATATGTACACATCAATTTTTAGTCTAAGGAGTGGTGAATTTTTTTAAAAAATTAATATCGGATGATTAATAAATTGATAATACGCAATTCACAATTAAATGAAAGAACGTGATGTAGTATTATTTCTACTTTCTTTAAGTTCTTTACCACGACCTAGGTTTCGTTGTATTACAACATCTTCAGGTGGGCTATTAGCAAAGATTCTGCTAACAGCTCACCTGAAGATGTTGTAATACAACAAAACCTGGGTCGTGGTAAAGAACTTAAAGAAAGTAGAAATAATACTACATCATTTAGATCATCTAAGTGTTTATATTTCCTTAATTTATCACTTTTTATCTAAAAAATATGTGAACGTTACATTTATTTCATCACCAAGATAGCTTCCGAAACAGATAAACTTCTTTAAACAAGGATGTGCATCATTCCAAGTATATAAATATTTTTTTTCAGTACAGTGGTACTTGGTATCAAATCGAAAGGATCAGTAACAAATATGAGAGCGCTTGCAGCAGAACTGACCTTACAGTATCAGATGATGGCAGTCTGGCGGTAAACAGTACGCAGGTCACAAAGGGAACGCTGCGATATACGGCGGGAACGGCGAAGGTCGTTTCAACTGATGGCTCAGGCAGACTACAAAACGTTTTTCGCTTTATGGCTCGAAGTGAGTTTGAATTTTATTAAGATTACGTTGCAAATAATATCATTTGTTTTCTTTTAATCATAGTCTAAGTAGTATATTTTATGGACCAGGTAATAAAGGATAATAATTATGAAAAGGCTCCAGTCACAAAATGAATATTTATAGTAATATACTAGAGCTAAAAAGTCTGTATATTAAAAATGCCTAATAATATCCTGTTAAGAATGAGTAGAACTTACGGGTTCCAGTAGAGAATACAAAGATTGTGATTATTCCAGACACACTTAAAAACTTAAAAATATTTAGGGGTACGTAGTATTTCTGTTAAATTATTTGAAAATTTAAATTTGCCTAATATTGGAAGGCCATATTTTTGTGGAGATTTTCTGCAAAGTGTCCATAATAAAATCCTTTAAATTTTGTTCAGGGTTTTGGAATCCTTGTAAATTGCTCTTTCAATCGACACGCTTACACAAAACATTTACTTCATTTGCCCACTCTGTAATTTTAAAAGAATATAATTTTGAGTCTCTAACTATTGAAATATATGCTGGTTGATATAATTTAACGCGTTATTAAATTTCTGCGTCGAACTGTTTGTGAAAAAAGGGGATGTTGCAGATGCATACACGATTATGTAAGGGTACTTCTTTCTTTTGAGGTACGAAACCCTAAAAATAATTTCCAGCAACTAAACTATACTATGAAAAAGAATTGGATCATTTTTGGAATTTTCGTCTCTACATCTTGTTTTTATGGTGTATTGTACATACAGGCTTCACAAAAACTTACTAAGCAAATTTAGATGTAGATGTTTTCCCTATTGTACGTGTTTAAAAAACTGAAATATTTCAACCCGATATCAAGAAGTTGTAAATAGAAAGCAATACTTCGACTTTGTAGGCCGACATGGTTAACGATGATGGCGTGATTAATATAACACATCTTACTGTCATTAACAATTGTATAAACGAAGTAGTCTTAGTGAGTGGTTTCCTGGAATAAGTGGATCCCTAAAGAAAATAAATCTCTTTTCTCAATTGTAACACTCTTGACAGAGTGGGCATGGCCAACATATATTACTGTCAGGGACTGATATAACCTGCCTCACGGTATCATGCCATCTATGTCTACATGCCATCAGTCTGGTGCAATTGTGTAAGGGAACACCTATAGTATTTTCATCTTGTGCATCCATCGCATGGGCATCAACATTTGCGTTCCTTGTGCCTTTTGTTGTACACTGCATGACAAGGCTTTTATTAGAGCTTTCATTCTGTCTCATATTACCAAAGTAGTTGAGGATTTGAGATTGTATTAAGTTCAATAGACGCTGCTTGATACAGTATTCTTGGAGTATATTAATTTGGGATTCGGTGTAGGATTATCCAGCACCATATCTCGGGAGTGTCTATTTTCTCTTCAATTTCTCGAAGTATCCATACCACTGATGCATACAGACATATGGGGAATACAAGTACTTTATACGTTACAAGTCTTGATGTTCTTGATGATGTTTAAAATTCTCCATATTTTCTTCAGCTCCTTCATTACAACTCTAGTCATCACAACACGCCGTATCACTTTATCTGTGCAGCCACTATTATTCTAGTTCAAAACTCAAAGATACATGTATGTTTAGACCATTTCATAGTAAACTATCCAAGTTGGTGCGGTATCATTATTTTCATCTTATTGTGATGAATACTTAATCCGAACTCAAGATTCATGTATGAACTAATTACTCCACATGGCGAGAACCAATCACAAATACCGTAGTATCATCTGCATTGACAATTTCGCGATCGTACAACCACC
Organism: Druceiella hillmani; assembly: GCA_039881145.1. Taxonomy (NCBI): domain Eukaryota; kingdom Metazoa; phylum Arthropoda; class Insecta; order Lepidoptera; family Hepialidae; genus Druceiella; species Druceiella hillmani. The sequence continues at coordinate 2,776,213 of JAYKKI010000040.1, read as the reverse complement.
GACCGTAATTTCAACTATGAAGTTTTCCAGAATGATCCTTATTATCAGCCCAGTGTATATGTTGAACAGTTATATATGTTGATAGTTTTGGAATAATAAACATATTTTTAATAAAAAATGCTCCTTATGCGAAATAATTTGGAAAATATACCCTTCTAATTTAAAAATGAACTAATATTAAAATAAGCTATTTATGAATATTATTTAGATTTTCAAAATTGCAGATGAATATTCGAATTAGATGTAGAAGTTGCAGATGAATATTCGAATTAGATGGCGCTAAATCTAATAAGATGTAAACTCTGCGCTATTTTAAATGTGCTTATCATGCTTAATTCTGTTTTAATAATGTGTGTCAATTGAGGTTTCCAAATTACACTTTTCCTTTTAACGTTTATTAATAATTAATTTTTAATTAAGACGTTAGCTGCAAAGTAGTCCTATTCGACAAATGTAAAACTCCACGAGTAGAAATAAGGTACAACACCACCTAACATATCGTTGTATAACTATCCCACCATATTATCTTATTCTTTTGTTGTTGGGATAGGGAAAGGATACGGAGATGGGTCTGCAGAAAATTTATTAATAGTATAAATTTTCTGCAGACCCATCAAAATAAAATACACAAATAGTTCGCAAAATATCAAATCATTTGAAGGAAAAATGTCAATACAGAAATTATGTGAAATGAAGAGACATTTATTCTATTTGTAGACATATAATACAGAAATCTTCTAAATAATTTTCTGTGTAAATTAAATATAATGTAATGAAATTAAGTTCTGGTTCGTACTTTTTACTTAAAAAAATATAGTTTAGATTTAGGCAAAATTAATGTGATGTTTTCAAGTTGCTAGCTATTAATATGATGTTGTTTTTTGAAATTTGACACTAATGTTATAATATATCTTAACATCATCATTGTTTTGTACATAATTAATAAAATAAATATCACGTGTATGTAATTACCATTACTCTCTACCTTATGGAAAAGCTCACTGAAATTTTTAACAAAAGTTTCCCTCGTACGATAAGATTTGAACAATTTAAAAATGCTGTTTTCAGACATCGAATATTCCTTTACATTGTCATTTTCTATGTAAAAAAATAAGTTTTGCTTCTTAAGAAATGTTAATTAGCGAAGATCACTTCAAATCCTCACAACTTTCCAAGTAACATTTTATACATGCCGGGTACGAAAATTTATTTGGTACTAACAGAAAATCAATAAATATAATCGTAGGTTTGCCACGACTTTTCTCATTGTTATTCTGGGTGTTTCAGAATCAGTTGTTACTGTGTCTGCCATCCATTTCATACTAGCGCTGGATAAATCTAGCCACGCTCTCATTGTAGCTTGTGCCGACATCAACGACAGAGCGAGAAGTGGTGAGCAAAATTAGAATATTATTGGCATATAAAATTAATTTTCAGCTTACCCTTCTGAATATGAACACAATAAATTTTGTTTCAATATTTTGGTTGCAAATAATTTCAAATTTCTATCATACTTCACCGGAAAATGTAACATAATAAATAAAATCCAAAAGTCTGAATAAACAACATACTCATTATTGGTGTTTTCCTACATTTATTGACGTAGTTTTTTTCATTCAAATAATTATATATCTCTTTGGTTTTAGCTATACATTTCAGACTAGGTGGAAGCATTTAACAAAATGTTGACTTTAAATTTATTATAAAATTAACTCCCATTTCAATCAATTTTCTTGTTTTTTTTTTCAATTAAATTTCTCAAAGCATTTGCCATTTTCTATCAATTATTTTGCTAAAAATTTTAGCATTGTTATATAAAGAAAACAATTTAATTTATATATAATAATAAGTAAAGGTAGATTATCTGTAAAATCAATACAAGTAAATTACGTTACATTTCTCGTAAAAAAACAAGGGGATAACTTGAATTAACTGATTTTGGAATTATTAAAATTTACTTTCGGTTTTAGCTTGTTTGATCTTTCAAGGAGTATTTAATCTTAAATCTCGTTTTATATTTTATCACTTTTAAATACGACATCATTTAAGTTTGATTCCTGTTTTAGTGTTTGCTTGGAAACTTTCTCGCACAAGGGATGGATTCACGCCCGAAATCAAGGCAGCGATCGACAGTGCTGTTGCAGCCAGCTCTTATCTTTCATCTGTTGCTTGGGAAAAAACTGACCAGTCCGTTGAGACCTGCGGAAGTTCAGCCTAAAAGAATCTTTCTTGTTAATAATTGAAATCGTTTCGAAATTCAGTGTTGGATGGCAAATTAATATCCCAAAAACTTTTATTTTCTAAACTACGGTACATCCACAATGAATGAAAATACTTTACAAAATACTCATACATCCAAGCACTTACGAATAATATTATGGCTTTAATAGAATTTACGGGTAATTTCAGGCTCTCATGCTACGAAATGTTTTATATAATATGATACATTAACTAGTTATTTAATTGAAAAGCTATATAACTAATGAAATAGTTTCGACTGCCTTTGTTATTAATTTTTCCGCAATGTGATTTAATATTTCCGGAAAATGTTTTCGACATTTGGAATATTTCATGAATCATTTTAAATTAAAACGGTAAATCAAATAATTACAATTCATTTTAAATTTTATATTTGTGTTAAATAATAATTATTGTATTTGAGTTTCTAATAAGGAAGTATATTTAATAAGTTTCTTATATTAATCTTGCAAGCATACCTGGATGTAATATATTTGCGTAGAATTAAATTGTATTTCTTTTTTCAATAATTTCTCAATTTTTTCTTTGAATTTTTCGTTTATTTATCGTTATATCAGAAAAAGATTGTTGCTGGATTTATTTACCTTTTGATATTATGGCTGTATTTATTTTAATTTATCCCCCTTCTACCCCCTCAGGAAGTCTGTTTTTGGTGATATAAATAATTAAAACCAGCAACAATAATAGATGTTTAATGGTCATGCTGACTAAAAATAAACCATTTCATTGTTCAGAACATATAGAAGAGTGATGATGTTCGATATAAACCAATTATTTCCTAACGAAATGGACAATAATGTTAAACAGGTAATAATTATTTTGAAGACATAAAATTAAAAAGCTTCAAGAAATTTGTTACTTTGCAACTTTATTTCTCTATTTCTTTATCGAGTCTTTTCATTTTATTTACAACTTCAATTCAATTGATTACTACGAAGACGAAAATATATTTATTTATGCCTTTGTGACGTTAAACTTTTTAATAATTTTCTTCAGATATAAATAAAATCTTAAATATTATGAATTTTTATACCTCTTTAAGAATAAAGATTTTGAATATATTTTCATAAATTAAAATAAGATTTCCCTACAAATAATTTTTAAAATTAAATTTGTATTAATCATCAACTGAAAGTAAGAATTGCTCCTATTTAAATACGCAACGTACCTTAAGAATCTTGTGTCGGGGATTAGATTGACAAGATACAACATCAATAAAGATCAAAAGACATTCGATAATATTGTAATTAACAATATAGTATTAATATATAGATATGATGCCATTAAACCAATTTCTTCGTAAGATTACGTTGTGATACATTTTACTGAATTCTAATCTCAAATTCGTTTTTTATCATTGCATTGGCATCTAAATATGGTTGCAGATAACAGAATTTGTCACATAAACCTAATTTTTCTTTTAATGGTATTGATTATTCCAACGTAATTGTTTTAACGGGGTATACGGTAAGTTTTTAATTATTCACAATTAAATGAAACTACGTGATGTAGTATTATTTCTACTTTCTTTAATTTCTTTACCACGATCTAGATTTCATTGTATTACAACATCTTCAAGTGGTTTATTAGTAAAGATCTTTGCTAATATCCCACCTGAAGATGTTGTAATACAACGAAACCAAGGTCGTGGTAAAGAAATTAAAGAAAGTAGAAATAATACTACATCACGTAGTTTCATTTAATTGTGAATAATGAATTTGTACAAAATTAACGCCAAATGTATTCAATATTTTTAATTATTGATAAATATCCTAACACTGTATCTTCCTGTGACACCACTTTGGCATCATGTGAAAGCTGTCGGATCCTATAATAGTGTCATCCTACAATAATAAGTAATCTTGCATTTAACTAAATATATTCACAATATGTTTGGGAAAATAGGGATTTACTACACCGGCAACAAGCGCTACGACCTATTTGAGACCAGACAAAAGTCTTTCGGGTACACGAGCAGATGTCAAAACAGTTCGGCAGGCAAAAAAAAGTATCGACAGTACTGTCTTCATTGGGATGCACGTTTCAAAATACCATCTCGCTTTAAATGGCTTCTGAATTGTATCAAGTCCGGCGAATTCTCAGAAATATATATATATGTATATATATATATATATATATATATATATATATATAATTATTTAATGATTCGATTACACTAAAGATATGAAACTATAATTAAAATTGGCAATTATGGAAATATGTGCAAACTGTCTAAAGGTAGACTGAGGTATCAGTCGCGTGGGTTTGGCTTGTTGACTTTTCTGTGTTGATACCTGCATTCTGGAAAGCTTGGATTATAATGTCATTGCATTTTCGTAGTTCCTCGTTATCTTAGAATATCGTGTCTTGGCGAGTGTTCAGGTAATTTGTTTTATTAGATAGGTATGCTGTAGTTGCTTCTTCGTAGCTCACCGCTATCTGTCGAATGTTGATATTTGATGATAGGATGGATGAATGCGTTTTATTAATTTACGTAGTTTTATAAAATGTAATTTGCTCTGAAAATTAATATATGTATTGTTCGTAATTCTAATCAGCAATAATGGTTTTCTTCTTATTGTTTTTAATCGGTTGTTCAGAATATGTAAACAAATTTTATTGAAAAAAAATATATGACACTGGGGCATAAATATCTTGCTCGAAACTGAAGCTCTGGTGCTCTATTTCAATATTTATAAAAAAAACAGCCAGGTACTTGTCAAACATGTAAACTGTAGGGTTTCGTAATTTTCCATAATTTTAAATAATTTATAAATTAACTATTTCCTTAGATTGTTGACGCAAGTCAATTGAAATAACTTCACTTAAAACTTTTTAATCAAATGCCAGTATCTAGAATTTTTTCATACGTCGCATAAACGTCATTGAATAATTAGAGATGGGGCTGGGGATGCTAAACATCATAATTAGAAATAAAAAAAGGTAATTGAATGAAGTCCATAAAATTATTTTGGCTCTCATTTTAAAAGTATATACTAAGAACATATATTTCAATATTTTTGGTGGGGCTGTCATTTGGCTACGGAACGGAAAACGGAAATTTTATTATTAAAAACAGTAAAATATAAAAAAGTATATATTAAGGGAGTAAAATTTGTTCATATCTTGGTAATTTTTATTTTTCATTTTGTGTGAATTATGCCTCTTGCTTGTTTTATCTATTTACTTTATTAAAACCATGAATGGATTTTTTTCAATTTAGAATTTGTCGGTATATGACATTGTTGTAATGAAGATTTAAATCTAAAAAGATATAATATTAAATGTCTTTACCAAATCTTCTGTAATACCTATTATAAGAATGTATTTTATGACTTTAAACAAATTTGTCTACATTTTTTTTGGTAAAATATGTCAACGACGAACTGAAAGTCAACTATTACGATGACCCGGAAGTCAACTATTACGATGACCCGGAAGTCAACTATTAATAAAAATTGAACACAAATCTGCTAAGTAGTTTTTATGATGAACTGGAACATTTGTATTCCATTTTCATTTATAATCAATTATTAATAAAAATGGAATACAAATCTATTAAATAGTTTATATTGGATGAGGTAATAAAAATGAGCAAATAGAAAAAGAAAAAGTCTGGAAGAAACGTTTTGAGTTTTAAACATTTTAAATACTAAATTTCATACATTTGTTGTATAGATATGTTTGTACTACATGTATATATGCAACTTTTTATAAATATTTTGACTATAGTTCCTATTACAGTCTCTAAACTACAAAAAAATATCTTGCTTTTGGCGAAATATTGCTGTAAAAAGAGCAAAAGTAAGTACAATGCGTTCATCATTTTATTGTTATATTATTATAGAATCCATCTGGTTTATTACATAAAGAATTATATGCAGCTAAAATTTATTATAGCTATACACATTTATATAAAAAAATATTTAAATATGGAAGCCATGGTGCAATTTTTAAGAATAAAAAAAGTGATCCCAAACCTCACGAAAGGACATAAAGAGATTTGTACCAGGATTCAACAAATGAAATCCAAGAAACCTACTTTGTTGGCGTGTGTATTACATAAAGAATTATGGGGAGATTTTGGAGCAAACAGTAGCAACGGACAAGCTTTATCTTATCATCCCTTACTGTAACAGAAAAGTTTATTGTAGACATAATCAATCGACTTTGCATTTAGTTTGATTGTTAATTTGTTCGTAAAGACTTTATATACCCAAAATGACTACGTTATTAAATTTCAGACATTTCAGTGTTCTGATAATGGTTCCGAAAAGTATTCATAAGAATTTCGTAACGACGAGTCATAGACACATCGTCTTTGATTCCGCATTATATCCTTCGTTTGATAATAGTACCAAAGCGGTACAGAAACTTCATAAAGACAGTACAACAAAACGACAAATAATAATTCCATTACATTTAGATATATTCAATTAGTGTTGCAAGGCCTATGGTCTCACTCAATATCTAAGGTCTGTTAATGATGTTGAATGTTGATCGTAGTAAAATACTAAAGGCAACCAGCAAACTAATCATGCTTTTCATTAATCTTAATAAGACCTTATTTCTCACATTGCCTTCTTTGTCTGACGATGATACTAAAATTTGTTTACAATAATTCAATTGGGGGGCACAGCAAATTTGCCCTGTTAAGACAATTTAAGTTTATCTCTACATTTTTGATTTTGAGTGATGTCCAGGTTTCAATGCTAGAGTTACAAGGTGGTTGAAAATGTATCATAACGGACGTAGTCGAACGAAAAAGGGGTTACGTGTGTTAAATTTAAAATTGTTTTAATTTCTTTACTCTGACTACCTGGTGAGTAAATATGAATATAATATATGAGGACAGTGTTTAGTAAACTGTATGAACTTAGTAAACCAGTCAGTTTTTAGTAAACTAAATACAACTTTATAAACTTGCACTGGATATGTAAATGTTGGTTCTAATTTTTTTATGACTTATGTTTAAGTGACAAATATTTACTTTGAAATTGATAAGCTGATGCCCTCAGCATTGATTGAAGCATCTCGCACTTACGTAAAATATATAAGAGTATTTATATTGTATTTTCAGGCATAATTTTTCTGAATTACCATGCTTTAATTAAGATGTGATTACTAAATATTCTACTGTTAAAGAGTAAAATTTTCTGACTTAAATTTAGAAACTGGACAAAACATTAACTAATATTTGCGTTTAGAAATTTACCAAGAGGTATATTTTCCACTATCTCTTACTCGTAAATTTACTGAAATAATGAATGAAAGACGACATTGCCATATCGCTATTGCCATATCACATTGGCATATTAGGTTATGTTATTCCGTCTATAATTATTCACTTAACTATCAGCTCGAAACTTTCAAGGTCATGGAAAAACATATTATTCGTTTATGACCTCTAAACTTTACTTCGTTACTGCTTTGATATTTTGTTGCTAGATATATTATAATATCTATTTCTAACATAAATATTAAAAGAGGATATATTTAAAGAAATTAGTTGACAAATATTTCGTTTGAGGTTTATATATTGTATCCTAAAATGGTGAGTGTTTTACCCTCAAAATTTGTTTTTGTTAATTACCAGAAAATTTTAGTATGTAATTTACACTACTAGTAATAATTTGCATTTCCATCCTAAATTTAGAGGATCGGAGTTGAGGATTTTAAATGAATCACCATCTAGAACCCTCAAAAAAATACTTTAAAAATAATAAAAATATCGAAACTCTTATTTAGAAACCAGTAAGTTTTTAGTCAGTTCTCCATTTTTACATAGTTTTCAATAAACTATCATCTCATCAATCATCATCAAATTGCAACACAGTGTTATTATTTTTTCCTATTAAAATATAAAGGGATGTCACTGGTAATATAAATATATAAAAGATAAAAGTAAAAAATAATGTTTTTAGGATTATTTAGCCTAATGAGAAACACTTATGCTTTCACTGTGTTTATCTGTCCTTTGCTTGCCACAGCCGTTTTACTCGCAGACTATTTGCGTTATAAAGCTGAAATTATACATAGTTATTATACATAGTTATACATAGTTATAATGCCTACGAAGCTGTAAAAAGTTCCTGGAACCCCCATACGAGTGATTTAATTCGACTACAAAAATAGCTTTGTATTGTAAATATAGTAAAATGTATTATATATTTATATTTGTTATATCTGTGCAAGGATACTATGCAACATATATACGTTTTAAAAAATTAGTATGTGTAAATAGTTTAAAAGAAATATTGTGTGCACTTAAATGTTCATTAATGTGTACGGAACCTTCGTGGCGCCAATCACACTCGCACTTGATAAGTTTTTTATTAATTATAATTTACCGACCTATAATTTACCTACCTATAATTTACCTCCCTATAATTTACCTACCTATAATTTACTTACCTATCATATGGTAATGAAACGTCAGAATTTAACAAGCGGAAAATGTGCCATATGTAATTATCTATTTTCGAAGGTTTCATTTTATGAGAATTGCGCCTAACCATCTTGAAGTTAATTTCCTTCGAATGTTACTATCGATTGTTTATAACTTATATCTCCTAATCAATGTCAAAAATCATATTTTTATTAATTTTAATTTAATCCACATTATTTAGATTAAACTCCATATACGAATTAAAAAAAAATTAAAAAGTTTGTATACGTTGCGAAAGTTATGTTTATAGTTCTTTTATTGCTTTAGAATTGTGTTTAAATTGGCTTCAATAAATTCTCTATAAGATCATTATTAAAAAGGTCGTTCTTGGACGAATCTAATATGATTCACTTAAAAGTATAGCCTAAAGTACAAGCACATTCAAAAATATCATAAAAACTAGTATCCAAAATGTAACGTATAGTACGTTTAATACATATTGCTTTATTGTTTATTGCAAACCCATTATGATTTACTTAAAAGTATAGTCTAAAAATAGGCACATTCAAAAATGTCATCAAAACTGGTCCCCAAAATGTAAGGTACGTTTAATACATATTGCTTTATTTTATTTTATGGTATGTTTAATACATATTGCTTTATTTTTTATCGCAAACCCAATAAGATTTACTTAAAAGTATGGTCCAAAGAATGGGCACATTAAAAAATAACATCAAAACTAGCCTCAAAATGTAACGTATAGTATGTCTGATACATATTGTTTTATTGTTTATTCTGTATTTCTTTTTAATTATCATCGTAATATTCTTCACCTTTGCCTCAATAATCTCGACAACGGCCTACCTCGAATTAAATAAACGTACCAGAGTTTTACGAGTAGTTCGATAATTTGAAAGCTTCATAGTCATTATTAAATGAGTTTGGCGCATTCTATAATATTTACATTTAGAGATTCTAAGAATTACACTACATGATGTATCAAATTGTTAGGAAAAATTGTGATCGAGCCTCAATAATACTGCGCAATTTCAATCGTCAATATTTAGTTATCTCCAAGGTTTACACTATATTCATTTTTACTTTAATATATTTATTGAATACAACAAAATAAAATACATTTAATGGAGGCGCAACTACTTTCCATACGATACTGCATTCCGTAGTGGAGCGGGGGCATTCCCCTTAGCTGGATTAAGCTGTCATCTTCTGATATGGATATGAAATGTATTTTTTTCCTTAAAAAACTTAAAAAATTCAAATAGTTAACGTTTGGTAATTTCCAAATTTTATGCTCATAATTCATTGTGAATCCTTTCTTAGAGTAACTTTTATTTTTGATGCACTCCCAACTTATTTCATTTTCTAAATAATTCTCAAATAATATTGGATTGCACTGTCAAAATATGCTTTACATATTAGTGAAACCTGAATGACGTCACTCATTAATACATCGCCAGTGACAAGACAAAACAATAGTAAATTTAACAAATAAAAAATAAACTGTATTCGGCTATTAAATTTACTATCTAACAGTTGTTTTAAATCTCGTCACTTAACATGTCACAACACTCAATCTTTTGACATTGTAAAATAATTTTAAATGGCAAGTATTATCATTTAAGCAAACAGGTAAAAAGTTGAATCACCTCATATATTTTACAACTACCTCGTAAACATTATGAATTCGTAAAGGTTATCAGTAATTACAATAGTTTATTAACTTTATTTATAGAAGTTCAGAGTGCCAATTATCGTATTACTGATGATTAATTTGTATATTAATTATATTTATCTTAATTTTATCTCCCGTTTCAGACACTAGCGACGTCAATATTTGATAAAGTAGATGAAGTAATCGTGTCTTTACTCTCTAGTAATCGCTATTAATAGGAACCTAAACAAGTATTTTACGAAAGTAGTATTCTATCATTTCTAACGGTATGCGGTTTCCCATCGAGGTAAGACAGTAATGAAAATACTGAGTGCTATCAATAAATACAGGTGCTTATTTTCACTGACATATATGCGGTTATATAGTTAAGGTTTTTAACATGTTATTAAGAATAATTTTTAAATTGGGTCTTTTTATTAAAAACGTTTTGTCGAATATTCTTATCGATAAATAAATAGTATTATGTATCTAATAATACTCTAATATGTATTCTCTGTTAAGATACCTCAACTACCATTACAATTAAGAAATGCAATTAAAAAAGAAGAAGTTTACACAAAAGATAGAGAAAAACCTAGAGCTTATATTTTTAATATTATATTTACGAATACTAGTACTAGTTGCAACATATATCGCATAGTGCATTTATATTTTAATATTATATTTACGAATACTAGTACTAGTTACGGCATATATCGCATAGTGCATTTATATTTTAATATTATATTTACGAATACTAGTACTAGTTGCAGCATATATCGCATAGTGCATTTATATTTTAATATTATATTTACGAATGTATTATATTACGCATATTATATTACGTTTAATATTATATTATGCATGTATATCGCATAGTGTATACTTCACAGTCGTAACATATCGTGAGTTTTCCCAAAACTACGAGATTCAGTATAGTTGTAGTTTTACAGTGAACTTTATATAAACTTCTTGTTTTGACACTTATTAGTTTTAACTTCAGTAGTTTTGGAAATATTCAAGAGTTTCCATATTTTCATGGATATGTTCAGCAATATTGTTAGAAGTATGTTACATAAAGTTTATAAAAATTATTTTAGGTTACTTAAAACCGATTAGGTTTTAAGTATGTTTTTTTATATCTCACAAAAAATATTTTTATATTTTTAAGTGTGAACTAATGAAATATATACAGAATAATTCATCACTATGCCTAATTTCAAGTTTCTGAGCGAAATGGCTGCGATAGACAAATGGATAGACCGACATACGAATGATATTATAAGTGGTCAGTTCTTTTCCTTTTGGGGAATCCTAAACATGAGTTATATACAAATACAAAATCGGGTTCGAACGTAAGTGAACGTTAGATATTTTTACTATTAATTTACAGCGGAAATTTTATTAATTTTTTAAAAATAATTATTTTTATTAATTCCTGCAGTTCAATTGATTGTTCAATTGAAATATTGAAAAAATTGAACAATCAATAAGTTAGAATTATGTGGTCTTTAATGTTTTGGATATTTTAATATCCAACTAAATAACATTGACATACACTCCAGCTTTGTAATAAAAATTAAATATTTTGTGAAAATTCTTGTTAAAAATCGCATAAACATTTCGCTTTATAAGATATATATATATATATATATATATATATATATATATATATATATATATATATATATAAATATATATATAAATATATATACATATATATATATATATATAAATATATATACATATATATATATATATATATATATATATATATATATATATATGTATATATATATATATATATACATATAATCTAATTTCATTTTGATACTTTGAGAACTGAATGGTATAAAGCTAGGTGACATGATTCCATTAACTCCTTGATAAAATAAGGAACCTCGGAATCCTGAAAGATCTGAATATTTACTTATTTATCTATTTATTTCAACTTTTAATGTGCACATAATATACATAAATTTAGCGGACATATTTCACTTAATCAAATTCTTCGAATCAACCATAATGATTGAATATGAAAATTTCGCAATGTGGAAGACGGTAAAAGATATTCACAATCTAATCTATTGCAACATTCACAAATTAAAATAAAAAAAATATTTATCATAAAAATAAATAATTAAAAACTAGGTTAAATAGAAAATGTAATATTAATATAAAAATATTGATATGGCTTGGTTAGGAACAAGGAAAGGGGGACGAAATGGAGTTAAGGAAGGGTAGGTAAGATCAGAGGTTTATGAGAGGTCTATCTCTTATAACCCCTTGATCCTTTTCAGATGTTCTTTGAACACATTTATAGAGGGCGTGTTTCTGGTATCCGGATGAAGTCTATTCCAAAGTTTTACAACTTGGACGGAGAAGGACTTTACATAAAAGTTAGTTACATGTATTGGTAAAAGGCGACTGAGCTGGCTTTTAGAGCGTAGTACTTTACAGTCTACGGACGTGCATTTGATCTGCGTCTAAGAAATGTTGGATAAGTTATGAACTTATGAAATTCCATCCATCCGTCATCACGCGCCAATTATGAACTTCCTCCATTTAAGTTGCACTTTGAATTGAGAAATATATTCTTATTTTTTACAACTAAAAAAGTATTTGAACAAGTTTTGAAGTAGTTGTAATTTTCTAAAATAATTCATTAAGATCTGATTAGTATACATCTCCGTAGTCAATCAGCGTTGAGAGTACTTAACAGAGATGAGCTAACAGAATTGGTTTGAAAGCTAGAAAATAGAACATGCTTGGCGAAGTGCATTATACTTAAATTACAACGACTAATATCATTTACTTGTGGTTGCCGGCTAAGACTTTGATCGAACAATAGATCGATCGTTAGAATATCTACTAAATGTCACAAAAATATACCAATTCTTTATGGTTTTGGAGAATGTGAAAGCTCAAGGTCAAAAAAAGGATATGTTAACCAGTCAAATTGATTTTAATAAAGATGTTCGTCGTCGTTGAAGTCTACCTTGTGATAAAGTGAACGAATTTATTGAAGCCTATGATTTACCTTTAAGGATGTAGAATAATCAGATCTATATGTTAGAATCTCTGCCTTAACTATTTCCCATGAGTTCGTATTTTCTAATGTCATATATTTGATCGTTTTATATCCAAACGTGAAACTTGAGTTAGAGATATATTTTGGTTGCTAAAAAATTTACATGTAGTTAAAAACTCCAGTATAACATTTATTAAAATAATAATTGGCACGTCAAAAATATTTTTTAGGTTTCCAAATCCAAAAGAAATTTGTAAAAAAGCGACGTGGGTATAAAATAAAATTAGACATTTCACTTCAAAATACTTTGAGTAAAATTTTGAAGGTGCCTAAATATATATATATATATATATATATATATATATATATATATAAATATATATACATATATATATATATATATATATATATATATATAAGAATATGTATAAAAAGCAAGATATGTTTCTTTTAATTATCCATAAATTGAAATAAATTTTTGTTACCCAAGGACTAAAAACATATTTGTAAATAACGGTACCTCCGATTTCGTGAGCAAGGAAACGAGAAATGCCAGTGAAGTATTTTAATGAGTTTATTTTATGCATTTTTATCAGACGCATATTAGTTTAGTTTTGGACCCACGCGGGTCGACTTGCGCTTCCTCCCTCTTTCCCCTGCCCGATGCTACGCGCTCCTACAGACCGTCGCCGCACACTGCGTGTGGGAAAGATTTTGTTTATTTTTCTATATTAAGTTTCGTAGTCATAACTTCGAACCATTTTAAATACTGTGATCAAAGTAACTTAATCCCAATGCTATTATCGATCGAACTGTGCCAAATTCATTTCTTCGATTCGTCTATAAGCTTCAGTAGGTTTCAAATTAAATTCGTTCCTGTTTATTTGTGATAGTATAATCGAATTTGCTATACTTTTAGAATTTCATTTATTATCAATTAATAATTATTTTATTCCATACTGAGCTATTTTGGAGTATTATTTTTTAAGCACAATGGCGACTCAGCTATTTATTAATATGAGTAGAATTTATGAAAAAAATAAGACAGAATTCGTCGTTCAGTCGCACTCGGTATTTTGTTTATATAATATACATTTTTTTTAATAAAATATCACTTTAATATCAATTTAATATTAACTAGTACATAAAAATTAATTAAAGAGTGTACGGCTTAGAACGAAGCGCCTATGAATATACTGCTATGCAACGTAATGACTTATTTGCAAAAGGTTAGCGTGTATTCAATAAAGATAAGCCCGTTAATAATGGTTAAATAATGACGAATTACCTCAGCCGATATCTAATCTGTGATTCCATAGTTAATAGTGTACAGTTAAAAGATATACTTAACATATCTAAGTAAGTTAACAACCTAGATATGTTCCATTTTTTTAAAATTATTTCTACCTCGTGGGAATACTGCTTTCAAGTGAAAATAAAAATCAATTTAGCTAGTTAGATCGAATTATACGTATTAACCATACTACCTTTTTCAGTTTCGGCTTGCTGTCGTTGTAACACTGTGTTATAAAAATATGTTTATAGAAATAACATGATTTTTCCGCCTATTTATGTTTGTCATAATTTTTTATCGTTTGGAATATTCAGATATTAGCACTCATACCGAGTATGTGGACAGTTCTTTTAATTTAATGACTTCCTCTTCCTGTTTGAAGTTGTTCTTTCCGGTATATTAGACTTTGGATGTTTCAATGTTTGCAGAAGTGATTTGCATTAAGCAACTCCACGAATGTTAGTTCTACAAATCGATCGTCCATATATACATTATTATCTATAAAATGAATTCACTTGTAAATTAAGAATAACATAACTGTTTTAATGTTCAAAACGTAACCTATCATTATCTTCCAACATAAACGTATAAGCAAAGTTTTAATCACAATTAAATGAAACTACGTGATGTAGTATTATTTCAACTTTCTTTAATTTCTTTACCACGACCTAGGTTTCATTGTATTACAGCATCTTGAGGTGGGATATTAGCTGAAAGTTGAAATAATACTACATCATGTAGTTTCATTTAATTGTGGATAATGAATTTCTACAAAATTAACGCCAAATATATTCTATATTTCTCATATTAAAATCATTTCATATAAAATGATAAATCCGCACATATTTCCTTATTTCTTATTTTTAAAACACATGACGTGAAAATATCCGTAAAAATTGATTAGTGTCCACGTATATATTCACTGTGAACTTACTAATAATACATTTCTGGATCAAAATAATGGCAACATAATACATCCTTAATTTTTGAATCTCATTATAATAGAAAAATTAGATCAATACTGGTGTATCTACTAATAAAGGCCATGAAATAGGATGTATCATCATTCATTTAGCTATAATATCTTATCGGTTTGTTGCTAAGTTTATATGGATAAGTTTACTCTTTGTACGAGTCAGATTTTCGTACAAATATATTTCTTCCATTATTTGTCGTTAGTGAAAAATTGCTACGAGATTTTCTGTAATCATAATCGGTTGATAAAATAAATAAACTTCATGAAACCTTCATCACATTGTTTTCACTTTATATTGTGCATATTGTAATGACGTGGTCGGGAAATTTGGCAGCGTTTAAAACAGTGTGACGATTGGATTTTTCTCAAAGTGATTATTTTTTATTTTGTTTTATACATTTGAGTTGTATTTGGGAAATTGAGATTCGGCTATCGATGTTAACCTGTTTTTATACTTGTTATTTTTTTTAAGTCTCTACTTATTATTTTATGTGCCATTTTATATGGTTAACTTTAAGCGTTTGTGTATTGTATTCATTGAACGATTATAAATTGATTATGATTCTACCCCGTTATCTATTATGAGCACTTTTATGTCTTTTACATATTGCTAATCGAAACCATAAATGGCTTTAAAAGAAAGAAATATTTTACTAATATTAACTTAACGCATCCTGAATATGTTGGTTACTTTTGAATAAATATATTATTTTAATTCAGATTTCTCAAATTAAACGAAAAAAAAACTAAAATTAAATTTATTATCTAATGGAAATGTTAAATTATTCTTACTTTTCTTTTGAAATGCAGTAAAACCACACCGATATAATGGTCAACTAAATATACAAGTCTGTATATTTGTAATATCTTTAAGGTTTACAAATTCATTAAAATGTCTAAAATTTAAACAAAATGGCTAAGTGCAGATATTCCGTACCATCGCATGGACACTGCGCCGTTGAAACATACGTGAAGCCCGCATCATCCCGCTTACGTCTACGGCCTTAATAAATACCATGTTATGTAAAGATTAGAATAATTTGATAAATAATAGATTTATTAAAAAAATCATGACGTGAATTTATATTTGAATCCAAGGAATTACTATTTGTTCGCTATCATTAGTAATAACACTGTTAACACTGTTAAGAAATTCGGTGCAGAGAAGTTTTGGTCAATTTATATCTCTTCACTAGCATTTTTTATTATTTTCAGACTGTCTAAGTCGTTTTCGAGATAGGGCTGGTGACAGGAGTTTTGAAATATTTTTGAAAAATATTGAGTTGAATTGCAATTTTCTTTTATATTTTTAACACTATGACCTCGAAACCAATTTCATTGCCTCTTCGTTCATCTCCAAAACCTGAGCCTTCAATTAAAATTTCAACTTTGTACATTTCACTTCACTAATTGGGCTCACTCTTTAAAACTTCAAACAATTTTAATTTTCTACAATAAACGGTTTTCTAGCAAAATTTCTGTAATACATACACGGACGAACATACAGATTTCGTAAGAGTTTCATTTTTATCTCTCTAATATGCACCACTAAAAACAAACAAAATCGATTGGAAGTCAATTAGCGTGGAACCCAGTACTTTTCTAAAAAAAACATAGATTAATACAATTCAATAAATACAATTCAATATATATAAATTAATACAATTCAATATATATATACGCAATCAGTTGAGTTAAATTAAAATTTCGTGCGGTGTTTTATGGACATTACATATTTCGGAAACAATAAAGTTTAATTATAGATTATTTCATACCACTTCCACAAACCGACCCTTACCCATAGCTTCGACTCGTACTTATAGAATTTACATACAATACTGGAGATGATAAACTAATTAAAGTAGCTAAGTAGTTTAAGATGCACAAAATCGATGATATGAAAAGATGAAGAAGAAATAAGCTGATATGAAAAGGAAGAAAGCTCTGGCCTGCAGATAGAAAAAGAAATATATATATATATATATACATATACATATATATATATGTATATATATATATATATATATATATATATATATATATATATATATATATATATATGTATAATTAGATTTGCGTATCAATGTATTTTTATTACTCTATTCTTTATCGAATACATCCTTCTTTGAAGGGTGTAACTATATAGGAATTTGAGAACCAAAGAATCATCAAAACCATAAGTTCCAAAATACATTTCAGTTAATCCAAAGATTTAGACCAATTTCAAACGATAGCAAAAGTTGCAATTTTTTGGAATAAGTAAATTGAAATTTATGATTTTAATATTATATTTCTGTTTGAAATGACCTAATTAAAAAAACTTGTCTAGTTTAACTCACTCACTTTTTTTGGTTGCGCATTGACGGCTCACGTAATTATACCGTAAAGAATGACACTGGCGATTAAGTTATTGTTAAAGTATGTTAGACTGGTATATCATTTATTAAATAGACAGAAAGACTAAGTTTATAAAAATTATCACTGTAAATCTGTGATAATATTTTATATTTGCGGCGACGTGGTTGACTCAGACCACGTTTGACTCATACATATTATGATGTGTCCAAATCTCACACATAACTGTTATTTGCAACATAATAATTTGTAATTGTGTTATTAAGTTTAAAGTATCCATATAATATTCATCACAGAAAACATAAAAAATATTTATATGCAACAAAATTCTTCGCAAACCCCCATTCGGATTGGTGCGCAAAGAAAAAAATAGAACTCCTATTCCAATTCATAACAGTCAGCTAATAACCTGGTCTATTGTTTTAGAGCTACTAGTATTTACTGGTTAGAATATCAATGGTAGAGACTTATTTCAACCATTAATAACTATCTCATCTACATATGAAGAAAAATATGTGTATATACCTATAAGGAATTGTAGGGATGGAGCCTCTGTTGGTGATTAAGCACATATCATACTTAAAAGAGAACTTATATCAGCAATGTAAACTACAGTTTTGATCCATTTACATAAGTTTATTTTTTTTAGGTCGAGTACAATAGACAAGAGATATTTAAAGATAAATTAAAAGAACCGTTTACTTTTATGCTGTTTGGTTAATTCAATGAGTCATTAATTGTGTATTATGTTGATTCGAATTGGACTCACGCGCCGCGTTTTTCTCGCTTTTTGTATCGAATAAAGACAAGTTTAATATATATATAAGGAAAACTATAGTATCCTTATATTTTTCATTAGATTCTTTTTGAGTTCGCTAATGTGCATATGGAAATTTATATAATGGATGCGGCCACAGATAAAAGTAATGTTTATTACAATAACCTGAACGTTATCTCTAGATGACTAAATCTGGGTGAGTAATCAGTTAAATTGAATAATGTGTTACCAACGCATATAGGGTTAATGCACTGAGAGTGGATTTAGAGTGGGGAACTTCTAGCCATACTCCCAGTGGTATTGACCGCATTATTCATGAGAATATATTTTCTGGTACGAAATTACACAATATTACAATACTGTCAATATTTAGTTATTAATTTTCATGGCAAATCGCCGAAAAATAAAAGTACTGGAATTAATAATATTAATTTTAAGGAAATTTAAATCATTGTGTTTGTCCATCAAGTTAATTATAACCTTGCATTACTGGCTTTCTAGCCTTGTATTAATTTAATTCCAGTTCTATTGGTTTGATTTAATCATATTGGGTGTTCATCCAAAAAAACTTTTATGTATATCATAGTAACCTAGATGTTTAAATTACGGAATTATACTGATATTTTTGAGGCAAATCTTAGAATGTGTGCGCATATAAGAAGCGCTATAGACAGCTGGAAAATAGCGGTGACTTTAGAGTGCCGATGGAGAAGTCATTTTATTAGAAGGAGCTCAAAGTTCAACAATACATTCGATTTTACGAGTGGGTTCCAAACCAAAACCAATAGCTTATATAGTCAAAAAAGAAAACGCTTTAAAAAATATCTTCGAATAAACCTTTTGCAATATTTATCAGAACAGTGTCGTAAATTTCTATTTATTTTTAAGGGGCCGTATCATAAATACCATTATAATATAAACCATCAAACGATCTCCCATCTTTTGGTGGTAATTTTAGCTTACGGCTGTGGTAGACTCATAAGAACTGTTTTTTTGTTGTTGTTTTAGTAGGAAAAATACCTCAGCCTACATTAATAGGTATATGAAATCGATTTTCTTTGCAAAATAAAGTTTGAACAATAACATTTTTTTATTTTTTAATACTTCTAGAAACTCTGCAGTTTATTATAACCTTGAATGACCGTGACAGAAATGAAAAAGAGAGCAATGACAATAAAGATTTATTTAACTTAAAGGGACACTAACAAAATTCATCTGAACTCAATGTAGGGCTAGGTTTTTGGCGATTAATAACTCGTAGAAGATGCAAGTCTATTATCCTCTACTAATGCAATATCGAACTCTGTGAGTATTTTACCGCCACTCTCTGCAAGCCACTATCTTACATGGACTAAGATCGTTTTCAACTCACATTATCACCAAGGACCCAGGATTCCCCCTCGATGACCAATCTTTTCAGAAAGAGGTCTTGGGAGTTTCGAATAAAGAGCGAATTGCAGATAGGCATCCGGTTATGCTTGTGTTGGTCCGTCAGCTGGTGGGGCATCCAAACGTCACAGCAGCTTGTGTATCTGATTTTTATCAGGTGATCAAATACGGTCGCTCGGGGAATCCCCGTTACGTCTACAATATCTCGGACCCCAGTGCGAGGATTTTCCTCCACGTGCACCTTTAAGCGGTCCGTAATTGTCGTGAGAGGTGCTTCGCAGTGCTCCTGGTCTCCAAGGATGAACCACTGCGGACTATGACAATCGCAACTGCTTTGTCACCGTATACTCTAAAAAGTTCAGTTTTTGTTTGGATCGAATTATAGCCTATTTTAAAAATGAATAACATAAGACGTCGCAAATGCACATTGTGGCGCTCCATGTTTTTAAGCTGTAAGTGACATGATTGTACTCAAGAGACGACATACCGAACATGAACACTCTTGTTCCCACACGTTGCTCCAAATTATGCTACTCGACATGTATACATACTTCCCGGATAAGCTAATAGTTACTCTGAATAGAGCATTTTTCTCTTCAAAGAGATATGAAAACACTCCGATACACTATTGAAAATATATGTTATAGTGGCAATAGTTTTCATTTTTAAAACTACGTGTCTCACATAAACTATATTTCCATCACATAATAATTATTTATTTTATTTATTTATTTATTGCCATACATATATTTATCGATAATTACAGGTAATCTATTCGTAACGATAAGAAATTACTGGTTCAAAAATATTTAAACTTTTAAATTAAACTTGAATACAAAATACATAAGAACTATAAAAGATAACACAAACACATTTTGACAAATTTACTTCCACTCATTATAAACAAATCACACACCAGTGCGATCGCTATCTTGTGTTTGAGCAGTTAATTACCACGTAAACCAGGAGAGTTCAGAGATAATTCGGTTCTAGAGTGTAGTATAGTAAAAAGGTAATGATCGCCTGAACGCAGGAAATTGTCAGGTACAAATAATGAAAATTTACTCAATACTACACAGGGCATAGAATTTTCCTTTAATAGCTGGAAAATAAATTTTATAAGGGCGACATCTCTCCTGAATTGTAAGTAATGAAAACCTAGTATACCAAGAGGCAATCGGTAGGAAATAGAAAGGGGTAGTAACCGAACCTTTCCGAAATACAGATATCGAAGGAACGTATTTTGTATGCGTTCAATCATCAAACTGTGGCCTCGTGGAGGCTCCAAATAATGGAACAAGATTCTATTCGTCTCTGCATTAATAAAGTGTACAAAGATGACACGGATTGAAAATCCTCTGAAATATACGAAAAGAATCTGAGTTTTCGAAACGATTTTTGCTATATCCGCAATACGACAACGAAACGTCAACCGCCAATCAAATCTGACTCCCAAATCAACCATCTCATCCAAACGATGCAGTGGGATCCCGCTGAGCATATATTCGTATTTAATAAGAGCGTGTACTCGGATGTAACTCACTATTGAACACTCGTTTGCGTTAAGCCATAAACCGCCTGCTGCGCTCCACTCAACGAGCAACAATTCGCCATCTGCTGCATCCTAAACAACTGTAAAAAGTTTCGTGTCGACCGCGAATAACAAACAAAACGCAATCTTCATCGAATACCCAATGTCGTTCACCAAAATAATGTGAAAATAGGGGCCTGAGAAAGTTGCCCACTCGTCTTTTGTAGTGTAATCAAACTCCATATTTCTGGAATTTGGTTAATGATCACCGGCAACGCAGTTTAAGGCCCACTCGGGCATTGAGAGAAAAGAGGTTTTTGTATTTCTCTTCCAGTTTTTTTCTCTTTAAATTAGCTACCGTTTCACAATCAACATATTTCCAAATCAATCAATACAATAAATTTCAGAAATTGTTAGTCGAAGAACCATAATGAAAACCATAAATTTAGAGAACTCGTACTAATGGTATTTGAAACATAAAATTTTAACAGACTTTTTCAGTGGGTTATTTTAAAATACTCGTCTCGTCTCTGGTTTATACTCGTCTCATTGTGTCCAATTTTATTGAAGTTTTAGTAATAACGCTTGATAATACCTTTCTACTAGGCCTGCAGAAAGAACATCAGATTTTTTTTTCCATATCTATACTTCAGGTACGCACGATCAATAATAGCCATATTATGTACAATTACATAGATAAAGAGTTATCAAATAAGTGGTATAACTATCTGCATCTCTTGTTTGAATGTTAATTACTTTTACGCATTTAGTGTTAATTATTCAGATTACGTCGCTTGGGGAAGGTGTAAAGAATTGTTTCCTAAATTTTTAAGGATGTACCCTAAACACTTTGTATATCTCGCCTTTTTGCAGTACATTTTAGGTAATAATATCCAGGAAGGACCATGCGGCGACGATTTATTTGGTATTAGCCATTTCAATTTGGATAATGTAAGTTTTTATTTAAGGTTTTAATAGTTTCTATCGTTTTGCAATTATTTTTAGTTATGTATTTTTATTTTAGAGTTTCTAAAGTTTTATATATATATATATATATATATATATATATATATATATATATATATATATATATATATACCCATATATTTGTAGCAATGTTTCATTGCTAATGTTGCATACCCAAACCATCGCAACATAATCCGTTTATTCTTATCATATTTTAGCTTTTAAATCCTGCCACATTAGTGGTTGCTGTTTTGAAATAACAACATAATATATTTCATTTCGATTTGTCTGAGTGATAGAGAGTAAATAATGGTCACAGAGCATGATAATAAAAAACGCTATATATTCTTTTAAATTTTCACATTCCCGTAACTTTCAAAACAATTAATGATTACGAGATTTTGTAAGTCAAGTCATAATGAGAAAATGTTTAAAATTGTGATCAATGAAATAAAAAATTGAAAAGTTTCCTAAAATATGCCTGCAAGTTGTCTTTATTTTTTTAATTAAGAAAAATAAACAAGATTTTAAAGTGAGACGATATGAATGTCTGCAATAGAATATAGATGTTGTAATATGTTTATATATTTATTCATATTTAATTAATAAATACATAAAGCTGATTCATTGCTACTGGGAAAATCTATTGCGAGCACCAAATGCACCAATTAATAAAAAATATTTGGTTGGGGAAAACTACAACAGATTGTGAATGCAAAGGCAAAGGTTTCTATACATCCAAGGAAGGACTATTCTATACGTCTAACCAGTTGAGCTGCGTCCTATAATCAGAAATATGGTCGAATTTCCTGAGGCGGAAAATATATTGAATACACAAATTTTGATTGAAACGATCCTAAAAAAAATTCTTCATAATGTACATAATACTCTTGACGTTTAATATAATATACATATTAACCCAATAATCTCAAATATATTATCCAAACAGTTATATAAATACTAAATTTATAAGTTAGGGTTTTGTTTAGTAACTCTTTTTGCAAATACTCAATATTAATTGTTTTTATTTTGCTTATTTTCAATCTTCATTGTTCTTATTATAAGAATGTAACTCCTTCGCGAATGGTAAGGAACCATTTTAAATAGAACCTAATAAATAGTTAATCATTTTTTGACCTTTATTATAGAAAAACAATAAATTATTTTGAAACCAATTGGAAACTGTTTTTAAATATTTTTTTAAGCTTAAGTTCCAAAATTTTAAAAACGGAAACTTACGGAATCACTTTGATGGGTGTTTGTCCGTCAAATTAATTTTTCTCCGAGACTGTTTGACTTAGGTAATTTAAATTTGGAATAGTCCACATACAATTTATTCCATTAATTTTTTTTTCTAACGTAACTCCTAAAAAAATATAAAGAATCATTGCGGCCTCATGATCTCAAAAACTATCAGTACAATTGTTTTAATAAATAGTCTAGTTTAAAATAACCGTTAAAATATATTAAGATAATTTAAAAATCCTACACCCCACGAATTCATTTGTTCGACGTTTTCCAAAAAGTCGGATAGAATCATCAAATGAAATAAAATAAAGGACTATGCTCACCCCGTCTGTAATATTTTTAAAATAGTTTTCAGGAACGTGGTACGAGATAAAGAGAGCAGTTTCAGCTGAGATTCTTGGAGAATGTGGTATGAAGATATTTCGAAGCAATCCACCATCTATTATGAACATCGGATGCATAAATTGTACGACATACTCATCTGAGGGTACTCTCAAAGTAGCGTCGGAAGATGACTCTGGAGTTCTTTTAGCAACTTTCACGAAGCATGATGGTAACATTTTGTATAACAGCATTAAGAATTGGATTATAATAATTTCTATGGTATCAAAAAATCGGGTCAGCTCGATCATAGTTATCAATTAAGAAGAGGAGACGTTTTCCATATTAAAGCATTTAAAAGGTATACTGAATAGTAAAAACACTTTTAAACAGTTACAACTTAATTTTGTGTAACTGTTGTGTAGTAGAGTCTTTTATATTTTATATAATTGTTACAGTCATTGAACATAAAAGAATAAACGGTTTTGATAAACTATTATAAAAAGAAAACTTATAATATATAGACATTTCCACAGTAGGAAACATTCACTGCGCAGATTGTCTGTTAGTATCAAGTTCATAATTATGTATCCCGCTAGTTGTAATATCGATTACAGCAATTAAGTGATCTGCACACAAGTTTTCACCATTTTTCGTGTGTGATCTTTAAATAAGTAGTTTAGAACAAAGTGCTTTAAATTATTTGCAAGTTACTTTGGTTAACTATTAATTAGTGGGGATTCTAGATTTTTTACATCATTGATAATATGCTTTGAGTATGGTAGAGTAAACAGTTCTGATAAACCACCGTAAATGGAAGCTTATAATAACAATTTTACATCTGGACATTACATACATGTCTAAACTTTAGTTTCACTTTAGCTCATTTCTGCATTAATATACTCTTATGAGGAATAAATTTAATTTCAAAGAGTACAGATTTTCCGTAATTTTTGTGGCACTTTGTGGCACAATTATATTGGCACTTGCTGTTATTGCTCTGTCTACTAACGTATCACTTAAGATCTGTCACTTAAAATACTGTTTTTCTTCTTATAATTTTCCGTAAATTATTGTAAATTTTTATTACCCAGGAATATTTTACTATCATTATTATCATAATATTATCATAAGATTTTAATAAATATACCCGATATAATTATTTATTTACTAAATTTTAATGCAACTTTTACATATACAGAGGATTGTAAGATTATATTTTTATAAATAAAAATAAACTTTTTTAAATCAAATTTGTAAAAAAATGTTATCAAAAATTATATTAACAAAGAAAAGATCTAAATTTGACATGTCGGTAGAAAAAAGGAAAAGGATGAAGCATGAATGTAAAAAGGATATAATCGGAAGGAAAATAGAGCGAGTCAAGTTAAGATGATCATACTTTTTTCAGACGACGTTTGAATATATTAACGGTAAGGCGTATATTGACTATATATTTAATCTTGGTCTAGATGCTCAGTATCTCGTGCATGTAAAAGTTTGTCTCTCATTTCGGTAGTTTTGGAATTTTGGTTTGTAAATTTGGTATGATACTTTAAGTTACTAATAAGTTTTAGGTTAGCGCTAAATATTAACAAATGATAATGTAAGCTCATTTATTAATATTTGGTGCTATTAATATGTTCACAGGTGATGGTAGTTCCACAAAGTTCACTGTTACGTATTATGTCATTGCCGTGAATTATAAAGACTACGCAGTCCTCATGGCTTGCAATTCTGTTGATGCATATTTTAGAACAAGTAAGTTTAACATATTTAAGTGGACTATAAAATGTGATTTCTTTATCCGTATCAATATTGCACGTGATATATGCAGATATCGACATAACACCTAAAGTTCACTAGTTACAAACAAAAATATGTAATTCTGTTAATGCATATTCTAGAACAAGTAAGTTTAACATATTTATGTGGACTATAAAATGTGATTTCTTTATCCGTTTCAATATTGTACGTGTATGTATGCAGATATAGACATAACACCTAAAGTTCACTAGTTACGAATAAAAATATGTAATTTTGTTGATGCATATTCTAGAACAAGTAAGTTTAACATATTTATGTGGACTATAAAATGTGATTTCTTTATCCGTATCAATATTGTACGTGTATGTATGCAGATATAGACATAACACCTAACGTTCACCAGTTACGAACAAAAATATAACTGAAACATTTTTTTTATGCATGACGGCACAATAATGTCATGAAGTTTAAAAGAAAAAAAAGTAAGTAGTACTGTCTAAAAAAGTACACTTGGGTAATAAATTAAATCATTTTAGTAAATATCGTCTCTTTCCATGTTGCTTCATATAACTAACCGTATGTCAGTGATAGGAGACATGAAATGATAAATTAAAAATGTTAGAGATTATGACCAATAACATTTTTCAGAATGCCTACTGAAGACGTATCTCGGAAGATGTGTTTTTGATATTTATTTCCAATCATTTACTTAATTCCAATGTTGCCAAGTTAATAGTTTTGTGAAATATAATAATATGATTGAAAATCTGGTATGTTTGGAATATATAATAATTAAGTCTTTAAATCTGCTATTAAGCTGGTATCAAATCATTATTGAAGGGGTCAACTAAAAATTTAACCTCTCTCCACATATTAAATATATTTGGCGTTAATTTTGTAGAAATTCATTATTCACAATTAAATGAAACTACGTGATGTAGTATTATTTCTACTTTCTTTAATTTCTTTACCACGATCTAGGTTTCGTTGTATTACAATATCTTCAGGTGGGATATTAGCAAAGATATCTTTGCTAATATTCCACCTGAAGATGTTGTAATACAATGAAACCTAGGTCGTGGTAAAGAAATTAAAGAAAGTAGAAATAATACTACCTCCCTCCACATATTGACATGATCTGTTTGATCTGCCTAAATAAATATATTTACTGGTCTAAAAAGAACTACATGCTATTCGTTTAATATTTATGATGAACCTTAGTATTAATTAAATGTGACAGAAATCAGATTGTAGACAGGAAAAGTTGTTGAAAGTGGAAATAAATATATTAATCCATTTTGGGTCATAATTGAACTAATGAATCTGATTTCGCTAGCTCCAATCTATTACGGCTATGGCCTTAGTTTGTTTAGGTTTATGAATATGGTTGTTGCTGAATTCGTTCATGAAATACGTATATATATATATATATATATATATATATATATATATATATATACATATATATATACATATATATAAATATATATATATATATATATATATGTATATATATATACATATATATATATATACATATATATATATATATATATATATATATATATATATATATATATATGTATATATACATCCAGTCAATGTTGGAATGTGAAGAGTTGTGCGACTGAATGTAAATTTGATGTTATATTTTTTTTGGTTAGTAAGCGTCCACATATGTATCCAATTAGTTCAAAATACAAGGCGAATATATGACAAGAAATGCTTCATGTAATTTACTGCTTTAAATTCAAGTCTAATTCTTGATTAAGTAGTCAAAAAACTTTTTAAGTTATCTATATATATATTATATTATAACTTTTTTTCAATTTTGAATGATCTATGATACAGTACTCGTATCCTAAGTGCTTTCATTTTGTTTATGTTCATAATGAATATGGTATCATTTAATAGAAAAAGTCAGATTCATGTTTAAATTTTCGTTATAACATCACCTATATAATATTGCTGGTCTTCAATAACATTTATGTAAAAGTGTTATTGTTAAAGAAAAACCATAATAGACTGAATGGACCACTCTATATCTAAATACATTTTAATTATGCCTAAGATAAAACTGGTTGTTTTAATTTTTGATACTGTCTCACATTTGGGCAAGACTTTTGTCTTTGGTTTCTTTGTAGTCACGTTTGGAAAAAATTAGAGTGGAACGCTCTTTATAAGTGAGAAAGAGTTGTACCTCGCCTGGCATTTATTCAAACGTTAAAATTGTTACACTGACAACTTTTCGATGTCACCTTTTAACCCACGTTGTTATACGCGAGTGTGAAGGTAACTAAGGCAGCCAATACCCAGTATTGGAAGTATTGCTGTATTTCCACTTATTCTCTTGTTTCATCCACTATTTTAAAACTAAGGCCGTGGAGTATCTAGATTGTTCACGGGCAGCTCACAGTTTGTTTCGTACTTGCATTCGTTTTAGTTATTGCTCTTTTTTACTGCCTTTTATCCTAATTGTTTGCTTGTTTATGCTATATTGTTTAAAATATTTTTACTAAGATATTTGGGATATTATTAAAAATAAAAAAAAACATGTAAATGTTTTTTTTCTTTTCCTCCCATTTTTTATAGTACTATCATTTACGGTGAGCAATTTCCCAAAAAATTCCGAAGTAGGCTATTCTTTATATCTATCTAATAGTCTAAATATAAATTTTCATGCCTAACCTTAATTATTTGAAATTTTCCACACAGTCTTCAACTCTCATTTTTGCATCTTTAGGATTTGGACTTCAAAAACTTATTTCCTCAGCGAGTACCTAGAGGCCAAAACAAATATACGTAACAAAATTTTAGGTTTTAGAAAATTAAAAATTAAAAAAAATGTATTTTAAATTTATTGCCCCGTTTCAAAAAATAATAAAGTTAATAATAACTTTTTAATTTGTAAATAATAAAACTGTAACAAAATGAATTTTCGACGTAGAAAATATTTCAGAGAGTGATTAATTTTGCGTATAGAATGAAGACCGAAAATTTTTTTCAGAATTTTTGTCTGGCTATCTGTTAATTTGGATATTCTACTGGACGGATTTTGATGAAATTTGACATGGTAATAGCTGATACTCTCTTCCAACATATATAAACCTACAGCCTTTTTATATGAATATCGCAGTATAAAATAAATCTTGACTTGGTACTGCCCATGTCATCTAATTGCATTTTTAGTAAATTTTATGCTCATAGTTATATTAAGAGATAGGACGACTATAAACTCTATCTTTTGCATTTTTTTAAACTTTATAGTCATTGAGTTCTGAGAAAAAAATTAAAAGAAAAAAAAAAAAAATATTCCTAATTATTCAATATATTTATATATATATATATATATATATATATATATATATATATATATATACATATATGTATATAAGACATGTACTTTTTTAATTCATATTTTCTTGCACAGTTTATGCTTGGCAATTGTCTCGAAATCAAAGTGGGTATTCAACCGCTGCCGAAGTCACCATCACCGAAGCTTTAGTAAAAAACAAGTACCTGGCGCCAGTCATTTGGCATGAGACAGATCACTCGGGTGAAACCTGCAACGATAATTCGAACTCATCAACACCTCTGATGGGCGTTATCATCTTAAAACTATCTGTTTTTATAATTATCTATATAGCTAGTTGACATTTTCATTGTCAATACTTCGTGAAATGATTGTTTATTAATTTTTCGTTGATGTTTTTCAATATACAATTAGATAAAAATTTGAGATTTGAGTAGCGATTATCGGGATATTAAAAATAGGTAGGATATGTAAAAGAAAGCCAGTAAAAATTGAACTTTCATTTATGACAACAGACAACCGTAAACTTCACTCAATAAAGACCATGAAAATGGTTTGAATCTATTTCACCTTTAAATTCTATAAACTTGTCATTGATTTTATTATCTGAAAATATTTTGTAAACAGATTATTTTATGAGGCATATCGTAGTTTTAACGTAAGTTCTTACAATATCTGTTGTACATTGTGGTAGTTCAGTTAAGATAATTCTTTTTCAAAAGCTGTAAGAGGGAAAAGATCGTAGACTTTCTTTTGAGTTATACGTTTATTTGAATCACACTATACTTGTGGTTTATTAAATTTATTGCGTTATGATTTGTAATGGCTTGTATAATAGATTACAATTAATAAAATACGTAGGATTCTCCTAAACAGAGATACTCACTAGCAGTCAAAATACATACTGTGGAAATCCTTGAAACAAAATTTTACCACTCTTCTCATATCATGAAATATTGACGTAACCTAAATTGCAATACCACTCCATTTAATAACTGAAATATTTTTTATATTACCCTTGCCTCACTGATATACCCTAGGGGTTGATTTCTAAAAAACATGGTATGAAGATGGCTGAATAGACACGGAAATGGTAGCACTCCGTGTGCAGTTTTACACAAGTATTTAATTATTTATTTTTTAGAATGCCTCTACGAAGTTTTGAGTTAATAGAAACATCTAATTGGTTAGTGGATGTCTACATTATATAAGAAAACTTTGCGCAAAATATCAATTTTCTACAGTTAGTGGTTTGGACCGTATTAGTCAATCATATGTTAGTGTGCTAGTCTAGTGGTGTGGACTGTGCTAGTACGCCAGTCATTAGTCTGTCAGTCAGTTCATTTTTTGTATGTATAGATTTCTAAAAAAGTGCTAAACATATTTTAAATTTTATGTTTTAAGAGTACTTACTTTTAAGAAGTTTCTAATTAATACGACCATCTATCTTTTTTGAAACAAATTTTGAACTCCCCATTTTACCTCTTTAGGACTAAAATTTTGAAAAAATCCTCTCTCAGCCGCTCTCCACGTTATATAAACTATGTTTATACTAAATTTATAGAAAGTTCTGAAAATTTTAAAACATTAGAAATTTCGAATTATTTCATCACATTAGGGGTTGATTTTCAAAACACTGTAAAGTATGTGTTCATTTATTTTCTTTTTAGGAAAATTTTACAAAAATTCAATTTAATAGAACCATCATATTTTCTTTTTTCATCCATATTTTTACCCTATTTCACATACATTTTGAACCCCTACTTTCCCACTTTAAGAGCTGAATTTAAAAAACTATTTTCTTAGTGGATGTTTACGTTATATATGGAATATCGGTGAAAAATGTTAAGTTTCTAGAGCTAGCGCTTTCCGTTTAGTGATGATGAATCAATCAGTCAGGACATATTATTTTATATGTGTAAATTCCATATGTTAATGCTAAAACATATACCTATAGTTAGTGTGTATTCACAGTTTCGTAAAAATAATCATCACAAACAAGTTTCTCATAGATTTTTACAATACACTCGGTAAAAAAAATTACGATAAGCTATTTTTATAGTGGATTTGATAAACATATGTTATAATTATTTTTAAATAAAGCACATTTTAAAGAAATAACTAACCCGCCAAAGAAAGTCCGCAATTTATGAAACTTTATTAAATTTTATGAAGAAATTTGCAATCATAACTTATTTTTATAGTAGCATTGATAAACATGTGTTATTTTTAATATAGCATTATTTCGAGACAACACTAGCCAGACAAATTGATAAGATGTGTTTGATAAAAACTATTACTATTGACCCGTCTTATTAATCAGTTCAGTGTTCATATAAACGATATTGATATCAGATCACACTTCATTATCGTGAAATAATATGTTATATGATGTAATCTTAAGAGTCGCGGTGCAGTTTTAATGTCTGCACTTTTATCTCCAATCGATCTGACTGACAGTGGGAGTGAGTTTGAATTCCATTCAGATTTCAAGTATTGTATGACATAAGTTACTTTAATGTCACAAGTATATATCATCAATAGTAATTTTTATGACGAAATAGAGATTTCGCTACTTATAATGACAGAATCCACAGCTACTGGTTAGAAGATAACAGTATAGTGATTGAGTCTTGAGACATATGCTTAAAAGAAAATGATCGAAGAATCGGTTATTTTACCTACATTCGTCAAAAATTTAAAAAAACATACTAAGACTAATTTTGTAGACGCTATTGTATGATTAAAATATTGTTATCGGCTAAGTATAGATCATGCAGAGTATACTTAAATCATCATTAAGAAACTTGAAAATGGGATTCTGACGAAGATGCTAGTAGAAAATATAAATCTAATTAGTCTGACTATAGCGTTAGATTTTTCATTTCAAATTTATATAAGCAAAATATTTTCATAAACAGAAATTATACTATAGTTTGTAATATGTAGGATGTGGAGAATTTCAATTGTAATTAAATCGAAATTAAAAATGAAAAAAGTTTAATTGTGATTTGAATTTAAACTTGCTATATTTTAGTTTCAATGTTATATTTGTAAACTTGTGTCTCATTGCAGAAAATTAGTTTTAACTGCTATTTCTTGAACATAGTATAGAAATAATAAAAAAATTTGTTCATGAATATTGTTTAATGGCAAGAAAAGGTAAGTAATTTATATAGTTTGATGTCATTGATAAACATGTATCATTAATAGACTAAATCTTATTTTAATATCACAAATCGTAAGTATATTGTTATCATATCAAATGAATCATTTATTAAAATAAAATTAGTCACTATTAGCTTCTATCATAAAAATGTTGATGTTGTAATATTCAAAATTGGTAACAAAAAAAACAAAAACTCAACTTATCTGTGCACTTTTCCAAATGAAAGAAAATTGATGAAAAAAATTTCAGTTATGTACATCGTAACATCCATTCATTCGATTGAACCTATTATACCTCCAGGAAAGTCGGAAATTTTATATATTTAATATATTTTTTTGACTGCAAATTTATGAATGTAAACGACTGAAATGGCAGATTCGTTTCAATTGTTATAGTTTATTAATAACTTTTTTCTGGCAGGTGGCGCTGTTACATGTCTAAATATTCAATTCCTCTATTTTATTGTTTGTTCTTAATATCTAACAGTTATAAAAGTTTCTAAGGAAACTTTTACAATTGTTTTTGTTTTAAAGCTTTCTAGAACTCCATTTAAAAAATATTATTATATAATTAGATAACTAAATTATATTATTAGATAAGGAAAAAATTAAGTTTTTTTTCCTATTTATATTATCGTAAAATATGAAACAATAAATATTTTTAGTACTTAATATAGTAAAGATATTGTATCTTGTATACCTTCATACGTATGGTTTGTTCTGAATTTGTAATCAAATAATTTGATATTTTGTCACACGAAAGCAGATATACTGTAATGATTGATTTATTTTTCTACTTTTATAGGTCATATGCGGCAATGGGGTAATAATCCTCACCAATTTTGAGTGAACCAATTCTATTTTTGTTAAGATAATATTCATTGCTTAACGAATTAGAATTAATTTAAATGTAATATTTAATCATCTTCGGTTAATTTTAATTCACCTTCCATTCGGATTAGTTCCTACTGCTTAGCCTTAAATTCATTTTGAAACATTATTCAATTGAAATATAGTATGAAACGAAATGTTCAAACATTTGAATATTTCAGGGTTTTCATTATTTTTTAAATTAAATAGCTAATTTTATATACCGATATTAACATATGTCTGGTATTAATATTATGATCCGTCTACATAATATAATATTTAACGTGTCTCTACGCTGAAGTGACACGTAGTTATCAGTGTCGCTATGGGTGATTGGGTACGACCGTAACATGGCAGGCGTGTAATCGATGTTTCAAAATTGTTATGCTTATGGTGAAATACATCTTGCAAAGGTTCAAATAAAATTGTAATATATATTTTGAAACGAGATCAGACTTCGTATTTTCGCTATTATGACCCCATTGCCGCATATGACCTATAAAAGTAGAAAAATAAATCAATCATTACAGTATATCTGCTTTCGTGTGACAAAATATCAAATTATTTGATTACAAATTGAGAACAAACCATACGTATGAAGGTATACAAGATACAATATCTTTACTATATTAAGTACTTAAAATATTTATTGTTTCATATTTTACGATAATATAAACAGGAAAAAAAACTGAATTTTTTCCGTATCTAATAATGTAATTTAGTTATCTAATTATATAATAATATTTTTTAAATGGAGTTCTAGAAAGCTTTAAAACAAAAACAATTGTAAAAGTTTCTAAGGAAACTTTTACAACTGTTAGATATTAAGAACAAACAGGAAAATAGAGAAATTGAATATTTAGACATGTAACAGCGCCACCTGCCAGAAAAAAGTTATTTGTGATAATTCCCGAAGGTACTATTTAATTGCTGTATTTATATATTCATCCGTAACATCATCCATAGGTGGACAAAGTTTGGTAGTGATTGGTCAAGCAGTAGTGAATTATTTCAAAATTTCTCACGTAAATTTATCTCACAACCAGAAGATTCCGGCAAATATATTTCTTTTTTTAGTTCTAATATCCATCTTTTATCTAAGTATCGTACGTTAAACTTTGATTAATGAATTATCTCTATATATTATTTCTCAAAGGGGTTTTAGGTGAGTACGCCATACCTCCTTTAATATATCATCAAAGCTAATGATTAATATTTTGAATATTACCTTCACCGCTAATGACAAAAAATAGAAAATTTAAAATTAATTTAATATTCATGTTTACGTTAAAGATACATATAGCCAAAAGTGAATAATGATCACATCATCACTTCTAATATTATTTTAAAAGGTTTGTAAACTAAGTAGTTTAAATAAAAACATATCCGAGAAAGCTCATACCTCTTTTCTAATGTTTTAAAATAAAACATGTTTATACATAATGATGCAATGATACTTTTATTATTATTTTTCACAATTTATGCAATGATATTTTTATTATTATTTTTCAGAATAAAATACTTTTCATTTAATTATTTACGTTTTGTAATCGTTCGGTGACTTGAGACTTATTGGCACGGGCTAATAATTAAAAATCGGGACTACCTTTTGTTTTTAAAAGTATAACGGAAGAAACATTAACTAATATTACTTCAATAATAAATTTTTAAAAATTTGTTTAGATCATAATTAACAATTAATTAAGGACTGACATGAAACATTTTAGTGTTTTAATATATAAATTCGTGTGTAGCATAGTTCCGCGAGTTCTTGGGTTCTGTTCCCGAACACATACAGATGGAGGTTGGAGTGATATTAGCATCGCATTAAATTTCGTTCATTACCCATTAAATTTAACAGTACTAGATAACGCAGTGAAAGTAGGTCTATAATTTAATAGAATCCAGATCAATTTGAAATATCTCTTATACGAGTATATATATAAAATATCTCTAATACGTATCGATACCGTTCTTTCATAAGCACGAAACCTTGAACTATGCTTAAAACAAATTTAAAAAAAACAAAGACAATATAATTGGTTTTCATTTAGTAGCCAGTTTTATTGCAACTGAACTTCCCCCTACCCTTCAAACCACTCCATGCTTCTATTCTGGCCCCACAGATTTTAACAATGCTTATCAGCGTCGAAAATTTAATCGCGAGATTTAAAATACACGTAAAGATATCTACTAATGGTTTGAAAAAAACTAATGTAATAATGTTGGATGAAATTTTAAGAAATTTAAACCTTATTTTCTGTGATATTGTTGCATGTTATCTTCTTTATAACTTCAGGCTACAGTCTGCATAAGCGCCAATGACAACTGTAATCCTGATAATGATACCTCATGATAATTCTCCCTTTAATGTAATGGGGTATGGAAGCCTCTTCGGTGCTTTTGGGATAAATATTTATATGTTGATTTGTTTATTTTCGTATTATTAGCGAATCGTTATAAGAAAACTACGCCCATTTTATAAAAAAGTAAATTAATGCTATAGGCAGAAATGACGATAATAAATTTCTATTTACACTTTTTTATTCATCATAAACAAAACACATTCCGTTGCAATTTTGATAAGAAATACTGTGTGAAACTGAATAATTTTGAATTAATGACATTAAATTGAAATTTTAATTCAGACGATGAGAATTTTTAGACTAAGGAAATGTAATAATTACTAAAGGAGATAATTATAACAGTATCTTAATTTACTAAATTTACAAAAAAAAATATTCACAACCTACACTAAAAGTACAGTCGTTAGTGTGTACGAATACATTTAATAAATATACTTAAGAAATAATAATTTCATTACGACTGTACTCCAGCAGTGGAAATGTGTTAGCGACTTTAACGCTACAGGGATGAAAATACTATCACTCTCACTGATTACCGATAATCGATCACGAGCTTATAATTTGTTATTAGCCTATGAGCGTGAAACGTGACATGATTACAAATCTGGTTGCTTAATCATTTCGTGGTTCGTTAGGCACACGAATTGCAACTTATAACCTACTGAAAGCAGACTATAGATACTTTAGTTAAAGTGCTAATTTTACTTTATTTTAATTAAAATGGGTAGTTATATTTACTATTCACCTTAAATAATATTTGCTAATTTGTTCCCAGTTGACATCGTGATTGATGAAACAATTTTTATTAAATTGAAAAATAAATTTAGACTAATTTGTTCTGTAATTTACTGTATAGAGTCGATTTTGAAGAAAGGCACCAGCTTTAAATTATTTTGTGTTTTAAAGAGTGATGTTTAAGATTATTATAATAAATTTTACATAATCATCATCGAATTGAGTTACTGACGCCCGTAGTAGTAATACTATATATATATATATATATATATATATGTGTGTGTGTGTGTGTGTGTGTGTGTGTGTGTGTGTGTGTGTGTGTGTGTGTGTGTATGTATATATAAATGAAATATTACCAATATTTTTAATGGCATATGGGAAAAATATTATTCAAATTACTTTTAGGGACTTTATCTTTTTTAAAGTATAAATCAGCGGAATAATGATGGTGTAAATTAATGTTAGAATGAGTCAACATGGAAAATGGCTATTTGAGTACACGCTCCCAATCATTCTAAATAATTTTTCAATTCCCGTTGGCCTAAAAAAATTAAGCTAAAATACCTAAATGAAGTTCGATTAATATTTTTTTGCATTTGTGGAGTCTATTAATTCAAAAAATATTAATCAATACTACAAATTAAAGTGAATAGTATATATTTTTTACAATTGTATTTCTGCTACGAATCCAAAATCGTCTGAATATTTATCCTTCTCTATATTTAAATATTAATAAATATTTTAGGTAACATAAGTCATTAAAATATGATAGTAATATCAATTATTTTTTCTCGAACCAAATAGTATACTTAAACCAAATAAATTAAATTTGTTCGCTTGTTATCTACACATATTCATATCTATACATGGAGAATATTTTAAAGAGTTATTTATTTAGCCTAAAGATTGATAATACAAGCCAGAAAACCTGTTTTTAGAAATATTGTCTGTATGTCTATTTGTATGTTACTTTATTTGTCAATCACGCAAAATCTACTGGATGGATTTTGATGAAATTTGGTATAGTATTTGTTTATACCAAAGAGCAATATATGAGACAAACAATAAGAAAAACAATTCTACTTTCTGATTTCGAATTTCACGCGGAAGAAATCGTATGCACAGCTAGTTGTAAATAACATAACGATACTAGTTTTCTTTTTTCCTATCATTACTTTTTGTATAGCTCCTCGTATTTACATATATTCATATAATTCGTTAACATATTGCGAATTTGGGTATTTTATTAACTTTTGATTAAAAGTAATCTCGAAAAAAAGATATTACATTAAAAAATAATTAATATGTATACAAATTGAATTATTATTCATTTTTCCTTTACAATATATTTCCTTAACATTCAAAGTAAATTAAAATGAAAATTATTTCTTGGGAAGGTTTTAGAAAAGTTGTTTTTTAATAATAATCTATGTGTTACAAATCTTATTCGTTATAATACTTTTATTCATATACATTTCCATTTTTATGTGTAATAGGTGAAAATATCTTGAAATGATCAATTTTCTTTATTGATATTTTACGAAATTTTTATTTTTACTCTCCTGTTTAGAAGGTAAATTTACCTACAAACTCCAGAAATTAATAATGAACGGAGATGCCTCCAGATACTTTATAGTTAACTATCAGTTGTTTAACTTATATAAAATTAATAGCATTGAACATAGTTTTGTGAGGCCCAAAAATTTGAAATAAAATAAAAAACATTGAAATATGTTCGTATGTACATTTTAAGCGTTCCGTATCTTAAAAGAAAAAATATAGAGCTCTTATAAAAACATTTACGTTTGCGTATGTTTGTCCGTATGTCACAGATGCACTTATCAGAAACCTTTGGAAACTTGAAATTTAACCGTAATAAAGCATATTACAAATTAATATGATTAATACATCAACGATTAATCTTATTATATATAATCGTTTGTGCGTCTGTTAGTGATCGTGTATGCTGACGCACTTAGCCGATTGAGGTCATACTCACGCCATATGTATGTGTTATCAAGACGATATATAGCTATATTCATAGCTATGGTAAGATTAGATTATAGCACTACAGTCAAATTATTAATATTTTTTTTATTTATAGACCAAATTGTTTCATATCGACAATATACTTCGATTTAGTGCTAAAAATGAAAATCACAAGATCTGGACCCGATAGGTGGCGGTGTCATTCAAAGAGCAGAACAGCATCTGCCGTGCCAGCTAGTATAATTAATAAATCAGCAGTTAGAATTCAATATATTTATCTGAAAATTGTTGAGGGGAAAGTGAAGTCTCGATTTTTTTCAGTTCTTTATTTCACATGGATATCATTCATAAGAGTCAATTATAACGATCTCAAATTACTTTTCTTAGAATTTTTATGTAAGATCGCTATAGAGATGTTCGTGAAATATACGTTCCCACCGCTAGTATTTCCAAATCTGCTAAGTTAAAATCTTCAAAAAAATAACGTTAGTAGAAGTATATCTGAAACATACCGAAAAACTAACTCCAACCATCACAGTTTTCAAGGCATTCGTGATACTTATACGCTTTTGATTTGACTGCCAGACTTGACTGCGCGTATTTTGTGTATGCTGATCTATAAACGTATGTATAGTTTTGAATCATTTTGCCATACTATATGCGTATATACGAAGGGCTTTGTTCTTTTTTCAAACTTCTGTGTTATATTTTTAGTAAAAATCTTGTTTAAGGTAACTAGAAAAAGATGGGAAAAACTCAAAGTATATTTATATGTAAACAAACCATAAAATTAGATTAGAAAATAGGCTACACCACATAAAATTGATGTAGATTTCATTAGGCATATACAAGTGGTATTTTTCCTTATAACATATTTTCAAATTATTGTAAAATGTAAAATATTTTTTGGTGAACGTAGTAAAACGGAACCATTTGCTATATAATTGCTATCTGAATTTGAAATTACAAAAAAAATTTAAATTCTTATCACGGACTAACTTCGATACGTTTGTTATATTAAATTTTACTATCCCGAGAATAATAAAGGAGT
The DNA here is from genome assembly GCA_039881145.1 of Druceiella hillmani. Lineage (NCBI taxonomy): Eukaryota > Metazoa > Arthropoda > Insecta > Lepidoptera > Hepialidae > Druceiella > Druceiella hillmani. The sequence continues at coordinate 2,736,746 of JAYKKI010000040.1, read as the reverse complement.
CATAAGACCATTTTTAAAAATGAAATATCACTGATAAGATTAGGTGATGATTCGTAAAGCATTTAAATGTCTTTTCGGCAATTTTCCGTCTATGTGTGATTCATTACATTATTTTGGGTCAGAAATACGTAGAAATATAAATTTAATATTTTCTTTAAATTTTTTTTTCTATTGTTCAGAATAATGGGCCATATTTCCCCTATGAAAATATGTCTTAAGTAATAGTGCATTCTGTATAGAACAGAAAATTTACTTTAATGTCGTATATACTGCCATTCGTCATATGTTGAATGGAAACAGAAGAATAAGATGTATGAATGAAGAAAGCAATTAAATAATTAAAATAAATTTGAATTTGTAACACTAGTAATGAAACATGTGAAATTGTTTTTCGTTTCTTTTCATATATTATGTAGATTATAAGTCAAAAAAGTTATTTTACTGCGAATTTGTGACAGACATTGCATTTAAACAAATAATAAATTATGGGGAAAATTATATAGCTGTAAAAATTTTGTAAAAAATGAAAGAATTTACTGAAAATTCATCCTCCCCTCCTTGCAAAATTTTGACAAAATAAACGTAACGTTTTATTTTAAAGAAATATACGTTTTTGTACTAATTATTGTAAGAAATATTGAATATATTTGGCGTAAAACAAAATAATTATTTCTCTAAATTGACAGATCATTCATTATATTAATTCTTATAGAAGTGAAATTTCTTTATTGTCGATTAAGTTATAAAAACGCGGCGATACGACATAACACTGAAACATTTTTATAGTAATAGTTATAGCAATTAATTTTGGTTTTCAGTTACACTATATATATATATATATATATATATATATATATATATACAAGACATTTTTAAAAACAATAGTAGAATATGCCATTTAGGCTTCTCTGTATTGACAACATATGGTTTTAAAATTCTTGTCTATCCTCTTGTTTCTTTGTTCTATCACCACGTAAACATATTTAACAAATTCGAATCAATATTGCGTAATAAACAAGTATTATCTCTTTGTTTTAAACCAAATTCTCTTATGCTTAAAGTACAGAATAAAATCAAAAGTAACGACTTTTTATACAATGTTTCTCAAGGAATTTGAAATTCAATTATTAGCACTCATGCAACTACGCTGGCTTGAAACGAAACATTGAGAATATTAAAAACATTATCGTTTATGTGTAAAGTGTAAATTTTTTCGTGCACTTAGCCAAAGTTTGCAAATGTTTAAGCTTCGCAGTAATATGCAATAAACCTCACTATTCTGATTTTTAGACTACGAATTTGAATATTCTAAAAACATTCCAAGGTAACTAAAATTATTTCACCAAAATTATGAAGCAATATTCATCGATACGAAGCCCTACTTTATGCGTATTCCGATAAGTACTTAATCTATCTATTTTCATCCGATCGCCATAAAGATATAGTTAGTTAAAATTTCATTCGCAACTCACGTGGTTAATAGAATATCTTTACTATAACCACAAAGTCCTAACAACTATAAATACTCTACGTTTGTAGAGATATACTCGATGTAAACAAGCAAAGAAAAATATAGCGCGATAAGATAAACCGTGATTCATGTAAGTGCTAGTGTTTGTCTCAATTTTCAAATATTACGACGTGAGATAATAGTATGAATGTAAAATATGATAGCGGCGGTACCTATGTAATTTGATTATTCAAGAATTTACGATGAGGCGCGATGACGACCTGCCATATCAGTATACGAAAAGATACTCTTTGATATTGTACTACCTTCTCTTTGTCACTAGGTTATACCCAAATTACTTATATTTTAAATGAAGTTAAATGAGTGTGTTAAGTACATGTTCAATTCAGACTACGATGGTTAAAGGCTTAGGTGCATATAACTTTTAGATAGTTAAGGGTACATATCTAACTGAATTTAAATGATAATATATTTGTTAAGTACAAGTTCAATTAAGTCTACGATGGTTAAAGGCTTAGGTGCATATAAATTTTAGATAGTTAAGGGTACATATCCAACTGAATTTAAATGATGATGTATTTGTTAAGTACAAGTTCAATTCAGACTACGATGGTTACAGGCTTAGGTGCATATCAATTTTAGATAGTTAAGGGTACATATCTAACTGAATTTAAATGATAATATATTTGTTAAGCACAAGTTCAATTCAGACTACGATGGTTAAAGGCTTAGGTGCATATCAATTTTAAATAGTTAAAAGGGTACATATCACTCCAACTAAACCACTAGAATTTTTACCGCGGCTTCACTTACTAGATATTAGGAAAAAAGGAACATTATTTTTTTTTTCAAAAGAATAGGTGTGTATATATTTATATTAAGTCAGTTAAGTCAGAATTTTCCAGAGTTTCTTTGGTACAGTGAGGCGCACCGTGCGTGTTATGTGATGTTGGTTTGGACTAAAATGCCGCCCAATAAGTAATTCATAAAAACGTTAGATTCAGTGGACGTGTTCCACTACTTTTGACGATTATATTAATGGCAGCGCGCTCAGTTATCCTAGTCTGTGCATAATTTTTTTTTCATTTATGTTCACTGCTTGGCTTCTTTAAACGATAGTTTAGATATCGTTTATCTTCTAATCTAAAATATATGTTATACATATACTAAATTTATTTGAAATCTGTTATGCTATTTAAAGATGAAAGGAAGACAAACACACAAAACACACAGACGATATTTCGCTGTAATTATGTTAGTAGGGATTTATAAATATTTATATCATTTTTGATTGTGCAAATATATTGCCTAGCATATCTATCGTAGGCGTAAAATAAATAAGGTAATCACCTACATTTCTCTTGTATATTAGTGCAAGGCATCAGAAATAACTTTGGATTATATTCTCCTAATTTAACTACGCATCCTGTAATTTAACCTCGATTAGTCTTGAACTGAAATATTTATGATGCGGACAGACAGACTGACACGAGGAAATTATTTTAAAGGTTTCATTTTACATTTCGGCTAGAGAGTTTTTAATGTTATTTAATTCGATTTGTAAGCATGTTTCTTGTTACTGATTCACGTACAGACTTTGAATGTATCAACTAAGAAAGATGCAATTTTGTGAATTTATGGAGGACTTTCTGATAGTGGTTTCAATGTAGCTTCAAGATATGTTTATTAGAAAAGTAGTTTAAGTATGCTTATTAGGAGCGTAATTTTTGTCGAACATTGTCATTATATCTATAGAAAAATCTAACATAAAATAGTTTTGAAATCGTTATATATATATATATATATACATATATATATATATATATATATATATATATATATATATATATATACTTATATTCATATGTATTTATTCATATATGTGTGTGTGTGTGTGTGTGTATATATGGAAATCCATGAGGATCAATATGCTTTATTAACTTCTATTTCTTTAGTGGTGTGACAGCTCGAGGTGGTTAGTCACTATCTAAACCACAAAATAATCTCAATTTACCTCGTACTTTACTTTAATAACCATGGGGTTGTAAAAAGTAACTTTTATCTTCCTCTTTCCACCATTTGAATTAAGTACCTAACTTATTAATTTTAATGTGTTTTTTATGAAGTTTATGACATTAGATGGTCCATGAGTTTTATAGATTTTAGAATTCGCCAATTTTCTCCATGTTTCTAAAGAAAAGGCAATGACTAATGGTCAGATCTATAACCACGGAAATGATCTTATGAAGGTTGCGTTTTATTTCCATTTTGAGATAGAGAAGTCTGAAAATTGGTAAAGTGCATGCTAGTGAAAATAGTGTCATGTTTTGTAGTTTGCTGTGTCTGTTAAAATTGTTGTCGCAAGTCGATTAAAAGTTTCGTTCAATTTTATTTGAAAATCCTCGTCTCCTTAAATTCTAATATTTTTCCAGTATATAGTCAAATATAGTATCTACTTTTCCAGTATAAATTGGAGGGGGTGGGTACACGTTAAATTAGTTTTACGTAAAGTTTTTTTTAAATGCGATTTAAAAATGAAAACCGTAAATGGGACCCTAATTTCATTTTAAAAGACCTATTTAATGATGCCTAATCACTCGATAGGGTGCGCGAAAGTATTTCAATTTTACAAGGATGTAAAAAAAAAATTATTTTAAATACATTGCCACATATAACTAATATTTCTCTATGAAGATCGAATTGCAAAATGTCATTCAAACTTGTCCGAAACCGCAAAAAGTGTAAGATTGTGACGGATGGGTGGGCGAATATCACGAAAGAAAGGTTCCCACATTCACTTCGTAACCATAAAATATAACGAACTAAAGGTCATCACATTCACTTTGTAACCTATGAAATGCGCAAAACAAAGCGACGTATATTTGTACGATTTTGAGACAGGATTTTGAAAAAAAGTAATGTAAAACGGTAAAAAGTATCAAGAGAACTACAGATTAAATGAAGCAAACGATAGCAAAATGGGTTATTGAAATGTAGCAAAATGTATGACTCAGACTTGTTTAAAAAATCCTCAGTTTATAACGTTACTTTGTTATTCTTAATATCCTGAAGAATTTTATATTTATAATATATCGACATTATAAGTTAAATATATACATAAAAGAGACTAAATTGAATCGTCTGAATTTAAGTAAACACCAAAACATTTAAGTACCTAAACTTCATGATATAATCATCCGCTCTGTTCGATTACCGTGATATGACTAAGCATTTATAATAGACTAACCGGCTTGATATTTCATAATCATGCGTTAAAATGAAAGTGATTCACTTGATTATTGCGAAATCGTTTTCATGAAAATGAACATCAGCAAAACAAGCGGTTACAATTAATCATTACTGTAATGTGGAATAACTTTGTAACAATTCATTAATTCTAAAGCAGAAATGTCTTATAAAATATTTTCGCACTTTTATTTATACAGCCATCGTGCGTCTTTCTTTAGTTTGTTTGCTTACTTTATTTCACTAGAGTCATTTCGATTCATATCAACTAGAAAACTACTCATTCATCTCGTTTTATAAGTCTTATGTCTTCGCAATGAGACAAACCTGATCAACCAGGGCGTATAATTTCACTTCAAGTGTTACCGTTGTTCCTCAATTTAGTCAGTACAGTCCGCCAACAGCTTCGGACGGTTGTACTTTCTCTTCCCATGGGGATTCTAATTCAGAGTCTTCTTAGGAATATGGATGAATTCTATTCTAAATATATAGCTAATCAATTTCTTTTGCAGCCTTTTATGTGATGCTCAGTCGGAATTTCTTTGCATCGTTTTACCGAGTCTTTGTTAAATATGCATTGTTTAATCTCTTAAGATATTTTCAAGAAATCTTAAGATGTTCAGAAAATATATCTAAGGACGAAGATTCGTAGTCTGTGTTTAGTCAAATTGATGCCGTTCATGTCTTTCATCCACACAGAACTTAGTTTAAGGTTCAACAGAAGTAATTTAAATTTCACTCACTATGTCCATTTTCTCAATTACCTAACAGGGTGGAACAGCGCGCAGGTGTCCCTACCCTTAATGGGCCGTAAAGTACTCTTCTCTTCACTCTCTCCTATTTCTTGCATATCACTCTCTTTTACACACTTAAATTAGTTAACACGTTCCGCTTGTCTTCTGTTTAATAGAAACCATATTGTATGCTTCGCAACTGATCTCATTTCTTGCGTCTTGCGGGTAATAGTATTGAATACACTTTATCGTAAATCTTCCAATTTGGCTTGTATATCCGCGACTTTATGGTTCGGCAGACAAGCGTCATTACCTCACTAAGATCTATGAAAGTTTTCACTCTATTCTGCATAATTTTTCACTTATCTCAGTGTTAATAAGAGAAATTATTTTATGCGTGAATGCAGTAATATATTTTAGATTTTCTCCCAATTTCCTCGACTTCATAATGCGGTGTTATTTTATTCTAGCAGCGTGAAAATTCCGAATCGATTTTCCCAAAGTATATAACATAATTCCTTTACAGAAAGAAATAAAAATTTGTTATATCAGACTAACACCAATAATGAGTTTTTCTTCGTCATTAAGAAACATTAATTAACATTGCTTTTTAATACCAATTTTAAAATATGATATTTTTTTATTGATATTTATAAAACAATATAATACAATGAATTTGTGGTGTCTGCTAAACTAAACATGTAAAACACTCATGTTCTTTCACCACCAAAATTAATTTTGTTTTTTGTACAAATATTTTTGTTTTTTGTAAAAAATAATAAATATAAAATATAAAATAAAATAATCTATTAAAAAAAAAATAAAAAACATAAATAATATTAATATGAGATTAATATTATATAATATCTCATTATCTTCGAATGCACGTGTTTATTTTATTTTGAAAATGAAAAAGAAAAGAATTGTTTTGTATCACTTCATTTCTATCCGAAATCTTAAGCCTAAGCTGAAAATTTTATTTATTAAATCAATTTAAATAATCTCTTTTCATCTAAGTGCTTTTCAAAAGCGAATGTATTTTTTGATAACATATTATTGTCATAGTCTTGACCTAACAAGCACAATTTATTATGTTCGCCGTAATTATGAAATAATCAGATATACAAATATTCGAAGAAAATCGATAATCGAAATGATAAAATCGTATGCATATAGAAAATAACATTCCATTACTTGGGGCAATATGCAGATACAAATCTTTAACAACTTTTTTATGTGCACCGATAGTTTTAATTTCGTCATTCATCTTTTATTACAACAGAGTGGCAAACGATGACAAAGTGGCACATAATCTGGTAACTAATAATATATTAATTTTTACCTTCATAAACATGTTGAAAAATTAGCATTACTTTTATATAAGTTTTACTGAAAACATTTGATCTGTTTTTTTTGGCAAATGTATTTTCTTTATACACTTTTTTTCATTAGGAAGTTAACTAGATTAGCAAAAGTGTTTATTCCATTGGCACAAAAATAAAAAGAGAATGGTATTTTCTACTAGCTGCATCCGTAACTTCGTCACGGTGAATATTATTAAGTTAAGCGTAAGATTGAAGGTTAAAATGTACCTAATATTATCTATCGACATTATAAGAACATTCTTCTTGCTACCAAGTATGTATTTAAATTTCATATTAACGTACCTTCTTTTTTATTCAACTGATTGCAATAAAACAAAGTCTACTATAAGAAAATAAAAATTAACAAATAAAAGCTTTCCAACATACACGAAAATCCTACCAAATCCGATAATTAACACTACGTTAAGATCCTTCAGTGGTTATTGTGCAATGAGCGAACAAAGAAGCACACAGATAGGCAAATAGAGAAACGAGTAAAAATTCCAGGAACAACATTTTTGGGTTCTTTTTTATAACCCACTAATTAATTTTTTTCTTAAACACCTTGAATACCAGAGACGCTAGATCCATAATTGTATTATATTCATAGATTTTTTTTGTATTCAAATGTTTGTTTAAATTTGTTTGACATAAACGACAATGTACTTCAACGCAATGTAATCTAACTACGTTGTTTTGTAACCATAAGGAGACAAAAAGACTAACTAAATTTGATAAATATATAAGCAAATATTAGACCCTGTTTAGTCATGTGTATGATATCGGTAAACTGGTCATAAATAAGAAAAAAATTAATTGCGATGTTCTTATAATCTCTTAAAATAAGAAATGAGCTTATCGATGTTTTTTCGAGTCTAACGCAAATAAACAACTTTTAACTTCTTACTATGGTGCTGCATATGACAATGTACTTATCAAACAACGTTGTTTTGTAATCATAAGGAGACAAAAGGTCTTAACTAATTTTGATAAATGTATAAAATATATTAGATCCCCTTTATTCATGTGCATGATATCGATAAATTGACCATAAATACGAAAGAAATTAATTGGGATGTCGTTATAACGGCTTAAAACAAAAAATGCTCTTATCGATATTTTTTATTTATAACGTAAACAAACAAATTTCATCTTCTTAGTATGGTACTGCATACATAATTTACTCATTTTCAAATTTCTTGACTAGGACTTGAATTTATTTTTATTGCTAACCGGTATTTTTAAGGTTCAGCAGTGAAATATGTAACGCTCATAAGTTTGATATGCTAGCTTGTCTGTGCATTGATCATGACGTCACAGTCCTTCCGTTTTTAGACCTATGTGTACTAAGTTTTGAAAGTAGATGCTTTGTACAAAAGATTTCAGTGAATATTAAGCAAAATATAAAAGAATTCCCATGTATACAAGTGGAGGTAAAAAAAATGTGTCATGCATCCCGTTGAGTGGAATATACTTTTTAATATTAAGTGGAAAACTTTTTAACAGATTCAGTAATCAATAACAAGGCGTTCATAAAAGCTTCATGCAAGTCTAATACGTTTAATATAGTTTTAGTTCTAATGGTCATGAGGATATACTTTTGACGCACCTCTGAAATCTTCAGAAGTAGTAAACTCTCGAGTTGATGTATTAAAATGAAAACGAAAATAAATTATGGTCATTTGTTATTCGCTCGTCGTTTATGCTACTATATTCTGTTATGAAAAGTTAAATATTCCTTTCTCACTTCACATCTGCCACAAAGAACGAAGAAAGTTACGAATATAGCGCACTATTAAAAAAAATTTGTTTCTCGTCATATTTTTGATTTCCTCTTTAATACCTATAATATTAAATCACGGCTAGTATTTAAAAAAAACTTAACTTATGCTTTCCTTAATTTTGGCAAATGGTCCAACATGGTGGTTTAAAATGTTCTAATATTCGTTCGTTGTATAGTCTGTAATACTTTTGGTTTGACACCACTGTCAATTTGTTTTTATTTTCAAAATTTTGGCCAATGTAGCGACCAAGAGTTAAGACTTACCCTTTAGTACCTTTCATTTGATACCACTCTCAAATTTGAGTCAAGAAATGGCAGGAACTTTCACGCGTCCGTTTTATGTATTAAAGTGCCCGTACTCATCCACTCACTACGCATCATTTTCTAATACACTGTTTTCCAGGTAAATTTATTTAGGGTCTCTTTTGGATCATCAATCAAGTAATGAAAGGTTTTTCATGTCGGCATTTTAATGTTAGTAGTCTCAAACTGTCTTTATTATATAATTTTCAGGCTATGTGTCCAAACAAACAAACCGAAGTATCTATGCATGTGTCTACCACAAAACGCTTTTTTAATTTAATTAACAAGTGCTAATTTTAATCTCTCCGTTATATGTTCACTTTCAAATTTGATCTATTCAAATGACTGCCTCTGACAAGTTTAATAGACGCGTCTCCGTGACGCATGTTTTATCAATACGTTTCAACTTTCAGAGCTTTATAATAAGGCAGGTCTTATCGTATATCGTATATGCTTTAGATAATTAAATATCTTTTTAAAAGTTATAACTTCTTTCCTTATAATATATTTATATACATAACTTCCTTTCCTTTCTTACGAAAGAGGCCAATAGGATATGATATTATTTAACGATAATTGTTGTCATGTATAAATTTGCCCTTGTCCTAATTTACTTATCAGAATCTGGCCATAAATTTTCTTTTCCATACTAATAAAATTTATTAGGAATAGGTATACCTTTTTTATTTCAATAATCGTCGTTTTATCTTTTATGTAATGAGACCATGGCAACGGGGATCCATTTATTTAATGAACAACCTCAGAAAATTCAAAATGTATAATATAAAATATATATATGTGTATATATATATATATATATATATATATATATATATAAAATGTGTAAAATGATATTTAGTTATTAATGTGGTCGATAAAATTTTTCTATAATACTACGAAAATTTCCAAGCCATATTTAATGCGAAATTATGTGCAGTTGATTAATTAAATTCATTCTAGATAAAATTACAAGAAATGAGAAGAGCTGTTTTCAGAGTAGAATAATTAAGTGATTTTTTTGAGAATTACCGTGATTAATAAATGATGTGTTGATAATGTTGAAGAAAATTGGATTAATAACAAGTTAAACCTACGAAAATTATTGTGAAGGAAGCTGAATAGATTAAAATATTTGAAAACTATTATGAAAACAAGAAATGCCACATGTAATGGATTAATTGAAAACAAAACATTTCGTATCTGATATAGTCTAAAGATAATAAAAAGATTGCTTAATATAAAAACATGTTACGACTTCGGTGTCGTGTGAGGAACATCAGTTACTTTCTGTATCCTCTTCCATAGATTATAACTTTGTTAAGCGTATTAAAGATGATGAACTTCTAGATATTGTCACGACCGAACATCAAATGCTATGCTATATAAAGTTATAGCATAAATGAAGTTTTAAAGCATGTGTTTATTTATTTCCTAATTCCTATTTCCTGATTTATTTTACACATATGTTTTATTGTTATGTTATCTTATCATCTATCGTAAAATATTTTAGTTGGTTATCGGATATGGCCAAGTGAAAATATTATAGTTCATTAATCAATATTGAATCTTCAGTTTACTGATAAATTACTAATTTCACACGCTATTAAATGTTTTTTATGCATACGCTATTAAATGTTTTTTTATGCATACGCTATTAAATGTTTTTTATGCATACGCTATTAAATGTTTTTTATGCATACGCTATTAAATGTTTTTTATGCATACGCTATTAAATGTTTTTTATGCATACGCTATTAAATGTTTTTTATGCATACGCTATTAAATGTTTTTTATGCATACTCTATTAAATGTTATTTGTAACATTTCATTCCATGAATGAAAAATTAATTTGCTCGCGAGAAAACTTGTTTTTAGAATACTAATTTTGTTTAGAATTTGAAAATGTTTATGAACAAATCCGAAACTAAAATAATACCTCTCGTTATCTGGCTCAACAGAAATTTCCTGAAGGATATTCAAAATTTATATTTTTTTTCATATAATGAAAGTACATTGTGGTAATTTTTCATAATTTATATGACTAATGTATCATTTTTGCCATAAATTTAGAAATACCTTTGAAATAAAGAAAATGTTCATTCTTAATTCATACAAGCTGTGTTCGCGACTTCGTTTGCGTGCAATACGGAGTAAGAAAAGTTATTAAGAATTTTTGGACCATAAAATTAAACTACAGATTAACGTATCTTTTTTATTTGTAAACTGAAATGAAACTGAACCTAAATGTTAGTCCGAGCTAATTGAAATACCTCACTTTTAATCAGATCCAAATTGATTGAACAGCTACTGGAGATTAGCATGCACAATGAAGTTGTGCACACACAAACAGGCAAATAGAGAAACTAACAAACAGACAAGCAGACAAAAATTGTAAAACAGTTGTTTTAGGCTTGGTCGCTACCAAGCCTAAAACAACAGTTTTTTTTTAAGTAAAACTAAGTGTTACCTACTAAGCGTAGTTTTACTTAAAAATATTCAATGTACGGACTCAGTTTTTTACAACTTTGTTATATGTATACATTCACATTCCAATCTTTACCTATTTATCTATTTATTTTTTATAAAAATTAGTTTTCTTTTAATTGGAAAATAACAGGAATATACGCTGAGATGAGTAAAATAAAAAAAAATTGGAATATATTTTTGAGTATATTTTAAATTTAGTCAGCGTTTTATATTGAGTCAGTACAAAATCCGAAAGTCGCACCTGTCATTACAAAATCCGAAAATCATCATCAAGATTAAGATAGGGGATAATTAATGTCAATTATATATATATATATATATATATATATATATATATATATATATATATATATATAAATATATATTTATATATATATATATATGTATGTATATATATATATATATATATATATATATATATATATATGTATATATATATCGGAAAGAATCAGGAAACGTAAATCGATTCGAGTGCAGACACGATGGATACGATGCTTCCATAGATTGATTTTGATATGTTAATTCATTACCTTATCTGTCATTAATAATATCATATCTTTACATATTTTTCTGATTTTCGTCGTTTTTCGAAATAATATTAATACATAAATAATTTTATCTGTTTTACATGATATTAATCCATCTTGATAATTAAGTATCTACTGAATCGATATTCAAGAATTGTTTACTAAAATATGTACCCATTTCGTTTTGTAGTTCCCTATGTAGTCGCCATGACAAACGAGTGATATCTCAGTAAATGGAGTATGAACAAAGATGCGAAAATTAGTGACATATGGATCAAACTTTGATGTGGAAATTTAAAAAGGTAATGCGACTTAGAACGACGTGATATTAAAATATCGAGTCCATGTATGTGTGTGAACTGTTTCTTGATTTTATGCTCTTTACCTTAATTTTAATTTACCCTTACATTCTTCAATTTCTAAGAATATATTAAATTGCAAACTGAACTGTATATGAAGTTGAACTTAGTTTTTGCCATAGACAGATATTACCTTCAGAGCATGAAGCAGTAAAATATGACACGAATTAAGCATTTATGTGCTAGAAACTCATATTTGTAGAGCTATATAAATAGATTATATAGTTCAATTTATAATAAAATAAATTAAAAATTGTTTGATTCTTCAATAAAGGAGCAAAAACTTCATTATATTCTGTTCGCTATGTTCTTCTTCTGAAGAAAAACTATGTCGTAAAAAATAAATTCCATGCAGTCAAACATCTAGTCAGTCAAGCAGCAAAACATCTTGAAAAAACTGATAAATTTGCATAGTTCCATGCTGAAAATTGTAATTTCATATTTGTAATTTCAATTTTCTCAAATTCAAATATAATTTTCTACAAATTACTTTCTTGCAAAAATCTTCACATATTTCAAATGTATAATTTATCACTAACCGTAACAAAAATAACGAAATGTGCAATACAAATTTGACATTGACAGATTTAATTCAATGTCTTTCAGAAAAGGATTATTGTGTTTTATTGGATTTTTATTCGATACTACTATTAAATTATGATATGAAGCGAGTAACCATTTCGACATATTCATACAACAATGCACGAAATTTTTAGACAATTATTTTATTTCTTGCAATTTTATGCAGTTTATTTATATCTAACCTTGTAGACATCTGTAAATTTTATTAGCATTTATATCCAAAAAACCATAACCATAAAAATTATTAAAGATAAAAATCCAATGTAAAGGTATATACAAAGCAAATGTAGGAAAATTTTGAATACGTCGTCATGTTAAAGTGACGACCATATAATGTTTGGAAAGACTCTGTAAAAAAAATTACATTTACATGGGTAAACCCTTGTGCGTTTCGTCCATACGTATGACCTGTTCGTATCAAACCCCAAAGAGATATGTGATGAATAATGCAATAATTAATATAAGATTAGTTTTAAGGAACCTATCTTGATCACGCAATTAAAAGTACGTTCCAGTTGGTGACTCAGCCGGCCCAAATGTTTCTTCTACAGAACTAGATAATAAAGATAAGGGCCGGAGGAGTATAAAACAGGAGAGATCCGGGCGAAACGGTACAGTGTCTATGTTGAGTGCTACACACTAACATTTTCTTCATCTAATATAGACAGTTAAAATTTATTTAACAAATTGCTTAAGGTTAAAATAAATCACAAAATGTTTTACAAAATTTTGGTCGTCTCATTTGCGCTCGCGCCATTCGTCCTGGGACAGAATCAACAGGCCGGTACTTGCGGTACTATGGCGGGTATCGCCAGTTTTAACCTTAATCAGGTATGCAAATCAGATTTTTTTATTATTTTTATTGAATTGGAAGATTTTTGCCGATAAATCTGACTGCAATTTTAATGGTTTTAATTTTATTCCATTATACTGAGAAAGATCCAAAAATTAAAATAACGGTACTGCTAAACATGCATATAGGCGAAGCGCAAATATAGTCAATTCCTTTCTTTGTACGAATTCTCGGACTGTAGAAGTTAATCTATAATTTGGCACGTTTTGTTAAGTTAACATTCAATAGTAAGGAAAAAATCTGTTTTAAAAGAAGATATTTTGAAAAAAATAATAAAATTATGTAATTAAATTTAAAAGAAGGTGAAGCAAAAGAAACTAATCCTTTTAATGCATGAAATGTTGGTCGAATGACGCAACCACTCTGATTTGTTATAGTAAGAATATACTAACTACTAAAATTTCCTCGATATAAGTAATAAAACTGCCCTTGTAAAAGTATAAACCTCCTACAGTTATTAGTAAACTTTCTTAGGTGTAAGTTAATTAAAAATGTAATATAATATAAAGATAATCCTTACAGACCTTCTAAATTATTCTAAACATATAACTTATATTATAACGTTAACTTTCCCCTGATCATCAATCAAGTCCGCTGTGAATTTCGACGATAATTTATTTAAATTTATTTGTTTCTGTTCCTATAGATACATCTATTACGTATGATGTTCTAAGTATAGTCATTATTATTTTATTTTCTGAAAAATATCACAATTTTTTTTCTGAAATCAAAGAATTTTCCATTTAAATACAATTTTTGTGTGAAACATTTTGGTAATTTCGTTTAGATTTACTTTATTTCAAATGCTATATTCCCAAACACCTAAAATATTTTTGGTATTAAGTATAGATTCACTTTACATCAAATGCTGTATTCTCAAACACCTAAAATATTTTTGGTATTAAAAGTTTGATTAGACTTTGTAATCCTTAACTATTACAAAAGCGAGAAATATTGGTTTGATTAGACTTTGTAATCCTTAACTATTACAAAAGCGAGAAATATTGGTTTGATTAGACTTTGTAATCCTTAATTATTACAAAAGCGAGAAATATTGGTTTGATTAGACTTTGTAATCCTTAACTATTACAAAAGCGAGAAATATTGGTTTGATTAGACTTTGTAATCCTTAACTATTACAAAAGCGAGAAATATTGGTTTGATTAGACTTTGTAATCCTTAACTATTACAAAAGCAAGAAATATTGGTTTGATTAGACTTTGTAATCCTTAATTATTACAAAAGCGAGAAATATTGGTTTGATTAGACTTTGTAATCCTTAACTATTACAAAAGCGAGAAATATTGGTTTGATTAGACTTTGTAATCCTTAACTATTACAAAAGCAAGAAATATTGGTTTGATTAGACTTTGTAATCCTTAATTATTACAAAAGCGAGAAATATTGGTTTGATTAGACTTTGTAATCCTTAACTATTACAAAAGCGAGAAATATTGGTTTGATTAGACTTTGTAATCCTTAACTATTACAAAAGCGAGAAATATTGGTTTGATTAGACTTTGTAATCCTTAACTATTACAAAAGCAAGAAATATTGGTTTGATTAGACTTTGTAATCCTTAACTATTACAAAAGCGAGAAATATTGGTTTGATTAGACTTTGTAATCCTTAACTATTACAAAAGCGAGAAATATTGGTTTGATTAGACTTTGTAATCCTTAACTATTACAAAAGCGAGAAATATTGGTTTGATTAGACTTTGTAATCCTTAACTATTACAAAAGCGAGAAATATTGGTTTGATTAGACTTTGTAATCCTTAACTATTACAAAATCAAGAAATATTGGTTTGATTAGACTTTGTAATCCTTAACTATTACAAAAGCGAGATATCGTTCCACTTAATTTTTCTTCTGTTTGCACGTTTTGTTAACTTTATCTCGCACCTCATTTGTATTAACCAAGTGCACAGTTGGTTTAATGATTCAGACGGTGAAACGCGCAGTTTCTTAGTTTGTATTTGTTTTTTATTAAAGTTATCTTTTTGCTAAGTATCTTGTAAGTCATACTGGATAAATATTGTGTCACGATGCGATTTCATTTCTGTGTTATCAAAAGATATGTGATTCATCTTTATTTGAACTTCCAATCTAGTGAAAATCTTAGCTCTTCGTTTCTGATTTACTAGTGCAAAAAATGACCAAAAATGCATTTTATTTTAATATTATTTTTATGGTAATAATTTATGGTTAATTTATCAATCTTAATTTGAAGGTTTCACGTTTTCATTTAGTATTTTAATGCAGAACTATGCGGGAAAATCTTGAAACGTGAATAACCTTTCATCCATCCATTGCATCTTTTTTCGTACATTATTTTGATGTATCTCTAACAGTTTATTTTGTTAAATAAATATATTTTACAACAAGAAACAGTTAATCCTCAATAATTGTACTATATAGTATTTTTTATAAGTTAGTCACATTTTCTATATCTTCATACGTTATTTGAATGTAACTGTAACTGTTTAAAATTTAACTCGAAAATTCATCCCGCACTTATATTGTATTTACTACAAATTTCAGTTAAATTATCGTCACATAAATTATCATTGCTCATGACTACTTTATTCTAAAAATATTTAACTTATGTGTACTATCTTCACTTGGACATTACACGATGGTAAAAGTTTCATGTAACTCATAAACATGGACTCTAAAAATCAACGAACAAAAATTTCAGTGCAAAATTAGTGTGATGAAAATGTCATGTATCTGACTAATTTAGAATGGATACAATTTTCTATGAAGGCATGTAACGAATAATCAATAAACGCTGATAAATATGATTAAATGATAGTTCTGAAAAAATAGTTTTCTAATAAAAAGTCTAGTGACCAAATCAGAGAATTATAGTAATCCTGAATCCATCTTGGTATACTTCCCTCATTGGACAAAAATTTCCAATAGAGAAAAATATTATTCTGGAATAGGGAAATATTTTGTAACCATATTGCGCAATATGACGCAGTCAATGATTGAAGGAGATTTTAAAAAGCTCAAATTCATTAAAAGTATAATTGAAAAAAGGAACAAATGAGTTGCCAAAATAAAGATAAGAAATAGATTGACAATATGCTATGGAATTTTCAAGACTTCTTAATAAACACTTTTGACAGATATCATATCTTAAGATTCATTGTATGTTTATGGCTTATGCTAATCTTTTATTACCATTTAGAGACCTGGTTATCAAAACCGTGACTAAAGACATATTTCCGCGTAAATAATTTATTTAATGGATTTACAAGTTTGATTAGACTTTGTAATTGTTTACAGCATGTATAAAGTGACATAAAATAATTATGGCTTGGGTAAAATCAAGCACGGGTGAATTGGTACCTACGATAAGGAGAATTGAAATTAAAAATATACATCTACCAAGATAGATGATAACTGAAATAAGGTGATGATAACTGATAGATGATGACTAAAATAACAGGTCGTCAGTTATATTTCAGTTATCTAAAGACATAATAGATTCCAAACATCTATTTTAAAGGGAGTAACATTTTTTAAATGTTGTATTATTAAGAGAAGCGACAAAATTACAGAATTAGACGAATAAAGTTTAAGATCTTTCTTCAGCAATATACTACACAAGGTTTTTAGTTTTCCTTTATTTTTCTTCTTAAAACTTTTCAGAATAACTATTAAATGAGTCAAACATTTAATTAATAAGAATGTGTAATAGTTCAAATAATAGGTACGTTATCTTAAGCTTAAGGTTGTTGTGCAGCGAGGATATATATTTAGAATATGGGAGACTTAACTCGTTGCCTGGAGCTCAGGATTAGGACGTCTGCATCATTTTTGTTTCAAGTAACAGAAGATCGATCAATTGTTTATTATTTTTTTTTAATTGTTAATTAATTATGGAAGTTTGACTGACTGAGGGTATCACTTTTACTCTTTCCGAGCTACACAATTTGAAAGAAATTAGAAAATGACCAGGAAGTAGAAACAAAATTGTTTCCATATAGCTGTGGTGTCCAATACCAGGGTTGCTTTTCTAAAAATCGATTATATGAAGAATTAAATGTTATTTTAATTTTTAATTGATTATTCATGTTGTTTTGGTTATTTTTTTAAAGACTGTTATTAGGTTATGCCCTTGATCCTACGCAATGTATACATTTTTATTAAAAATTTTAGTAAAACAATGTTTTATAATGGGTGCAGGTTTTCACCTTTGAGACAAATATCGTATTTCTGCGATTTGATTGGCAAACACAAAGTAGTATCCAATAAACTGTTATTTATTTCTCCATTTTTAGTTCTATTTAAGGAGATTACATTAATATTTAGTATATATGAATTTCACAAGGATCATATGCGTAATCTAGTATTATTTTTTCATATTTGAATTTAGTTTCAGTTTACTTAAGATGTGTAAAACGTGGGTTAGTCATCAAAGACACCTAGGGAATTTGTTCACTTTTTCGTGAACATTATTGGCAAATATAAAATAAACCTATTTATTATCTTTCATTGATTTCGAAATTTTAAAATAACTTTTTATTAAATTGATAAAGTTATTTTAATTGATAAATATCGAAAAGCACGGAAATTTTCGTTAAATTATGAAAAATAAAAGAAAAATATAACATGTAATTAAAATAAGCACGTGTAATATAATGCAATTTGATAAGAATTAGCGTAAATACGATATAGATCTCTTAGATGTAATCACACATAATTGATTACGAAATTTGCAATTCCACGAGTAAGTAGAGAATTTTGTTTGGATTTGACTACTAAGATATTGCACGATAACTTGGAAAAGATTTTTTTTTCAGATAGAGTAATTTAAGGTGGCCCTTAAATTTCCAAACTTTTGGTAACATTAAGTAGTAATAAAAATCGAAATATAGCCATACACCCAGCTAGGTCGATTGTGGTCAACAGTAATTATGGGCGTAATTTAGGAAATATGGATAAAAATGTGATTACGGAATTGTTGAATGTTGATTTAGTTGTTCTATATACAATAAGTTATATCAAAATTATTTTAATGTTAACGATGTGAGATAATTAAAAGTATTATAACACGCCGTCATCCAAACTTACTCCGTTTGGGACAACACTATACCGATCTGCTACCTGGGTTGTCTTAGAGCCCCAAAGAATTTTGGAAGGTCTCCTAATAATGTTCCGAATCTACAACCAAATGTCCTCATCCAGCAGGATTAAAGACTGTATCTTCGCATTGAGTAATTTGACGTTTAATTATTTCGAAAATTTAATTAGCGAATGCTTTAAATGCCTCAAAGTTACAGTTGCCAAAAGATCCTCATCTAAAGAACCGTTATACCATATAAAACCGAGTTATCTCGACATGTGCTCTCAAATAAAACTCTACGCATATCGCCGTGCTCATCGCAATTAAAGTATAATGGTAAGATAGACCTACACATAGATAAATAAATCTATCAAATAGACAGAGAGTTTCATAACTAAGGCTTGTGCAAGCTAACAGGTACTGAAACTTAGGTATACTAAAATTGATTACGAAAAATCGAATATGTCAAAGCTAAAAATGGATATCCAGCGATAAGCCCTCAGTATCAATAAAGAGTAAATATTGTTATCGCTATTGATTCTCTAGACTTAAGCGCCGTTGTTATTGAAAAATAGAACACGATAGATCGCTCGAAAGCATGCCATATATAAGGCTGGTCCATAATTTGGAATATTCCACGATTACCGCAAAGAAATAGAAATATTTGTTTAGGTATTTTTTTGAGGAAGCAAATATGGTGAGCCGTAGCAATCCACATTTGTCATGACACAAAAAATATTTGAAGCCGTAAGTATCATTTTATGTTACTTATGATAACATATAACTTTTAATCTGTCTGATATTTATGATTTTAGATCATAATATTAGAATATAGTTCGTATCTTCTACTGTATAACACAAACTACAACATGATCATGAAAATCAGGTCATAATTATATAGCTGGGTATAGGATATATGGAAAGCTTTATTTTCCCTTCTATATTATTCTCTCTTTATGAAGAATCCTTTTTCCTCCTAGCGTTTTTTGCCGATGATATATTATACATAACATTCACTTAGGTGCTTGTTCACTTTAGCGAAAGTCAATTGTTAACCATTTTTTCTTCTTTTTGAACAAAAATACTCGTAAACAGTAATTATAAAGGCCGCTTATTCACTCATTTACTATTTAAAATGGCTATCAATTTACTATTGAACTAAATATACTCGCATTTACTATTGAAAATGGCTATCAATTTACTATAGAACTAAATAGACTCGCGTTTACTATTGAAAATGGCTATCAATTTACTATTGAACTAAATAGACTCGCATTTACTATTGAAAATGGCTATCAATTTACTATTGAACTAAATAGACTCGCATTTACTATTGAAAATGGCTATTAGTTTTTAAATTTTAAACACCTACCTTGACATTTTCGTAAATTTTTAATATACGATATTTAATCATCAGTTTTCTTATTTGTACATTAAGGGTATAATAACAAAAATAGGGAATTCTTTCTGTAACAAATACAGGAATAATAACATGGAAATAATTTTGTGAAGCCGTTGTATTTTTTACCAGTGTTGTTTAAAACAAGTTTTAATATGTATAAATTTCAAAAATCACTTTTGTTAAAGTATACTTGTTTTTTCGAGGTTTGATTCCAGCATTGAGAGTATGAGACTTACCATTTTCGTGCCATTAGTTAAATGTTTTATACTTTGCAAAATTAGACTTATTTTGTAACTTCATTCTGAACTATTTCATTTCAGTACCTCGGTACCTGGTATCAGATCGAGAGAGTGGCAAATACGAACGAGTTCGGTGCCTGCTCGAAGGCCGTCTATACGCTAGTCAGCAGCGTAGTTCAGGTCAATAATTCGGAGGTCGTCAACGAAACTTTGTCCTACATCGAGGGTACAGCCACGGCGGCCAGTGATAACACCGGATCATTGACAGTTGTTTTTCCTTCAATTACTGGAGGTAAATTTAAGTCAAAAATAATAACGAAAAAACTGAAAATTGGACAAAATTTTACTAATTTATTTTCTTTAGTAGCAACAGAAAAATGTAATTGGCATCTAACAATACACCGAATATTGTTCAGTGAAATAAAAATTCGATTTGTAATATTTGAACTGCTTAAATAAGAATTAAACAAAAATATTTGGCCACCGGCGATTACTTCTAATGTTACGGTGTTTTGTATGTCGAATTCTAATATATACAAACATACATATTTATATATATATATATATATATATATATATATATATATATATATATATATACATATACACAACCGTATATCCAGGAATATAAAATAAGATTTGAAAATCATTTTGAACAGTAATTGTTATATATGGATATATCTTAGAAAGGTAAATTTAATAAAACAGTCCTGATCCCTTCCTTATAATATTATTTTTGTCATATCACTTAACTTCCTGTTAATCTTATTCTACATGACGTGATCATATTGTCTTACTTATTTCTTATTGTTTCAGGAGCCGCAACCACCACAACTAACTATATCGTTATAGCAACTGATTATACAGACTACGCCCTCGTAATGTCATGTGTCGACCTTACCGCTTCTACCAGGGCTGGTAAGGAAAAAATATATAAATTAACTTCAAAATGTTTAAAATCATCTTTAAATACATTAAATAACATTTTTAAATACATTAAATAACTTTTGAACAATTGAATAAAATGAACAGGATATTAAATCATCGCATTCATTAATTGAATTTGCCCGCGTTATTATCTCTTCTCTTCATATTTATATAGTTTATTATATTAAGTTGGCAATTGTTAAATCTGTCATGTTTTTCTAATGATTTCTGTAATATAGAAATTTCTCGAGCATGCTATTTAAAGTGCATACAGAGCTTGGCGTACGATCTTCCGTATAGTTAGCAATTGATTTTCGACGCGCAAAGAAGCTTAGATGGCGGATTTATTAGTTACCAATCAACACTACATTGTTTGAAATGTAACACACAATTAAAAAAATAATCCTTAATGCTTCTAAAAATTGTTACAATGTATTACTCTTTCCTTTTACATCAAACAAAACCTTAACACATACTGAATATTTTAGAATGCGGCCAATGTTTATTTATTAGTATTTATTTGCTATTCTTAATGAGACCGTAATTTCACTAGTTCATACAGTTACTGCAATAGTCATAGAACCTATCTGTAATACTAATATTTATTTCAACTTTAGTGTACGGATGGAAGCTAGCCAGAGCGCAGACGGGTTACACAGGGGCCAACGCTGCGACGACTGTAAACAATGCCGCGGCTACTAATACATTTTTGGCTTCTGTAACATGGACCACAACAGACCAAAGTGAAGCTGCCTGCAGAACCACTTCTTCAGCTGTGATTTTATCAGGGGCCGCTTGGGCCCTTTTGATGTCAGTGTTTATAGCCCTCTACAAGTAAAAGTCTAGAAATGAATTTGTCTATACTTTTGTACTTATAAGTATGAATTGAAGGGTATTTTATGTATTTAATAATTTATTTAATAAAACGTACTTTTTAAAAAGAGTTATGGTATTTTTTCCTAAAATATTTTGAATTTATAAAATTTCCTCTTTCCGTGTCTTTTTTTTGTAAATATTTGAGTTGTAGAAATTATTCTTTTGTTTATTTATAGATAGAACATAGATAGAAATGTATTCGAGGTTTTTTAAAATATTAGTTGAGTAATTTTAGTTAATAAAAATTATTAAAATTTCTAAGTGTTTTTAACTTCACTCTTAATTGAATTTAAACAAAAATCAAAAATATTTTAAAAATGATGTATAATTTTTAT
Source organism: Druceiella hillmani (assembly GCA_039881145.1). Lineage (NCBI taxonomy): Eukaryota > Metazoa > Arthropoda > Insecta > Lepidoptera > Hepialidae > Druceiella > Druceiella hillmani. The sequence continues at coordinate 2,714,177 of JAYKKI010000040.1, read as the reverse complement.
ATTTTATTCATGAAATATTTAATATTTCGATGTACGCACGTCTGATTAAGTCTCCTTTTCTACCGTCGGTAGGTCCCATTTAGATTACATGGTCTGTCGATGGCGTTTTCATGAGATCGAAAAACATTGCAGTAAAATGTGAAAATTTCAATGGTTTATAATCTTGAATTGATCTTTCAAATTCACTTATTTTTTTTGGACGCGATACGAACATTATGGTACCAATAAGCCTCCTATGGTATAATGCAAATAAGGAAGACGTTTTAGTATCATATTTTATGTACGGTGATTTTACTATTTCAAATTGAAAAGTTTTTACTATTTTTTAATATTATTTTTTTTACCATGTTACCATATTGCCTATAGTTTTTCAGCAAATTTCAGGTAAATTTCTAATAAAGTTTTTTAATTCTTAAAATTAGTGCCTCATCAGATCCAGAAATCGTCTTAAAATTATATTTATGAAAATATATAATATTTCATTTGAGAGATTATACAAGAGCGTACAAATTGGTATGGTTAGTATTAAAATGAAGATGAATAAAAATGAGAAATGAGAAGGGAATTTTGAGATTGTTGCAAGAAACCGATCTTGACATAATGACTTAACTGGAACCACTTCCTCGGAGGCCACTGAAGTATTTTCTTCTTTTTCTTGATACTACAGCCTAGAACAAGCCAGGGTCATCCGAACGAGTTTTTTTCATCGGAGTCTATCAGATCCTTCATATTTCCATTTGATAACCTATAATATTTTTAAGTCATTCTCGACATCACCAAGCCATCTAAGTGCAGGTTTTCCCCGTATCCTGGTACTCCCTGGCTTGTTGAAAGTTGATAACTTAGTCGGGTTGTTATCCTCTGATTTAAATAAGTGCCCAAGATAACTTATGCGGTTTGATTTGATAACTTTAATATGTCTGATTGTTTATATCGATTATAAATTTCATGATTGTAAATAATTTGGCAAACCTCATTTTTTTGGAGGAATTGTTTTCTACTTTATTAGATTTTTTCCAAATTCATTTTTAATTTAATATTACAAAAATATATTATAGGGTGCGATCCAAAGATTATTAATTTTCATGTACGCCCAATAATTTCCATGTAAGTTTAAGTTCAAAAACAAACTAATTTCTGCGTGTCAATAGGCAGTAGGTGTTTGGAATCATGACAAGTATCACCAATAAGGCTATATGTCAAAGAAAGTGGTACCTCTATTCTTCCTCACATACTATTAACGATTAAAATAATATTTAAGTATATGCATGTTCTAACTTATTGGTTATGATTAATCCACCTAATTTATTGATACTGGCTATTAGAGCGACCGTTGGTTAATACTAGGGTTTTTTTAAAGCATGTAAAAAAATAATGACACACAGGCCAGAAGACAAGATATCAATGTCGATATCATTGATAATAATGTAAAAATGGTTCAATCAAGTTAGCCAGTTCAAGTTATGTGGGAAATTAATTAAAATAACTTTTCGCCCTCCGCCCATCCTTTTCCTAATATTTAGCAGTTGTTTGATCAAATGAATCAAATTTTATGGAGTATCATAACGATCCAATAAAGACCCGTGTATTCATTAATAATGTTCGACAACATAAAAAATATGTCTTAACATGTAAAGAATGTTTTGAATGAAAATTATGACTGAAATGAAAAAAAAATAAACAAAACTCTATTATTAGAGTCTATTGCCAATTTTATCTTAAAACTTTTGCTGTATTATACGTTTCAAAATGTTCAAATTTCTTTTTCCAAGATATACGTAGTATTCCAACAGGTTTGGACGATATAATAATTATTAGCATATTGCATAAATTAAAAACACTGATTAAAAATGAAATGTGGCTTTTAACCACCATGTAGTGCACAATTACGAAATTTCGTATTAATTATGTGTGCTATAAAAGAAACAGATATTCTTTTTCAATTAATTGGGCAGTCATATATTAATGAATTAGGCAGTAATAAATTTGGGTAAAAACATTGATGATTGTAGTTGTTGACTGAGAATTTAAGACATAATAGTTGTAAAAGTTTCAGTAAAATTCGCCTAGTCGTTTATCTGATATGCTCCTGAAATATTGCTCCTGAATATCCTGATGAACCTCAAATCTTATATGAAATGCTTCCCCATCATATCGTTAATATATCCTCCTAAATTAAATAACAAAATCTTAATGTATATTGCCCAAATGGATATTGCCCAAAAATGTAATGGAGTTGAACGAATTTCCTCCAAAAAATGCTTAGTTCGGAGATTGAATACTTTATTGGTTTTGATCAGCATGAAACAGCATTCACGTTAAATATTAAATTCATCCTGTTAGTTTCCTACAACTAAGGGTTGAAATAAGCTTACATTAATTTAAATATTTCCACCCATGGTCCATACTTTGACATATGTCACAGAATCAGCCAATCTATTATTAATCTCATAAGCGAAAGACATAATACGTTACTTTGCATGAAAAAAAACGTTGGATCATATTAAACCATTTTATTTATTTACAAGCAAAAATATTATAACTTCCTCTAAATTTATCAGCTCTTATATTTCTATATTTATTTATATGTAATGGTGAATCTATAGATAGAAACACTGGGACTTAGAATGTTCAACAAAGCGAATAATAAAACAGAAATATCCTAAAATCAACAAAGCAACAACAGAATGGCATACACGATAATATTTAAGACCAAATAACTTTTGAATCATTTTGTAATATTTTTTGAATCATTTTGTTAACTCCAACTATTCAATTTAAGGACAAAATTGGGGAAATTTCGTATGATACTTTTTCATCACAGATATTTTCCAAAGTATCCCCAGGTAGGCATGCACATTACAATCTCTTTTTCATTTGAATCAGCAAACAATATTTTTTTAAGTAAACGATATTAAAAGAGGTTGTGTAATTATATTAATCCAATTATATAATTTTGCCAATATATTATAGATTTCGCGAATAATGCGTACTTTTGGTGGCTTCCATGAGAAGCATTATAAAGGGCTTGAAATGAATATGTACTTACTTTCTGAATGGTTTTATGGAATAATTTGAAACAGAACTTTTTAATTTTTCTAACATTATACTTTAGACTAAAATAAGTTTTATTTCATTTTGTTTTATAAAAAGGATCCTTTGCAAGGGTTCGAACTATTAGCGTGCGAGTTCAAATTTCAGTTTTGTACCAACAACTCATTTGTCTCATTTACTATATACTTTTTTATGTGTTATTACTTATTGTAATTTGTACCTTTTTAATATCGCTTGAGTTTTGTAGGCCGCAAACTTAATTTTATTTCTTCTTACCATTCAAAAAAATTTTTATTCATGAACAAAAATTGGTTTTGGTTCAAAATCTCTCTTACTTTATGAAGTCTGGTGATTTACAATGAATTTCAAATAGAAATTTATATTAAAAAAATATTGGCTTAATTTCATAATCATAAACCCAGTCCGACGTAATTACTGAAAAAATTATTTTCATGATGCGAAAAAACAATGTCAATTTATTGCATTAGTAATAATATGTAATTTTATTCAGTTATTTTAATTTTTTTATTATGAACTTTTTATACTAAATAAATATTTATAATTAGATTCTCACAAATCGATTGCAATTAAGGAATAGACCCATAGAAAAATAAAAGAGCTTAAAGCATATAAAATAAATAATAATTAAATTTTTTAATTGAGCGATTTACATCGGCAGCGCAAATGCTTTTATTTAGCATTTGAAAAGTGTTTTCCAAGTTACCGTTTTATTTTTATAGATTTATAACTACAACCACTATTCGTGAGCGAAGTAAGTAAGATATTACGTAGAAATGAGCACATAAACAAAAACAATTAATTGCTATTATAAAGCATGGCATGGCTTTATTTATGCTAAGCTAAATTTATTAAGGGGATGCGCCACGATTATTTTCCTGCTTGTCATTATTTTAAGACGTAAATAATACGACATATATAAGAATTGTATTACTTTAATTTAAAAATATTTCATAAAATTCCTTAAGTTGCATATAACATAATTATTACTTGTATAAAAAACACAGCGTAGCAATATAATCCAACGTTCATTGGCAGCGTTGCCACAAGTCCGTCAGCGAATATGTCCAATTGCTTTATTTAAGCACTCGTCGGACGAAATCGGCAACTTCCTGTAAACTTTCCATTGCACTTAGATTCTATTAAGCGTAGAGTCTGCGGTCGCCGACGCGCCATCTTTCGGCGATCGTTATCTGTTATTGTGGCCCAATTCAGGACGCAAATAAACACGTTTGACACATCCAGCGGGGTAGTTGCAAAATTTCCATTAGTAATAAGATGTCTTTCTCTAAATGCACACTTTTTAGTGTTTCAGAAACTAAGTTTACATATTTGTAACTGTAATTAACATTAACAACAATTTTCAAGATGTCTATCCTTTCGTATAAAAGGAAATTAGAAAGAATTATATGTATTTTGATTTACATAAAAGATAAATCATCTACCGATTTTAATAATAAACCAAGTGACGTTCACTAAGTCGTAACAGAAGAAATCACAACTAGTGAATATCCGCGAATTCGTTCACCCAGTGTATTTTCAGTGTTAGTTTTGAATGAAGTCTTATATTCCTTTTACTTGACGATAAAAATTAAAGAAATCAAAGTTTTAATATATTTTGTCTTATATATTTCATTACTTTTTACGAATATATCTCTATACACGATATTTGGTGTTTGGACATCTTTAAGCAATTATTATAAAAAAGGGTAGTTACCACTTTTTAAAATATTCCTAACCAATAAAGTGTTACGGAATCAAAAATATGGAGATCTAAATGGAGAACTAAGTACAAAAAAGAAAAATTGGAAATATACAAGAGAATACATAAAATATGGCGAGTAGTCTTGACTTTTAAGGGAAAATTTCGAGAAAATTCTATAATTTTACTCGTACGTTTTATTATGTTATCACTTCATATATACTTGAAAGAATTTCATTCTCCGGAATACTAATAATAAGGCGTACAATTATATATTACGGTTCAATGAATATAATCAATTTTACAAACAAAATATAGACAAACGTTTATGTTAAATAGAACCAAGGAAATTAAATCTAAGCAAAATTGCTTACAATTTTAAAGCACAAGAATGATTTAGGGGTTTTTAACTATCTATTTACCAAAGAAAGTAAATATACTCCCCGGTAATACACGATCATCCTGTACAACTCTGACCATCAGTATTGACAAACTATACAGTTGGAAAAAATACAATTTTTTATTCAAAATGAATCGAAATAATGAACATGTGTATGAATCGAAATAAAATAATTAGACAAAATTAAGTTAAAGACCATATTGCTTTCTAACTATTTCACACTAAGCATTAACAAAAGTCAAAGCCATATAAGTATATTAGATTAAGCTTTTTTTTACCATTTTAAAAATGTGGCATTTTTCAAGTGTTGAAAGAACAAAAGAATAAAATGAGAAAAAACGGAATAAAATTTTAGATTAGTAGTATAACGATTACAAATACCTGGATATTTGCATTGTATAACTTAGAGGTGCTCGTTTCTACTAAGTAAAATGTCTAACTTACATAAAACACATTTTAGGCGCCCACTCCTTGACCCGCCTTCAGTACGTGCTCGCTCGGCACCGATGCGGTCTGCATAGCACCAATATGAATAGTTAAGAATATAACTACAGTAACATTTGTTGCCCACAAAGGCCCATATTGTTGTAACAGAAAATTTATCTACGTCACTCGCCTAGATTAAGCGCGTTTCGTCAACTACCATTTTAGATCCACGATTTCGGAACCCTTTAACATTGTACAATAAGATAAAGTGCAGATTATGACCAGGAACATTGTTCATAATCTTGTAAACTCTATTAACGTATGTTTAACCGTTTCGCAGTTTATTCCGAACAAACAAAAAGCCACAAAATTTTTAAAAAAGGCAATGGTTTTGTGTTATTAAGTTTCTTGTAACAAATGTTATCCATTATATATAGTTAAGAATTCACCAATAACAGATAATCAATTGTTTATATACATATATATATATATATATATATATATATATATATATATATATATATAGATGAATGGTATGGACATAGTGGATGATCCGAATTTGTGGTCTTCTAGGTATTTTGTTGTTGTTGTGGTTGTCATGTCCACATGAGATGAAGTTCTCCAGTCCCGCTTGATGAGCGCCCGGGAATCGAACCCGGGTCACCGCGGTGCGCTGCGCACTCAACGGCCGTGTGTCTTGTAATCAACCCAACACACCACGGTGACGACTGTAGGTATTTTATTTCATATATATATATATATATATATATATATATATATATATATATATATACACATATGTATATATTATTAACTGAAACGCATCATACAAAGTGTTAAATTTAAAATAAGAGCCTATTATGCCAATGTATTTGTTGGCCAGGAATTGCATATTTATGTTTATTTCTATATATAAATATGGAGTGTTTTTTATGCCACATACGTAACAAACACTACGTATTTATATACAGAAATACAGTTATTAAAAATATATTGTTTGTACGAGACGCAATTTTTGATATTATACATAATATTGTACAAATAATGCCAGAAATAAAATAACTATTATATTAATACGATAATTTTGAGTTTTCGTGAAATACTGTGCATTTTGTTTTTTGTATGTATGCGCATAATGTAAGAGTTACTTAGAAAATCTATCAAACTTCTAGTGTTCTTTTATTGTATATAGATAGGAAGAGAAATTGAAATATGTAAACATTAAAATTATTTTTATACAACACTACAAAATTGAGAAATGACAATCTTAAAATCCTTTTTACCTTATAAATAAAGGGCAGTTATTTCAAAATATATAATTTATAAATTACTAGATGTTAGAATACCGACCGCGGCGTCATTGTCGACTACTTAACACTCTGTCACCGGATACGTATTCATACGTGTAAAATTTAGAAAGAAATAACAGTGACGTGTTCGTTTCGGGGAAGCGAATGATTATAGTTACTTAAAATAATAACGTTATTACGTGTCACGCCTTATTATTGTATTCATATTAAACAATGAGCTTTACTAGGTAGTTATTTTAGTGTGATAACTGAATTATACTGGCTGTTGGGAAAAATGGTATCAATTTTCAAACGAGAAAATTATTTTCATTTAATTAACTCATTTGTTTAAGCGTAATCTTTAAATAAAAATACTAATTAGGATTTAGTGATATTTTTTAGGTTTAGGTAATAACGCTATTTTTATATATAATTTATTTTTCATAGTAAAAATATTGATTGAAAGGGTGGTAATATATAATGTTTCCCAACTACTATTTTTCTCATTTGATATAAGACAGTTTTAGAGAAAATTGTAAAAGTAATTAATAAACGCGTTTTCCCCCACCCACTTAATTGCTAAAGTAACATTTATTAAAGAAAATAATGTTACTAAAATTTTCCAACTAATCTGAAATTATAACGCAGATATAAAATTTCAGAATTTTTGAGATATTACTCTAATAATTATTGATTATCTTTTATACGCCTATACATAATAATTAATACCTATAATACTGACTATATTTTATACGTCTATACATAATGATTAATGCGGAAATAAATTTACGTGGTATAAAATAATATTATTAGCAAAAAGTTTATAACAAATAATTTTGCACCCTTAAATATTCACAAAAGTGTGTAGAGAACACTGTTGGTACCGACGGAACCATTACAGTGCGAGGTGCTTCCTAGCTAACAAGTTTTATTTGTGAACAAACATGAATGTACATTTTTCCTTGCGCTCTGGTTGTCATATTTACTATCGTTTTTAAATATAAAAAAGGGAAAATCTTTACATAGTATAAAACAAAGTCACTTTTCTCGTCTGTTTGTCCTTCTGTACGCTTAGATCTTATAAACTACGCAACGTATTTTGATGCAGTTTTCACTATCATTCAGATAATTGAATTATGGTTTATATGTACAATACACGCATGTTAATTTAATACATGCATTTTATATTTAAAGAAAATATAAAAAAAGGCAATGTTTAAAAAAAATTGAATTTTTGGCGCTTTCATTGCTAACGCTGGCTAAACGTTACGAGATATATCAAAATGTTGTACTATACAATTGTGTATTTTAAAAATATCTACAAAAAGTCCGCGATGATATATATCTTTATCCTATGAATAACCCACAGTGACCATTTTTATGCGATTGATATTTATTTTTTTGTGGGTTATACTTAAAAAAGTTGGTTACGTTGGGCATTTAATGTCTATAAAATTTGCTCTTTACAGCAAATCATTATCATTATCATTAATATTTTAGAAGATATCACAGATTTAAAATTACCAAAAATCAGTATTCGCGATGCCAATACCGTGCACGGACGGCGGTAGCGGCGCGTGCCTATAAATAGCGCGTCGCACACCCGTACACGCGTAACCATATGGCATTATATGATTTGCAGCGATCGCACGCGTTTATCGGAGCTCTCAAGCAAGAAAATAAAAAACGTGCTTTTCAACGCGATGCTATAAACCGCAAAAACAGCTATAAATATTGTATATAAAGACATCCTGTAGTATATTCTAATAATGACAGTATAATAATATTACTGTCGCTCCACAATTACACCACATTGAAGCCGGGGCGGGTTGCTAGTGTTTTATAAGTATTATTTCTATCTTTCATTAAAGACATAAATTATTTTTAAAATTTACAAAACTTTGTTAGGTACGATTAAAACGCGCAACACAAGGGCTCCGTGCACACTTACGCACATATAAATATTTAAGGGTACCTAACATTCCTATGCATATCCCGAAATAACAAGATACATGACGTAAATGAAAATTAAAATTAGTTTTCTTTATTTAACTTGAAATCAATATTTAGCTAATATCGTTATACATGGTATTAACTGGCTGTATTTATGTCTGCCTTTTACGGGCCATATGTTAACTGACAAGACATGATTAAGCAATATCTAAGGTATTGAAATAATTGTAGAATTATTTCAATACCTTCAACATAACCAAGTCTTAAGTAACACTATATACTATTAGTATATATATTATTAGTGTATATACTATGCGTAGGTAGAAAGAACTATAGTTTTTTTAGACGAAAGGTTTTTAAAAATTCTCGTGTAAGCAAGAGAATTAATATATTGATTTTATTTGTACATATAAGCAGTCTAATTTCAAATAAACTTTTTAACTTCTATCATAGGTCATAATGAGGAAATCATTTTATTCTAGTAAACTAGGCATGCACACGTTAAATGCTGTAATGTAATAGCAATAATACGGGAAATCAGCTTTCAAACGGGCCATTTTCTCATCGAATTTTATTGTAATTGATACGATCATCACATGGTATTATAAATTATAAATGTCGATAAAAAATTTATTTTATGGATACGTTATATTACCCTTCAAAAAAAATTACCCTTCAAATATATTTTAAGCTCGCAGACCAATTTTTGGAGCAAATAAACATAAACTGCCTAATAAAAATTAAATGCAATTGAGATTTATTTAGGAAAGAGATCCAAAATTCTTTTAAAAAAAAGTGGTGTGCAATAAACTTCATGTAATTAAAAGGTTTTGCGCTACATTAAAAGTTCTTAATATTACTAATATTATTTTTTATAGTATTTAGCAAACTTTAATTTAAACTTTACGTGTATATATATATATATATATATATATATATATATATATCACAAATATACATATATATATATATATATATATATATATATATATATATATATATATATATATGTATATTTGTGATCCATTTTCCGTCTTAGTAACTAATTGACCAAATAAGTTGCAAATTTACTATTTTCGCAATTATCCTCTATTCATAAACCAATCGTTATGAACATTTTATTCTATTGTTATTTATGTCTATTTTACATGTTAATTAAATTGTAAAATATTTTTAATTTTTATTTTACCCAAACACAATTGCTACATTAATTGTATCCTTTATTTTTTTTATATATTCTTTATTATTTCCATGTTCCTTTCTATTTATTTTTGCTGCGCTAGGAATAAGAACACATGCGACTGAACTGACTATGAGCTATACTATGAAACTGAGTATAACCAATATACACTGATTGTCAATTTAATTATTAAATATTTTAATAAAGTACAGATTAAAGATCGAGTCCAAACAAGAAGAAAATAATTTCTGTCAGTTATATATTCAATGGAATCAAATAAGTATCGTGAGAGACAATTAATATTTACGGGTACAAATCTTGCTAAACATTTTAAGATTTTTAAAATCACTTTATTAATCAAAAAGTACGAAATAGTAAAAACTACAGGACGGCGTAGTATAAAATTAGTACCCAAAAATTCATAAAATTTAAATGGGATAAGAAGTATATCATGAAAATAAGTAGTCTAAATAAATATAGTTACGTAGAATTATTTATATATTATGGTGGACTTTCATTGCGATAATAGTATTAAATTGTAATTTAATTGGAATAATCGTTGTATGACGGAGATACCACTAAATAATTATTAAGGGTTAACATATAAAAAGGGCACGTATAAAACATATTTTCCTAGAAAATCTGTAAAATTTTCTTCTGTGTAGATGGAAAATGGATGTCATTTACTTTTGATTTCTAATTTAACGTTTTCAAATACCAGTGTATATGTATGTGTATTTGCAAAACTACCACAAGAAAACCGGATGAACTCTTTAAAACTGCTTAAACAGAGTCTTTATACAATTAATGCCAATTAAGCCTCGATCTTGATAAACTATTTGTAAATATGCGACTTGAATGTCTATTTATACAACAGTTCTTGGTTGAAATCCTGTACTTTTATTTATATGACTTACCATTCAATATATGGATAATTTATAACATGTTCTATAAAAGGTGGATAGAAAGTTAAATGCTGATAAATAGTTATATTTCAAAGATTTGTGCAAAAAGCATGCATAATACATAAGATTAAATCGACACGTATCTAGATTTAATTAAATTAAATATTTATATACGTAGAAAAAATTAAAGGAAAAAAGGAAATAATTATATATATATATATATATTTACGGAATCACTAACACATTATTTTAAATTTAAGCTGTTTGCCAATAAATTGTAATTTCCGGAAATGATAATATCCGGAAAGAGGAAACTTAAAGCTTGTTAACAGTTAATTTGGTGTGCATAATTATGAGTTCGCCTTAGGTATTGACGTTATAAAGGGTATAAACTAGATACGATGGAAAAATTAATAAACCAAGTTCTGGAAAACTGAGAAACCAATGTTTGCCATCTAACTAGCGCATTCATATAGAAACAAAATATATTAACAGGAGACTAAAAATAAAGGCTGTTAAGTGGAAGCAGAACTACAAGTGTTTTGTACACAGTTAAGCGCTTCAGACCTGCGAGTTGACCTGAGGTATTGACGTTATAAAGTGGATAAACTAGATACGATGGGAAAATTGATAAACCAAGTTCTGGAAAACTGATAAACCAATGTTTGCTGTCAGCTAGAGCATTCAAATAGAAAATAAAATATGTATGAATAGTAAACTAAAATAAAGGCTGTTAAGTAAGAACATAATTACAAGTGGTTTGTATTCACTTAGGTATATACAAAACATTATAGAGTATTTGTGTTGAACTATTTACAAGTATTAATATAATTTTGCCGTGTAAATATATATTTAACAGGCGTAAATATATTATTAATATATCAAAAACAATGAAATTTAGAATCGTTGCTATATTTTTCCAGTAAACTTTCAGTATACATTTGTAGACTTTCAGTACTTTTTCATAATTTTGATTTTTGCAATTTTGAAGATATAAGGGGGAAGGGGTGGTGAAATATTTTTTGTCAATATTTTTACTCAATATTTTTAGAACTAAATTACTTAAAATTCTGAAGTAGAATTCTCATAACTAGCTCTTTCAAGCCCTTTTATTCAGCACGATACGCGACATTAAAATAAAAATCTATTAATTCATTTTTGCCCCCTAAAATTTGCATATGAATATATTTAAGTTTTAATTACTAAGGTAAATGTGGGTTAATTTGCTTTATCATTACACCAAATTTAAAGTTTCTACAGAAAAGGTTTCTGAGAAACACGGCTGTGATGGACAGACAGACAGGAGACCGACAGATGAGTGATTTTAAAAGGGTTCCATATTTCCTTTTGAAGTACGAAATTCGAATATATATTAATATATAAATAGAATAAATTTTGCTTTGCTGAAAACTTTTAATTTATGCATATTTAATTATTGGTATTGAAAATATTTAGATAGGCTGGTAAAAATATATTATAAATGAATATTATTCTATTAATGTTTAAAAAAATATTATCTTCATACCAAACTAATATTATGATGAATATAAAATTGCAACCATGATTACTAAATCAAATCGATCATCTAAGGTAAGGCAAAATTTTATTTTATATTAACGTCATAAAACTACATATTATCTAACAGAAACATAAAACTTTTCATATGAAAAATATTTTCATCTTAACGATATTACTTGATTTCTCATTGAAATTTCACGTGATTACGATGAAATAGTTCAATGTGAAGTTATTCTATTTTTTTGTATTTTTTGCGGGTTTAACTTGTTTAGTAAGAATAATTATTAAATATTTTTTTAAAATAATGTTTCAAACGATCTTATACTTACGATCCATAAAGTATTAATACAGTTTATTATTATGATTCCAGTAAACATGCATAGGTATATTCAATATTATTTATAACCGTTTAAAGTACCGCGCCGTACTCCAAATCATATTATTTTATTGTTTACTCTAAATATATTATGTAGAGTAAACAATAAAAAGTTGCAATTAATTTTAATAACCGAGAAACACTTTCTATACATTATGGATACACAGCATTTTAGGTTTACTTTGTGAATTCTTGTTTTTTTATCATATCCATCGCTCTTTTTATCAGACCTTCTGTTGATGGACTTTTCCAGGTGGAATATTGAAGTGGCATAATGAAGATCTGAAGTAATACATCCTCTATCCATGTAAGTGGGTTGAACATTTTAATGCGCATATTTTATTTTCGAGTAGATATTTTAAAGTAAAATTTAAATTTATGTTTCTATTTTTCACTTTTAAACTACATTTGCAAAGTAGTGGTATTCAAAGTGACGTGTAACGTGTACCTGTCCGTAATTTTTTAAACCAAGGTTTTAAGAGATCTGATATTAGCATTTGATTCCAATTTTTATTAAATTATTTCGACTAATTTGCATTAATAAATTGAAGAGATATAGGCAACTACAATACTTCATTTCATGAGTTACCAACCCTCATCTGACCGGTTTATTTATGTACATTTATACATCGTAGAATGAAGCTGATTAAATTGTTTCATTTTATGATTGTTTCATTTTATGATCACAACTCATGAGAAAGACAGTTTTTGTAAAATCTCATTATTTAGAAATCTATAGCAGAACAGATGAACTGATGATTCGGCAAATGTATCGACTACGCCTATGTAGAATGTAGAGGTTTGTAAATAAATAACTTCCCAAGCCTATCTCGAGTTCCTAGTAATTACGTGACCAATTCGTCGTCTTTCAGCTTTCCATTGCTAAAATCTATTTATATATTACATATAAAATTACAAGGTAATTTTATATGTAAATATAGAAATAGATTTTATAAAGGTCCAAATATCTATTTATATATTTACATATAAAATTATGTAATAATTTTATATGTAAATATATAAATAAACTTTGTAAAGGTGCCAAATATCTATTTATATATTTACAAATAAAATTATAACAACGCTTTATCGATAAAATCCGTCAAAATTCCACGTTGTCACACGTTGCGTCATATTACGCGTGAAAACGTGGAAGTACTTGTTCTTGTAAATTTTACTTATCCCTGTTAAAAAGAAACAAAACCATAGATCAACTATGAGTGATCTAATGTTATGAAAGTTTTAAAATAATTCGTAAACTTTAAATTCTAATTTTGAAAGTTTTTAATCAATATTGTGATGAATATATTAATTTTTTTTTTTTTATCCTTTCTCATGGGTTTCAATGGACAGAATTATTGATCGAATTGAAGAAATTGTTGATTCTTAAAAATATAATAAGTTCCGGGATGGGTCAGATATCTATTTATCTAATATACATGGAAATGAAATTCTCAAAGGACTCATGGCAAAACCCAATTTAATCCATTACTATTTCACGTATTTTTTTTTGGTTTGAATATTTAAATCAGTTGTATGTATTTATAATTTTCCGGATACTGTTTGACTATACCCGTATCAATGTGATTTTATAGTTTTAAACGTTAGTAGCTTTAATTATTAATTTATTAAAATTGGAAAAAGTAACGGAAAGTATTTGGATTCAGACCAGTAGTCGATAGTATCAAATTGGACCTGGTGATTTTCTAATAGCATAATTTTTGTATTTGAGGAAATAAAGGGACAGCGTGACTATTTTGCTTACTCTTATAAAAAAATGTATAGTCTACACCTGAATCTAAAGATAAATAACTATGTACAGAGTGTATACGTTTTGGTATATAAAAGTGACAGGTAAAGAACTACAGCATTTATATTTAACATTTTTTATAATAAAAAAAGAAATATATGTATATATATATATATAAATTTAATATTTTTCATTTCATTTCATTGTATGCAGTGAATTGGATCCATGATTAAATTGTGTGTATATAATATCCTATTTATTTATAAAAAAATGTATACTATCTCTCAATAGGCTGACAAACAGTTCTTCTTTTGTTTCATGCATTTTAACGGATAGAGTTAAATTAGATGACATTTTGATGTAAAAGCTTTGTTTAGATGGCAGGTAAAACGTTCTAATGGCACGTCGCGTCGTGCCATTTGGCCAGCCTCACGTCTGGTCAACTTAACGCTTCCCTCTCTACTACACTATACACACGCTACTTTACGTGTGTGTTGATGTATTAGCATTGTTTTTTATTTACTAACGCTTACAACTTTAGTAATTTATATCGTTGTTTACAACCTTCTTTATCGAACGTACAATGTCTTAAAAATATTTCAATATTAAACAAATCTAGATACTTCATCTGCCAATCGTTCCATGATGCCTTATATTTTTATTAATTCTATGTTAACATACTTCGTTATTTTTTAATTATGTACATACTTTTCTTTTTCAGTTTTCCATTTTCCATTTTTTCCTTGACAATTAGTATTTTCGTTGAATTTAATTCCACATACAAGTCTATTCTTTTTTTCCAAATATATTGTAATGATTTCATTTTAAGGACGTATAGCTTTCATGTCAATTTCGAAGCTTTCATCCTTTCCTTTGTCGGTGTGGAAAACATTTTCTGTACGTAACTTTTAAAGAAAGCACTTTTACATAAGCCACGAAATTGAAATAAATTCTTGTGGAGTACGAGCAGAAGTCAAATCGCAAACATTCAGTAAATACTTAGATATATATAAAAGTACGAATATAAAAAGTGTACATTTAATATATTTATAAATCTATATATTGATACGTGAAGAGAAAACTGTGTACCCCTTTTTAAGCATATTGCGCGCTCAGAGGTGAGATTTGGTTAGTTAAAATTTATATTGAAAAGGAGTACAGAAAACTAATATTTATATTGTTACAAATATAATAAATTATATGAATTATATATTATACGATTCATTGTTTACGTATGTGTATTGCAGGGAATTAAGGATAACAAAATATGCTGAGGACGTATTTGTACGCGCTCTCAGCTGATTCAATGGAACAAAATTTAAAAAAAATTATATGGAATGATTATAGAGGTATATCTTGGACAAAGGAACCTTAATCACGTTCAAACTTCAAAAAAATAATGAATTACGGTTGAATTTCGACCGCTCGCGCGGGGCGACCCCGAGTATTGATATTATTTGCCATAATGTAAATAAACTGAATGGTATATCATTCGTAAGTCTAAGGCTAATAACTCGACTGTTTATGTTTTCTAAAATGATTAAAACGAATTAACGGATTTATCATGTAATAGAATGTTTACTAAATGCTGTTATTAGGATTATGTTTAGATTTTTGACATGCAAATACGTCGTCAAAAACTTGCGAAGAAGAGACGAGACATACACTACTTAACGGGAAAATTCAACGTTGTGTATTTAAAAAAAGCCTATTTCATTGGGTCCACGAGAAATAAAATTGTTCGGATACTTTTTTGTGAATTTCAACGTGTCGTAATTCAAATAAGTCTTTCTGTAAAATTTAATCGTAATCAGTTTGACTGAAAAAAAAAATGTGTATGGTAGGTGGATGGACACACGTAAGAGGATTATTTGACAGCAGAACCATAAAAAGAGGTATGTAACCCCTTTTTGGGATTCGATATCTCAAAAATTCACTGTTATACGATTAGTAATTTATCCTGCCGTCTGTCCATTGATCACGATCGTTTCTCCCAGAGATCTGTTGACGTAAAATGTTCGCATTTATTTGAATAGTTAATATTCAAATATACTTATACTAAAATTTTGAAGAGAGAAGGAGATAATAAACAAATTAATGTTTTTATTCATTTTTAGTTTCGTATTAATTGAAAAAAAAACAATTTACACACTAAAAATCACATTGCAAATATTCACAATGAAATTCGTTCCTTTAAAATCTCCAAAAACTGTTACAGTCAACATTGTAAAAAAAACAGCCTTTTTACAAATTTATCTAATATTTCTCGGGAAAAAATACAATTAATTATAAATCCCACGGAGTCTTTGATAATGTATTATGTTTCCACGCCTGTGAAAAATACACTTTAATAGAAATATTACATTCCCCTAAGTGTTCATGTGTGTTTGCATGTTTGGGATACCTCCGTAAAGAGAATTATAGGAGAAATATATTTTTATTTTATAGTTCATTAACGAAAGCTCTATCCTTTATTTATCCTTTTTTATTTAATACGTAACATTTTTACATTGGATCCATAATTACATTTACAAAAGCTCATGGAATATAAGGTTTTGTATCAATTCTTACCAACTACCCCATTATATTCACACATAAAATAATTCTGAAGTAAAATTTTCTTCCTCCTTCTTTCTATTTAATCTTAAATACATGATATATTTCTCAAAATTATATGATAACTAGAAGATTATGTACGATATAAAAAAAATTGTTTACCAAAATTTGTTATAAGTCAAGAGATAAAACGTAGAGAGTTGTGACCCTTTGGAAAGGTTTTTGAATGAACTAACCGTAGTTTATTTAACCAATTTAGATAAATGGGTAGACTACTCTTTACAACTTCTAGGCCAAACCTTCATCGATTAGTCATATCTCTATTCATATTGTAACTATTGTTAAAAAATCACCAACAAATCCACGGATGCAAGTCGATTATTGCTACCACTCCCCGGCGTCTTTGTCAAAAAGCGAATCCCGCGAACAAGGCCCCTATCCAACTACTCTCGATACATACTCTTCGACAATTCTCCTCCAACAGCTCCAATCTTCAATGGCTCTCAAATATAGTAACCGACGACATCCTTCGGCTGACAACTTGCCAATTACATAATGGAAATCGCGACCAATCAAACCTTGACCTCTGTTAATCCCCGTTCCGGAACATTCTTCGCTGTCCGTATATAAGGTCTCCGGGTTCCAATTAGGCTGACAGTCGCCTCTGAACGCTGACCAACGACAGACCACATTTGCTGACAAATCAATTTCGAAATGCTGTTCGTTGTTACCCTAGTCCTTTCGGCCGTTTTGGCCACGAACGCGGACGCCGTAGTCAAGGATGGAGCTTGTCCTGATCTGAATGTCGTGAATAATTTCAATGTGACCGCTGTAAGTAATTTGTCATCTTAATACTTTCATTTCAGGAGAAAAAAATGATGGTCAACTTATTTTTCAGTGTAATTCAATGACTGCTTGAATGTTTGAAAGTTTTTGAACAATTTTCTTAAATGCAGATATTAATTGAGAAAGACATAAAGGTATTTGTTCAAAATATTTTTTTTTGAAAATTGTTTGAGATAGAAGTTACTAATGACTTAATTAATTCGTCATCTAATATAGGGTGCAACATTCGTATTGAAATACAAAAGTAGTTCCGTTGTCATAAATATTATTTTTAGCAAAATTTACTAGAAATTATAAATGTATAATATCAATTCTAAATATTAAATTTAGAATTATTTGCTAGAAGTGTTCTAAGCATTATAATTCAGATAATTTTAATCTCTCTGTTATGAATTTATTTTATATTATACTAAACTGTTATGATACTATTTTAAATGTATACCTAAACTTTACCATTTACCAAGTAAACGTTTCGATTTAGGAATCACAACTTTTCCAATTAAATGTACAATTTTAAGCTTAACATATTTGAAAAAAAAAACAATTGTCGGTTTTTTTTTATTTCAAAACCTTATTAAAATAATTATTATTTTGTATTTATTATTTACAAAAATTACTTTTAAAAATTATTGAATCCCAACTAATTGATGATTTTATTTCCAATTTTTTTAAAAACCTCTATTGTAAAATCTATTATCAGATAGGCGACTTAAAAAAATAATACTATATTATGCATATACAAAATTAAATTTTATTTTAATTTTGCATCTTATTATCAATATAAATATGGGCTAGGTGATTAAAGTTTCGTTTTTATTTAACAAAGAAATAAATTCAATATCAATAAATATGCATCCATTTTAACAAAAAAAATTTCACTTGTTTATAAAATATTTATTTTCTGTTTTGGGAAAATGATTTCTAATTAAGCTTCATATTGTACTCAAATCTGTATTTTATTAACCTTTCAATTTGAATCAGCATTATTTTTTTATTTTTCCACATAAGCTCTATAAATTTTCTTCTGTCCTTCGTCAAATTTCCTCATTTGCTTCAGCATAAAGATAATTTCCAATTCCTTTTGTTTTCTTTAAGTTCTTTAGTTTCTATTAATATTAATATCATATATATATATATATATATATATATATATATATATATATATATATATATATATATATAATATTGATGTATAAATCCAAAATGCATTTCCTATACATATTTAAAGAGTTGTTATACATACAAAAATTTAGTAAAATAAAAGTGTTTCTTATTTTCATATCAACTACAAAAATATTTAGTATTCCAACTTTTAACCCAATATCAAGGTCTTAATACGCCGTTAAAATAAATTCAAACTTTATTCTTTTTTCTTCGTAAAAATAAACCAATTCTTGTACTTTAACCTATGAGTATGTACCAATTCTTTAGATGCTTTGATATTATAAGAACTTCATTGCGATCTGTATATTAAAACGTTTACCTTAGTGTTTTTATTATATACAGACATTATTATATATGTGCTATTTTATACAGACATTATTATATGCATGTATTTAGATGTAACATTATAATTTATCGAGTAAGGTAAAATAATCCAGTGCCTTTTTGTAACCTTTAATATAATTAAAAAGACAAGCAAAATTCTTTTGAAGCATTTTTCTTAGAAAGTTTAATAAGCAGTTATGTTAACAATGTAAAATATAAAAAATAATTACAGTTTTATTTCTAAATAAAAAGTCTCGTATATTTCACAATTAAATGAAACTAAGTGATGTATATTATTTCTGCTTTAATAAAATTCTTTACCACGACCTAGGTTTCGTTGTATTATAACATCTTCAGATGGGCAGGTCCTAGGTCGTGGTAAATAATTTTAATAAAGTAGAAATAATACTACATCATACAGTTTCATTTAATTGTGAATAATGAATTTCTACAAGATTAAAGCCAAACATATTATATCTTGTATATTTTATTTCGTATAATGTAATGGGTATATAAAGATAAGTATTAAATAACGTAAAATACATTATGCAGTGGAATTAAAATTCAACAAAGTGGTGATATAAAGCTAAATATATTAATTAACTAAAACAAATAAAATATTATAACATTTTTCATTCAAGATTTCGTCCATTACGTCATATATTTTCTACATTGGAATGTAAATTTTATTTCAAAAATAGAGCTCAACACTTTCTAAGAATTGTATTATAGTGTAAGTTTATGGTAGAAAGTGGTGTTATCATTTATAATATTTTAGAAGAATTTACATCGCTTAGGCTTACGTTTCGATACTCTTGTTAATTGAGAAGTTATACAAACATATATTAACCTTCACATACACACACACAAACACACACACACACACACACACATATATATATATATATATATACATATATCTATATATATATATATACATATATATATATATATATATATATATATATATATATATATACATATTTCCTAGCTAGTTTTAATTGTTATCGACAAAAAACCGATATACTCGTATATTAGAAAGTCTTCATTTATCGTAATTTTTGATAGATGAGTCAAAACAAACATCAATCCTCTTGATAAATGTTTATCATTGACTTGATAGAGTTATAATTCGAAAAATGGTTGTATTTATATCTAGATAAGATTACATTTTTCTAAAAAAATTTTTAAAACAAAATAATGTCACTTATACAGAGCTATAGTTGAAGTAAATGTAAGACGTGGTTTAAGTAGTCTTCTTGTAATGGTTTAACATAACCATTTAAAGTTCCTTTTTAGGGTTCCATACCCCAAAATGAAAAAAAAGAACCCTTATACGATCACTCGGTTGTCCGTCTGTCTGTCAAGGCATTTTTTCTCCAGAACGCTTGAAGATATCAAGTTGAAATTAATAGCAAATACTTAGGTAACTATACTGTAAAATAATCAAGCTTCTAAGTCAACGCAATAAAACAAACTCTAAAAATAGGGCAATTTATGTCGCACATTTTGATTATATATTCGCAAATAAATCAAAACTTGTAGGTAATAAATCAAACGGGAAGTACCGTTGATCTAGAATCGTAAAATTGGACAAGAAGTAAGGGTTCGAGTAAGTCGAATTAAACTTAGAAATAATTTAGTCACGTGAAAAGAGAATTTTCCTATTAATTTATAAACTAACAATGTGAATAACTTGTGTTCATCAACTTAAATTCATTCCGATTCATATGTTGCCGTAAAATCTTTCATTAATATTTACCAAAGAAAGTACGCGGTGATGAAAACTGTTAAACCAGTTAGAAGTTAACTTCTATCCTGTTACGGGGACAATTTTATCAAAAGCGTCTTGTGTAAATCTTCTAACGGGATTGCATTTTTTACATCGGGTTGTTTCAGTCACTCTCCTGATTATTATATTGAAACCATTTCTTGTGACCGAGAAGAGAAATGCAAAAATCCCTTTTCCAGAAAAAATAAATCAAAAAGATAAATTCATTCTCCGTACCATAACATCAATATTGTTTTATAATCTCAACAGAATTCTTTATCTTTTGCCGTAACAGAATGGTTGTTTATCTTAGCCTATATTTTTTTGGTTCCAAACATTTTTATCGTTTTTTCAGAATTTAATTACCTCTTTCTTATATTAAAGTTCTAATTTGTATTGAAAGTTTGGTTGTCTTTTTGATGTCACTATTTCCCATATCCTCATTTTCCGTATCCGTACAGTATAAAGGAAAAGTAGCATTTAATATGTTATATCATCCACGAAGGTATGTATAACAACACTCAGAAGCTGATACTATTTAGGTTGTAAAACATAGCAAGCGGATAAAGCATGAAGTAAACAAATTAACTCCATCTCACAATCGGAACGTCCGTGCATTATTGTCGTACTCAATCAACGGAAACAAACAAACAACAAAAACGGGACGGTTATGTCAATTAGTCGCGGCAATTTATTGGACGTATCAAATTAAGCTCTAAATTGTTCCTAAGTTTTTGTCGTAACTTCCGGTAGAGTGCTCACGTGGCCTTCGGTGCGATTTCACTGTGCGAGGCCGTCGGATCCTAATGAGTTATGCATAATTAGTTGGCGAGATTGAAGGAAATTAAAAACATTATATCTTTTTTTATAAAAAATACAATTGTTTTTTGGATAGCGTAATAACCTTCGTCGTAAAATAATGGAATCTCTAAGTGTTTGGTATTTTTGGCGAATTTATTTTAATTTTCAATCGTGGAATTACGAGGAAACATAATTTTTCCCAATCCTAAATAATACATTATTTGGAGTCTGTTCGTAATATATGTATTTTCGATCACATTATGATATAAGACATATAATAATCAGAATGTTAAATTTGAATAAATAGTAATTTAATTCTATGTTAAAATTTGCGGCACTTTTGCTACTAGGACCTTCTTTTTTAAGATTGCGTAGCTAAACGGCAAAAAATAAAACTCTTGTAATTTCTTCATATCCATCTGTCCGAAATAAAGAAAAATATTTTTAATCTTTTTAAATACATCCCATTGCATCAAACTGACTGATGGAAAATATATTTTCCACAAATTCCATGAATTGAGATACCACTGAAGAAGTCTTTGTTGTTTGTTTGAATGTCCAATATGTTTAGTAATACCTTTTTATACGGTGTCTCTTTCGTAAGATATGAATACCCTCCCAAAGCGAAGGCTGCATTCTCTAACCACCCCCCCTCCCTCACCATCCTTTAAATTTATAGCGCACGTATGTGGAAAATCTTAAAAAGGTTAGGATAATTAATTGTAGTAAATAATTCAATGCAAAATAGAACATATTTTGGTTAATATGCATTAATAAGTGAAATATTATAGATTTGGGCCAACAACTTACACATACTACGCCTGTAAAAGGTGTGCTAGGCAATACATATATATTTATATAGTGCAAGATCTGTATATATGTACAAATATGAAACTCAATGGGTGTTAATGTACATTCTTTATAGACTTCTATAATTTTTAAATAATTTTCTTCAAATTTTCCACATTTGTTCTCTTCCCTGTAGTAACAAATTACAACGCCGGATACTTAGCTAGTAATATAATATTTAAAAATAGTAATATAATATTTAAAAATAAGGCTTTATATATTAGACATTTCATATTAATTTAAGATTATATGAAACCATTGTAGTAGCAGTTCTACTCGTATTTTATAGATTTTATTTGTAATTATAATATAATTCCGGATTAGGTATTAATCAATTTCCAGTTAGTGTACTATCACTATGTGGCCAGCTAGAGTGTGTCAGCTAGAGTTCTATTGCTTTAATTATCGCTATAGAGAGGACGGATTATAGAGGGAAAAACGATATTAAAAATAATATTAAAAAGCCGGGGGCGACGCTATTTTCAATTTTAAAAAAACTCTAATAATTTTGTTACAGGCCCTTGCCTTGGTTTTTATTACAGGACTTTTATTTTTTTAGTCTTTTCCCACATGTGTTTATTCAAGAGATATTTAAAAAAGTAGAAGCAAACGCAATTATTACTTGGAAATTATCAATATTTCTTTCAATTATCATTACATAATTAATTAGTGTTGATGAAAAAAATGATGATGAGTCATGTTAAAGAAATTTTGAAAAAGTTCTTACGCGAGAAATTACATGCGATTAGAAATTCAAGATAATATTATTTATTTATGTACAATTTCATTCACGTAAAATAGGCGTTTTTTCTATGGAATATATAATACCAACATGGTTGTATAATATTGCCAACATCATAAAAAAAAAAGAAAAAAAACATATATATATATATATATATATATATATATATATATATATATATATATGTGTGTGTGTGTGTGTGTGTGTGTATGTATATGCTAGTATTAGTATAACGTAACATATAAATGTTTAGGTAAGGTATTTCATGAGAAATCACATCACTCGTACACAATGAGCATTGAGCTTCAAACCAAGATCAAATTCACATTGTGTTATTCGTAATAAAAGCTAATATAGCCTATGTCAATACAGCAAAATCTATTAATTTCCTGTTAGTCCTTTTGTCGTTCGATGGATAATATTTGATTCATTTCATCTCATTTACATTCAATTCGTGGCGTTTAACGTATGTAACCACGTGATAATCATTTCGTGTAAACCTGCAATGATGCTTTATCATTTGTTTATGATGTTTTCCAATGAATAGTGTCCTATTTTAACAATTAAATAAACCACGTTATGTCACTAACGCAATTTTATTTTTATTTCAAGGTAAATTCAATATCATTACATGTGAAAAGGAATTTCCAGTGACAGTTTCGCATACAGAATATCGTTAAAGACGAGTGAGACGGTGTTCTTTAGGTATTTAGTTGTATATAGTAAATTAAATATACTCAATATTTAACATAGTCCTATAAAAATTATCCAAGAATTATTACATGACATGATTGTAATAATAAGTTTACATAATCGCCACGTGAGACGACAAATCTTTCGACCTTTTTCTTTGGCGTAACATCATTTTATTGAAACTTTACCTCCTTAAAGTCCGCGCATTTTAATTTTACCATTTCATCGTTAAAGACGAGTGAGACGGTGTTCTTTAGGTATTTAGTTGTATATAGTATATTAAATAAACTCAAAATTTAACATATACCCTATAAAATTATCCAAGGATGTTACGTGACATGATCGTGATAGTAAGTTTACATAATCGCCACGGGAGATAACAAATCTTTCGACCTTTTTGTCTGACTTAACGTCATTTTATTGAAACTTTTTCCTTTAAGTCCGCACATTTGAATTTTATCCAATGATTATCAGTTTTTATAATCCAAAATTTTTCGGCCTTCATGTTCATAGCCACTTATAGTTCATTTTAGAAAAATAAGGATCGAGGATTAGGCCGGACCAAAATTCATAAAATTGTTACCATTTTTCAAACTCTATTAGATACGTAATTCTGTAAATATGGTAATCTTGTTTGTTAGTAAAGCATACTGTTCTTTACAGGACGATTACTTACGCAGTAAATTTCATGTAACTTACAATACATCTGGATTACATCTGCTTTCTTTAATTTTAGTTGTTGATTAATTTGATTTAGCACTTATTTCCTAGAAAGTTTCTTACTATCTGTTTACAAAATCGTTAGATACGTTGTAAATACGGCATATTAAAGATACGTTAAACAGATACGTTATAAATACGGCCTATTAAAGATATCTTTTAACATTAATTGATCTACGATTTTTCACGTATATTCATTGTTTTTAAGGCTCCAAAAATTAGTCTTATTCGGGATTACGACATAGTTCCTGTCCTATTTCATGTACATATAATTTTCATTTTCTAATCATTCCTAGCAAGATCATTCTTTATTTTAATAAGTACACTCTTCTCTGTGAATCTCGAAGACTGGGCAATAATTTTAAATATTTCTATACATAGTTTTCATTGGCTTGTGCTCGTGCCATCCATAACGTATGGTGCGTGATTCGTTCGCGGATACGCCCCAGAAATATCTATATAGTTTTATACTCTAAGCACCTATTGCATTTTGTACAACACCTTTTGGGATGAACACCTGTACGACAGTATGTATATTATATACGTACACACACACATATATATAATATATATATATATATATATATATATATATATATATATATATATATACAATGTAAAAAAGTTGGTCACGTATAATCTTTTTATTGAATAGGCAAATTACCAATCTTAATATTACTGTTGATCATAAATAGACCCAACATTTTGGGTCTATTTATCAAGTATGTGAACAATGCTTAAAGTTTTAAATAAATGATACGTGTAATCTTTACACGCAATCGAAATAAACTTTCTTTCCTTTAATGGAACATGAGTTACCGCATTTGCCACAATTAATTACGAAATTAAAAAAAGAAGAATACGTCATATATTATGTAATTTACACAGAATTATACAAACTCACCGCCTACCATTTAGTTGTATCAACACATATAATAATTGTATTTTACCACCGGTACTATCTTGTAAAACCCGAAATGAGAGAGCGTCCACACACTATTTTCATAGTTCTCAATAATCATGACTTACTATTAACAGTTACATATGTAAATACATCGTAAATATGTAAATATAGCGTTTGCAATTAAATAAAATAACAGTTGCATATGTAAATGTACCATTTTGCAATTCACGATATATAGATATATCGTGAATGGCAAAACGCTATTTAATAAATTAAGATATAAAACTGAATTTAAATTAATTTGGTATCACTTTTCATCTCTGGTAGAACAATATTACCCGCTTGTGTGAAAGTTGCTATTCGACATTTTTCACGCGCTTCCGAGTTTTCCTACAGGATTCCGACTCTCATTCAATTTAAGGAGACAATAATATACAGTTCATGAGACTGAAGGCTATTTGATTTTGAGGTATATTTAAGTGACTGACATATTCCATAATCAGATAAATTGCACAAAATTCACACATACATTTATACTTTTAAAATGATATTCTTCTATATTTTACATTTAATATATTTTAAAAAATACGAGTATATGTGTGTGTAATCTTTTAATAGCAAAAATAATGATTTAACTAAACCACGAAGAACCCAAAACGGTGGATTTTTTCAAAAGGTATGATCAGTTAAACTGAAAAAAAATTTACGGATCGAATTGAGAACTCAACGTTTTTTAATTCACTAGACCGGCGAAGAAAATGAGCCAAATGAACCAAAACCATGAAGATTCGGAATCTCGACCTCGACAGCGGTTAGTTTTGGCATAAAAATGATTCATTTATATTTCAATGTCATTAAAAAAATTACGTTTTTGTATTTTCATTATAATTGTGATATTTTATTTAATATATATATATATATATATATACACATATATATATATATATATATATATATATATATATATATATATATTAAAAAACATGTATTTAATTATTTATGGTTTTATATACGAAGGGTACGAATGGAACACTAAATATTGTTATAGCGACGATGTCTGTTCTTCCGTTCAATCCTAAGTCTGCTGCTGGCACCTAGCTCATAAACAAGTTAAGGACTTCGAATTTGCATATAGTATGTAGTATATTAGCTCAAAACTAAATATACCACTTAAAATTATGTATAATTTAATTTTGATGAGTTTTCCATACTTATATGGGGCGAGGATTGAAAAGAGGAATATTCCTATTCTAGGCTGAGTCTTTTTTTTTCCTTGTGGGGTATCGTTGAAAAAATTATTTTAAATACAATAAAAAGATATTTAAAAATTGAGTTTCAAATAAGCAAAATAACTATATCTCATGTGTCTGTACTTGAACTATGGATACTAAAAACTATTAACATAGAATAATTCATAAGTAATGAACAATTTATGCAAAATATATATGTATTTTTTAAATATATCCCTTTGCTGTTTACAAGTGCAACTTCAATAGCTTATTATAGGGTTTTAAGAGCCTATTGCATAAAAAATACTATTCGGCATTGAATGTTTCAAGGATCAAATTAGTCAGGAAATTATCTTCTTATTTCTTCTGATTACCTTAAGATTTGAACGAATATGAAACTGTGACAATGGGGTAAACCAATGTAGTATAACCATTCTTTTCCCAGTTTGAGCAGTTTTACCACCACAAGCTGCAAAGTATTACTTTTTTACTTTCAATCCCGTTTATTTCTTTATTGTAAATTTATCTGAGACACTTCTTTTTGACATTCAATTCTATAAACAAATTGGCCTTTAATTAGTTGTAATATTTAAATTGTCAATGTTTTTACCCCCGATTCAATGTTCAGATTTAAAGAAATATTTTTTTGTCGAGGTGAACGTTATGTATCATTAAGGTGTGATCTTGGTCCAGATGCATTTTCACGATTTTCGTTTCCTTTCCTTTGAAATATCTCTGATTTTTTAAGGTTCGTAACAAATTTGTATCCTATTAACCGAAAAAACTTTATCTCACACGTAAATTTTCCAGAGATCTAATTTTAAAGTTATTGAACATATAGATTTAAAATATATTTCATTCCGTCAAATGAGTTTTAGAGCCTGTTTTTAACAATATATTTTGTACCTGTATATTTTCCTTTGAAATATCACTGATTTTTCACAGTTCACTATAAATTCAAATCTTATTAACATAAACAATTTAAATGTATTTCATTCATAAACCCTTAAATTCTTCAGAGATAGAATTTTATAGTTCAATTTTAAATGTATTTCATTCAATTAAGGTTTTAGGGTGTGTTTTTAATATTGAATACATAAAGGTATGAATGGCATGACTGAAACATTTTGAGATCGCTCTTATTCTTTCCTTTGAATTTTAAAATTTGAGATCCGAAAAATTTTAAACAATTTAGACAGTGAAGAGCGTAATCATATTTTAAATTAAATTAATTCATGGGCATTGCCACAACAGGGCTTAAAATAGCTATATTCTTCCCTCCATACAGTTTAACTTACATAGATTCATTACCATATACCTGGTGAATAATGTACACTTTACAATCTTTAAAATCCTCATAAAATATTTCATTTAAATTAACATATTTTGAAAAAATGGAGTTACAATTTTTTACAGTAACTTTAAATTGATATTATTATTGATAAGTATTTTTTTTATATTCAAAAATATTATGAAATTACTAAGTAAGTACAGAGGAGGGAGTCATGAAATGCAAAGAAATAAGGGTATTTTCAATGGAAATGTAAGTGGATAAATTCAAAGATTTAATAAATCCAAACGGAATATCTGATTGACTATTGACTTTTTCTCTTTGCTTCCTGATGAATAAAACAAATAAAACTATGAGGTTCCGAGCTCAGAAACAGGAAATATTTTGCTCTTATATCAACTAACTAGTTGTATCAACTATACTACAACTAGTTATATCAAGTAACAACTAGTTATATCAACTATAAGTTCAAGCCTATCGCCAACAAAATAGAAAGAAAAACTAACTCGTTTAGAACCCAGGAAATTGTAGACTATTCATATCGGTTCATAGATGTATATTTTGTTTTAGTTGTAATCGGAAGAGTACTTCTGGTTGTAAATTAATCCTACCATTCCACGTTGCCTCAGGACCCCTTCTGAGATCCGTAACACCCCCTCCCCCTCATACAAAAGAGGAGACCTGCGAAGATATATCCTATTAGTGTTCCGTATCTACCATTAGCGCTTCCATCCAAATGGGGCAAAAAACTTGATTTTTTAATCGCTGTTAATTTGAATTAGTTTTTGCCAAAAAAAAATTAGTCTGCTTAATTATTTTTTTTATTACAGGCCGAATTTACTTTAAATATAGATTTAGAATGTTACTGATATAATTTTAATGAAAGTTCTGTCTTGCTTTCCTCTTGGCAACTAGTTATCTTTACGTATGTGTCTATATTTAAACATATACCTAACTATAAATATTTAAGCATATTTCATTACCAAAAGTGACGTTTATAATTGTAATGACGTAGCAGATTTTTAATTATAATAAGTGTTTCTGAGGACTTTTAAATTACATACTAATAACATTAATTAAATGACTATTTCTTACCATACTTAAAATTACAGTACCAAGGTGTTTGGTATGAAATCTCGAAGTACCCGTGCGATGAGGAGATTCAAGGCCAGTGCGCTTCAGCCGAATATACGACCGAAGGCGATGAACTCATCGTGAAGAACACCCATGTGGTAGACGGTGCTCAGACACACATTGAAGGCAAGGCTAGATTTGCTCCCGAGGCTAACAACAGCTCTGCGAAACTACTCGTCGCGCTGAAGTTCGGAGGTGACTTTAAGACCCAATCTATTATTTGAATTATATTTAAGAAAATTTCTCATAAAAAAAGTAATTGCAATGTACTGTGGGGTCAAGTGAGATGAATCTAATATAGAAATAATAATTGGTGAGAAACCTATAATGGCATAAAAACTTTCAGTCAGTGTAAGAAATAAGGGAAAAGGATATAATGTAGGCTGACATTTGAGTATAACATAAGCAGGCTTAATATTTTTCCTATTTTTGCTGATAAAGGAAGAGAGAAGCAACAACAGATTTTATTTAAGATTCAATATAAAATAATTATATTGGTTCAAAATAACAATAAAATATTTTAAATCAACTAATTTTTCTACACCGGTTATTATATCTTTAAAAATAAAATGTTCTTTGAACTAAAGGACTTGGAATGTATCTGAAATAATGTGCATAATTAAATATTAAAACGGAAACCAATAATGGGTAGCTTATTGGGAATAACATCTCTAATCCAAGGGTAACGAGATTGAGCCGAAGTATGTAAATTACCTGTATCTTGAGACTAAACTAATTTTGATTTTGAAACTTTGTCATTGAAGTAGAACGTAATCAGAAGATCAATAATAAATATTTAAAACTTGAAATAGTTCGTACTGTTGACATTATATATTTTGATTTTTCTTTAAATTTGAATAAAAAAAATAATATTTGAACACTCCTTAAGCGATATACTAAAAAGAGGTAAACTAAACAAAAAAGAAATATGCATCCACATGAAATAAAGCAAGAAAGAGATATAGGACTTATATCGGTCGAGGTGCAACACCTCCCAACCTCTAATGAAGAAAAAATAGCGGTTTTCACATTTGGCAGTGAAAACAATTCTCTTTATCACTTCGCTTTACGAAATAAAAATAATGTGAAATACAAATAATCTTTGTCTCAGTTTTTCTCTTATTTGCGTATGTATAAATACAAACTTCGAGAGCGAAACAGACGATCATCTTTTCCGCTTCTCGCTAACTTTATACCTTTCAGCTGCCGACGCCTTACAGATTTCAATTATTATTGATAACGTCTCCAGGAACTGCCATGTACCCATGAGGCTATCGTACCTCAATATGATGAATAACACAGTTTAGGAGTCCCATTTTTCTTATGTGATGGTTGTTTATCTAGTCACGTATATATGCTTAAATATATAATATAATAATTCAATAAAAGAACATGGAAAATTACTTTCTATAATCCATCGTACTATACTTTGTTTGCTGCTGATGCTCTTTGTTTTAACTACTTTACGAATACCTAATATTTTTACAAATTCCTTATTTACTATGTATATTATTTATTCCTTGTATATGAATTTTCAGTAAATATAATATTTCGAGTAAATGTAATATACCTGCATTTCAGTAATATAATATAGTTGTATTATTTTTTTATAATAATTGAATAAAACACAAATATTTTGCAGATGTGACTAAGGAATCTCCACTTTGGATTTTGGCTACCGACTACTCTCAATATGCTCTCACATATACTTGCAAGTTCGACGAGAAGACAAACAAGCACAAAGGTATATAATTTTAGGTATTCTATACTTTAAAATATGATGTGAAAAAACAACAATTACAAACAAAAGAACAAATACTGCCATTGTGCATGCTATTATTCCAATAATGAAATCTTAAGGACAATTGCAAGACATGATAGTCATTGTGTGTAAATATAGCAATTATATCACATTTTCAGATCACCCTCTTTCGAATAATACAAAAACAGTAATAGTGGAATATTATACAATCCTCCCCGGACATATTTTCCTCGCTTTTCGCAAATTGAAAACGTTCAGTTTAGGGTATTACGGTCGATATTCAAGAGGCTCCTGCGCTAATCACCTTTTTCCCATTATAAAAAATACAGTGATAATGGGATGTTATATAATCCTCCCCGGACATATTTTCCTCGCTTTTCGCAAACTAAAAATGTTCAGTTTAAGGTATTATGGGACGGTATTCAAGAGGCTCCTGTGCGATCAACTCTCTTCCCATTTCCCTGCACGCTCCCCCATCTTTGCCGCTGATCAATGTATATGTGGCGAAGATTAGATTTAATATTCTAAGTAACCGTTTGATACCAAGATGCAACAAAAAAGTGCAGATCGTGCTCATTGCATCCTCTACTTACGAAGAGGATAGACTTAACATAATTTGCTACATTGTTCCCAATTTTTGAAAGGCAGATAAATTCTATAAAGGGATTTTTATTTCTTATACGGAAGCCAAGCAGCCTAAAAGTTTTCTTTTCAAATCGGTGATAGATACTTTAGTTTTATTTACATGCATAGATGTGGACATAGTCTTAAAAGTATATTAATTACTGATCGACCGAAAGTATATGTGCGAGTACCACAACAGCATGAACCGTTTTCAGATATCACGATAAAAACTATGCTAGTCCCAGGGTAACGAAGACGAGTCTCTCGACTTCGTATATTGTCTTCATTTTTAAATTTTTGTATTCTTGTTTTTAAATCGTTCTCTGTCTTATCTAATAGGTTTTATTTTATTAATCTACATATTTTTTGTTGTTTATTTCCTCCAAATACATTTTTATTATTAATCTTCATTTACCCATTCCTTATGAGTGACCAAAATTGATTATTTTACTAAAAACTTTTTCCTACATTCTTCTATGTTATAATTTAAATGACTGCATTATTTTTTTGGTCCATTACGTACAAATTTTCTAAACATATTAATATACCACCACATTTCATAGAGTTTTACTTACGTTCATCCTTCTTTTAAGATGGTTGTCACAATTACGCCTTAATATCAATTCGTTCTTATTGAAAAGTCTTATAATATTACATATTTTTAAATCTTCAAACTTTTTTACTCTGAGATATACTCTGGATATACTCTAGTCTCTAATAAATAATAATGATACTAAATATATATAAAAATTTTTATAATATTATAAATAATTATTCTTTAAAAATATCGCCATTTAGAGGAAAGAAAAAATTAGTATGTACCATACTTTTAAACGTAGATTATATTTAAAGCTGTGGTCACACATTTTTAAAAATATTTATACATTTATGCTGGTTGCTTCAAAAATAAATTGATACATATATATATATATATATATATATATATATATATAAATATATATATATATATATATATATATATTGAAACATTAAATGTTATCATACTAATAAAACTCTTCTTCAATTTACCAGTTTACAGCTGGGTACTTTCAAGAACAAAGACCCTGGAGAAGGAAGCGAAGCAGGCTGTGGACGACGCAATTAAGGCTGTCTCGGAACTCGATGAGACCAAATTCATTCAAACAGATTTCTCTGAAGCAGCATGCAAATTCACGAAGACCGTTCTCATCACAGAACCACCAAAGACAGCTTAACTTTGTTTGTGATTTGTTTATGACAAACTTTAACACTATCTAATTTGTTCCTTGCGAACAAATGGAGACACAAAATGGTCACTTCTGATCATGGTAATAATATTAAGTATCGAGCTCTAGGTCGTCCCTATGAGTACGAAACGTCTTTGATATTTTGAAATTTATATATTTATATATTTATATCGATATTTTGTTTAGAATTACTTGTAGGTAATATGACCGAGACAAACGTTTGTATAGAGTCATATCTTTAAATTCTTCTTCCAACATTAAATGCATGAAGTATCATTTCCAATCGTAATGGTGCTTAGATTAAGTCGACATATGTACGTACATTTTTTTTAGTTTCTTATTAATTACGTTATTAATACATATCGTATATCCATTTACTTTGCGTCTAGACTATAGAACTTTTTTACGAAATAAATATAAATAATTATTAAAATTGAAATGTGTTTTATTAACATAATTTTTAGTTAAGTGTATCGGATCTCTTAACGGCTAGAATAAGATTTTAATCATACTTTACACTTAACATTAAATTACTTTTAAATAAAATAAATATATAAGAAATAGCAATCGTAACGGCAAAGAATTCAAGTGCTGATAGCACTGATATGATAACCATGATAGTCATTCGTTTGAGGAATTACAAAGTAGAAGGTAGGTTAATTTTCTGCTACTAAAGATAATTTTCACTTAAAGTATTTCACATGCTAAGAACATAATATTAGGCCACTTAATTTCCAATTCATACTTTTATTTTTACTGGTATATTGAAAGTATATTTGTAAAAATATCTCGATCAGAGACTTCAAAAACTCTCGCATGATTAATTTATTTATACACCACGGTGTAATATTATACTATTATAAAATATATGTTATACTGTTGTGAAATATATGTTATACTGTAAATACCTCATGTATTTAAGAAATTACTTATTTCCTATAGGTTTTAGAAAATGGATTATTTTTAAACAAGTTCGTGTAAACATTTCCACATACCAAAAGTATAATTATTTTAGGTACGGATCCTTACAATACTATTAATTAATATTGGGACACGGGGTCGTATTTGAAATAAATTGTGAGTGTTTCAGTGGTATCTAGTGAAGAGATTAACTGGCTTCTAAGTAGTTTTCCATAAAAGTAAGATTGCCCAAGATTATGAGGTGCAGGTCAGTGTTAATGTGCAGTAAGTTGTCTCATTGCCACGGTTTGTCTATGTTCCTGTTATTTGCTATAAAGTGATTATCAAAAATTGTTTTCCAGTTATAGTCTTTGACAAAAAGTAAAAGAAAATTGTTGATAATCACTTTTTAAAAGATGATAATAATAAGATGTAAGATTTTGATATCGGTTACGAACTGAAACTGAAATAAAGTTCAACAGTGGCCAGTTTAAATTTTATCGTCCCAAATTTAAATTAGAATTACGAAGATATAATATAGAAAATTGAGCTCACCTTGTGCCGTCCAGGGCTCATTAGGTAATACTGATTATTTTTTTAAATATAACTTTTCAGGAAAGATTGACGTTACGCTTGAACTAAAAGTTCTAATGTTATTTTTACATTAAAGTTATTCTAATGCCTTAATCACTACGCTAACAAATAGCTTAGAAAAATCGGTAAAATAAGGCACTAGGATAATAAAATAGTTCCAATTTCCCACACGCATGCTGCAACTACTTATAAACTATATGGCTACACTTACGTTATTTGTATTTATAATAAAAAAAATTATGTCGTTTTATTAAAAATAAACGTACAGTTTAACGGAATACTATTTTATGCCATCAATGGTAAGTTGTGTTTTCTACATATTTAGGAATATATTCAGCAGAGATAAACATTGAGTAACATTAATATAGCGTTTAAATCATAGGTGATTCTAATGTTAAAGGCTATTTTAATTTTAATGTTATCTTATGTTATATGCTCAGAAAAATAGGTTTCTTATATTGCCGTTGTTTAAATATATCTGCTGAACACACTGTGAAAAAATTAAAAAATGTGTTATTTTTATGCGAGTATGTAATACCCTCACGTTTAATTTTCAGAAATTCTTATTATTCTGTGTATGTGTATATTATAAAGGTGAGGATTGACAAGGCCGTATCCCAAAAAAGTTATATTTTCAACATACAGATACATAGCACTATCATAAATTATTTTTTTATTAACGTTTAATTGCAGACATAACATATAACGAAGTACTAATAGTTTTCAGTACCAAACTTGTATTAGTAAGGAAATATGTAATATATAAAAATATATATATTTAACACTTATCATAAATAATTACAAGATTATGATAGTGAAAAAAAAAACACAGGATTTGGGAATATCGTGTTTATTAAAAGTGCTATAACAGATTAGAACATGATCACATTAGGTTATGAAATGAAGGAAGCGATTCTTGTAGCTTGCCTCATTGTGAAATCTAGTGAAGTGATTAACTGTCTTCCAGTATAATTCTCGAGAAAAAAGCTAGCCATTTTTTAGTATAATTCTCAACGAAAGAACTAACTATTCAGGGATGGTTCATAACGCTAGAGATGATAAAGATATAATGAATTTTAGACCTACCGGTTTGTACGCATAAAGAAGTCAGATCGCCATAAAGATCTCCAAACAAAAGTTATTTCGGTCTCACGTTGCTTCAAAGACAGCACGCCTTATGGAACTTTCGTCAATGGCTGTATCCCGTTCTGCTGACAGAACTGATAAAATATCGCAACAAGATATAATTAAAATATCACCACGAGATGTAATATTATATTAAATAAGCGAAATAAATTTTGTTTGACTTCTTTATGCGTACAAACCGGTAAGGTCAAAAATTGATTATAGCTTTATCATCTCTAGCGTTATAAACCATCCCTCAATAGCTAGTTCTTTCCTTGAGAATTATACTAAAAAAATCACAAATAGCAGACGTAGGGAAATACACTTTATTATATTCCCGTTTAAGTTTACAAATAGAACTCTTAGGAAATAATTATCTAAAATACATTTTAAGTTAAATTTTAAACCATTGGATTAACAAAATATTCTGAAATATACCATAAATCTTGTGAAATTTTCCTTTCAATATACTGCACAAATTAGTTTCTGTTGTGACAATAATTCTACGATTGGGCACTTTAATACCGTTCGAGAAAATTTCAAAGGAAATTCTGTTTGACATAGTTTGTACACATATTATTTCAAGAAATGGTAAGTATGTACTTAAAGCAAGCTACTGCAAGCAACAAGAATATTTTCAGTAGGATAAGGTGTAACAGTTCTTCCTTTAAAAAAAAGAAAATGTGTATTTTCCAAAACACGTATGATACATTTTTATTTACGATAAATCCAAGATTTATTAACTATACCTGTTTTACTCGTAGCATTCGTCATATAGTTATAAAAATTAAGTGTCTTAAGATGTTGTCCTAACTGAATTATTCATTTTTATTCCAAAAATTAAATATTGACATTTCATTAACAGCCCTTCGAAAAATGTGCGCCGCTTATGCTAGTTTATCTTTATATACATAATTATATACATAATTATATACATAATTATATTAATTAAGGTTATTGAGGCCTTTACTTATAGGATCGTATTTAAATTATAACATTTATTCTTAAATGAATAATCCAAATCAAATATGAAGAAAACTCTATTTTAAAATTACTTTAACCCTTAAAGATATAATTTTTACACTTTATAGAACGCGTTCATTAGTCCATTTCTACATGTTCCGTTTACTTAATTTGCAAAAATACTTGCTCGAATACCATTGGAGTTTTAGTACTTCTATTTTCTTCCATTTCTTCCCTACTTCTATTTTCCATTACTTCTCTACTTCTATCTTACTACTTCTATTTTCTCTACTTCTATCATCTACTTCTATTGTTTTACATTACTTCTATTTTATCCCTTATTACTTTAAGAATTGTCTTCATGGAGCCATTACTGCACAGATTGAGTAATGACAACGATATTGAATAGTCATTCCATATATTTCCTGTTAGTGATCGTCCGTACTGTTAGTGTCAGTATATCGTATCTGTTTTTCACGGAAATCGTTTCAAATACATCAAAAAGTATTGAAAATTATAAACGGCCGCATAAACATGTATATTATCTTTTTATTGGTGGGCTTTATTGTTTTTGCTCAAGTGTGATATAATAATTATAAACTTTGAGTATTTTTCGTCATGATTAATTGAAAAGGTTCTAAAAATTCTCAGGTTTACGGGACATTTCACTTTTTTATTATATGAAATAAGCCAAATGAATACATGTGTACGTGTTTTGTTTTCCTACGCCTGTGAAGATCGTGTTAGGCAATATTGTAGTCGCACTGAAAAATATATAGGATATCTTTGCAAAAGGGCGCGTTAGTGATGATGAACAATATTAGGTAATGTTAAAATTACACAAAATTCTTCACTATTAACAATATAATGTTAAATGGCAAAATTTAAAAATATAAATTATTACCAAAATTTTTAAGTGTGCCTGAAAACAACAACGTAGTGCATTCATTGCGCAAGATATAATTTCGTAAAATATTAATATTTGCATCTAGGTTCAAATGTGTATGCACCCAAATTAATGGACTATTGGTTTCTTTTTAATTCCAGATAATAAATATTTAAAGCATTTTACTCCCTTTAGGCGCAGGTTTTTATTATGATAGATAGAATAGAGTCTATGCTAGAACGATTTTGATAATAATACTTTACTAACGCAATATTTCACTTAAAGAAGAAAATTGAAAATACAAAAGCTCGATTTTCAAGAAGACTACTTTAAAAACACAGTTCACTTTTTGTAGGAGTATAATATATTACGGCAAAATTAATGTAACAAATGTTTATCAATATCATTTCTGTAAGCAAATTAATTTTGAAATGAAATTTTTAAGTTCCGAATATTGAAAGATTTATATTTCTGTTTATAGTATTTTTTTTTCTGCCATTAATTAGTGAACATGATTCGAGTCTGATTCATTAGAACACTTTATGTGGAATGTAATAAAATACTAATCTTACTAGCTAGACTAAATGAAAGAGTTTATTTCGATTTCATGAGCAAACCATCATTTTTGTGTAATTTATATTCATTATTTGTATGTAATTTATACTATCGTTAGTGAAGGCAGGATGTATTTTGTTCATATATCCTGTTTTATATGGTCAGTGTAATTACAGTATAGTGAGGCACATCTACTGTAACTACAATGATAGTAATCTAAAATACATTTTCGGTATCTCTATTTATAAATATTCCAAATGAAATACAAATTTGTCAGGAGTAAAATTGTCATACTGTTTTTAATTTCTTGTTTATACGCATCTGTAATGAATCTGTTCCGATCATTTTCCAACATTACTACACATAAGATATATTCATACATTTGATGTGCTAGAATATATTGCACATTATAAAAATATCATATAGTAGAGAAGAAACTTGTCTTAACTTTTAATTGTGTATCATTTTGAGGTCAAGTTCAGCGTACCGCAAAGTTGGGATTAAATTAGTCAAATTAAATTTGGAGAAGGTTTTGACTGGGCAAAATTATGTATAAGGAGGACATTATTTAGGGTGCAATTAATGATTTTGAGAATGTCATATAAAATTAGGTGTTACTGCTAAGAGATTGAGTATTTTGTTGTAATTGAAGCATTATTTCACGTGTATATCAGATGTACAAAATACTGAAAAATTAAATTACCACTAGCTGTGCTCGTGACTTTGCGTGGAATTCGGAGTAAGAAAAGTTATTGAGACTTATTCGTGTTCCTTTTTCTCTTAAAATCCTATGAGCATAAAATTTTTTAAAAACGCTAATAGATAACATCGGCAGCCAAACCGATTCTGTCGGTTTTGATATTAGTATGTACAACGAACGTGAATTAAATATTGACGTATTTCTTTATTTGTGAACCAATCGAAATGAAACCGAAATGTTACCCCAAGCTAATCTAAATACATCACTGAAAACTGCATTTAAATTGATTCAGTCGTTGTTGAGATTAGCGTGCATAACGAAGGTGCGCACAGACACACATAAAAACAGACAAACCGACAAACAGGAAATAGTTCGAAAAACTTTCGTTTTAGACTTGGTAGGGTGTCTTTCATAGGTGGCACTCAATTTTACTTAATCATATCTAATGTACAGAGTAATTTTTTTTACGGTTTTATTATGTATGTAGAGAATGTCCACACTTATATGTTTTAAAGTCTCTTTAGCAGCACAGCGGGTAGCAAGATACTTTTTCTACCTTATATGTGATATCGTTTACTGAAATTTTGAAACCAGTTTGTTTCTCTACTTGTACTTATTACTAGTTAATAAGTAGTAAAATTATTAAGGGTCACACAGTACATGTAAATTTTTTAAGACCAGCCACAATTATTTCATACCTTTTTTATGGAACTGAATATCTGCCTACATTTCTGTTACAATTAATGTAAATTAGTTATTGGTATTTTTTTTATACGAATAAATAATAAGAAAGAAGAGTAATAATAATACAGACGTTATTAGCTTCCTTAACTTTTGTAATAATGTGTTTAACTCCGAATAATGCCGGCTCAAATTTTATTACTGAAGAACAAAATATTTTACGTCTATTAATTATCTTTTCACATCCTCTCTTTTTTGTTTGTGTTTTATTATTATTCTTCATTTACATTCAATTAAGTTCAAATTGTAAGTGATTTACAATCAATTTGAAAAGTTTTGTTTTCAGGCAATTTAATACATCTATTTTAATGACAAGCGATTTCGTTTTATTTTTTTGATTTCGATATTTTCTGTTTTTTTCCTTTTTTGAGATTTTAGTGTTCTCGTCATCGATTCGATTGATATGAATACTCTCATCATAGGCATTTATGACTATATCTCAGTCCAATTGCTGTCGATGACTAGAATAGAAAGTTGTATTTCCGAAAATTCTTTTCAAAAATCCCATAATTTGAGAATTTAAAAGTGATTTAAATATTATAATATTATAAATAACATATATATTATAACAGTTTTAATTTTTTATAAACTACTTGAAACTGCTTATAAGGTTAGAATATCAATGTGAAAATGATATTAATGTGCAAAAGAATTTTATTTTGAGTGTTTATTTGAGAATATTCTTTTTATTTAATAACTTCCAAAATCAATTTCTCTTATGCCAAATGTACACTTTACATTATGTTTGACATTTCTTAGTATCTACAAGTATTCAAATTCTAAACATAATTAAATTTAATGGTTATTCAATAAAAGCAAATGAAAAACAAGCATATAAAGAAACGTAACAAACATTGAAGAAAACAGCTCATATAATTTGATTCGTTCAAGTCTAATTATATTGTTCAAGTGTAATCAATATGAAACTATCGAAAAATTTCTAAATATACGGGATAATAGTTTATTATTTACTCCACATAATTAATAACGATTTAACATAAAACTACCAGAAAAAGCTAAAGAAATTGTTAAATAGAATATATTTGAAGTGTAAAATTGAATATCACCATTATTCGGTTCGTTAGAAGCATCTGGTAGTATTGTAGAGTGTACATCAGATCCACTTTCTACTCCATTTTCTCCACTATTGGGGGTTTCAGTTTCATCGCTAGTATTAACACTTCCATTACTTTCATTGCCGTTTCCATCTGTTGCAGAACTCTCGCCTGCAGGTGGTTTAACAATACTATTTTCGTCACTGGTATTCTCACCTGTATTTTCCGGTTCTAAGATTTCTACAGTATTATTTTCATCGCTTTTATCACTTTCATTACTTTCGCCGTTAGGTGGAATAACACCATTACCTTCACCACTTTCTTTTTCAGTTTCACTACTTTCCCCACTAGGATTAATATTTCCATTACTTTCACCGCTAGGTGGTGCGCCTCCACCAGTTTCAGGACTTTCACCTCCAGGTGGTTTAACAACATTATTTTCATCAGTGGAATTATCCCCACCATTGTCTGGTTCTGAGTTTTCTTCAGTATTAATTTCGTTACTATTTCCATCCTCGTTACTTTCGCCGTTAGGTGGAATAGTACCACTATCCTCTCCACTTCCTTTTCCAATTTCGCTATTTTCCCCGCTAGGATTAACACTTCCATTATTTTCATCGCTGGATGGTTCACCTACGCCCGTTTCAGTAGTTTCACCTACAGGTGGTTTAACAGCATTATTTTCATCGGCAGAATTATCCCCACCATTTTCTGGTTCTGAGTTTTCTTCAGTATTAATTTCGTTACTACTGCCACCTTCATTACTTTCGCCATTAGGTGGAATAATACCACTATCTTCGCCACTTTCTTTATCAATTTCACTATTTTCACCGCTAGGATTAACACTTCCATTATTTTCATCGCTAGATG
Organism: Druceiella hillmani; assembly: GCA_039881145.1. Lineage (NCBI taxonomy): Eukaryota > Metazoa > Arthropoda > Insecta > Lepidoptera > Hepialidae > Druceiella > Druceiella hillmani. Next base: position 2,672,581 of record JAYKKI010000040.1, on the reverse strand, counting down.
GTTCGCCTACACCCGTTTCAGTAGTGTTCTCACCTCCATTTTCTGGTTCTGAGTTTTCTCCATTATTATTTTCATTGCTATTTTCGCTTTCATTACTTCCACCGTTAGGCGGAATAATAACACTACCCTCGTCACTACCTTTTACGCTTTCGCTATTTTCACCGCTAGGATGAATATTTCCATTATTTTCATCACTAGGTGGTGCACCTCCACTAGTTTCGGAACTTTCGCCTTCAGGTGGTTTAATGACATCATTATCATCACTAGAATTATCGCCACTATTTCCTGGTTCTGAGTTTTCTTCAGTGTTATTTTCGTCACTATTGCCACCTTCATTACTTGCACCATTAGGTGGACCGCTATCTTCACCGCTAGGATTAACATTTACATTATTTTCATCGCTAGATGGTTTGCCTACACCCGATTCAATAGTTTCACCTTCAAGTGGTTTAGAAACACTGTTCTCACCTGCATTTTCTGGTTTCAAGTTTTCTATAGTATTATTTTCATCGTTATTGTCACTTCCATTACTTTCATCGCTAGGTGGTCCAGGTGGTTTAACAACATTATTTTCATTACTAGAATTATCCCCACCATTTTCTGGTTCTGAGTTTTCTTCAGTATTCATTTCGTTACTATAGTTATCTTTATCACTTTCGCCGTGAGATGGAATAGTACCACTATCCTCTCCATTTTCTTTTTCAATTTCGTTATTTTCTCCGCTAGGGTTAACACTTCCATTATTTTCATTGCTGGACGGTTCACCTACACACGTTTCAGTACTTTCGGCTACAGGTGGTTTAACAACATTATTTTCATCACTAGAATTATCCCCTCCATTATTATTTTCATCGTTTTTTTTACTTTCATTACTTTCATCGTTACGCGGAATAATAACACTACCCTCACCACTTCCTTTTACGCTTTCTCTGTTTTCACTGCTGGGATGAATACTTCCATTATTTTCATCGCTAGGTGGTTCATCGCCACTAGTTTCGGAACTTTCGTCTTCATGTGGTTTAATGACATCATTATCTTCACCGCTACGATTAACACTTCCATTATTTTCATCGCTAGATGGTTTGCCTACACCCGTTGCAATAGTTTCACCTTTAGGTGGTTTAATAACACTATTTTCATCACTAGTATTCTCACCTCCATTTTCTGGTTCTGAGTTTTCTCCAGTTTTATTATTATCTCTCCTACCACTTTCAGTACTTTCGCCGTTAGCTGGAATACTACAACCATATTTGCTACTTCCTTTTTCAATTTTACTATCTTCGCAATTGGGATTAACACCGCCATTATTTTCATAGCTCGATGAGTCGAATATGTCAGTTTCAGAACTATCGCTTCCCGGTAATTTAATAACACTCTTGTTATCATTTATATTCCCTTCTGTGTTTTCTGGTTCTACGTTTTTACCAATATCCTTTTCATCGATGCTGCCACTTTCATTTTCGCCATAGGGTGGACTTTTACCATTTTCTCTACTACTATTTTTCTCAGTTGCTCTACCTTCACCGTTAAGATTGAGACTTCCAATATATTTATAATTAAGTAAACCATCTACTCCGGGTTCAATACTTTCGTCCACAGGTGGTTTAAAATTAAGCTTTTTGTTATTAGAATCTCCAATGTTATTAACTCTATCAATATGACCGTCAGTTCCACTATTCCATTTAATCGGTGAAACAATGTTACAACTTTTTGTACTTGATTCATTTTTTTTAATAACGCGCCTGTTCATTCCTCTGGAGACAAGTTTTACCTTTTTGCCATGAGATGCTTCAATGCTACTATTTTCATCGCAAATATTTTTATTTATGTTTCTACCATCATTGCTTTTAAGATCTGAATTACTCTTAATAACATTGATTAATAACGAAACATCAATATGGCTTTGATATCTTTCTTTTTTAAAATTTTCTCCCATTTTATTCAATATTACATCATTAATATCCATAGTGTGGCTATCAAGCGGGCTTTTCAAACTGGGTTGCCGTTTTTTTCCTATAAAATTTTCAACTTTAATTTTTCGATCATCATCTTCGTTATTTGTTTGAATTTTGTTGTCAATTTTAATTTTTCCGTCATAATTTTGTCCACCATCCGTATATTTTTTACCGAGTTGTAAGTATTCTTTGTTACTAAATACTTTACTGTGGATATTGTCAGTATACAATAATGCAGTGGTCTGATCGCATATTTGTGGAATGTCATTGAAATTATTTTTTAAAGTACTCGACTGAGATATAGTTCGATTTATAATAGTATCAGCTTCCGTAGAAATATTCAGAGTGCGGCTCAGCTTCCAACTAGATACTGCAATGTTAAAAAAATACAAATAATTTTATATTATAAAGAAATAATTTTTACATAAAATAATTTTGTTCGATAAATTGGATTCACCTGTGAGTTGCTAAACATGAATAGATCTGCCTACTTTACACCGCGAGGAGATAGAAAAACATTTTTTAAAAACCATGTTAATTTTTAATTTATTTTTTTTTCTTTTTCCCATTACGAAAATTTAATATTTTTCTTTATATTTTCCATTTTTGTTTTCATATTATTCTTTTTTATATCACGTATATTTTAGGATACTTCTTCAAGCCATGATAGTCGATATAACACTTTTCAGAAAAATGCACGTGACATGAGGGAAAATATTTTCGTGTAAAATTAGAGCGAGCAATAAATATTTACACATTTTCGCTTTTTGTTTTTTGTAATCTTAAAAGAAACATAAAGAAAAGTATTTTTTCCTTAGATCTTAAATTCATTAATTTAATATTGTTATAAATGTAGTACTCAGCAACATCTATTGCCCTTATCTTGGATAATTTTGATCGTTTTTGTATATTTTATCAAATAAACTTCAACATCCTTGCATTGCCTGATGCACTTTGTATGAATCGTGTAAACAATATTATAGTTCATTTTTTAAAATTATGTTAGTTCAGATTGTATTAGAGTGCTGATTATGAAGATAATTGTAGATGCAGAACCCTGACAGAATTTAAATCGTAGTCGTATTTTTTTAGAATTTCGTCGTACACTTGCAACTGTTATTGCACCAGGTAAGATAAAGACACAGGTAAGATTAATAGCCTAGGTTTTCATTTAAATTGGGACTGCATAAGACTATATAGAATGCAATTTCATGGGTTTAGAATCACTAACCGTGATAAAATTCAGTCCCAGAAAAAAAAATAGTTGGCATATTTAAAAACTAATAACTTCGTTTAAAATTCGACCATTATCTCATACATATAAAAAGCGCTAGAAAGGAATCGAAATCTTTGAATATGTATTTCTGAAAATATCGTGTATTTTACGAATTTTCCACATATTTACGTATGGTGTTAGTTACTGTGTTGTTTGGGGGGATGTTCTATTCCTAAAAATTGGTGTAATTATAACACAGAGAAATTTATCAAAATAACTTAAAATTAGTCCCATACCATTATTCATTGCCATAATTAGGATTGTGAAACAAATTGAAAGTTTCACTAATTTTCCTTCTTCTCAAGTCATTCTCTTCTTTATCAGAAAGCGAGTGTTGTAATTCTAATAACGATTTTTTTTGCCGGCTAAACACTAACGTGATCTTTTTTAAAAAATTTTGTTTATAATTTTATTTATATGTTTCAAATTGAAGAATATTGCTTAAGTTTAAAACCTGATACTGTAAAACTATCACTTGAAATGAAAGTTGTATTTATATTTATCCCACCAACAAAACTTTTCATCTATCTCCTCCAGAGCAGCTATTTACTCAAGTTTATAAATCGAAGTAACTTTCGATGCGTATTGCCTAATCATTAGTTACTTGCTCAATTTTGAATATATTTTTAAACTATTCAAAGTACAAACAAAAAAGCGCAATAATACAAGAAAGACAATTGAATAATATAATTATGAGAAATACGTGAGAATATGTATGATGTCAATGTATTGGTAATTTAATAAGGAAGGAAGAAAGTTAGGAAAAACATCTATTTTCACACAGACGTATCTCATTTTTTTCAAGTAAAGGCAATGTGTATGACATCCAGTCGTGCGATAGCAATTTGTACAAAAACTTAAAAACCTTTTTTATCAATCATATTTTTTTTATTTTACTAATCTAGTCATTAATTACATTTACTTGATTATATGTGCAAATTTCAGATATTTTTTAAATTATTGCAAATATTTTAGCCAAGAAAGTTAACAAGCGTTTAGAAAAACGGTCGCTAAGGGGTTAAGTGACGTCAGCTAAGCTAAGCGTAAGCTAAGCGTAAACTAGAAAAGTATGAGTATATTTACCTTTAAAATTGGAAAATCCATCAAAAGCGCATGAATATAGCAAAGCGTAGTCATTACTCTTTATAGTCAAGACGATCAGGTCGATGTCTTCTGTAAAAATATTTCAATTTTTCTAATTTCTAATATTTTTTTAAAGAAATGTTGCAATATTTTTCTGTTAATAACTTATTTTTTAAAGTATTTTATACATGAACAAATAAACTTGTTAATCTAACTTACAATTGTGTACATTCTGATAAAAAAACCATAAATACTATCATATTTCAATTTATAATTAGTTTAAAATGTCACAGTTTCATTTGAAATAAAGAAAAGGTATTTTAACTGATAATGTATTCAGTAATACTCCTAATCGGACCAAATACAATTCTCCCAACTAATAGAAAGCGATATTGTAAATTAAAATATAACATCACGTTGAGATACAAACATTATTTGCATGTGTTTCAGCCCTCCTTGTTCGTCTCGTAATTTTAACAAAATTATCTAAAAATTTGTATGAAAATAGTAATTTAATGTTCATTTTACTGCCAATGTCTTTAAATTAATTAAGCATCGAGATGCTTCACTATATCGATATAATTGTTTGTCTTAAAATTGCCCAGAAAAAAATTGGTGAGTAATAGAAAAGAAGTAGCAAATTTAATTTTTTATATCAGAAAATTCCTGAAAACATTCCTGAAATATTTTATGCATGGATAGAAAAATGGTTCTACTTGGGTAACCAAAGCATACCTATCACACATTCTTATTTAGTCATCAAAGAGTCTTTCAGGGCCAAAAAACTAATAGAGTATGGATTTTTTTTTATTGGAATGCCACAATAAAAAAATATTTTTAGTAAATCTGATAGTATTCTTCTTTTATAAAGATAAAGTGGGTGATTGGTGTAAAAGTATACATTTCAAGCTTCATAGTGTCAAAAATATTATCACTCTGTTTTTTGGTGATTTTTCATTGTATTAATATCAATTGTAATAAAATTTAACAGAATCATTTATACAATATCTCAACTTGATAAGTATCTCAAAAAAATTAATATATCGAACTGGTGATTACACTTTTTTGCTATGTTTTTGAATAAAATTTAAAAATTAAAAATATGAGGTTGTTCTAAAACTTGTTCTAAATCTATTTCATCCATATTGGTTGAAATAGATTTAGAACAAGGTCACTGCACTAAAGAAATTTTATTTTATTTTAAGCATATGTCACTTATCAAGTGGTATATATTTGCAACGCATGTTATATCCGGAAGAATCACTAGAGGAGGCACTTAAAGCGGAAACATTCTTGTTATTATCATTGAGGACACAGAAGATGAATAAGATTTTCTTTTTATTTTGTATAACATATGTGGAATATAATGTTTTCGTTTTTTTTTTCTTTATTCCATTTTACCTAACGAGTAATGAAAAGCGATGTTTCTTTATATCAAAGCATAAAGAGAATAATTAAATAACTACTTTCAACTTTATATTTTTATTTCAACTAAGGCATTTTTCTATAGATTCATATTCTATAATCAAGAATGAATACATGAATTGAACTATTTTGTGGAAGTATTGCAACAACGTTTTAAAGAAAACATAACTTGTATTAAATACAGAATATAAAATACTAAAACACAGATTCATGTTCTATAATTAAGAATGAATACATGAATTGAACTATTTTGTGAAAGTATTACAAAAACGATTTAAAGAAAACATAACTTTTATGAAATACAGAATATAAAATACTATAACACAGATTCATATTCTATAATTAAGAATGAATACATGAATTGAACTATTTTGTCGAAGTATTGCAACAACGTTTTAAAGAAAACATGACTTATATGAAATACAGAATATAAAATACTGTAACATATTCGGTGATTGATAAAATAATTGAAAGATTACTAAATAAAACTTGCTAAGTAAGAGAACACCTCGCATTAAGGGTGTTTTGCGTATCTTATGCACATATAAGCACTTAAGAGCATGAGATACTCCTATTAAACTACTTACGAATATTAACATTAATTTTAACCATGTAAATATTTTCTGTCTTATATCTTTCAAAGGCGTAAAATGTAATATATTTTTCAAAAATTATAAAATTTAGCATAATTACCACAATTTTCGAGCAAACTTTTAATAACATTGTCCTTCATAATTTTTAATTTATAGTTTAGTTTAAGTATTAATACGTGAAGAGAAAACTTTGTACTGCTTTTTAAGCACATTGCGCGCATGCGAGAGATTTGCATTGTTAAAGCATGCCTGCATGCAAACGGAGAAAGAGCACAGAAACCTAAAATTTATATATAATATTTGTTACAAATACACTAAATTACACATTAAAAATTCATTAAAAATGTATTATTTTAATTCAATAATAAAAGATTCATTGTTTACGTTCGTTCTGTCAATGTCAAACACATAATAGTCTGTGGTTAAACAGTCGCACGAAGTAGACCTTGTAGCCAAATAATTTAAAAATGTCAGATTGACTGAATGTGTTTCGAGTTGTGAATTTTGTGTGATTTCAAATTTTCATTTTTCAATAGTCTGTGGTATGTTCGTCAAAGCAAAAAAGCGTTTGTTTTATATTTTGTGACATAGATATGTGTGTTTTATGTGTTAATGAAATACAGCTTATTTAATATACACCGGTTGCAAAAGGAAAATTTTGTAACAGCAATCTGAATTAACTTACTCTCGCCTATCTATTGGTATTTGCAATAACGATAGTAGGTAAGTACATAAATACTGGGCCATCACTAGTATTTATTAAAATACCATTACTGATGTTTCAACGACAGTAATCTACTTCACTGCATATTTATTAAATACCATAAATATGTAATGAAGTACATTACTGTCGTTGAAACATTAATATTGGTATATTAATTAATGCTAGTGTTCGCCCAGTGTTGATATACTTACCCACTCACTTTGTTGAAAACACTAATAGATAGGCGAGAGTAAGATATTTCAGATTGCTACAGCAAAATTTTCCTTTTGCTACAGATGTATATTAAGCAAGTATACATTTCTGATATTAAAACCTTAAAAAAACTAACCATTAAAATCGCCCAAGTGTAGCACACCTTTCCTAGATAGTAAAAGCGCCGAAGTAGTAGTTTTGAAAAGCTGACCATTGGTTATTTGACTTTGCATGATTTTAAAGGTTTTTGTCGATGCGTCGTAGACGAAGTTGAATTTGGAACAGCTCGGTATTTGTTGTGGACTTGAAGTAGCTCTCTGTATCTCGTACCATTCTCCAGTTAACTGCAAATATATATTTGATGGAAAGATCATAAACAAATGGTACACTGGCAGTTGGGTGTCAAGCCTACCGCTTTGAAATCGAGCATGTTTGTATTTATAAATTTATGCACTTATAAATATTGACATCATATTTTTTCGTACAAATTTAAAATCTAATTTTTCTACGTTTTTCACAGGTATAAAGAAAAAAAAAATAAGTGCCTGTATTTTTTAAATTTAGTTATTTAGCGAAGTCTTTTTGTATTGAATTGAATATTTATATTGAGCAAAGTAGTTTTGTATTGAAGTACTTACTAAATCCCGTTTTTATTATTTTTTCCGATTATTTATATGCGTTATTAAAATTAGAAGGCCGAGAAAAGAATTGTCTCAAAAGAAGGGAAGGGACACATGTTTCTTGAGACTTATATCTCACGAAAGAAAGAGGGTATACAAAAATATTACGAGACATTTTTTATTGAATTTTCAAAATTCCACATTATAAAACAATTTTTCTTCCGCAAGTGCAATATACATAAAGGTAATTGTAAAATAATGTGAAGATACGTTTTATTTTCTCTATACGTAATTTAATTGTATCTTCAAGGAAAGTTTCATCGAGGATATAATTAATCGAATGTAGATATATGGAACTTAAATATGTCGAATTACGATCTGAAACGGTGAAGTCGAAATCCCACGTTGTAAAATAAATTTTTATCTGCAAGTGCAATATACATGGAGGTCATTTTAAAAAAATATGAAGATACGTTTTGTTTTCTCTATACGTTTACGTAACTTTAACTATATATTCAAGAACAATTTATTTACGATCGCTCTTAAATGGACAGACGTATATAATTAATAGAACTGAATTATGTCGAATCACGATTTGAAACGTTGAAGTGCTGTTAGAAATAAAAATTTAAGCTGGGTTTCCATATTGGAACAGCTCGGTATTTGCTGTGCACTTAAAGCAATCTATAACTCCTACCATTCTCCAGTTAATTGCAAGGATATGTCTAATGAATATATCATAAACGAAGTTTACGCTGACAGTTAGGTGTCAATCCCGCTGCTTTAAAACCAAGCTTGTTTGTATTCAATGCTTTTAAACCAAGCTTGTTTGTATTCAATGCTTTAAAACCAAGCTTCTTTGTATCCAATGCTTTAAAACCAAGCTTGTTTGTATTCAATGCTTTTCAACCAAGCTTGTTTGTATTCAATGCTTTAAAACCAAGCTTGTTTGTATTCAATGCTTTAAAACCAAGTTTTTTTGTAATCAATGCTTTTAAACCAAGCTTGTTGTAAGCACTATTTGTATTAATAAATGTAAGCATTAATGCAGTATAATAATTTTGGGAAATTGACAATTTATTCTCGTTGTAAAGAATTCCTTTATATTCAGTTATGTGCATAGTAACGTTACCCGGCGAATTTGTTTGTACATAATAGCTGTAGCAGCTTTTATGTACACACATGTATTAGTGAATGGATTAGTGATATTACAATATCATACAGATAAATAAATTGTATCGTATGGCTATCATTTTCAAATTTTCAGAATTGAATTATATTTTCTCTTTGCATATTCGATTACTAAACGATTCCAATTTTAAAAAAATGAGCGTGCTTTAGACCTTTGAATTAGAGGTAAAACTTCAAATTCACAAAATGTGAATTTTAAAATGAATTTGCAATTCTATTCACTTTAAACGTAGAATAATGTATTGAACGAAATAATAATTTATAAAATTGTTCAAGAACGAAATGAAATTACAAAATAATAAAAAAATCACTGTTCGCGTAACGCTAGCAAATTGCATATATATATGTATATATATATATATATATATATATATATATATATATATATTTAATGCACCCGCTATGAGAGGAAGGGAGAAAGAAAATGTGCGCGCGCACTGCTCTTTCTTGCTCCTACAGTGTGATACAGACACTAGGCTTGCACTGTGTCTTAGATATACGAAATATAACTGGCTATGAGAGAAAGAGAGAAAGAAAATGTGTTCTCGCACCTCTCTCTCATGTACAGTGATATACGAAACGTAACTCTCTCTCTCTTTCTGTCTTCTCTAACTTATATCTCCCTCTCAACTTCCGTTCGCCTCGCCCGATCATACTTTTCGTAACGCTCCCGTTACGCATTCACGAGCTTACTCCCAAGCCAAGCGTGCGTAAAGAAGTTTTACTTCAAAAAATTGTCATGCTGCCTGTATGTAGGTCTTGGATTTAGCTTGAAAACTACTGATGCTATTGCCAATATATATAGAGTGTAAATACTAACCCCGGTGGAGTGGTGGAATTTCTTCATGATATCTCAATAGATGATAAAATGGTTAAGTAGAAAGTTAAACGAAATCTCAGCCAAACGGATGGTGGACAGTGGTGGGCTGAAGGAACATATGAAAGCGGTGGGGGAATGGAGGGAAACTAAATATTTGTATCTAATGTAAGTGCATGAAATATTCACATTAAAGTGTAGCACTTGCTTTTCGGAATTTTATGCGGATAAAGTCGCAAAATTACTAGCAAATACATAAATGAGAGGTTCTCATTTATGATGTGATGAGAGACTAAAGCATCTCACCAGAGACATATGGAATTGGATGACATAGTATATTTATTTAGGAAAAATCAGTCATTCCATTTTGTTGGAAGTATAGCACAATATTTTCAAGGTATAATCCAGTAAACAGTTTATTTTTTTTCAGTGGCATGTATTGGAAATTACAATTGACCGACATTTAAGAAACTCATGAATTAATTTTTTTTTCTTGTCTGTGATCAATAAATAAACAAAATACGATATTTGCATACTTCTCAATTCATCACCCTAATTCTCATTTAAAACCTTATTTATTCAACCCTAACAACAATTTCAGTTATTTCTGGAAACTCGGAATTGTTTTCCTAAAAACGGGGAATGTAATGAAGCGAAGCCATCATCATTTCTATTATATCGATAGCTCGGTATAATACTGAGACACGAAAAATAGAGGAATACTGAAAAATGGTTAATGTTAAGAATTTATAAAAATTATCTTTTTCAAATTATTTTGCAAGATTATTATAATTAAACAGACTAATTTTATAAAATTAATTATTTACGAGGTACAGCGTGTCAAGAATTGTTTTCGCCAAATGACTCAATAAAAATTTATCGGATTAAAAAACATATAATTGCAAATTTATGGAGTATTAAATTTTCTCAAACATTCGTTCAATACTTCTTCAAAATATTCATAGTTTCGGATAAAGCCAGATAAATGTCTTAAAAAATGTTTTTTTAATGCTTTCAATAACTGTTAACTCATTATACATCAAAATATGTTTATCAATGTTGTAGTATATTTGATTTCATACAATTTTTATAACTTTTCTAACTACAATCCGTGGGCTTCATATTTTATATGACGCTTTAATTTGATAGTATCTTTGATTTTATTCAATTATTATAACTTTTTCTTAAGTAATAATAGCTACAACCCGTAAGCTTCATATTTTTGATAATATGAAATTATGATTTTATTGAATATCATATAAATATTTCATTTAGTAATAAATTTTGTTTCAGTAATAAGTCAAAATATTGATTAAATGATGGTTAGAGATAGGAAAAAACGGGTTATCAGAACACAAAAAATTCCAAATATATGATTTTAAAATTTGGCTTCATTTCTTTCGGAAAATTTAGAAATTCGGGAAGTAATTTTTCCTATTATCCAACCTAGGGGTATAAAAATGTTGTAATAATTGAACAAATGTTTTAATAATAATACTTGTTAAATCTTTTGTTCAAATGTTTGGAGAAGGTATAAAAATTCAATCACAAACAATTCGTAACAAATTTTTTGGGCAAATTTAGATTGGTCAACTGTATTTGTTCGTTCAAATATATAATAAACAGTATACTTTTATGCAAAAGAATGTATATCGTTTAAGAAAAAAATTAATGACTAATTTTCTAAAAAACCAAGTGATTAAAAAACCTGTTATTTACGAGTAGAAATTGCATTTGAAAGGTACCGCACTCAAACTAGAGACGGCAGTACTTGTTATACGTAAGTTTAAACATTTCAGGTCACATATTATGTCCATTAATCTATTCACAAATATTGACATTATTTTATATTGTAAAGACATATCCCGATACGTTTTTTACAGGTGTAAGAAAAAAAAATTTTACCTATGTTTTTTTTCTTTAGTTATGCAAATTGAGCAAAGTTATTTTTTTGTCGAATTTTATTATTTTTTCGATTCTGTATCTACCTCATTAACTATTAGAGGGTCGAGTGGGAAGGTAATACTACACATGTCTCCTGAGGCTTATATCTCACGAAATATATGGGATACGGAAAAAAAATTGAAACAAATTTTCTATTGAATTTTCGAAAACTTCTAATGGGATCTTTTAACATCTACTCAAAATGTCACATTATAAAACAATTTTTCTTCTGCAAATGCAATATACATAAAGCTAATTGTAAAATAATGTGAAGATACGTTTTATTTTCTCTATACGTAATTTGATTGTATCTTCATAGAAAATTTCATTGCGATAGCATTTAAATGGACACACGGATATAATTAATGGAATATAGATATATGGAACTTAAATATGACGAATTACGATCCGAAACGGTGAGGTGCGGTTAGAAATAAAAATTTCAGGTGTGTTTCGATATCGTAAGAAAAAATTGTTCGCTGAAATTAGTCGTACCATTCTAAATATACATTTTTTTTGTTGAAGTTGAACTTTTGTTTGAATTATATCTTTTTCATATTATTTACGACTCAGTAGCCTACTGCGATTATAAATTGAATATAAATAAAACGATATAATGTGTGACTCTACTTGCTGATAGCTATAACTTAGTATAATTTAGTAGATTAACCATTTTATCCTAAGAAGGAAAGAATGTGAATTCCGTTATCCCATATTATTATTATTCGAATACACAAACGCGTAACTGTTATAAAATAAATTATTTCCAAATGTGCATTTTATTCCAAGTAATAATAAGAAAGCACTTTAAACCAACGAGCGTTGAAGAAGTGCGAAGGTTTTTGAACACAAGTACCTCGATTAAAATTAATGGCAAAAATCTGAAAAAAGAGAACAATTTTCTGAGAATAAATAATGTATTGAAACAAAATTAGATTATATAAGTTAATTCTTGATTGCGAACATTGAAATAACTTGCCGGTGTAAATGAATTTCGTTTGGCTTTTAATACATATGTAGCTTTAAGTTAATTAATCTAGTTATTATTTTAAACAATTAAATGAAACTACGTGATGTACTATTATTACATATTATCTTTGCTAATAGCCCACCTGAAGATGTTGTAATACGACGAAACCTAGGTCGTGGTAAAGAACTTAAAGAAAGTAAAAATAATACTACATCACGTAGTTTCATTTGAATGTGAATAATAAATTTCTACAAAATTAACGCCAAATATATTCAATTATTTTAAAGTTAGAACAAAATCTGAAAAAAGAGAACAGTTTTCCGGATATAAATAACATATCATTTTAAATAAAATTAGATTATGTATGTTAATTCTTGATTCCGAACATGGACATAAACGCGATTCAACGAATTTCGTTTAGCTTTTAATACAGACGCAGCTTTAAGTTAATTAAATAATTATTGTAAAGTTAGGGTAGTTATGACGACAGCGTTTCGTTAATGTGCTTTAGATAAACAAAATATGAGTAAAAAACTGACAAGCAGGAAATTAATTTCCCGACATATTTTCATGAAATTAATTTCGTATTTCGATGATTTACTAGTTTTACGAAAGTGTAATGAGTTTGATAAATTTGCTAAATTTTCGAATACTTATTAATATTTTTTTTTGGGTAATAAAAACATTACGTGAATGTTTTTCTTTTTAAATAAATATATTTTCCTTTGCTAAATATTTTCCTTAATGAATGAAGGTTTATTACAAATAAAAATCAAGTATAGGGGGATCTATTTAATATTTTGTTTTATTTTTGGTGTAACAATATAAATATTTCTCCTTAATATTCGTGACCATAATTTACAAAATGTCATATCATCATGTGATATTATAATTATATTCCTTTTATGGGACCAAAGGGTAAAATTATAGTATCTTATTAAATTAAAGTCAAAATTTTGGTAAATGTTTACAATACGCAATAATAATATAAGTTGGATTCAATCTACTTACCGACAAAGGATTAAAGTTGTCAACCGCTTTCAGATTTGAATCACACACCAATGGACGAGCTAGTGCGTGTGATGTTAAAAATATAAAAACAAAAATAAAAACAAACATATTTTGACTATGTAACCCTTCTACCTTCATTAAGTAAAGTTGCTAAGAATCATTAACAAAACTACAGTTTACTACGTCTATTCAATTCACAACGTTCACATATAACTGTCTCCCGCGAGTGTAGTCAGATTCTAATCGCGCACCCTTTAACAAAGGCCACCAAAAATAATCCACTGATTTCTTGATAAGAATATTTAAACATATTAAAATGTACAGGTTCAAAGCTCCGTTATCGTAAAATCGATTTTAGATAAGTAGATCCTGCACAGGGATGTTACGTATGAGACATAATAAGTTTTGTTTTCGTTTAGCTCTCTGACGAATAGTGGTTAAATTTTCAAAATTTCAAGAGGAGATGGTAAATTACTATTGAAACTAAAACCTTACATCTTGCATATTATTTCCCACTTCGTAATACATGTGATTCTACACCAAGTGCATGATGAAGAATATTAAGCATTCCACATCGTTCAATAGAAATATTGGTCAAGTTTATCATGAAACAGCAAACAGTAATAAATTCAGGATTTTTATGTGGAACAAAAGTACTTGTTTATGATATTAAAACAATTTAAATAGAATCTACTAGCTTTAACCCCCGTGCGTAAAAAGAGAAACAATGGTGATGTAATTTAAAAATGATTAATGAGACTTAAATCATACTCGAATTTGTTGTTTGATTTCTATAAAAACACTAAATTGTTGTATGTTAATTGAACGGAACTTTTTAGAGTTTTGTAAGGGTAAATGTGACATTTTTATAAAAGTAAGCTATCTTTGTAAAAGCGTACAGGGAACTAAGTTTTAAAAATCTCGTCAAGTTTAAATATTGGATTAGGTTAAAAAAGTAAGCTATCTTTGTCAAGGCGTACAGGGAACTAAGTTTTAAAAATCTCGTCTAAGTTTAAATATTGGATTAGGTTAAAAAAGTAAGCTATCTTTGTCAAGGCGTATAGGGAACTAAGTTTTAAAAATCTTGTTTAAGTTTAAATATTGGATTAGGTTAAAAATGTAAGCTATCTTTGTCAAGGCGTATAGGGAACTAAGTTTTAAAAATCTCGTTTAAGTTTAAATATTGGATTAGGTTAAAAAAGTAAGCTATCTTTGTCAAGGCGTACAGGGAACTAAGTTTTAAAAATCTCGTCTAAGTTTAAATATTGGATTAGGTTAAAAAAGTAAGCTATCTTTGTCAAGGCGTATAGGGAACTAAGTTTTAAAAATCTTGTTTAAGTTTAAATATTGGATTAGGTTAAAAATGTAAGCTATCTTTGTCAAGGCGTACAGGGAACTAAGTTTTAAAAATCTCGTCTAAGTTTAAATATTGGATTAGGTTAAAAATGTAAGCTATCTTTGTCAAGGCGTACAAGGAACTAAGTTTTAAAAATCTCGTTTAAGTTTAAATATTGGATTAGGTTAAAAATGTAAGCTATCTTTGTCAAGGCGTACAAGGAACTAAGTTTTAAAAATCTCGTTTAAGTTTAAATATTGGATTAGGTTAAAAATGTAAGCTATCTTTGTCAAGGCGTACAGGGAACTAAGTTTTAAAAATCTCGTTTAAGTTTAAATATTGGATTAGGTTAAAAAAGTAAGCTATCTTTGTCAAGGCGTACAGGGAACTAAGGTTTAAAAATCTCGTCTAAGTTTAAATATTGGATTAGGTTAAAAAAGTAAGCTATCTTTGTCAAGGCGTATAGGGAACTAAGTTTTAAAAATCTTGTTTAAGTTTAAATATTGGATTAGGTTAAAAATGTAAGCTATCTTTGTCAAGGCGTACAGGGAACTAAGTTTTAAAAATCTCGTCTAAGTTTAAATATTGGATTAGGTTAAAAATGTAAGCTATCTTTGTCAAGGCGTACAAGGAACTAAGTTTTAAAAATCTCGTTTAAGTTTAAATATTGGATTAGGTTAAAAATGTAAGCTATCTTTGTCAAGGCGTACAGGGAACTAAGTTTTAAAAATCTCGTTTAAGTTTAAATATTGGATTAGGTTAAAAAAGAAAGCTATCTTTGTCAAGGCGTACAGGGAACTAAGGTTTAAAAATCTCGTCTAAGTTTAAATATTGGATTAGGTTAAAAAAGTAAGCTATCTTTGTCAAGGCGTATAGGGAACTAAGTTTTAAAAATCTTGTTTAAGTTTAAATATTGGATTAGGTTAAAAAAGTAAGCTATCTTTATCAAGGCGTACAGGGAACTAAGTTTTAAAAATCTCGTTTAAGTTTAAATATTGGATTAGGTTAAAAAAGTAAGCTATCATTTTCAAGGCGTACAGGAAACTAAGTTTTAAAAATCTCGTTTAAGTTTAAATATTGGATTAGGTTAAAAAAGTAAGCTATCTTTGTCAAGGCGTACAGGGAACTAAGTTTTAAAAATCTCGTTTAAGTTTAAATATTGGTTTATGTATCTTAGGTTTTATGATTACCCCGCAAAAGGTGAATTTTGCAAACCGAGCAGTTCTACTAACAACAAATTGCAGCCATGAAAAAACTAGTAACTCACACTGCGTAAAATAGATCAAATGAATGGTTTTAATCATTTGGACGAACTCTCTAAATGATAAACGACTATGATTAATCAATATTTAGAAATAAAGATAAGAAAAGCTTGTATCAAAACTTTAGAAATGAAGTATGCGATAGGAATTTTATTCATAAGAGCATATAGTTAAGTAAACAGGAGAATGTAACGAGAAAATCTCCAGACACTCGAAAACATTCGATTGCCAGTTCTTTGTTGAGGGACAAATTTTCAATGATGTTTTCTTATATGTATTGTGCTGACAATTTAGATAATCTGACAAATTTTCAAAAATGCGTCCACGTCAAAGTACTTTATTGCAAAAGTTTTTGGAGTGCCGTCCGTATAAATAAAAACATAGTATTGATAAACCCATGTTACCATATTATGGAAGACGTGGGTGCAAACAATTTGTTCAATGCCAACTAATCGAATTGCTGACGAGAGCAATATCAGGTGGTATATTATATGATTTAAACCATACCAGGGCGCAATTATGATTTTGGTTCTCAGATATTCTGAATTAAATCTTGGTGTTGACATTGTCCTGACCTAAGCTGATAGACTTTTTGAACTCAATGTGGAAGGAAATAACTATTTGGTCATAGAGGTTCTTTTCACCAGTCTTTCTCTGGTAAATGGATTGAGTAATAGAAATAGTCGTTGAAACTATTACATTAAACCGATTTTGGAAATATATTTTAACGGACTATTAAACGGCAAAAAAAGAGAGCGTTTTATGACTACCGTGTCAGTGACGTCATAATAATTGGTAAGTGGTTTGATAACAGTATCTTGACAGTTAGTCCAGTTAATAGTATCGTGTCAGTTAGTTCAGTTATTGGAATAAACCCAGTCCAAAAAACTGAACGGGCTTCGTACCAATTAAAAAGGAAACCCACTATATCACAACCATTTATAGTCCATACAATCAAAATATCGGAGGAGAAAACCATTCAAACCAGAATATATTTTCGCATAGAATTTGCAGCCAATGGAAGAAGTAGTGAATTCCTCTTATATTACACTGCATTAATATGGTGGTTCAAAATGTTTCGTTGTTTTCCATAATGACGGAGCGATGGACATTTTTACTTTCTGCAAATGTATTGCAACAGCGATAAGAGGGCAAATAAGCTATGTACTAAGCCTCGACCAGACTACCTTCATTAATAACTAAGGCACAAATTGCCAAGAGGTGGTCTTTGTCGCAAAAAGTATCTCACCAGAAGTATAAAATGCATATTAGTCCATATTAAATGTTTCTTGAAGTGTTTCTTAAAAGCGCTTCTAAATACTAAGCCAGATAAGTGACCAAATATCTGACTACTTTTGGTTGTATAAATTATGAATCATTTACCATTCGAATCCAATTTCTTACTAAGCGATTTCTATTTATTCTCAAGTTTAAAATATTAACAGCAAGAAATACAGTTCCCTGATGCCGAAAAAGTTACGACTGGAGAAGGCCGTGGTAGAAAGGAAGGTGGAGACGTCAAAGAATATATAGACCGATTGCTATCTCCGTGTTTCCATTGAAACGTTTTCTGATGCCTAAAGGTTTATGTAGAATTTCTTGTATTTGACTCATACCAAAGTTAAACTTCCCCATTAAACCCAATTCTATTGATAAGCTCTTTTTAGTCTTTATTTTGAGTTGCAAAACATTGATCTTATCTTCAGTTGTCGCTGTTGAGGACCGAGCCGAGACAGAGCATCACCGATCTTAATAAGACCATGCTTCAACTCATTGAACCAGTTATAAACAGTAGCGTGGGTTGGGGCTCTTTCATAAAATGCCAATGTTGTATATTTAAACTACAATGAAAGTCAAAATAATGAATTTTTTAATTTTCTCGTGTCACTTTGACGTTTACGTGGTACACAGGGTTTTAAAATCGCCGCCAATTTACTAAACATTACAAATTAAAGCAAAGTACCTCAAGAAATTACCAAAGATTTTCGAAATTTCAATTTATATTTAGGTTTCTGTACCACAGAAAGAAAATTGGAACTGTTATGAAATCACTCGCGTATCTGTTTGTTCGGTCATCTGTCTTTTTTTTTCAGAAACTGCTTGACGTAAAAACCTGAAACTTTATATAATAGCACACATCTCAATAAAATAAAAAATATTCTCTTAAAAATGTTAGGGAGGCAAATCATGTACTTGAAATTTTTTTACTCCATATATGGTGTAGGGTATCGTTTGGAAGAGCTATTTATAATGGTCTAAATATATTTTTTTTCACAATTTTTTGTATCATGTCTTCAAAAACATATTAAATATATAAAATAATTACTCTTACTTCTAAAACTACTCGACCAAAAATTGTGAGAGAAAATATAGGCTTTTTTTTATTTTTCTTTTTTATTTTTTAGAAGCCCACCGAAAGTTTACAGGAAAACTTTAGCGGTAATTTATGAATTATGCACCATTTTTTATGCCTATGAAAGGAGTACTACGCAATTCAACGTTTTTCAACAATCAAAGATGATTTTCTCATAAACTGGGAGACGAAAAAATTTTAATTTGGTACACTAGTACATATTTGTAGTAACACATACTTCGCAATATCTACTTTAGTACATATAAGAATTAGAGGAGTCTTAAACAATTTTCTTTTTAATTTATACTCCATATGGGGTATCATTTGAAAGAATTTGAGGCATACAGAAATACTTATTATAATTTTATTTGAATATTTAAAAAAATATTCTAAAAGAATATGCACAAATAATGCGTAAACTCACTCCTCCCCCTTATTTCCGAAATTGCTGAGCCAAAACTGATAGGAAAAAACACAGAGTTGATTACATCTAATAAGAAGATTTCAGGAAGTCTATAGGCTTTATCCTAGATTTTATAATTTTTAAATATGTACCACTTTCTTACACCTGTGAGTGATATGGTTGATAATATTTGTACATTACAAAAAAAATTTATAGTAAATAGTTTAGTAAAAATACTATGTTCGTTTATATGTGCATAAAGGATTCATATTAGTCTCCTATTAATACAAATCATAACATTAAATCAAAATTAACAATGTGTACTTTATACGTACCGGAAATGAAAATAATTCGTTGTATTCGAGCATTTTTAAAATTACATGTTTAAACAAGTTTTAAACATTTTTTGATCATCACATGGGAATAAATAGTAGTTTTTTAGATCTACAGGGGTAAATTTTCGGGTGCTTTTAACGGTTTGGGCGTAAATTTAATTTGGTAAGAATTTTTTGCAATTCTCATTAATAATGAAATTACACAGCTTCTCAAATTATATGAAACATACGAAAAAATATTTCAAGAAATGGTTGCTGAGCCTCACCCAACCCGTATATAGTACCGTAGGCTTATGCATATTGAAAAAATCAAGGCATGATACTTCAAGAAATATTTAACATGTAGACCTATTTGCATTTTATACCTCTGGCAGGAAACTTTGTGACAAATCTCCGCCTTGTCCGTTTGCTTCGCTCGATCATAAAATTATCTATATCTTCAATATCTATTGTGCTTCAGTCGCTAATGAAGATACTCTGCTTTATCTAAGCTTACTAGGAAGATTATATTTGACCCTATTATGGCTACTGCAATAGGTCTGAAAATCAAAAGTTCGATTGTTCCGCCATTATCTATGAAAAACAACTATGTTTGTGCAACTAATTTTGGACCACCATATCAGCACAATGAAAATTCTTTCATCGGTTGCAAATTCTATAAGAAGATATTTTCTTGTTCAAATAATGTACTCTTCTCATAATTTGATTTTATTGAAGGATCACATGCGGTTGTTATGCAGTGCTTTTCCTTTTTAATTGTTTGGAATAGCATTCAGTATTATTTACTAGATTTATACCAATAACATTCAAGCTAACTGATACGATTAGTCATAAAACTCTCTTTTTTATTTTTATTTTTTTGCATATTCGGCATATATGGCCTTCAGCATATTCGGTGATAAATTATTAATAATGACGTTAATTCTATCCCCTGTATCTATATCTCTCTGTTCATAATTTGCATTATCTGACCGTCGCAAGAAAATGCTACCTTCTGTACCTGTATTATTCATATCTTTCTCTTTAAAAAAGATTTCATCCAACGTCATAATTCTTAAACAGCAAAAAATACCCTATATTCATAAAAGTCGTTAATTTTGTATTGTATGCAATCCCATTGTACCGGATAGTATACAGCATGTTTCGAAGTAAAAAAAATCAGTACCTGTATCTATTAAAAATATTAATTCTATTGAATGAAATTCATGCCTAGACGTTTTAAATACAATTAAATTATTCATTAGTTTCAAAGGAGTAAAAAAATGAACAAATATTTACCTTTTTAACACGCCTTATATTAGCTTCACTTATATGTATGTATGTAATTTCCGACGTAAGAAGTTATAACTATACAATAAATGGAAAACCAATAATTTGGAAAATGAAGTTATAGTTTAATATATTTGCCATGTAAAACGCATTGTCGACGAAATTCAGTATATTCCAATATATTATTCAAAATATAAATATCTAACTTATTTTAAAAATACTTATCGTTTAGTTTTGGTAACATTTACTCTCAAAAATTGTACAGTTAATATTAGGGGAAAATTAGTTGTTTCACCACATTTTTAATTTAATTTGTCTAAAAAACTAAATCAATGTAAAATTAAGTAATATTAACAGCTTGCAAAAATAATATTATATGTATATATATATATATATATATATATATATATACACACAACTTAATAACTATACCAATTTAATTTTCCACCCTTAATGCGATTGTATGATGGGCTTATGGCTATGATAACATTTAAATATTTGTATTACACCATTGTTTTTAAATTATCAATTTGTATTTGTATATAAATATTTAGTAATGAAATGAATAGCAATTAAAGAAACGAGCTATAACGAGTAATTTTTTGTATACGTAATTTTCACGATCAAAATTGTACTTCACGAGGGAGAGGGAGTATTTTTTGTTGGCTATAAAGTATTCTAGCTTCTATCTATCTTTCTGCCTCTGTTTTAGTTACCACAGCTAGCAAATACGTAAATTTATCTCTTACCATATAGAATTTGCATTTGAGATTGATTTTATAACATACAAAAAGTATAAAATTTATAAATATCAAAAACCTGAAAAGGGGAAAAAAATTAGCAAGGAGCGGATAAATTTCTAATGGTATTTTGGTTTTTGAGAGAGGGATGTGATAATTCGTATACACAAACATATTTTATTCAATTAACTTTATGGCTTAGAAGAAAATTCAGGAGACAATGATGTTGAATGATCCTTGATCTGTAGTAATATTTCCAAATATACATTGTGGATAGTACAGTTTTTAATTCAAAATTCAAGCAAAAATTAATGCAACGTTCTATATACAAATGTGTAAGGGAATTAGTTGAATATCATAACATATCTGGCATACACATATCTAAATATTTCTTTTTAAAAGCAAAAACTAATGAAACTCGATGGGATGTAATGCAAACCATCGATGTTAATATATGAAGTATATATTGATTCAAAGATGGCATATTTCGTCACATGTTCAGTAATAAAATGATAATACAATGGAAGACGTTTATCTACTTTACAATAGTGCATTATCGGCCGTTACGAGTGGTTATTATTTGCGTTGCAGTCATTTTATTAGTAACCGTTCGCGGGTTTTCAATGTAACTTTTCTTCTATCAATTATTAACGCGACTCATATCGATGACATCAATTTTAATTGAGCACCTGTCGTGTTATTTATCCTTTTTGTACGTATCATATTTTATCGATAATGCTCTATTATTAATATATGTCACCTAAAGTAAACCTTATTGTTAATATCATAAAATTTATTATCTATTTGTAACTTAGTCTCGTTTTCGTTTCTTCTTTTTATTGAAAAAGGTGATAGCAAAAATAGTACAGTCACAACACTAACCAATTTCACATTTTTCAAATAACCCGTAATAGTACACATCAAATATCTATAGAATATCATAGAACTTATCTTAACAAAGTTTATAAAATGATTTTTTAAATTCTTAGTCTTCAGTGTTTCACGCCTGAATGTCAAAAATATAATTCTAATCATGCTGCTCTAAATAATAATTCTTAACATGCTGTTAAAATAATTCCAATCATGAGTTCGTATGTTACAGTAACATAACTTTTTCAGATTACGACCAATTTTAATAAAATTTTAGATCGAAGTTGTAGTTAAAAAAATGTTACCTCATCGGTTCCCATATGGGGTATTAATGAATATATATATTTGGAGTGAAATAAAGAAAATATTAGTAATATTGCATGTTTAAACACGTAAGTCAATAACTTCAATATAATGGCATTCAATAAGACAATTTTTTCATGATTAAGTATGTACTTATGTATTGGTAATCGGGCCTGTGCAGACATTTTTGGCATGAATAGTAGACAGTGACGACTCTACTTATATAAATATTTCCATAACAATTTGAAGTATATATATATATATATATATATATATATATATATATATATATATATGAAGTAGTATAATATTTGAAGTATGTATACTCATGATAATAGATATGGTATAAATATCTCTAAAATAATCTGAAAAACAAAAACTTGTGTGTCATTGACCAAAAAAATGTATAACGGTTACACTGCGAGTTATTATTATTTCGTTACAGAGATTTTAAAGAGGCAAAATTTTTTCCAACCGCTTTGCTTTTTTAGTTATTTTTATTTCATTTTTTACTACACAGTCGGTTTGTTTATTTTTCAACAAATTGTTTTTTCCCTTACCTGAATTTTTGCTATTAAATAGATATTTTAATAAAACGAAATATTTACACAATTTAATTGATATTTTTTTTCGTAATTATTTTATTTTTGTTGGTCATCTTCTTTAAAACTTATAATTAGAAACTTAGAAACATACTTAACATTTCTTTCTATTGTAACAAACAGTTAGAGGCACAATTTGGCGAATATAAACTTTCTTTATTTAGTTACCTTTGTTGTCAAGTCTCATGACCTTTATATCAATATTTTTTCCAATTGATTCAGTGCTGTAGTAGGTTACAAAATTCCTTGCCGAGCGTGTGGTGTCTATTTAATTTAACTCGCTACAAAAAATACAAAAATTTCATTTCTCCCTAGTGGTATTTTCAACGTTTTTTGAATTTTTAATTCTTTTTCGAGACTTTGTATTATTCTTTTTATTTATAATTTTCGGAATATTTTTAATACTTTCTACTATTTCTATTTTGAAATCAGTATTTCAATTTAAATCATTTTTTAAATAAATGTTCCTTTTCTGGCGTACTAGTAAGTATTCTTAAAGTTTTCTCAGTGTTAACTGTCTGGCACAGTTATACCGTAATACTTTCTGCAGATTTAAGAATGAGATTAACTAACTCGAGCTCTTATGCTTCATTAAAAACAAGCTTAGAACCACATTTCGGATCAGTAATACCATTTTTTATGTGATTAATTCTCAAAATATTGTATTTTTTTGCAACTATCCTAAAATGTTTGTTGTCGTTTCTTTAATCTCACGAATGGCTAATTTTAATGTTTCGTGGTTATATTTTTATTCTGTTTTTCTTTTGTATGTATAAGTTATCTGAAATAGAAAAATTGGGTAATTTTCACATTTCGTTTCGAACGTGGTATTTGCGGACGTCCGACTTTGACCCACCTCTTCCGTCCGCAATTAACCCAATCACACTTTGTATATTTATACTGTGTTTTAGGTTAGGTCAGTTAAACAAATTTCTTAACTTAAACGTTTAAATAATAAATTCTGTAAATACTTGTATCAAACATAATATATCAATTATTTAAATATTACCCAATAAAGATGTCTTTTAAAATGGCTAAAAATATAAGAAAACGATAAAATATTTATGGTAAATTGCCTCGAGCAGGTTGCTCGATATCTTGTGTTGACAACTATTCACTCACTAAATATAGCGGACATGATCAAATGAAAAAGATAGCAAGACGGCGTGGTTCAGGCTACCAAAAACAGTGGAGTGTGCAATTACCCGGCGTCCGGATTCACCCCACTCTCTCCTAATATTAGAGAAAAAGAAATGTCTAGTATTTATGGAAACACGAATGTAAAAGAGAAAAAAACATGTTTTATTTATATTTCTATATGAACACAATTTTACTTACATTTTCTTTATATTAAGGGTAATTCCAATTTTTTTGCACAACAATAAATATATTTTTAATTTTTTGGTTAGTCAACTCGTATTATACTTTAAAATATATTTTCAAAATTTCGAAGACAATAAATTTTACAATCTAAATCTTTGTGTCTTTTACAAAATGTTTAATATAATAAAAATAAAATTTTTCCCGTAATCTTTTTTTTTTATTCTTATAGTTTATAGTTAATTTAGCTTCCAAGATACTGGGATTAACATTTTCTTTTAGTATGTGGATGTTAGCGTTTTCATCGATGGACTTTGTATATTGGAAAGCTATTTTTCAGTTATATTTCGAGAAAAAAATTTAATTTTTTTTCCATTCCTAGAAATGGTATTCACCATAAAAATTATAATTAACAAGTTATTAAAGACATATATATTACACTGATAATTAATTTAAGGAATTTAATAACATTCTGCGTTGCGCTCCAATAACAATTTTTTTAGTTATTTCCTTTTTTACCAAAATATTATATTTAATATATAGATGGTTTGAAATAGGAAATACATAATTATTTATACATTGCTATAACTATCTAAATTGTCAAAATTTTAACAAAAGGCAAATTTGAAATAGGCTATAAAATTTTACAAAATTTTAAATATACAAAAATTTAAACTATGAAAGTTTACGGAAATTTTAACAAAAGACAAATTTAAAATAGACTATATAAGTTTACAACCTATTCTGAAATAGTATTCTGGAAACACTTGCTACGGGTACTTGATCTATACTACCTAAGCCAAGAATTTGTGAAGATTCCTGTCATAAAATGTCAGCTTAATAAAAATGGGAATGAATTTTGTTACAATGTGGCATACGGAGGATAGTGATGAGTTTGCTCTAAATTTTTGGTTTTTTTTTTTCAATTATATCATTTTTAGGGTTCCTTGCCTCCAAAGCAAAAGTGGAGCCCCCAGAGATCATTCAAGTGTTTGTCTCTTCGTCCGTCACAGCATTAGTAATAAAACATATTAATCCGTACATATCTCTATAAAATTCAAAACTGTTCATTTGGAAATTTTAGGGGCGATAAATTAAGTACCCTAAAAACAATTTTTAATTCCATATTGGGGTAAATATTAATATTTGTATGTAGTATAATAAAAATACTATGTACACTTAAATTTCTAAAATGTCTAAATGTGTACGGAACCTAGTGTTATTGCAAGTTCTACTCGTGACAGGTTTTTTTTCTAACAATATTATAAATAAATGTAAAGTTGTCGAGTAAAAGTGTAAGTAGTAAATAATTAATATACTATATGTTTAAAGAACAATCTTTTTTGGAAGTTTTAAGGTATTTTTATAGAACTTGGTAGCCATTTATATGCCAATTCTTTTATTGACGAAGGTTACAAGACTCACTTGGTCTCGTAACTGAACTTCTCCCCTTTTTTTACATTTACATCTTTGATGAGATACTTTTAACAAAGTTTTATTACACTTAAATTTTTATTATTTATTCTTAATACTTTTTTACATTTTTTACATTAGGGCGCAAAGCCTACTCATGGTATGCCACTTTTTTAATACACTTCCTGTTTATCGGTAAAGAATGGTACAATTTTATTTTCAAGGAGGATGCCGAATTTCACCTCCATACCATATTTCAAAATTTTAAATCAACAGAAAGCAATCTAAGTTTTTGACGAGTTAACCAGTAAGTCAGTGTTAAAAGTAGCAATTTTTAGAATCCACTATCTCAAGAACTTTTTGAACAACGATTAAATAACTTAGAGTTCTTGGTAATAGGGTTTCAACAGGTAAACAAAATTTACATCCATAGTCTGCAGGTCAAAAAGGTTTTAATTTATAGGAAAGCTGAAAGGAGCACAAGAGTTCCTCGTAAACATAAACAGAGGTAGTGACGTCCATTTGACGTCTGTAATAAATATAATGCTGTAATAATCTTGAGTTTATTAATCACAGGCGCTCTAGTTACAGGTGTAACTTTAGTGTAACCGCTAAATAAACGTAGCCTCAAGTATTACCCAGTTTGAGTACCCAGTCCTGAGTGCAGTTTCAGACATGTTACTTTTGTCACAGCTGTTCTGCGTAGTGCAGAAGTTACCTTGTAAAATTGAAAAGAAGATGTGTGGTGCCGGATATTTCTTTCCTTCTAAACTGTTCTGTCCTAGAACATGACTTCAAAATGAAGAAACTCAACAAAATAATGAAAATCTTTATTATTACATTATTGCGAAAATCGTATTGCTGGTAAGATTGAAGTAAATACGACACATCAAATATCTATAGAATATCATAGAATTTATCTTAACAAAGTTTATAAAGTGCTTTTTTAAATTCTATGTGGGAATATATAGTTATGTTTTAAATAAATAAGTTTTATTTTAATTTGATAAACTTTATTAATAACTAACTAATATAGACTTTTAACACAATTATTTTATAATAAATACCAATGTTAAAAGTAGAACCAGTAACGGCGTGGTATACGATATTAAATTACTTCCATTTCCACCTGGAGTCGTTTCATTATCTGGATCTGGCGTAACAGGTGAGGGCGTGTCAGGTGGAGGCGTTTCAGGTGGGGGCGTTTCAGGTGGGGGCGTTTCAGGTGGGGGCGTTTCAGGTGGGGGCGTTTCAGGTGGAGGCGTTTCAGGTGGGGGCGTTTCAGGTGGGGGCGTTTCAGGTGGGGGCGTTACAGGTGGTGGCGTTACAGGTGGAGGTGTCACAGGTGGCGGCGTTTCAGGTGGAGGCGTTTCAGGTGGGGGCGTTACAGGTGGGGGTGTTACAGGTGGGGGCGTTACAGGTGGGGGTGTTACAGGTGGGGGTGTTACAGGAGGAGGCGTTACAGGGGGAGGCGTTACAGGGGGAGGCGTTACAGGTGGGGGCGTTTCGGGTGGGGGCGTTTCAGGTGGTGGCGTTACAGGTGGTGGCGTTACAGGTGGAGGTGTCACAGGTGGCGGCGTTTCAGGGGGGGGCGTTTCAGGTGGGGGCGTTACAGGTGGAGGCGTTTCAGGTGGGGGCGTCACAGGTGGTGGCGTTACAGGTGGAGGTGTCACAGGTGGCGGCGTTTCAGGTGGAGGGGTTTCAGGTGGGGGCGTTACAGGTGGGGGTGTTACAGGTGGGGGCGTTACAGGAGGAGGCGTTACAGGAGGAGGCGTTACAGGGGGAGGTGTTACAGGGGGAGGCGTTTCAGGTGGGGGCGTTTCGGGTGGGGGCGTTTCAGGAGGAGGCGTTACAGGGGGAGGCGTTACAGGTGGGGGCGTTTCAGGTGGGGGCGTTTCAGGTGGGGGCGTTACAGGTGGTGGCGTTACAGGTGGAGGTGTCACAGGTGGCGGCGTTTCAGGTGGGGGCGTTTCAGGTGGGGGCGTTACAGGTGGAGGTGTCACAGGTGGCGGCGTTTCAGGTGGGGGCGTTTCAGGTGGGGGCGTTACAGGTGGTGGCGTTACAGGTGGAGGCGTTACAGGTGGGGGCGTTACAGGTGGGGGCGTTTCAGGTGGGGGCGTTACAGGTGGTGGCGTTACAGGTGGAGGTGTCACAGGTGGCGGCGTTTCAGGTGGAGGCGTTTCAGGTGGGGGCGTTACAGGTGGGGGTGTTACAGGTGGGGGCGTTACAGGAGGAGGCGTTACAGGGGGAGGCGTTACAGGTGGGGGCGTTTCGGGTGGGGGCGTTTCAGGCGGGGGCGTTACAGGTGGAGGCGTCTCGTCGTAAATTTGAAACGATAATTCCTGAGTATCGGAGTTTGCGTTTCTTCCAATCAGATCACAAATCATGTGTTCGAAGAAAATATTGTTCATATTGGGTGATTCTGACAACGCTGCATTCACGCTGGTATCGACCTCTGGTGACAAATGCTGTTCCCGATTGAGTTGCAAACCGCTCACTGAAGTAGCATAAATTATTTGATGTATAAAATTATATTTATTACACTTAGACATTACTAGTAAGAATAAAGAAAAAATAGTAATATTTGATAAAGATAATACATAATATATATATATATATATATATATATATATATATATATATATATATATATATATATATTATGTATATATGTATATATATATATATATATATATATAAAATTAGTAATATTTGATAAAGATAAATAATATATATTTAGAAATTATAAAATAAAAAATTGCTCCCAAAAGCAGCTGAAATATGAATTTCTTTCTTTATATAAGCGCCTTTCGCGACATTTTTTATTTCTGTTCCAAGCTGCTATATTTATTAATACGGATAAGTTTTGAGGAATCAAAGAAGTGTTGATTTATTGAAATGAATTCCGGGTTATATATAAGAAAACTCGAAAGTATTTTAGACACATAGCAAGTTAATTCGTTTATTTAAAATATTTGGTAGTAAATTATCAATATTAGATCAATTAATTACTTACAATTATTACTACCTTACTTTGGTACAATTTTTACTACTTTTCATTTTTTTTAGAGTAAAAACTTAAAAGAAATAACTTAGAGGAAATTTATACAGATGTTTGACAGACTTTTATCACCAGTATTTAAAATTTGCATAAGCAATGACGTAATGTTTAATTTACTTTTGACTAACAACGACTTGCTATCTTACCTTGCCCGTTGCTACAATACAGTATCAGCATGTAGCTGTTTGGATCTCCAGCGTAGACCCAAGCATTAGAATATGCTGAAACAAAGTAATATAATTAACGTAAAACGTAGCCATAATAATGTTTACAACTATGTTTTTATCTTATTTATTCAGTTGCAAAATTGTCTATGCTTGTTAAAAACTTGAGGAATCGAAGAAGAAATTGATATAACTATTCTGTGATAAAGTAAATTGACTATGAAACTCACTGTAGGGTTAAAAAATAAATATACTTCTGTTTAATGTAATTACATAATTGCTATAGACAGAATTGCTTATTTTTTAAGTTGTTATAATATTATATACTATGATACTATTAATATATCACGCTTAAAATAATTAAAAATATGTATCAATTTACCAATTAATTATATTAACTTATTGTTAAATAAAAATTACATACGATTATACTCGATTATATATACTCGATTATAAACGATTATAATCGGCATCGCGAGGATTCCTTACATATTTAAGTATACAGATTGTTATTAAATGGATGTACCAAACCGGACTTTTATGGATTCCTGAGTACAAACTAAGCCAATTATAACAATATTTTTTCATATATTATCCCGTTCTCCAGATGAAATATTTCATTGTTACCGCCAGAGTCTTATAGTAAACGCACGCCGAGAACTGCTCAGCATCATTAAAGTGAAATACACGCGACCTGCCTTGGATAGTGAGTGATACGAAAATTATAACTCAGAAAAAAATCTATCATACTAGTAATTCGGTATTTTTCTGAAATTAATGTTTTTGCATGAAGGTTCTGTTATTGATAATGAGACGTTAAATGTAATTATAATTAGGAAATTTAAAAAATGTTATTAAAAAGTAAGTTATTTCTCCCTAATAAACTTCCAAATCAAAAAAATATTATAAACTATATTCTATAATTTATATATTTTTTTTATTATCTTTGTACCTGAAGATGTTGTAATACAACGAAACCTAGTCGTGGTAAAGAATTTAAATAATACTACGCCACGTAGTTTTATTTAATTGTGAGATTATATTCTATTGTACTTTTGAGAGGAACCTGCTATAATATTCTTACCTTGCTCGCGTAGTGTATATATACAATTTATGAATTTACCTTTTCATTAAACTCTTTAGAAATATGAATATTATATTTTACCATGCAAGTATATTACCTAGTAGATCTTATATATATAACATGTTCAAAGAATATGAAATTTAAAAAGATCCCCACAGCTCACGGTAAACTTTTTTTATACACAATTAAATGAAACTACGTGATGTAGTATTATTTCTACTTTCTTTAATTTCTTTACCACGACCTAGGTTTCGTTGTATTACAACATCTTCAGGTGGGATATTAGCAAAGTAATAGTGATAATACAACGAAACCTAGGTCGTGGTAAAGAAATTAAAGAAAGTAGAAATAATACTACATCACGTAGTTTCATTTAATTGTGAATAATGAATTTCTACAAAATTAACGCCAAATATATTCAATATTTTTTTTATAATTTTTTATTTCCGAGATATAGAGGATATATTTTGCGGACATTATCAACAATGCCTCTGGAAATATTTTACTTAAGGAGAGAATAGTTTTGGAAACTCGTCAGTCGAGGTGCGATGGAAAAAATTCTAGAAAATGTTTATCCCTCAACATTTTTTTTTAAACTGTGACTCCCGTATGTGTACAAAAATATAAGTTTCTACATTAAGCGATTTGTGGAGAAACTTTTGTCTTTATTTGCCTCATCAAAAATTTCCATTATAACTATGAGAAATTTGAGGACTACTATGCCAAATTTAAGTTTCCACTTCAAATGGTTTCTGAGAAGAAAGTTGTGACACCCAGGCAAAAGGATGAACACGTGATTAGCCTTACAAGGACCTTTATAAGACTTATAAAGATGGAACCCTTATAAGACTTTCATTTTGGGGTACGGAATCTGAAAAATTAATGGAAACTGTTGATTATTATTATTATTTTTAATAATTTTACTATATTATAAAAAAATATTAGTGGCAACTGCATAAGCACAACGTTTTTGTTTGCAACGAAAATTCAAGTATTTAACGTTTTTAACGCCATATTTCCACCACTATATTTTTGTCACACGCTCAGTTGAGCTGATCGAACTAGTTTACACACTCAATGAAGTTTCACTAGAAAATAAGGAAGTAATTGAATCCTACCTCCAAATTCATCATTTGGCTGCTGGTTCTTATCTAGCCCCACTAAAATTTTGACAGGAATACTGCTGCTCTGGTCATCAATGAATTGTATTCGTTGAATGTAGAGCGTGTTGGCAGCTTCGTAAAACGTCACCGAGTACGAAGGGCACGTAAAGGCATCGCCAAAGTACGGTGAGGGCGGGTAGATACCCACGCCATGCCAATTTCCCACGTACTGTGAAATAAAAATACATTAGACATCTTCGAAATATTAATTTACATCTTTCTTCTATCTGTAGCAGATAAACCTAATATGGATGATACAAACAAAATTAATTCAGACAAATTGAAATTAGAAAAACAATACATATTTCTTTGGTTTTTCTTTTAGGATAATGTGATGAATCTTATTTATATTACACCCTATGGAAAAATCCTCATATTCACACTGCGAATCGTTAGCTGAACTTATCAGTGATTTTTAATTTAAAGAAAAAGTTTTTCGGGTAATCCTTAAATTTTTTTTCTGCCAGTAATAGGAATTGATGTGATAAATGTAGTGACATGATTTTATGATCTAAAATTTTAATTTTCTTGGAGGCTATTATCTCGGAAAGAGTACGGTTTTTTCACATCCTACAAAAACTTTTTACATTCAGAATGTTGAGAATAATGAGCTCTGCGAAAAAATTACATAATAAATAACTAATTTTGAAAACGTGAACGTTATTCATGTCTGTCAAATATATATTTGAACTTTTATTTTAAATTATAATTCATAATATCACCCCTCCGAAAACTTATTACTTTCTCGGCTTAAAATCCTAACTATATTTACTGACATCGTAATTGTTACAACATATATCGTCGATTATCCAAAGACTTGTCTGCAGTCTTTTGTGTCAATATATTTTGTTGATCAGTTTGTTTCTACTTAAAGTTTCCTAAAATAATATATTATACATAATTTAATAGATTAAAAGCATACAGAAGACTTACTTTTATTAAAATAGTGACATCTCTAAAAGTATTTATTTAAATCATATACTATGAGGACATCTGCTTATGTAACTTAATTTATCGATGTAAATAAATTACTTTTTGTCATAGTACAGTAAATAATAAAAATAGTATTTACTGTAAATAATAATTTGCAAATTAGAAACCTACGACGACATAATGCGCACGCTACAGAACACGTCCCACAAATGAACGAATTATCCTTTATATAAGACGAGATATTTCATGTTATATATTTCTAAAAACATTAAAATTCTGAAAAACCAGTACATAACACTTTCAAGGATAAAACTGTTATTAACTGTTATTAATAGTAAAAACAATTATTAATTGTTTTCCATTACCCAATATCAAGAATAGCGAATACAAGATACCTGACTTAAGTACCTTATTATTACGAACCGAATATTGTTAGTCTAGTAGTGTAACTTGATAGAACATTTTAGGGCTCCGCAGCTAATGGAACTCTTTAAAATTTAGCATATTCTTCTGTCTAAAAATCTAAATTGAAAATGTGTAAGAATATTTTTTTTATTATAGTGTTTCTTTCCCGAATATAAGTGTTTAAAATATATTGCCATATCTTCTCCCCTAAGTTTCCAACAGCTTGTACCAATTGGATGAAAAAAATTATCAGATCGATACCATTATTTTATGATTCAAAATTATTTTGGTCAATTTGCGTTAATAAATGAAAAGTAGTATTGAGAACCAGGTCATTTCTCTTGCACCTGTGAAATACATACTAGTATGTATTTCACAGGCGCAAGTTCTCAAATAATAAAAGACAATATAGACCTAGTTCTCAAATAATAAAATTAAGTAAATAAAATAATAATTAATATTTGTAAATAGTTTAATAGAAATACTATGCACACTTAATCATAAAACACAGCATCCTCGTATTTTAAGGTTCATTGATACTTAGCAGTTTTATTTTAATTTTTCGACTGAAAGGATATCTGTGGTGTGAACAATACGGTGTTCAAGATTCATCCTTTATTTGTTCACTAGTTTTGGTTTTTATTATTGTTTTTTTCATATTAATAAGAACAATATCCTAACTAAAATCAGTAAGGACTGAATCAGAAATCAGTAGTTTTTAATAAAGTCGATAAAATAAAATCAAAATACACATCATAAAATATATTAAAATTTAAATCGAATGTAATTTTGTTACAAAACCCTGAAATTGCTGCTAAAACTGAAAATGTATACATTGCGTTTTTTATTGTTTATGGTTAAATAAACAATTATAAGAAACAGTTAAAAATTAAAGACAACACAGAGAAGAGAGAAGAAGTAAGAAAATTCGCACTAAATGGAAGTCAAAAACAGACGCCGAGCATAAAAAAGGGAATTTTTGTAGAAAATTTTTAGTATTTCTCAAATCTTTTTAAAAATTATATTAATTAAATCCTGATAAAAATCATAATTTCCAGACCTTGATTTATTACGTATTGATATGCCTGTTTATTATTTTACAAGTAACGGCACATATCTGTATTCCGCACCATTATGTTGTTTACTTAAAGTACCTTTATTCATTGTGTAAAAAAATGCAATGTGTACCCACACATTGCATTTTTTTGTGTGTTACTATTAGCCGTAGTTCAATAGTCTGTTAATTATATTATTTGACCCTCAAACGAAGACATATATATTTTCTTTCAAGGGTTCTCCGTTGAGAAGAAAAATATAAAAACCTTAATTTTAAATTGAGTCCATGTCATTTAATCATTCAACACGTTGATGTAAAATTAACGAACAAAATGATTAGTAACTAGTTTTGATAATATCAATTAAATCAAAAGAAAAGACATATATGTTTTCTTTCAACGGTTATCCATTTAGGAAAAAAATATAAAAACCTTAATTTCAAACTGGATCTATGTCATTTAGTCGTTCAACACGGTGATATAAAATTAACGAACATGATGATTAGTAATTAGTTTTTGTACTATCAGTTAAATTTATTGGGACAAGTTGGTGTAGGAATTGGGCTTCGGACGAGAAAAAAAAATTATTTTTTGTTCTAAATATTAGCTATTTTGGAAATTACAATATTAATTGAACGCTCATATTTTTATGGCATGCTGGCTACTATTAGACAAAGGTGTATAATTTTTTGTAAACGTACCATATTAATTTTTAAGAGAAATTTGATGGCGTCAGATAAATTTAAAAACCTAAGAGATATTTTAATTATCTCATTACTACTTAAAAGCAAATAATGTATTATATATCGACAAGTTTGAAAGTAACCATATAAATATTGCATGTGCGCCTTTCATTCAAATACGCACTTATTTATTTAAACAAAATATACTTTGTAGTCTTATATATAATGCACCTTTCATTAAAATAAGCACTTTTTTATTTAAAAAAAATATACTTTGTAGTCTTATATATAATACGCACTTATTTATTTAAACAAAATATACTTTGTAGTCTTATATATAATACGCACTTATTTATTTAAACAAAATATACTTTGTAGTATTATATATAATGCACCTTTCATTCAAATACGCACTTTTTTATTTAAACAAAATATACTTTGTAGTCTTATATATAATACGCACTTATTTATTTAAACAAAATATACTTTGTAGTATTATATATAATGCACCTTTCATTCAAATACGCACTTTTTTATTTAAACAAAATATACTTTGTAGTCTTATATATAATACGCACTTATTTATTTAAACAAAATATACTTTGTAGTCTTATATATAAATACGCACACGTGTTCTTAATTTATAGGAAATGAACTAATTTTAAGAAAATTTCCACTGGTATAGCATTAAAACTATTGATTTTAAACAAACATATTCTATAACCCTGTTAGATTTGAAATTGATAGCAATAGTATTTTTTGAGAAAAACAACAGTAATGTACGAACAGAAAATCGTTAAAGTACTGCCATAAAGGTTCCGTTTTTGCTTTTTATGTACGGTACTCTAAAAACGCACAAAGTCCACGTTACTTTAGGTGATATCTTGAGAAACAATCATCAGTTAAATTATGATATTATAAATAGGAGTTTCTATTATACAGCGTAACATTATATTATTTTGTAAAATAAAAT
This sequence comes from Druceiella hillmani, assembly GCA_039881145.1. Lineage (NCBI taxonomy): Eukaryota > Metazoa > Arthropoda > Insecta > Lepidoptera > Hepialidae > Druceiella > Druceiella hillmani. Next base: position 2,637,053 of record JAYKKI010000040.1, on the reverse strand, counting down.
TAATGGATCAAAATATATATTTTTGAGATTACTATCGATATATATATATATATATATATATATATATATATATATATATATATATATATGTGTGTATATATATATATATATATATATATAAAATTTTGGAGAAGAACTGAATTCATTATTACTTTTTCCTATGAATTACATTTTTATAAATTAGTCAATAAATTGGTGTCGGTTATGTTAACAATTTAAACTGTTATTTAACAAAAGACATAAATATTCCGTTCACGAAAACAAATAATTCTTGTCATGAAAACATTGAAACTTAATAAAGGCATAAGCTCGCAATAAAAGTAGAAACAGAATTTGTTTCTAAAATACTTTTTTTAGGATAAACTAACAAAATGCTAAAAAACACAAGTGAAAATTATTTTCTGTTGAAATATGAATTAACCATTGGATAAAATTATTTGCTACGTATGTTACTTTCAGTTTTACTAATAAATGTGTATTTATGTTCAGTAAGATATATTACGTGTAAAAATCTCAGTAATTTTTTTTTTAAAGTAGACAAATTGCAAAACTCCTTATTGGTATATATATTGTTTTGTATATATATTTGTTTTGTAATTTGTCTACTTTTAAAAAAAAAATTCGGTCGTACTGTTTTTTGAAAATAACGTGAAAAAACTTTCAATGTCATTAAAGGAAGCACATGAGATATCTCCTTCATGACTAAGAAGAAAAAGATTAGGCAAATTAAAAAAAACAGCTCAGAAAGACAAATAATCAAAAATTATTTTTTTGAAGAAAATTTAAGAGAAAATCATTAATTGAACGTCTCTTTCACTTGAACTTTAATAATAAAAATAAAACAAAAACTATTTTGGAAATTTAATTTCACCATTTAAATTTTTTTAACTACTTTAAATGCTGAAAATGTTCAGAATCCGAACTAACTGATAAAATATTTTAACTTTATTTTAATATAATTTGATTATGATTACTTGTATCAAAATAATATATAATTAAATAATAAATGATTTAATTAATATCGATTTTGATAATTTACGTTTTTAATCTGCCAAATTTATATTAATTTCTTTGAGGCTTAATTATTATGAAACTTTTTTAATTACAATGAATTTTTTGCAACATAAAATGGTCCTTCCAAAGTATTCACGCACAAACATAAAATGTGAATATTGAAGTGTGTAAGGGCACTTTAGTTTTTTTTATTACCCCATTCATTTCATTGAATTATTCATTTAAAATATTAAAACCAATAATATTTAATTAACTCATTTCTTTATATGCAAAATATGGAATAAACTTAATGTTAAATTTATTGCAGATTTTGTTAATAAATTTGATTTTATCTAAAGTAGGTTTGCAATTCAATACAATCGTTAGAACAAAAAAGGCTGTTATAAAAAATATTGAGAGGAAGAGTGAATTTAAATGAATATTTTTTTAATTTTTCCTTTCTTGTGTTTAAGTTTTTAATCGGCGTCGAAATTGCAACCCAAAAAATAATCCAGTGAAAAATAGACCAAGTATTTTATTTTTACTTTATGTTTGATAAATTGTACTGATAAACAGTATACTGTTTATCAGTACAATTTCTAAATTTAATTTAAGAGAAAAATCAGAAAAAAACTTACATCGGAAGGGTTAAATTCTCCTATAACGGAAGTTTTCGATTCACACGTCAGTCCCAACTGTGGCAAGCAGAGACACTTTCTATATAACATTAACAGACAAAATATACCTAAAATTGATTTCATTTTATTATTAAATTTAATTTCTATTTTTATCTAACTAATGGCGCTCAGAACTGCATTCACGGACGCATTTCTTAAAACTCTGGTCCCGATGAAATTTTCCGGTGATTTATAGCTTTTTTCGCCGGCATCTAGAGATAACGCCCTCGATAAATTGTAAACTGTTTGCGATAGCGTAAAGTTTAATTATACTGGACGACATATTTGTACAACTACTACTAGCAAGTGCATATGAATAGAAATGTAATTAAATTCTTCAAAATTAGATTTTTAACATTTGACTTATATCAATTGATGCTTCATTAGTCTTTCATCGAGTGTATTATTAGTCTTTCATCGAGTGTAGTATATTTTAGTATGTTTGATACTATTCACGTTCTTTTATATAAAAAGTGGGAAAAGTAAAAAACGGTAGAGAAAAAAAAAATATTTTCATTTCTCTTAATTCGGTATTGACATTAAATATATTTTGATACATAATACTGCTAAATATTGGTTATTTTGTTATATTTAAATAATTGAGTTTCAGAAACGTATTTAAAACTAATAATTAGTATTCACGTTTTGAATTTGAAATAGGAAATATTGTAAAAAATGATACCAAGTACGGTATTTATTTAAAAATCCATTTATTATTAATTTAAGAAAACATGAAAAAAAAATTTCCACTTTTTTTGTAATTTTAAGAGATATTATCAAATTGTATAAATATTCATCCGTTTGATTAATTATTTCTGTATGAATATAATAATTAAATCGCGAATCATGTGTGTGCGTGTCCGACACGCACGCAAATGTTCAGTGAGTTACGCAATTGAAGTTTCAGTTGTGGAATGCTGTCATTTCTAAAAAACAGAAGTTTTTTTTTTGTTAGACATAGGTATTATCTATTCGCGTCTTGGAAACCCTTTTACATATTGTACATCCATTTTGAATAAATTTTACGTTACAGTTCATTTTCCAATGTTACGGTTACGGTTTTCAGCGTAAACAAATATATAAAATAATAAGTAGTGCTCTAAATTTCTAACTCGTTATATACTTGTGAACTATATTTTTCAACTTAGTGTATATTTCTCGAATTACATGAAAACACACATTCATCCTACTTAATTTACATACTTCCCGTCTAACATACAGGCTACAATGAAAAAAAAATATTTTCCGTATAGGTGATTCTGCGCATCAAATTATAATATATATATATATATATATATATATATATATATATATATATATATATATATATATATATATATATATATACGTTTATGGAAATTACATAAACATGTATCTGTTTAGATCGATTGAAATACAATTTACTATAATTATAAGCAAGATTGTGAAATAATTTGAGGACTGAATTTAAAAGATGTGGTAGCGAAAAACTAATGAATTCGGCGATGATGGGAAAAAAATTTCACTAAATTCGGTAAATACATTTTCAATCAGGTTTCGTTATGTTTTATTTTACTTTATCACTTAACTGCATTTCAATTTGACTTTGTAAGAATAGGTTAATATTGTTATGTATAAGTTACATGTATTTACAATTAAATGAAACTACGTGATGTAGTATTATTTTTACTTTCTTTAAGTTCTTTACCACGTCTTACCATACCATCGTTTTACCATATCTTCAGGTGGGATATTAGCAAAGATTAGCAAAGTTAAAAGATATTCGCATTAGAAAGTAGAAATAATACTACATCACTTAGTTTAATTTAATTGCGAATAATGAATTTCTACAAAATTAACGCCAAATATATTCAATAATACATTTATTATTTTTACTTTCTTTAAGTTCTTTACCACGACCTAGGTTTCGTTGTACTACATCTTCAGGTGGGCTATTAGCAAAGATTATAGAATTAGAAAGTTAAAAGATATTAGCATTAGAAAGTAGTAATAATACTACATCACTTAGTTTCATTTAATTGTGAATAATGAATTTCTACAAAATTAACGTCAAATATATTCAATAATACATGTATTTTTTCATTGTCATCAAATGTAATGCATATTAATTTAACAAAAGAAAAATTTGAAAAATATACGTTTGTTAAAATTGTCAGTGAGTTTTGTTGAAAATGAAAAAAAAGAATAGATTAATCGTAGCAGCTATTTTTAAATAACTAATTCGTAATTATTCAAAAAAATACTGACTTTTAAACTGAAAATTCAGCTATTAACATAAAGAAAAATAAATTAATTAAATTTAATAATGTAGACGTTGAGAACTGTAACTCTTATGCGATATTTAATATATAGACTTGGGTTCCTTGGAAAATATTGAAATTTTAAATTAGGGAGTATAAAGGTTGATTATTTAAAAAATACGGAAAAGCAAGTACTTTTATTCGGAATAAAATTAACTAGATGCATGTTAGACACTGGTTATTTATTACACTTTGTGTTATTTTACATGAGCGAGATCGATTTCAGATAGTCCAAAACTTTATTCCGTAACATTATATATATTTTACGTTATAAGTAATGTAAAATATATAAGCTTATTTTAAGTTCAAAGCGGGACACTTGAGGTACTGACATAATTGAGGAAATGAAATAAAACTAAAATAGAAATATATTTATTTTATACTCATTAATATACTTGACGTTTACTTGTAAAGATAACTAACAATTTTACTTTTTACAAATATATTAAAAAAAAATTCTAAATTATTTAAAAATAAAATTAGAATTTGCATCATCAATAATGTTGTTATTACAATTAAATAATGCACAAACCCAATTCACTTTTTAGAACAATCCATTAATCAGCAGAAGAAAATTCTGTAAATCTGGCAAGCAAAGTAATTATCCAGTGATTTTTTTATATGTATAACTTAATTTTCATTATAATCAAAATATTAAAATATGTCTTCCCATCTCTCTACTGTTAGTTTTATCTAATTTTCAATTTTCTACACAGAGTTTTTTTATTTAAGGATACCCATGAAATATGTCTGTCTCATGGATTCCTTTATCCTCGACTATAACATTGCAGTAAGATAAACACCTTGGTAAATTCGTGACGAATTTCTTTAAAATATTTTGTTAGCTCCAATGAGTTTTGGGGGACAACGAGACATTTAGTGTCAATGCGGGACTGTTCTGCTAAAAGTGGGACGTCTGGACACGTTACTCACATGTCTGAAGAAGTTGAATTCCAATGTATTTATCTAATATAGAACCTACTTCTACGTCAGTTTTAGTGTCCTATAGTGGTAAATGAAGATTTTAAAGACGTGATTTAAGCGAATAAAGCTGCTAAATCTACCTCCAAAGTGTATTCTATAGGAATGGTCATAGCAATATAATCAGAATCGGTTTCTTTCTATTTTTTCTTAATTATAACGTCATTAAGACTTATTTCTCGAATATAAATTATTCAAATATTAGATATAAGACCATCAGGAACTATATTTAAAAAATATTCCAAATACAGTAAATCGGTATTTTCCTATAATTTTATTGTAAGAAGTTTCAATACATTTATTGTCCTCTCGATATTTAACTGTAGTAGAAAAGGGCAACAAGTTAAGAATATCAAAATACAACTGTTACCAGTGGAAATAGGATAATAAATAATTTTGTGTCAATTTCATCGATATAATAAATAAAGGAAAAATTTTCAGCAAAATCCAGGAAAGCCCAATTATAAATTTAATGAATATAATTATAATTTATTACTTTTAAGATGCCCAGTTTTAAATTCGGACCGAATTCGTAAGTGGCGTAATATGTTCTTAATTGGTTTAATAAAATTATATCTGACCTCGATTTATACCGAATCAAACAGAACTGGTCACCAAGTTTGTTTAATATATTGGAAGTTAAATCCGTATACCCGGGATGGACTCATTGCACTCATTTAAACTTATTGTCCCTTATAATTGTTCTTTTAACTTTTTCTATCAATAACATTACTCTTTATTGAATATATTTGGCATTAACTTTGTAGAAATTCCTTATTTACAATTAAATGAAACTACGTGATGTAGTATTATTTCTACTTTCTTTAAGTTCTTTACCACGACCTAGGTTTCGTAGTATTACAACATCTTCAGGTGGGTGGTATTAGCAAAGATTCAATTTTTTTATTTTTTTCTAATAGCCCACCTGAAGAACTCGAAGAAAGTAGAAATAATACTACATCACGTAGTTTCATTTAATTGTGATTACTCTTTATTTCAACTTATCGTTCCTTATTGCCCCTATTTCAACTTATCGCTTCTACTATCGTCCCTCCCTATTTCAGTTTTATTACATTATCGTAAAAATATTAGCGTCATTTTCATACAATCAATAAGAATGAAACTAGTAACAAATTTGGGTGAACGATACATACATACATGTGAGGTTTGAATGTAGTCGCTTTCGTAGTTATACCAATAGGGAGGACCTTGGCTGTCTTAAAGTACTTTTGTTTTAATATGTTTTTTTTGCTACCTAAAAGGAGAATATTGAGCTTAGAATTCTTTTCTGGTATCTTTTAAATCAATATTAGTTTGAAGTCTCTATTAACTTGAATGACGGTTATTCGGGAAAAAGAGACAAAATTTAGATATCCTGGATATTTAAGTGATTTTTCATCAAAATAAATTACTTTTATTTTCAACGTCTTAGTCGATTCGTCCTAAGATTAAATGCGATTAATTCGCTTTGAGACAGGTATGGTTGAACTCTGAAATCGAAATTGTTTAAATTCTACTTAATGTCGCCTTTGGACACTGTGCACCAAATTGATGATATAGACGCACATTAGTGCGTATTAACCTAAAAAGGGGTTAGCTATAAATTAGGTTCTCTGTGTTAATAGAACGTAGGTTTTTTTAACAAGTTTACTTTTTCCATAAAAGTTATCAGCTTTGATACCTAACGCAGATGAACAACGTGTATAGATTAATGTGTTGTGTTACTGGAAAGATGAATATATATGGTACAAATATTAAATGTGATACTTATCAGTAAATTTTACCCGCAATATTAATGAATAATAAAATTCTCATAAATGTGAGAATATAGTAGTATTTTCATAATATTTTTTTTAAATTACATATATATATATATATATAATATTTATATATTTATTACCAATATCAGCACTAACTGAAGCAAGTTCAAAACCTATAAGTGCCAAATATAAGTACATTATCGATCACATGGGAGCTGTTTTTTATAATCTTTCAGCGAGCTTGAGTCGAATTGACTTAATAAAACTAATTTTCTTGCTTTTGCAATAAATCTCTATTAAATGGTCTTATAGAGGGGTTCCATCTCACGAAGCTACGTGCAGTTATCTTAATCTCTACTGTGCACGTACATAAAGATACACTATCGCAATTTCTAATGAATTTATATATTTATTACCAGTATCAGCACTAACTGAAGCAAGTTCAAAACCTATAAGTGTTCAAATATAAGTACATTATCGATCATATGGGAGCTGAGTTTTACAGTCTTTCAGCGCGCATGATTCGAAGTGACTTGATAAAACTAACTTTCCTGCTTTTGCAATAAATCTCTATCAAATGGTCTTATAGAGGGGATTCCATTTCACGAAGCTACGTGCGGTTATCTTAATCTCTACTGTGCACATACATAAAGAAACACTATCGCAATCTCTAATGAATTTATATATATATTACCAGTATCAGCACTAACTGAAGCAAGTTCAAAACTATAAGTGTTCAAATATAAGTACATTATCGATCATATGGGAGCTGAGTTTTACAGTCTTTCAGCGAGCTTGATTCGAAGTGACTTGATAAAACTAACTTTCCTGCTTGTGTAATAAATCTCTATCAAATGGTCTTATAGAGGGGATTCCATTTCACGAAGCTACGTGCGGTTATCTTAATCTCTACTGTGCACATACATAAAGAAACACTATCGCAATTTCTAATGAATTCCACTTTGTCATTTTTATCTTCGTCTATTATCAGCGTTGAATTCTATGTCAATTAACTTTATTACACTTTTAAACTCATTATTACACGCATTTATTTAAAAAGAAATGATTTAATGTACTTATTTTCATTTGTTTTCTGAATTTAACGTAATGGTTTAGTTACACATGTTTTATAAATCAATCATATTAAAATAATCGTTTTTACTATTACTAGTTGTTATGATACAATAGAACCCAATAATTATTTTTGGAAAATTATGGATACATTTTTAGGGAATAAGTAAGCTTAATAGGAATAAAGCCATCTAGTAGCATACATGAATTAGCTTTGAGTATAAAAGAAGGAATGATGCGAGTGAAATTTGAGGGATAGAAAAAAAAATTTGGGGACTACCGATTATTTATATATAAATATATATATATATATATATATATATGTATATATATATATATGTATATATAATCATAGATTAAAACATATATAATATACCATTTCATAAATTTTAAAGACACTATCTTTAACATCTTTCACAATTATTTACAAGAAATCGTAAAAAACGGGCGCATACATCATAAATATTCATGTCTTATTGTTTCTTTATTGCCATAGTAATGATCCCAATCCAACTTTTGGCTCTAAGAACATCAAAAGATAAAGAATTTTTTTATGAATATTGATAATCATAAATTGAAGCACATACGATATACGATTTCATAAATTTTAAAGCCACTATCTTTAACGTCTTTCACAATTATTTACTCGTGGAAAACGGGCGCATACTTCATAAATATTAGTGCAAAAATATTAATATCTTCTTTTTTTTATTACTGTTTTAATTATTCCATCAAAACATTGCTGTGAAAATGGTCAATTTTCCCTCTAAAAAGAGAACTTTAACCAGGAGTTAGATAAAAGCAGCTAAGTTCTTGCAGAGATTTGCTAAAAAAGCGTATATGATGGAATTAGAGCTTTGCATCCAGAGTTTTTTAATATTACATCTATCACAATATTGAATTTGGCCATGATAGCTTCTTATCTCTGTATAGCTTTACCTTATGATAACATATATAAAAGCACTATAATTTTGTCTTTTTATAACTCTATTGAAGGGATAAACATTAAATTTAATTTTTTTCAGTGTGTTTGTGTGTCACTAGAATTTATGATGTATGATTATATTCTACCATACTTGTATTCTCTAGAAATTCTATATTAACTCCTGAAATGTCAGTTTTTGCAGTGATATTTTTATTTCCTATTGACTGATAAAGACGACGTAAATATCATTTCATAAATTATTGAAATATAAATTTGAAAAAAGATCAACGTGCCAAGTTATAAGTTAGATAATACAATTTTAATATAACGATATTATCTTCATTTCTCTTTTCAATGTGGATAGTTATATGAATAATGAAGTTGTCACATAATTCAAGACTGTTTATTCATACAGCTTCAGAAAAATTATAAATTGAAATTTCTTTTTAATTACCATATCATTTCAAATTTATAATCGAGACGTTAATGACTATTGCTGAAAATTTAAGCCATTTAAAACATTTTGAGCCATACACGTATTTAATAAAGAAATTATTTTTTTTATTGCTATTTCCAAAATTTGATAGTTAATTCCCAATAGAGTTCCAGTAAGAAAGGACTGTCCAGCGAAGTGGACTGTCCAGTCTTCTTGGTACGGGCATTTGAGTCACATGCGTCAAGAAAACTTAAAAACGGAAAAGTTAGTTTAGTGAGCTGAATCGGTGAATAAATATTTCAATAGTGTATCATCAAATTAAACTATAAAACTTTTATAAAGGTTTGTTTTTTACATTCAAAACTATAAACCTGGAACAAGTTTTTAAAGGAAACCTTAATAAGTTTCGTTTATTGTGCAATTGTGTAGCTTTTCAAGGAAGGATTATCTCCATTATTTTTTGTTATTTCTCTCATAATTTTCCTTTAATACTCGAAAAATATTAAGAGCGTAAATAATTTCGTTTAAAAATATTAAGGGCATTAATTTCATCGAGTATCGATGAAATTAATATCCTTAATATTATTAAACGAAATATTATTATTATATACCCTTAATATTTTGAAACGAAATTATTAATGGCCTTAATATTTTTGAAACCCTCTTGGTTCATATATTATATTTAAATGTTCACATACATAACAAAATTTTCTACTTTATTGGTCGATTATCAATACTACACGTCTATATAAACCTTAACGTTTTCTCTTAATGCAATTGAACCATTCCGTTAAAAACATTCTTTTTTCTCTATCATTTATGTAGAATTCTTTATACGGTCAATGCTTACATTCATTACGTAATATTTCTGACATATTGAATATATTTGGCGTTAATTTTGTAGAAATTCATTATTCACAATTAAATGAAACTACGTTATGTAGTATTATTTCTACTTTCTTTCATTTAATTGTAGTTTCATTTAATTGTGAATATTTCTGCCATTAAATCGTTTCAGTAAATACTAATTTAAATTAATCAAGTCAGAATACCAGGGTTTAATTCTTGCATCATACAAACTTTCATTTTGTTGCACATTTTATCTATGTGTTACAAAAATATACTGAAAATGTACTTAAAAAATAACTGATGTTATGAATATTTCCAGCACTAGATTACAAATGATTCAACAGCAGAACTATGGAAGTCAATGTACTGGAACTCGAATCTGTTTGTACTCGCACTTTATGAAAGTATATGTACTTGAGCTCGAACATGTATGTACTCGTAGGTTATGACGCTTTGTAATCACAATCATTGTAATCTCTTTGTTTTTATTAAATTGGTCTGATATATGTACACAAATTGGTAGATTTTTTAAAAATAAAATTGTATAGTTCTCCTTAATTTCTACCAGAGGTTATTTTTTATTGCACCAACATTTTTTTAGTCACATAACTCCAAGCATGTGTTTTTGTTGTCATATTATTTGTAACTTATTTCTGCAGTTTATTATTACTGACAGGTGATATTTAGTGAAATTTTGTGAACCGGTTTAAAAAAAAGTCTAAGGTCATGTTTGAAATTTAAAGAAAATATTGAATGTTTTTATTTATTATTTGACAGTTACGTAAGCGTAGGAAAGTTTAAAAGTTTACAATTTAATAGCTATCAGATATGTAAATGATATTTCCAAAAACTTCATCCCAAATATTTCTTATAAATTTACTACAAGATTAAAATATGGTCGATTAGTTTAAATAATCACAGTTTTTATAATGTAAAGAAACCTTTCACGAATCTTTTTCCTACTTCTCCGTATGACAGAATCCATGGCGTAATGATTCTAATACCGAGGTGAGTGTATATAGACACAGAATATGAACAAATGTTTTATACGATATATAAACATCAGCAGATAGTCTAAATTTTATAGGTTTAGTTTAAAGCTAAGTTAAATAATGACCATTTAATATATGAAGAACACATACAAGAATCTGTCTTACCTCCAGGATTTAACATTACTTTGTAAATGTTTAGCGGAAAACGATTCTTGTTTTGAAATGTCGCAAAAAGTACAAGTCAAAATCAATGCGACTAGCATCCGGATAGAGAAACGCCTAATATAAAAATATATAACAAATATCGCCTGAAGGAAAACGGATCTCTTGTGATAACTTTGAAGAGCACTAAGTACTATGGACGAACCTTCTATTATCACGAACCTTCCATTATCTGTGTTTCTGCACGACAAAGATCGTGTAAAGTATATATCCGCGTTTGTTTCTGTATCTGTCCATTTGATTTTCTTGCTGTCTTTTTCTTTCATTTTCTTGCTGTCGTGTATTTTAATCAATTATTCTAGCTATAATGAACATATTACTATTTAATGAAAATAACAAAGGCAACTATAACGTATACTTACGACCTTACGTAAGGTATACTTACGACCATGTCTACGATTACATTCCCACTCGGTGTTTTGAATATGATTTCATTCCAAAATCTTTTCAACATATGACACTTAAAGTTGTGACTCCAATAGATAAAGCACAAAGCCCTTTAATAGTTCTATTTAAAAAATCATTAGTTTAATTTGGAATTAACGAAAAATTAAGGTCACAATTAATCGATCCTCGATAAAGAAAAGTTTCGCGGGTGATTAGACACGTATAGATATGAACTTACATAAAAGATAATTTACAAATACGCCGAATGTGCATATCTATTTCCTTTCAGTAGATAAAAACATACAACAGGATTCTTATCGACCTTTTTATTGCAGTTATTTGATTTTAAGACTGTCCTAATGTTCAACAATACACGAATCGCTTAACGATCAATTAGCATGAAGTGACATTTGCGATAACTTAATCTAGTGACACCTATGATACATATTTCTTTACGACAGAATAAGTGGTCATATTTGTGCATTCATTAGTATTCTATGCTCACCTGTGAATTGAATAAATATAAATAGTAATTAAAGTATTTAAATTTCAAAAGAAACTTTAAATAATTGTATGTACTTTATTTTATGTACTAATTTTATGTACGTAAATTTATGTACTAATTTTATGTCCATAATTTATGTACTAATTTTATGTACGTAATTTTATGTACTTTAAATACAGACCTTTTAACACTTTGAATTTATATTATCCATACGCCAGTAAATATTGAAAAGTTGTAAAAATATCCGCCATGTTAACTTTTTCTTAACGCTTAACCTTTTAACCGATGCCTTGCAGGTGAAAAAAGAATACTGAAATCTAATACTAAAAATACGAATGCCCGCAGGTAACAAAACGAATGGGTTAATTTGTCACCAATGTAAGGTTTGTCGATTTTGGTTATGTATAGCGAAAACCCAAATGTATAATTAATATACCAAAGACAAGTTAAAGAAATTTATGTAGCTAATTCATGATTTTATTATATAAATATTTTTATTGTAGTTTTTAATTCTCATAATATTAGTTTATAGAGAAAAGATACGATATTATGCAATTTTATCCACGTAATGTAGACACAATTAACTCTTAACTAAACGGTTATTTTCATCATGAGCATAATTAGAGACCAGCTCTATATGTATATATATATATATATATATATATATATATATATATATATATATATATATATATATATATAATATTATATTAGTTATTAAGAATACCGTTCATGTATTATATATATGAACGGTATTCTAAATAACTAAATAAATGTTGGCAGGCTTTTGCCTATAAAAAGGACTTTGTTTTTGGAAATGGAATAGAAGATAAAATTATTCAACACTAAAAGTAATGGATACGTACTTATGAGCATACGTAAGATGTAATATTTAAACACAATATTTTAAAATATTTCAGAAGGTATGCCAATAATCTACAGCAATAAAAGGTACGCCCATACTAACCAAAGAAAACAGAGAATTAAGGCAATTACCTGTATCTCCCAAAAAAATTCGGAAGATTTAAAAATAATATCCTTTGTACCAGAAGTGAAACAGCTTCGCGCAAAACACACGAGTATTTTTGAAAAAGCAAACGCCTTTTTCGATTGACTACCATCGGATTACTAGTTTTGAAAGTTATACAAAAAAATTTACGAAAAACTAATTCTTAGTTTTAATAACAGCTACGGATAGTTAAAATATTGTATATGTACCAAAAAACGTTATGAATAGGCCAGCCATATTAAAGTAGGAGAATAAAAACAAGAATTAAACTAAAAATTAAAGGAACTATAAATTTAATATTACCATAAATTATAAAGATGTTGAAAAGAATACTTATTCCATTCTGTATTTATTTATCAAACAAACATATTGATAAATAAATTTTGTCAAGTGCCTGTTGACGTATTATGAAAATCGAGCTGCATATGCTCACCTGTTGTTAATTGATATTTTACAGATAAACAATAAATTATAAAGACGATTCTGACTAAAGTGACAACTCGAGTTAATAGTCCGGTAAGCCAGAGTATCTCTTTAAAAATAGCTTCGATATTGATTTTAATTATGAAAATGTTTCAATTTCTTTGAAGAAAATTTTGTTTATGTTATTATCTCTGGATAGTTCTCATTAATTTTTTTATGCTATATATTACGGAGAATTCAAAATATTAAGTTTATTATGTATAGATCAAAATATTACGTAAACCAATAATGTTACTGCTAACGCCCCCTATATTTAATTGGTCTAACAACAAATTACATTTAATTGTTTAATTGATTTCATCTCGTTATATTTTGCACAACCGTTCGAGTGCTCGAGAGGACACGACGCGTGGTTTCATTAAAAATATAGATATTTAATTTAATCTAATTAATACGATAGCTGCACATGTAAAAGTTAACTTTTATTCTATCGTTTTTGCGGTATTACTTTGGTTTTATTTGTATTACCAATGACGACTCCGTAATAATTACAGGAAAGAACCAGTAATTTATATATTTCAATATATGTTTAAAATCGCCACGTGAAAAAATACAAATATTCAGAAACATTCAGAACAGTTTCTGTACCAAAGTTATTTATTACAATCATCTTATTTTCTATACAGAAACCCATAGAGATCGGCTTGCCAAATCAATTTAACCATTCTATAGAACATATATCATTATTGTTGCTTCTTTTGCATGTTTTTGTTCACTTACGCTCTGTACATGCGAAAAACATGATAAAGGGAAAATTTGGGTCAATCATTTTTAAATTATCGATATGAACACTATACTAACACATGAATGACATACGCGAGCTCTTGCAAATGACCATCGTAATGGTTTAAAGACGAATATACGCGTAATGAATAAAAGAAATACAGCACACTATTTAATGAAACTACGTGATGTAGTATTATTTCTATTCTTTCTTTCTATTCTTCTCTTCTTTCTTTGAGTTCTTTACCATGACCTAGGTTTCGTTGCATTACATCTTCAGGGAGGCTATTAACAAATATACTACTACATCACGTAGTTTCATTTAATTGTGAACAATGAATTTCTACAAAATTAACGCCAAATATATTCAATATTAGAAATGTAGCAATTTGGTCTATGTAAAAGGATGAAAAAAGATAAATAACTTAGCCTCACTGTATGAAATATTACTGAAATGGGGTCTAAAAATCAGGTTTAAAAAAATAAACGAATAAAAACAAAAAAAATTCAACTTTATAGATAATAGCTTGAACCACGAACGTTATCCAATGAACAATTTGCAGAATTTTAATTAAATAAAGGTTATTACTTTCCTTCTAAAAAAATATCGAGAATTTTAAGAATAATATCGTTTATACCAGAGTTGAGAACGGCTTCGCGAAGGACATAGTTTAAAAAAAAACATATGCTCTAATGAGTTGTTATCACAGGATTACTAACTTTGAAAACTATACAACAGAATTGAACCAGAAACTAATTCTTTTCCTTAATAACCGCTGCGGATACTTCAAAATTATAGAGGTTCTGAAAATGTTATAAATAAACCAATCATATTAAAATAACAGAATGAAAATAGCCAATAATATTACAATAACAGAATGAAAATAGCCAATCACATTAAAATAACAGAATGAAAATATAAATTAACCAATCATATTAAAATAACAGAATGAAATGTCGTCGCCGTGGTGTATCGGGCATGCTCACAAGGCATGCGGCTTTTGACGATACGGCGCACCCGGGTTTAATTCCCGGCCACTCGTCGAACGGGGTTGGACTGGTGTTATGGTTGGGTGTAAAAAAAAAGACTGCAATATGTATCAATTAGATACACTAAAGTATATAAATAAATAAATAAAATGAAAATAAAAAATATTTATAAGAACAATAGATCATAATACTACAATGAATTGTAAAGATGAAAATAATGTTGAACAAAATAAAAATTCAATTGCGAATTTATTTATCAAATATGTCGACACGATCGATCAATCAATTTGGCTAAGTCAGGCACTTGACCAATATTAGTTATGAAAATCTAACTGCATGTGATTAGCTGCTGTTGATTAATATTTTACAGATAAACAAAAAATTATCAAGGAGATTCTGACTAAAGCTATTACTCGAGTCTACAGTCGGATAAGCTCGAATATCGCTTTAAATATATCATTGATGAATGAATATTATGTTGAAGATGTTTCAATTTCTTTAAATTGGTTTATGTTTATATTATGTTTTATTATCGACCGATACTTCCGGTTGATTTTTATTCCATAGGTTATGAAGAGTTCAAAATATTAAGTTTATTAAATATAGATTAAAATATTACGTAAACCAGCAATTCTACTACTAATGCCACTTATATTTAGTTGATTTACCAATAATTGTTTAACTGACTTGTATATATATATATATATATATATATATATATATATATATATATATATATAAGTCAGTTAAACAATTATTGGTAAATCAATTCAATATAAGTGGCATTAGTAGTAGAATTGCTGGTTTACGTAATATTTTAATACTTTTCTTACTATTTACGTACGGCGTATGTATAGTATACATCTTAATGTTTGCAGTACAACTGAATAAAAAATCGTGGATATGTATTCTTCAATATATATATTCCAGAACATTACGTGAATAAATACAGATCGCTGAGGATAGTTTCTTTACCAAAAATTATTGATTATATCCTCTTACTTTCTATTGAGGAACCCATAGAGATCGCCTTGCTATATCAATTTAACTCCATTCTATAGAACATTTGTCAATACGTGAAGAACAACACACATAAGAAGCAATTCTTATGTGTGTTGTTCTTCACGTATTTCAGTACGCGCCAAAAAGATGATAATGGGAAAATATGGGGCGTTCACTTTTTAATTATCGATATCAGTACCATACTTACACACACACACTTACTTAGAGGCGATCATCGCAGTGAGTTAAGTCCAATATACGCTTGAAGAATAAAATAATCATAACAATTTGATATATGCAAAAGGACGTTAAAAGGCAATTTTCTTAGCCCCATGGTATGGAATACTTACTTTTGAAAAGAGGATTTAAAACAGAATTTAAAGGTACCTCTTTTGATTATTGAATATATCAGTAAACAAAAATAATACTATGGTTAGTTTTCAATACAAACATGAATTTTTATGATCAGTCGACCTAAAATTTGACTTAAAAAGAAATTAATTTTTAAATTAGTTACTTTTTAAAAGGTCTCATATTCAAACAGTTACTTTTAAAATGACATGATATTTATTGTTTTTGTTTTGACTTACTATTTTATTACGATTAATATGCATGATAAGGGATTATAATACTTAGTCAGTCCTCAGTATTCTTTGTCCATATTTCAAAAAACATTATTAGAACACCTGCTATTGTAATAAATAAATGACTTTGGAATGGTTGAAATTATCGGATTCTTAATTTGATATAGCCATGCGTATTGTGAGATCGAATTGATTCCAATTTAAATTTAAGAAAATTCATATTCTTGAAGACATTTTGGTCCAATCACGTTATTTGAAAGGGCCCTGTTTACACATTTTAAAACTATTTCATAAAACATTGTATGGTACTAGAATACTTGATCAGTACTCTTGTTCCGTATCTCAAAAATCGAAAATATTGAAAATCTGTCTGTCTAAATATCAAAAATCTGTCTGTTAATAAATCGAAAATACTGCAAATCTATCTGCATAAAAATCGAAAATCTCCCCGTTAATAAACAAATAACTTTGTGACGGCTGAAGTTATCAGTTTGTTTTTAAATTTGGAATAGTCATACATATTGTGTATGTTAATATAGTCCAATTTTATATTTAAAGAAACTTGAAGGCAGATTGGGTCACTATGTCATTCGCAAAAGTTCTGTTTATATATTTTGAAACTGTTTTACATAGTGTGTTGCATAGATATTTATAATGAATGCCTTGGTGCTGAAAGTAGTAACCATTATTCTAGGCATAATTCAGTATTCAGCAGTTTCTTAAAGTTTGGAATAGTCATACGTATTGTGTGTGATATGTGTGTTAATATAATCCAATTTTATATTTAAAGAAACTTGAAGACAGATTGAGTCACTATATCATTTGTAAAAGCTCTGTTTATATATTTAAAACTATTTTACGTAGTGCGTTGCATAGATATTTATAATGAATGCCTTGGTGCTGAAAGTAATAACCATTATTCTAGGAATAATTCAGTATTATCTTTAATCAAATTCTGTGAGCGATATTATAACAAATGTTGCAGCTTATCTGGAAAGCCATCGTAATGTAATCATTTTATGAAGTGAACGATCGCTTGCGTGCGTTTTCCTTCAAGATTCCTAGCCTGACTAGCTCACTTAATCTAATGCATACGCTATTGTTATATTCATCTCACCAATTTATTGCGAACCTTAAACTTCTTTAATAATTATTGATCGGAATTCGATAAAAATATTATTAATCACACTAGTTTTGTCACTAGCATTCCTGTGGATAAAAAGTGGTGGTGTAATTTAAAAATAATTCACTCGTGAATATATTAGATCTTAGCAATTAAAAAAGTAGATTCAAAAATAAAAGTACATACCTACTTATGTTGACTCTTATTTCTAACGGGGTGATTTCTTGAATTATGAAAAAAATTAGGCACATAAGGTCAAGATAGAAAGTATTTTTTTTAATGGATTAAAGTTAATCAGTAATTTTATACCTCACTTCGCTTATAATTTTTGCATTATACTCTCCATAAAATTTAGTGCAAGACCAAAAGTGTTAAAATCGGAAACGACCTGCCATTTGTAGATAAATTAGTATTTGAATATACTCTTTGAGTTTCTCAACCGCCATATTGTTAGCACTCGGTCAGTTCCGAATACAGTTGAAAGCATTTTTTCTTCAAATGTTACGCCCGGAGGTTACTCAAGGTTATCGTACGTGTATCAATTGAAAAAGATTTATAAGAATTTTATAACTATTTGTACATGAATTGTTGTAATATACTTCTAGTAATATTGTATTATATGATTACTTTAAAGATCAAATCCAAATAATGTATCCCGATTGACGGAATTCATGTAGGAAAGTTATTTTAGAAAGATGTGTAAATTTATTAAAAGTTAATATTTAAAATAATTACTGAACAGAATATTGATGTGAGCCAACAATACAACAATTCTTAGATAGGAAGAACATTGACTTAAATTTAATTTTGTATTGTTTATAACATTGACTTAAATAAAATTTAATTTTGTAATTTAGTTTTGTATTGTATATGAAACAAGCAGATTCCAACCAACTTCTCAAAATGTATTATTCCCATATGATTTAGTAGGAAAACTTGAAACTAGTGCATTTTGTGCCCAGTATTTGTGTAAACTAATTCTGCTCATTTCTTATTTAATAATGTGTAATCGTTATAAAACACTCTGAAAAAAATTACTAACCGTGCTTGCAAACAAGTCTAGACGAGAAGTCAAGCTTTAAAGAGAGTCATTAAATTAAGAAAAAGTTATGTTATATCCAATTACATCCCTATATATTACTTGGGAGCGATTAGGTTTATACCTCGGAGCGCAACCATATTGTATGGATTTTCCATTTTTTATCGAGTTTCTAAGCCTAAAAATAGATAAGAAAAATATTTCTTCTTCAAAAATAAAAAAAAATTATTTTATGTCATTCCATTGTTGATATTATGTTATTTATTGTTCATATTACTTTCCTCAAAAGTTATCTAAAATTCTACTAAAATATTTAAAGGCAGGATACAATTTTTTAAAAGTATGTAGATCTATAATTTTTATTATGTGGAAGTGTCGTGTAGGCAAAGGTAAAAGTCGAGCGACAGATGTATACCATCACTAACAGTTTAATTAGAATGTAATTATATTCGCGTACAAGTGTTAAAACTAAATATATAATGGGAAATTTTATTCGTTCATTGAATGTAAAGGAAACAGGGACTTTCAGTACTTGAATTCGTAGGATTAAAAGATGTTAACTTCTTGTTTTTTAATGATAATAGAAGCGTTTTGGATAATCTCAGATTTGTTATTCTGCTTATAAAATGTTACTTGAATTTTATGTACTACACTAACATTTTAGACTGCGATTAAATGACCCTAAAAGAACTTCAAGATATAATAGCGACATAGAAATAATTAACTCAGATATTGACATGTCATTTGCAGGCGACTGAAATAATATCGAAATATAAATAAAAATAGTATTGCAGCTATTGCTGCCATATGTACGCCAATTATTTATATATTTATAAAAAAGCAGGATTTGAAAAGCATAAAATAATATCTCCTTTTATACGAAAAAAAATATTATAAACTCTTATAATTTTCAATATTAGGTAGATTACGAGAACATATCGTGAGAACGTTAATTATTTATTTGTTAAGTCTGGTTGTTAAATCTTTTAAGCGTCAATTAATTTTAATAATTGTAATGAGTAAATGAATTTGACGATAATAGTAGTCATTTTCCTAACATTTCTTTCGAAAATAATAAATGAATTTTTTAATTTGACTTTTATTACTTACTAGCCGACCCGATGAAATTCGTACCGCCTCAGAATTAATAAATATTATGTTAACTTATTAGCCGAATTAAATTCAGTTTTTTAATAATATAAAATGAATACTCAAAATGCATTAAGTTCAATAAATTAATAATTTGAAATGAATGTAATTCTCGTGGCATTAGCTTTATTGAAGCGAATCAATGTGATTCGCGTAGCATTGTTGCACTACTTTCTCATTGCCAAGCGAGCCTGATGTTCATTTGCAGTGGATTGATTCATAATATTTGAACCTAAACCGAATTGCATAACGATTTCCTTGTGAAAAATTAGATCTTCTGGCTCGCGACATTGTAAATAACACTTTAAAATTAATCACACAATTCAAAACTATATCAAGGATCAATTATCGATGCGCGCACAATCACAAATGTCATAACCTTCCAAAGTGAACGACTTCGAAGTCACAACGTTTCACAATGTGTACTTCGTCAAACTTAACTCAACTATTTGGAATCACTTTTCGCTGATGAATTTCAGAAAAAATAGTTTGAACAGAATTAATTTAATCGAACACAAATGCATTAACGGTCGAAAACTGAATAAAAGTTGTTGAGAACCAATATAATTTTCGTCCGTGTCCATCATTTATGACATATATTTCTTTTCTGTCATTTATCACGTATTGCGTTTTATACTCATTTAAATTATTTACGATTTTCTTACTTTTCCAATGCGTGAGAAAAAAAAAATTTCCATCCGTTCTCGATATATTATCAAAAAAGCTATTTCATACAAAATGTATGGGAAAATTAATTTTCTTCATAATTTTTTTCGTGAATTTTTCCAATATTTTAATACTTATTCTGCTATTCGGGTCGGAGACAGATCTAAAAAATCAAAGATCATGAAAATCGCTCCATTCGTTCTTGAGTTATAAATGGTGTAACTAACCCGACTATATATATATATATATATATATATATATATATATATATATATATATATATAAATATATATTTAGAAAATGAATAATTTATTATAAAATATTTTTTTTAGTTTTCAATACTTTTTGAAACATAATTATGTTTAAACCTTTTATTACCACAAACAGAACAACCATGAAAAATTAAGGAAAATACTAAATTAACGATATAATAAACTTATATATCCGTCAAATTATACTCGTATGGCTTAATCGTTGTAGTCGCATAAGCTGTTCGCCAGAGAACTTGAAAAGACTGAATAGGGTATTTGACTGATGTCGATAATTTTTGTAAAAACTTTTTAAATCCATAGAACAGGTTAAAAAAACCTTGTGATGAAAAAATAATGAATATAACAAACAATTGATCGAAACTTGTAAATAGGAAAAAGTGTCAATTTCTTTGTTCATTAAATTGAAGAAGTTATTATGAATTTAGTTTCCACACAAAAAATGAGAAAACTATAATATGCAATATATAACTTAAACGCAATATTTAAGGAGATACTAACAATATTTAATAAACTTCCTTATAATGGTGTGAATGAATGGTGAATAACTATATGATAATAACTAATGAATGGTGAATAATGGCCAGTGACGTCATAAGCCAGTTGTGTTTTGTATCGGGCGTTTTCGCGCGAATCGTGGTTCGTCAGTTATAACTTAGTTATGAAAAGTCCTAGGTACTATATATTTAATCGCTTTTAATGTTGTTACTTATTCGATTTTAGTAATAAAATAACATCGGTAACATTGAATATTTAAATATCAATAGGAATTTTTTTAAAGTAATCTCATGACGTCACGTATAGTTATGATATTGCCGCGTGACGTCCACCTCTTCTCGATGCACTCGCATTACCTTCCATGTTATGGCTTACCTATCGACAAATAATTATTGGTAAAAATCACATTTTGTCTCTCTCTCTAAATAATAAATCCGACATTTTTCAAAACACAGAATGCACTGAATACGTTTGTTTCGTACGTTCCCAATTCAGGAATTTGTACAACATTTTCGTTGCATATACTTATTTTATTTATGTTTTCGTTTATTGATATTGTTATAGTATTTTCTTTCTTTTTCTCTTGTGTTGTTACCTTTACTTTAGCTATTTTCTAGAAATGAGTACAAACAACTGATACTGTAATATAATGATTTATTTAGGATGCTGCAATGGTATTATTTGCAGAGTGGCTCGTCCTTATCGGCGATGTCGTGGACATCGAGCGAATATAAATAATGGGTTGCGCAGATATATTAGAGATAGTGGGCATCCTATAAGAAGAGGTTGAATTGTAATAGAAGAACGTTTACTTTATGTACTTAATAACATTACTTCTTTGGGTACTAAGAGTTCAAGTAGAATTTAGAAGGTAACGACCAGCATTCACATTGATAAAAGCGTGTGAAGCATCCATTGCCCCAGGATTATCTAGTTCCAGTGGCTTATCGCACATAATAATAATAATTATTATTATTCTTATTATTTTTATGACAATAATCCATTTATTCCCACAATACCATTTTCAGGCTTAGAAACAGTTTTATATGCAATAATAAAGGACCTCACGTTTCTTATATATTCAATATGATATTATTAAAATATAATTCAATAAATATATACATATATATATATATATATATATATATATATATATTTATATATATATATATATATATATATATATATATATATATATATATATATACAATTATACAAATTGATTCATCATTTTAGAAAAAAATAATATTCAAATATTAATAATTTCATAAATATCAAGACCAAATTCGCAATGCAGATCATTATATATGAGTTCCAACTAATCTGAATAATATCATTTGTAATTAAATTAATAAATTTGAAAATTAATATAATCATAATTATTCTTTAAATTTGACGTAATAAAACTATTTTATTTAAAGTTAACGATATTCAGGTACCCATTTTTGAGTAAATACCTCCTCCACCGTCCTCTAAAAGGGTCTGTCGGTTGCTAGTGTCTGGTCTAGATCGGCCCTACGATGGTCTTCAAATCATCGCTACAGCGGGCGCGCGAATGGCTTCACGACCTGCTGTATCCACGTAGCCACCAATGCAGCACCTGCTCGCACCAACATCCGTCGATGACTCGAGGCACATGGCTCGCTCATCTCAATTTAATTCGGATTCGGCGACATCGGTCACTGTGTGTTTTCTTCCTAGATCTATATTTGGCATTCATACAAAAGTGTTGGAAGGACTGTTGATTCCATGGCTTTCTTTTTGAGATTTAATGGAATTTTGGACTTGAAAATATGCTTTATCATCCAGTATTTGTTCCAAGAATTTTATTTTTTCTCTCGACTTCGTTGGTAGTAAGGTCTGCGAAAGTTATGTTTTGGCCTAGATAGGTATCCTTTCGCTATTTGTCATTATACATGTTTTACCTGCGTTCATTTCTAACCCAGAGTTATTACTTTCTACGTGGAGCATTTCCATCATGTATATATATATATATATATATATATATATATATATATATACATATATACATATATATATATATATATATATATATATATGTATGTATGTGTGTATATTTGTATATATATATACAGGTGTAAGGTTGACTGCATAACACTAAGTCATCAGCAAATCTCAAGTGATTTAGTTATTCCCCCTTGATATTGAGACCTTTCCTATGCAGGTTAAGTTCGGGAAAAATAACAATAAAAGAGCTTTCAAAAATTTGAACTTTTTGAGCTTTTGAATAAGAGGAGGTTTTGAATAAGAGGAGGATTGCGATCTAATGTTCGAACATCGGATATTGGATCGCAATGGCACTCACTTCTTCTTTATCGAAGAAATCTCTCAATTGTTCTAGTTTAACCGAAGCTTTACTTTCTCTATAATCGCTATGTATATCAGCAGTTTATATTTATTACATCGCTTTGTTATTTTAGTCAGTGAAATTATATGCTCAGTTGTGCTGTACAGCTTGTTCTTTTGTTTGGTGGAAGTCTACGGTTTGTCTAAATCTTCTTAGGAGTGTGCTTTGCGTATAGTTTAAAAGTACCTTGCAATATATTTATTGCAAAGTACTTTTAAACGCACATATAAAGTATTTTATTGAAAAGGGTCATTAATATTGGAGCTAGAGATTCAGTAATAGTTTTTAATATATCGTTTGAGTGTCCATCCTAGCTTGGATTGGAGACTTTCTCTTACTTCACTATCTAAGAAAGACTTAATATCTTGCTTATTTTTCATGTTTTCGGGTTCATATTCACCAGATATGTTTTTATTATGAAGTTTACTATTTAATTCTTTATAAAATTTGTAGTCTCGACGTCTGTTAGTCTCTTTATATTAGTGGCCTTGTTTCTCTATCTCTCTGTAACTTTATTATTCAGACATATTATTCAGCCTTTTCCTTCGTATAATCTTTTATTGGGGCGATTTACTGAACATTTGGTTTCTAGTTCTTCTTCAGTCATTTTGTGCTTTGATTTGGTTTTCTTTTTACTAATTAATTAGTTTTGCCTTTCTGTATAATTTAGCAATCTCTTTCCATATTTCCTATTTTTGTGCCTCATGTTTTTTTTAGATATTCTATTTCTTCGATTAGATTTTTAAACTTTAGTGTAAATAAAAGTTTGTTTTCGGTTACATTTTTCTTTTGGGCAGTTGTTTTATGCTTTCTTTAATTTGGTGTATTAGATCTTTATAGAGTTGATGGGTATTTTTATTTCCTATCTCATAATTTTTTCTGAGATGTTTAAAATAATTCTGTATTTTCACTTTATCAATAGTAGTTAGTTCTGTTGGAGTATTCCCGAACGACTTCCTGTCTCTTTTTATCTTATTTGTTAATATATAGGTTACCATTAGTAGCCCGTAACCTGTACTGAATGTCGATTCTATAACCTGAGCATTAGATATTGGTTTCATATATTTTGTTGTAATCAATTTTATTTTTGGTTTTTTCGTTCGGTGAAAGCCACGTCCACCCTTTCTTTGGTTTCTTTTCGGAATATGAATTAGTTATAAAAAACTGATTCCAGACAACATCCTCTTAAAGCATCAACTTTTTTATTTCTTGTGACATATACCTACTGGCCTATGATTTCCTATCTTGTGGAGTAGGTTTTCCGATATGATCTTTAAAGTCGCCCAAAACAACTGTGTGCAGAGTCGTATTTTGAAGGCATTTAGTTAAATCATTGTAGAATATTTGTTTATCTTTCCTATGTCCTTTTTTCTTTTGACACATAGTAGTCTATGAGTGAACGTTAGATACGTATTCCCTATGGCTAGATTTAATCTTGCTACTCTGTCTGAAACCGGAAAGAGATTTGCTATGTAAAATATTAATACTTTTTCAGCATGAAACTGATCCTATTGGAACCATACTCTCTCCCTTTTATATATATATATATATATATATATAAATATATATATATATATATATATATATATATATATATACATATACATATGTAAATATACAAGCTTTATATTCTATACTTCCTTTCTATTTTAACTTTGAAAATGCCTAATATATCCTATTTAATACTCTGAAAAGGACATTCAAGCCTATTTTGTCTTCCAGTTGTTAGTAATGACCTTACATTTAGTGTTCTAATGTACAGTTTCCTTCTAAAGGAAGGTTTTAGTCTAAGACTCCCTCGGTGATCATCCCTACTGGGAACTGTTTTATTATTATTTGTTTATTGTATACAATAAGTGCATACTGGTATAAAAATCCCAATTTATCACACTAAATATGTTTAAACGCAGAGTATAATCGGAGACTGTATTGTAATTTCGTTCTATTTACAACTTAGAATGAGTGGTCCACGCAACATACCTCTAATTCCTGCACTATAACTTGAAAACCTTGCTCAAAGATATTTCGCTGAACAGTATCGGGTCATATGGTTCAAATACTTAGGGAAAACACCACATTTTAGTTTCGACGACGAGCCTATTTGCCGTCTTGCTTCGAAAGTCGTGGGATCACCTGAAGTGGATTAGTGCTATGACCATTTAGATCTCTTGGACTTACTTTGTTTAATTTTTGTTTGCTGGGTTCAGTAAACAATATCGATTACTACAAAACTTGCAAGAATATGACGAAAAGTCGCGATAAGATGAAAGATTGCATTTAAGCACATGAAATATGTCGATAATCTGGAACAAAGGCAAGCTTCTATCATTAGTAAAATAAACTATTGTTTGGCAATGAATGGATCCCACATAGTTTTTCAAACATTAACTTCAAATGATTGCTTATTAGTTTCATTTCATATGAAAGTAGTCGTCAAACAATATAAGAGGAGAAACAAGACAACAACATATTGCAAGGAGATCCACACATGTATGTCATTAAAAGTTATGGTTATTTCATTCATGATTCCATCTGTAAACGGTGCGTAGCAACATGCATCGTGGACCGCCTGTATTACGCGCTGCAATCCGGGTGGAGTAGTTCCCTTTTTTTGTACAACATACACTTAAACCGTTTGTCGACATTGATATGGAGCATCCCGTGAACAACATGGAAAAAGTATTGAATATAATAGTCTTATTAGAGTTCCGCACCCAAAAAAACAAAAGCTTTATAATATTACTCATGTGTTCGTCCGTGTGTCCACCTATCCATCTGCCACAGCAAGTCTTTTCAGAAATCTATCGATATAGAAACTTTAAATTTACATAACAAAATTGTTTAAGAGGTCTAAAGCACTCGAATGTTTGGTATTCAAATAATTGGATATGTATGTTCTATAAATTTACTTATGTAAAACATGGTAAAGGAAATTTTTGCGTTATAGTATCGAGGTAATATATATTCTAAAATAAATGCGTAGAAATTAATGTTAGTTTTGCAATATTTAATAAAATACGAGAAACACAAATTTTACACAAGATTTTATATTTTAATGAAATATATTAAAAATTTCAATTAAAATAAATTACCCCAATTTATAATACAGCTACTGAAAATTTCGGCAACACTCAATAACTGTAAATTAAAGAATTTAACTTAAAAATATTCCTTGTCTTTATGACCCAACTTAATAAAAATAATAAGATCTTAGAACGTTTATGTGTCTAAGTTTGTACGAAATCCTAATAACCCTCTCTCTTTATATATGTATATATATATATATATATATGTATATATATATATATATTTATATATATATATATATATATATATATATATATATGTGTGTCTGTATGTGTGTGTGTGTATACATGTATATCCATCTTTTCGGGTTGCTCGATTGCCTTATAAGTAAAATAGAACTACGAAAATGCAAATATTTTCCTGAAAGTTTTAAAATATGTGGAATTTATAAGAGAAATGAAAGAAATGGCTTGAATAGATATGATATGAGTAAACGTCCATATCTTATCCAAAATATTGTCGCACAATAAATTGGTCTCAATAAAGCAATTCAAACTAGGATAATTTTTCTAGGAGTAATTTAGATAATTTTTCTAAAAGTATCTGAGGTTATAAAGAGTGAAAGAATCTCCATTGGTCCGAAGATAAAAAAAATATGCAAAGCCGAGACTTGTAATTATAACTAAAGGACATTTAGGAAAGAGTCTGAAGTAATTTTGAAGCGGCAGTTTTCTTGGAAGAAATAAAACCGAATATTTTGTTGAGCTGGTATTAGTCATTACTAGAAATTTGCCATTTTATTTATTGCTTAAGGTGTGCATGCTACTTGCTTTTTCTGTGCAAAGGAAAAAAATGTTCTTTATTCGTAAGAATAATGTGGGCACTTCCGCTAAGATGCGATGGATTTTGAACGTTTCTCATGTTTCTTATAACAAACCCACCAATATCAAAAAAGTAGAAAGGTAAATTATACTTAGGGGTTAACAAAAAAAAATTTACAAGACAGTAATTTCTTTATTTTAAACATTACGAGAAATCATCCATTTAAATAGTTATTTAAAATGCCATTTTGGTTATTCTACTGGTTTCTAATGTCAGGTGATAAACTCGCTACTTTTCAAACAGATGGAATATCTGCGTGGAAAATATTTTCAAATCATTTATTTTTAGACAAACGCCATACTCGTAATATTAAAACAGTCTGCGTGGTCTCATATTTTCTTCGTAGCAGACCATTTTCATTCACATTATATTGAAGAGTTTTTTTCTTTTAATTTTTTTTCTTTATTATTTCTGACTGCATTCTTCTTTTTTAATTTAATTTTCTTTCTGATTAGGCTTCTTTCTGGGATATTTTTCGTAATTTTTTTCAATTTTTAGGCCATTTTTGAGTGTTCTTTGGAATTTCATATGAAATCTATGAAGTAATTTTCCAGTATTCCGTTCGGATTTGTATGCCATATCGATGGATATATCAACAGTCACCCTCTACATGCAGTTAAATCACCGGCTCCTAAGCTTTCTTTCTACGGAGTTGCACGTCTGCTTTTGGGGGAGACATAGTAGAAGAATTTGTAATGATAGCAACATAATAAATTTCACCTGTTAGCTTACGTTTATCCCCATTCGAACACAAAATAAAAGCAAAAAAATCAACTTAAAATTATTTTTATCCCAAATCGACAATCACATAATAATATTTACTTCAGTTATGAAATAACTAATTAAGTGCGTAAATTAGTAAATTTACTTTGAGGTGAGTATAAAGTAGTAAGTTTACCTGCAGGGCTAAGATCAGAAGTAAGGGTTGGCTACCCTACTACCCCTTTGGCTTTATTAGATATCTCTAACTAGGTAAGATTATAAAACAGTAATTTATTCAACTGTTTCAAAAGATGACAAAGAAACCCACAAGTAGCTATTTAAAAGTATAATCCATATTATCTATTAAATGCACTAATCAAAACATTTGATAAATTAGGAAATACAAAAACCCGCACAAAAAACCACCTCCAGGCGAGAACGTCACACCCCTGATGCAGGTCGCATAATTTTAAATAGCTTTTTGAAATTACCTTATGTGTATCTATACTATATTTACTAAAGTTATTTTGATAACATCGATTTAATTTTTTATTTATGAAAAAACTTTTAATCGTTTCTAGGACTAAACTATTTCTGTATTTCACAGTATTTGGCGAGGTTTTCTGAAGAAATCATCTCGATTGTTTCATATTCGTAACTTTCTAACACTGTCAACATTTATCCTAATTTTGTAGGATTTTAAGATTATCTTAGTAATTTCATATGTAGCGACATATCGTAATGTTTACGAAAACATTAAAGAAACTAATTTTACTTTCATGACAATAATTTGACTCGTATAGTTGTTAGTATGTCTTACTATATGCGTACAAAAAATCGTTAGGATAACTAATATCCTAACTATGTAAAACGAATACAATTTTCGTGATAAAATATCGCTGTTTCGATACATAGAGAAAAGTGATTTATACGTAATTATAAGTGAAAAAACGGATACTTATAGAATTCCGAAGGTTAATGTTTATGTGCGATTTTTAAGTGTGTTATTTATCTTTATGAGCTTAACGAAAACAAAACTCGAACGCGCAGTAGTGTACACAATCTATAACAACTAATCGATAATTATATAAGCGTTGTTATTTTTATTGTATCACTTTTTTTAATGTATTATGTTTATATTTTCCTGTTTACCTTTCTGTAAAAAAATTATTAGGTCTTATAATCAACGGTGTTATTTTAATGTTTTGCACCTCAGATTTCTTGGTACACAAGATGCAATAATGTGATAAAAGTAATTCATCGCTGATTGTATAGCAAGGTTACATATTTTCAAAATAAGTAGAAAATATAATGAAAGTGTGGTTTTTAATTTTTTTTTCAAGATAACCTATTACTTTAATGACTTTAGAATAATGAGCCAAAATGCGTAAAACGTTTCAAGTGTAAAAAAGCTTTAAGTTTAAGTATGTTAAGTTCTTAAAATATTTAGAATCAAGCAGACGCACAATAACAAAACTTAATACCCGAAAGAAAAATAAAATATATTTAAGCTATTTTATTTATATAAGAAAAGAAATAAAAATAAATTCATAATTTAATTTATTTATGCTTAAAAATTCAATTTTACTGAAATAGATTGAAAATGAAATCGTTTTTAAAATAAAGCATAAATTCGGAATGAACTAATTTTTCTTTCAATTTGCCCAGTTTTTTTTTCAAAAAAGTTACTAAATCTGAATTATGCAAAATCTATTGGAATTTTATTTCAAAATAATAGTTTATTAAATATTTCATAATAAATAGTTAACCAAAGACAATCCACATTATGTAAAATTATTTGCATAACTTTAGTCTTTAAGGTGGTCAGCAGTCTTTAAGGTGATTCGAGAATTTTACTAGAGATGCAATATGAAACTTGCCTTGCCGTTAATATTGAAAGAAAATTTGTTTTTTTAGACAAATTCATATATTTAACATAAAATCCACCAAGTGTGGAAAGTACATTAATTAACGATCTAATTGTCTATGTTTCTTAAAATAATCGATAAAAATGAATAAATTAGACATATGTCTATAATTGTGGAAACTATGACTTTGTGAAACTATGACAGACGGACATTACGCAATTAAAAGGGAGCTCAAAAACAATTTCACTACGAAAGGTCAAAAAGCTTCATGGACTCCTTATTCTTGGCTGGACATTCCACCAATTAATTTCATTTTTATTCTATCCGGTTGACAGACCAATAAATAAACATTCTAGTACAAAATCTCTTTTGTGCCTTATTTTAAGTACCAGCTAAAGTTAAACCCACATTTAAAGCAATCCTTTCGAAACAGCTCGTTCGTACTATATGCCAGAAAAGCCTTCATTGAATGACATCATATAATCAAAATTTTCCTTACTGGCAGAAAGTTGTAATTTCTTTACTAGTAGGCGAGTTTATTACAGATATAGCAATTTTATTACTAATATGCGAGTTTATTACCTACGAAGAAAATATACTGCTTTGGATAGGTCATTTCTGGTTATATTATATTTAAATTTAACGCTATTTAATTCTTTATTATGAAGAGATTTTGAAACGATTCTATATCAAGTTTATGGTCAATTAAGTTATATGATATAAATATATCATAAGCAATTTAAAAGTGGGTTTCAAAAAATAGGAAAATTTTTCTAAATTTATTTAGCTCGCATTAGTGGGACTTGTGACTCACGATGTATTCAGTTGTCATTGTCTTGTTTCAAGTAACGAGTATTTTAGTTAAGCAGCTACAACCAGAAAATATTTGGGAATAATAATTCATTCATAAATTACACATTATTTGCATGTAGCAAATAATACACAATTTAAATTTGTATCATATTTTTTCTCGATTTATTTTGGACAAACTGTGCCGCCACGACGTTCGGCGGACCTTAGAAAATATTATTAAATTAACTATATGATTAATACACATTACATCAACTAATATAATAATTACGAAAATATTTGTTTAAGTAAGTGCGCTTAGTATTGTAATGTCGAATTATTTTTTTTTATTTGATCAATTTAGATGAAACATAGCCTAAATATTAGCCCCAAACTTAACAGAATTCACCACTGAAAACTTCATCCAAACCCCTGTGAAACATAGCCTTTCTGTTAACCTAAACTTAATAGAATTTGCCACTTAAAACTTCTTCGAAACCCCTATGGAACATAGCCTATATGTTTACCATCCCAAAAACAATATTTTTCTGTTTTATTTCTTTTATAATATTCTCCTATATATTTTTTTCGTAAATATCTTCAAAGTGAGGATATGTTAGTTTTACAATTATATTATATTTACAGATAATAAAGTATAAAATAATTAAATTTATACAGTCTAACACAAAACCTACTAAAGTAATTAAATAACGGTTATTGACAACAGGTTTAAATTTTAATCAAATTGGGGAAACAAAGTAAGCTTGTGTCGAATATATACAACATCAAAACATTTGTTATATGGATGACGACCAATAACGATATGGGCCCTAATGTATCTGTCCTCATTCAGTTTGCATACTTAATCACAAAGCATCACTTCCGACCTCTGAAAATGTGCATTTCCTCAATATATGTCCAGATGGAAAATTTCATTACGCATTTTAATACATACTTAATGTCATTTATTTATGTCCAAAGATATTCGATACTTTTGTGTGATTACTACACATCGAGTGAATGTGCCTATTTTTTGTTGTACTAAGGTAATATAAATTAATTTTGGAAAATATTAAATTTGCAGTTTTTTTCAGATTGAGTCTGAGGCCGATTCCAATGAAATAAAAACTAAATGTTAACCAAGATATCAAATTTTACCTTAAATGGATCAGTAGTTTTAGGGGATGTGTGTTCAGATAGAAAAACAGACAGAGTATTAGACAAACAGAAGCAAAATGAGGTAAAATAGTGAGACTGCAATATTTTGTTGCTCTTGGCACACTTGCAATGAGTCAGTGCGACAAGACCGAATTTAAATCTGTCGTTTTAGGATTACTCTAACATTATCGATTGGGAGTGAATCAATCGGAATGACTTTAGAGTAATGCTACCTCATTCACACCTAAATCGTACTTGTATGAAGCATCAAATTTTCAAAATTGTAATAATCTCTTTCTTATACATGTATAATAATCTCTTCTTTGACTAGATCTTTTATTCTTCCATCCATGTTTTTCAGTATTTGAATATATTTGTAAAAATTCATAGTATTTATGAACTTACTAGCTTGAACCATATTTTATTTTCGTTTTATAAGGATATGAAGGTAACCATTTAATAAAACGTCATTCTTCATAACGAAAAATTACCTTATATATGATCAGAATTTGATTAATGTGTATGATTAATCCATGCAAATAATCTAGAAATATATATTTTTCTTATAGACAGTTCTGTAGCAAATTAACTGAAAACATCTTTGGCATGTATAAATTTTTCAGGTTTGCATTTAATCTGAATCGACTGAGTTCGCATTATCAACTTTACTGAATAAATTATTATATTTTAATGAAGAAGATTGATGATAAAGTTCGATACACGAACAATAAAAATTAATAGAAAATAGATAATCGAGTAAATTTTAAGTTGCAAGCAAATAGCTTCATGGTAAATAATTTTCCAACGACCACGTCAGAAGCAATAAAATATTGCAGAAGGATATATAAGTGGTATATTTCAAATTATTCACGAAAAAAAGGATTTTTCAATTATAAAAAAAAAATAGCTAAGTTGATGGCGAGAGCGACGCTTTATAAAAGTAGCTAAGTTGATTAATCACGAGAGCGACGCTTTATAAAAGAAAAGTCGTAGTTGATATGAAAATGTAAATAATTACGTGTAGTACGCAATAGTGAAATATTTTAGGTGTTTACATTTCATTTTTACAGGGAAATTAAGTAATTTTTGAATCCCAATAAAATTTTCAAAATAAGGTTGAGAAGAAATTTAAATAAAATTTGATTGGCGTTTTATTAAATCTTGTTTACCCATTCTTACTATGCCAAAAATAATCAATTACAAAAGACCCGATTTATCATTGATGCTTTAGGTGATTTGTATCCAATAGACGAGTCTAGAAAACCTTATCAGCTTTTCTGAAAAATCTGGTCTAGGAATTGGAAAATTCATCGTTCAGCGCTAAGGGAAACATGGACAGTTACCATTCCGTCAAATGTACGGAAAGTCTGAGTTACATAATTACTCGGCAGGTCACATTATTACGAAGTCAGTAAATTTTTTTTATAATTCTTGTTCAAATCGAATTAAAGTTTTCCATTTACATAATTTAGGGGTAAACGTAAAAGTTGACTATAATGTTGCTTAAAGTCATGCTCGCCATTTTTCTGTCGATATGGCCGATCGTAAGGTTATTTTCGATGATAAGTAAAATCGATTAGTTACCCACAGAAACGCTCGATATTTGACGATAATTACTGCCATCAGATAAAGATCATCAAAAATGTTTAGTAACAATGCGGATGTCGATAGAAAAGATGGGTCGTATCTGTAAACACCTTAATGATTGTGAATGCAGTAGTACTGCAGTTGACTACTTTTGTTAGAACGTGAAGGTTCTGTAGGCTGAATACACGTGAGTATACCACATAAAGCCCATAAATGCCCAAGAGAAGAAAGATAGTTTTTCTAAATATGCAGCCTTGTTATTGTTAATAATAAAAATAATTTTTGAAGAATATTGCAGCCGTTTGAACCTAAATCCGTGGACATTATCGGAATACATAGAATCAAAACTATTTGCCTTTTGCTATTCCGGTCATAATAGTTGCTCTTAAGATATGTTTTCCAAGCTGCGTAACTTATAACCTTGTGTCGTTGCACAATCATTTTGCATAAAGATTATGCATTAGCAGTAGCAGAGCACTAATATTTAATCTTAACTTATACGAAGGCACTCCTGGTAATTCCAAAAAGTTAAGAAACTCTAAAGGGTAAGAAGCAATTTGGCCTATATCCATAATACTACCCAGTGACAAATACTCTACAACTTCTCCTTCGAGTTGTAACTTAATTTTTTTCATTCATTAGTCCTATTTTATTAGTCGGTACCAAAACTGCTTTTTCGTACAATCGATTTTTATTGGTCATATTAGTTTACAGTTCTTGAATATTTTTTGTTAGTTCCTTTGTACTAAAAACAACATTACATTATTCATGACTTAATGTGATCATTCCTAGACGATCTTTACCGACTTTCAGAAAAGTATCCGCGTTTTGTCCTAATTCTACGTTTTTTGTCGATTTTGTCGAAAATGTACTGATACACACATTTTTAGTTAGGCTAATTTTTTGGAATGCTCCCATAAAGTAGATGCTTTTAAATATTAATTTATTTCATATGTATTTCATATGCAGGGTTTGCCCAAAATCACTAGTTCACAATACCATAAACCCTCCCATAACACTTTGGTTGCTATTTATGTTTTTCTTACTTTGATTTAAAATTTTAATGAAATCTTTGTGGGACATTATACATTCGTTCCAAACTAATAACTTACATCGATAAAAGATTCGTTCATGGTCGCTATTTTTAATGATTTTACAGATAAGTGTGTGTTTATGGGTCAAATTCAATGGTAGTTTAAGAACAGAATGGGTCATTCGTCCGCTATCCAGCAGTGTAGCGACTACTCCAGAGTATACCACTGTGGTAGCAACTTCTTTGTTTTCAAGGAATAAATTTAAAAGAAAATATTCTTTGTATCACTCGGCACATCAAAAAAAAAACCCTCGACAATTTTGCTGATCAAAATACGTAATAATATCGAACAGTTTGTTGATCTGGTTGAGTCGTGGAAGGTTCTCCGTTATTTGCTTTTTTAATAAAAACGCGTCATAAGTCAGTACTAACTTCTCCAATTAAATATAATCTATCCATCCCAAAATTTGATAAATAGTGTCTAGTTATTGTTAATGCTTGATCATCCAACTTAATATTTCTTTGTATATTAAACAGTAGAATATAACTTGTAGGACATGACATTTGTATTATGTTCTTGCAATTTATGAATATACCATTCCCTATGTAAAATTTACAATTTTCCGATATTTGTTGTGGGTTTAAAAGCCCACGGGTTGGTATTAATATAGCAAAAAACCTCTCTCAACTTGTACGCTGATTTATATTGTATGGCCTCATACAGCATTAAAATCCAATGGCTGTCATTTAACTCTTTTGCCTCACACGTGTCTCTGAATGATAGCAATTCCTAACCATTTTTTTTTTTAAATATCATTAAAAGTAGTTGACCCTCGCATATGAGGTAACAGCTGTCTCATATAAAAATATTCCATGTTATTGGCATGAACCGTATAAACTCTACTTAAAGCATATCCGGATTTAATGCCAAGCCAATTCTGAACAGAAGTTCTTTGGACTCGGCGTTTCCATTATGTATAATATTTGATATGTATAATCATTTCCTTATGTATATTATTTTGATACCTGAATGTAAAGAACAGTCTTTGCAAAACTAATTCGTGTGTAAAGTTTAAAAAATGAGTAAAGTGTGGTTTTGGCGGGTTGGATCATCACTCATGGAAATTATTTTCATTAAAATAGACTTTTTTATTGTTCTCTATTTGTATACAAAGGTGCTTTGAGGTGGGATGCTTTCATATAATGTAAACCCTAAAAATCGCCCTACAACCTCGCTGCTGCTGACGTAACAGCCAGACTGACATGTGTGTATAACGGAATTTATATCAGATATGGAACTTTCTTGCTCTGTGTTTCCGAAATTAAAAATGGCTTGATCATTGCCTTTGTCTATAAATTTGTATACATATTTTGTAATACGCACTGAACAAAAAACCTTTATATTTACGTGGACATTAAATATTTTTCATCATCATTCAGTATTTTCGACTGCTGCGTTGCTACTATCCCAAAATTTTATAGAGGCAGTCGGCCTTCCGTCTGCTGGCGCTCTTAAATACTGGGGCGTCTTCAGTACTAGGGATATCCATTGTAAACGGTTCTCTCTGCACTTTACGTCGACACTTTTGGTGCATTTTCCATATTTCACGCAGGAGGATTAGAAATTTTTAGGGAAGCCTGGACCATGAATCGTAATTTTAAGAATAATGTCATAGATTATCTTGTCTTTACTTGAATTAGATATTTTAATACTGCTGATATTGTCAATGTGATTGAGTATGAACTTGTCTTTCAACCAAAGTAAAATGTGGACATGTTGTAAACCCCACCTCGAGTACACGAAGCATAACATTTTGCTATTCATTTTTCGTTTAGTCAAAACTGATATCAATTATTTTGCTTTTAATCTAAAAAACCCTTGGAATTATATGATGTCTATCAATAGCGTTTTGTCCCGGTGTTAAATCATTATTTATTTAGCTACTCTTCGGGTTATGTCTAAAAGTAATAAATAAGCGACCATATGTCCACACATAAGGGAATACGCTTGAATATATTCATGAAGATAACGTGGACTGTTTACAAAGGATGACCGTAATAACAATTCTGCCTAAATTAATACGATTCAGATTTGCATCATTTGCTACGGCGTCTTGTATATCGATGTGATTTTCTGCTCTTACATTGGTCTGGCCGAATTATATATATATATATATATATATATATATATATATATATATATATATATATATATATATATATATATATATATATATATATATATATATATATATATATCTCAGTCGCTTTTTTTCAACTTTAACGTACATATCGACGTAAAAGTGATTAGCTAGCCGTCTACATCTTAGTATCATATGGAAATATTTTCCTCGTTTCATAATATTTTAAGCATAAAAATCAATACATAACACCTTTTTGTTTTGCAATGCAAGGTCTGTAGCTGAGTTCATTTGGAATATTTGGAAATGATATCTGTTCCTTGCTTAAAATCGCCGGATGTTGCAATACATTTTTGTGTGTTTATAAATCAGGCATCCTGGTTAATCTATTGTCATGGGCATTTAAAACGATATCACGGATTGCAAATGGTTCACATGTAACCACAGCTGCTACTTCGTTAATCAATGGTGCGTTAAAGTATTTTTCTTATTCATTACTTGGCGTACGGTCTGGGTGCGTAACTAATTTATAATCTTCTCTCGACATTCTTTCTAAAGCAGTTTTAAAAATGAAAATAATATGATTGTGTCCATGTAATATTCTTATTTATTTTTTTAAATATTCTCTTTTTAAACTTCTTGAATAAACTGACACATGCGACCTGCTTCATTGTTTTCATCCCCCTATCTCTAGAAATGTGGCTTATGAACACGCAGAGGCAATTCTGTGGTAATTTAACTTTGAATTGAGAAAGTATACAAAAAGCTAAGCATTGTGACTTTCGTATCCATACCAAACGATGTCATCTCAAAACACGAATTGTATTTCCTAATATTATTTTAAAAAAACGCCGTAATTCATTGCAGTCGTACAAAAATAGAGTTTTTAGCAGTTTTTTTGGTTCACCTTATATTAATTGAGATTATTCTACCAGAATAACATACATAAGCTGTTTTCTCCTTCCATTTAAGTACTTGGAGAGAGCTACAATTTCCCTATGATTACTAATCAAATATTGACATAGCCAGTTGATGGATCATAATCAAATGCAGAATTATTGACAGTATTCCACGTGGTACGTATAAACATACATCTTCTTTCATATTATCGTTTATATGCCATCTTTGTTACCCTTCATTCGTCCCTGTAGCTTTAAGGGGCAGGCTTAGTATGTAAGGTCCAGCGGGTTCTAGTTTACGCCAGTATCTCTGCAGTTTTAAATGACACCTGGTACTTAGTATCTGAGGTCCGATGGGGATGATTTTGCTCTAATATCTCTGTGGCTCTAAGAAACGTCTGGTGCTTAAAATCTGAGGCTCGACGGGCCCAAGTTTGCTCGATTGTTTCTGCTGATCTCAAAAAAACTTGACAAAAAATATTTGAAATCTAACTGGCCTGAGACTGATCCGGAGTTTTTTCTGCTCTAAGAGTTGTTTATATTTGTGCAAGTTCATGTCTTCTTGCTACGATCACCGGATTCTGGGCTTTTAGTTACTCTCGTAGCTTGTAGTCTGCTAGAAGTACGCGTTATATTTGATTTACCCTTGCACCTCGCATATTAAAATTTATTGATATGAAACCTACCACGAGTAACCTAGTAACTCATACGTGAAAAACACTTAACATATTTTTAAAGACAAATATTACATTAAAAGTAATAAAACAATAGGAAAATTGACAAAAAAGTTCATAGAAACAAAGCAAAAAATCAAACCCAATGAAATGTTATTTCAAAGAACTATTATAAATCGATGTTATGTAATATCAATGAATTTTATAAGGGAAACGTAACTACTACAATAAGTTACCTACTAACGTTCAAACTACAAACACCTACAAATACCTGATAAAGTATTGTAAGCCAAAAGATGGAATAAAACAGTAAAACACGGAAAAAACAAACATTAAATTTCACGGAAAAGGATTTTGGTCAATAAATCAATTGTTGATGACAGAGATCAAATACAAATCAAACGCTATAAAAAACGGGAGAACCGACAATGTTCATAGAAAAAACAATTTTGGCCAAAATTCAAAGGTTTCGGAAAAAGATCAGACATAACAAAACACTATTTTAAAGGACTTTTCCCTCAATAGAACACTGTTAAGTAATTTTTAAAAATATGCATAAGGTAGTCATTTTAAAAACTATAAATAATTGGAGCTATGGATAAATTATGCAAGAAAGAAGAAATGCAACAAAAAATGTTTAGAGTCAGCTAAGCAATAATCTGACGGTAACATTTGCCCTCTTGTGCTGTCCGTTTGGGTAGGCATAGCTTATGATGTGCTCGATACTTGTCCTTCCTCAACGTACTTTACGAAGGTAGTGGTGGGGTGGAGCAAAACCCGCACTGCAATGAAATTGTTTGTTATTATTTTATTGCAATTGTCTAGTCTGTTGTTATTTCATTATAATGTCTAAACTTTAATTGACTGTGAAAGTACAGGTTTTTACTAGGTATGTATCCATTAATATTCACTAAATTCGAATTTAAATGATATTTTTGTACAATGATGTTTCACATTTTTTTGAAAATAGAAAGTTAAACATTGAGTTGGCTGGTGAATATGACAACCGTGATATATTTCTGTTATCATCGGTTTTTCGGTTTGGCAGTGTAGAAATTTCGTTTTTCCACGATTTCGTTTTTCCAACAAGATTTCATTGAGATCAACCGAATAAGTCTAAATTTGGTTGTTATCCGTAATAAATTGGGTAACGGCAAGCTGAAGATAGAAAGAACTAATTTTAGTATTAAAATAAATCCACGATTAATCCATACTACCCGATATTATACACCTACTATTCGTTGAAGACACGCCTGACCTTATGCGGAATATTTTCACCATCCGAATCAGATCATCAACATTTTCAGATTGTCTTAAATGAGGCAAATTAAAGGAGCTCAAATCTGGTGGCTTAATAGCTAAGCGTTAAGAAAATAGTTAATCTCGGGATTTGTAGTGATTCCCGCAATATTCAGGATAATTTATATTCAAACTATTACGTATTTTACCTACCATAATCTAAGCAAACATTTGATATTAATTTCAAGAAATAGGGCTAAATATAGACAATAAACAGAAGTTCCCCAACATTTTCTGAGATAAAAAGTATCCGTTGTGTTTTATGGAACATAATTATCCTGCATGTTACTTCTGGTTTAAAAAGAATCCTTGTTAAATTTCATTCAAAATCAGTTTACCGGTTTAACGTATTATGTACTTTTCATTTTTGAATTCACAATAAAAAGTAGTATATGAGTACCTCTCATAATAAAAGTACGTCTCATAATAAAAAATAGTACTCTCAACAGTTTATTTATTGATTTTGTCCTGTAACCAGGTTTAGAACCCTGTGACTCAATCTTGTAACATAAAAACGTTTATATCAAACTATCTACAATTTCGCCTTTTTTTGAACATTTCGTTGTCGTGTATAATGATTTCAACATTATTTTAATGAAAGGTTTATTTTATTTAAATAAAAAAATACTTCTATGATTTATTTTACCGCAAAAAAACAGATCATAACAGACAATCTGCTATAATTAGAAATAAAC
The DNA here is from genome assembly GCA_039881145.1 of Druceiella hillmani. Lineage (NCBI taxonomy): Eukaryota > Metazoa > Arthropoda > Insecta > Lepidoptera > Hepialidae > Druceiella > Druceiella hillmani. Next base: position 2,596,298 of record JAYKKI010000040.1, on the reverse strand, counting down.
GTATCGTTTAACCTTTATTTTTTTTCGCTTTTAAAATATCTTCGCATGTTACTTTGATTTAATTGTCGTATTTAGAAGTTTAACTTAAAAATATACCATTTTCGGGTGTATTTTTAAGTTAGACTTGTATTCACTTTACTTTGATTACCACTGCTCATTACTCACACGTTCTAAAATATATTATACAGTTTACGTCACTAAAATCTATACGACACGGTGGTCTTTTCATGAGAGAAGCTTTCCTCTTGATTTAATTATTATGAAACTTACTGGAAAATTAATTTGTTTTTCCGTTTTTTCCGTAGTGAAACAACCAACCCTTATAATTTCGTCATTTTCGCTTCTCCGTCATAGTTTCACAATTTCTTAATTGAAATTTTATAAGGTGATTTGCTTGATATGAAAATCTTAATTTCAGCAAAATTATTAGAATATTTTTAATCTCTTCATACATATAAAGCAGGAGTGATTTGGTTTATATATTATTGGAATATATTTTGAAGTGAAAACTTATTTAGGAGTATTTTCTGAACAAAGAACGAAACTCAACAGTCACGCTTGAATCAGTTATACTCCTACACGCATCGAAACTCCTACGGCGCACCAAGCGCACTTTTTTATATTTTAGTAAAGAATATATATCTATAAGAATCTATATAATAACGATACTATAATAAATATCACAATACAACTAGGTCAAATTTTAAGTCGGTCACAATAAAATTCGCTAAAATAATCAATGTTATGCTATTGTATTCGGTAAAACAATCAAGGTTGTTATTTAGTTACATAGAGAATGCCTCGACAGGCGAGGTGGCAGCCGCACCCTGATGCGTAATGCTATGATATCTTTTAAAAACCACCGTACTTATCATTTACATACTTAAAAAGATAACTAAATTTTTATAATACGATGGCTTAAAACTTTACAATGATATAATTGGTTTATGCAAACTTAAGTGCCTTTAGGAAAAAAATGTATCTGGGTCCCTACTTTACACAGGGCTTCTCACTGTCTGCGCTATAACTCGAAAACAGTTAAGCATAGAAAAACAAACTTGTGACTATTTGTATACAATGGTATGTTCCAAAATGTTTATGATACCCTCTAATAACATGCAAGGTACAGAAAGTAAGATATTTGCAAAGAAGGTGACATTTGACTTTGGTATCTTGACTAGTGGACACAATATTAAGGTGACCTTTGACTTTGGTATCTTGACTAGTGGACACAATATCTTACGGGAATGTTCAGCCCATCTTTCAAATTTCAAAACGAATTCTAAGCAAATTTTCAGCCTTCATTGAGATATTTAGCCTTTAATTCACTTTATGTGACTATATTATATGCTTGTCAAATCATGCATAAAATTGATTCAGCGGTTGTATTCTTTTAAATTTATTGATTGAAACTTTCAATTATAATCATTTTGTTCAATTTATATCAACAATTTCTTACATCACTTTTATTTTAAATTCAAGGGATACTTTATGCTCTAAACTTAACAGAAACTTCAAACTATTTTGATTACGTAATTTCACCATTTTTTTCAGCTAATTAAACCTGTGAACTACGTTCATATATGTTTTACAGATTAAAATTAATATTTTTAACGGTAATGCAGTAAATGTATTTGTAGCAATTTAAAGCATACCATTATAGCACATAATATTAGGTTTTTCGACTTCATAATTACGAAGTAAGGTGAACTGTAAACATTGTTCGTAGTTAATATCGTAACTTTGAATATTCACGACGTAAAACATATTTTGGTGGCAGCTTCATTTTGAAAAAATATTTGAAAAAGGTGTCGAAAATATTTGAATACAGAAATTTTATCTTCTTTAAAATGGAGCCTCTAAAAATATGCTTTGGTTAAATTGAAAATTTGTAAACTAGAATTCTAAATAGACGAACAGGCAAGACAATTTTATAAATAATAAAAGATAACACATATGTCAGTGACTGGATCCAGCGAGTGTCATGCAATGTTTTACAAAGAGATAGATCTATACTATATACCATAAAAGTCCTGGACAATACAGGGTATGATACGCAATGTATAGTACATTGCGTATCATACCCTGTATTGTCCAGGACTTTTATCACTTTTAGTTCATTTTAGGCAAGCTAGAGACAATATGTCACCACGATTGAACCAGCGTTCATGACCCAGCAGTCTTATGTTAAATCCGGCGAGTGTCGCACAATGCTTAGTAAGGAAACATCTTTGCTGTACATTGCCTTATTTTATATATTTCTCATTTTGGTCTACATTTAAGCAAGCTAGAGACAACAAATATGCCACAGTGATTGAACCAGCGTTTATGCTCCAGCAGTCTTATGCTAAATCCGATAGTTACACAATGCGTAGTAAGGAAACATCCTCGCTATGCATTGCATATCACAGCCTGTATTTTACAGACCTCTGATTACATTTGGTTTATTATTAAGCAAGCTAGAGAAAATAAATATGCCACATAGATTGAACCAGCGCTTATAATACCTGTAGCAGTCTTGAATCTGGTGAGTGTCACGCATTAACTAGAGAGGGAACATCCTTACTCGACACTGCAAGCCATAACGTGCGTTATCCACGTCTTTTAATATGTTTGTTCAATATTAAGGTAAGCTGGATATAATAAATAGGTCATAGTGATTGAACCAGCATTTGTCAAACTTTTAGCAGTCTTGCGTTTTGTTAATTCTTCCGAGTATCACGCAACATGTTATATTCGAACATCCGCACTATTGTTTGTATAACGCACCGTGTGCTCTCTGTTCGTTTTATTATGTTCAGTAAATTTTAGATTAGCTTAACATCACAGAGATTGAACAAATCTGCACAATGTAACGTAAGGCGTAGTGGGGAAAACCCTCCCTTATCATTGCATATCATACTTTGTTTCTTTATGCATTTTATAATGATGAGTCGATTTTAAGTGAGTTAAAAAAGACGCTTATGTCATGACGATTAAATGAACGGTACTTAAAACAGTCTTCTGTTAAATCCGACGAACGTCACGGAATAATTAGTAAGGCAAATATTACTATGTATTGCTTAGCATATCATGCGTACTTAACAATTTGTATTACGTTAGTCAATTTGATGAGTTAGGAAAAAACATATATATATATATATATATATATATATATATATATATATACGATGATTGGATAACGTCTGTTATACTTTTAGCAATTTTGTATTAAATACGATGTAAAGGTATATTTGCGGGTACAAACTCATAGTGAATTATATTGGCAATAATTTTTTTTTGAAAATAAAGCTGTTTCATTGAAATATTGCTAACACTTTTAAGCACTTTTACGTTTCATTTCTGATACTTTATTTTAGACTAAGGTGGCTAACGTAATTGACTACACTCATTTTGTGATATTACATTTTCTCGATAAAATTTCCAGCTCATCATCCCAATAATAAAAGAATGTATTATTCGAATATTATACAAATATTCTATTTTCATGGTAATTAACATTATTCTTAAATTTTCCATTTCTATTTTTTTCGTTATTATTACACTTTTTTTAATGTGATTTCGAAAAACGTATCGTTATTTTATCACAAATAAAACCCTATAATTTGATAAGTAAATACAATATACGTCATCGCCGTGGTGTGTTGGGTTGATCACAAGGCATACGGCCTTTGACGGCGCGACGCACCGAGGAGACCCGGGTTCGATTCCCGGCCGCTCCCTGGAGCGGGACTAGACTGGTGTTCTGGTTGACTGTAAGAGATTGATATGTATCAATTAGAAATATTAAAGTAGATACATAAATATATAATTAAAACGTATAAGTTAAAACATATATCTTTTACGTGATATAGTCTTATCTTATCTTTATTGCATCCCGTTATGATATAAAGCGAATTGCAACGACTCAGCGAATGCACGTGAAAATTTAGTCATGTACAAAATTATTACTGGTTGCTCCGAAAAAATAAAGATGTAATCAAAAATTTTCAAACTAAATACATTTGTTAAAAAACAATTGTTCCAAAAAGACATATCACAAAACAATGATTCAAGAATTTTGCAATAAAGTCTTATTCAGCGACGTCTACCTCATATTGTGCATCGAGGTGCAAAGACAGCCTGTGACTCTCCCATCTCCCTTTTTTGACATTATTTCGTCTAGTGAGCAGTAGTAGCTATGAACACACATAGCAAAATCTAAGCATTACGGTTTTCCTGAATAACTACCATATTTAACCTCAATCGTTCAGGGATGAAGGAAAATAAACGAACATTGGCATTTACACTATACTCTTATAAATATATATATATATATATATATATATATATATATATATATATATATATATTTATTTATTTATTTATTTATTTATTTATTTATATCTATAATTACATATTGTGAATTTGGAACATGTTTCGGCTTCACTTTCTTCTCATTGGGTAATTATACTTCTGAATAATCATTTAAAACAATGATTATTCTGTGGTGTTACAGAACAATCAACGTGTCAAACTTTTGCTGAGAAAAATCTTTAGTAGCACTGTACATTTCTATCACTATATTATTTTCATTACTGATCATGGCTAGGTTTGACGATCTATTCTGAGTCATAGACAACCTTAATTTTTTTAAATTTCGATTTTAAAAATGGACTTTTGGCTTCAACTGCCGTCATTAGTAAAATAAATAAAATATGCGTAAAAATCTCAACAAGTTTAGGAAAATTTATTATGAATTATTTTCATATAAATATTTAAAAATTAGTTAAGTTTGCCTATTTTGGATTAATTTCAAAATTATTTAGGCCGGCAATAATCTTCTAGGTAGGCGATATCGAGCAATGAAATATATATTATATTTTATGCGATTTTATGTCATAAGTAACTAAAAAGGGATAACAATCTGAGAAAAATGCCTGTATTTCAAAAAAGGATATGTGAACTATGGGGCATCGTAAGTCTAAGCTAATTAAACAAAAAATATGAAATATTATTCCCAATTTAGAGATAGATTAAAAAGAGAAAGTCAAAAATAACTGTCGATTACCAAGAGCATTGGAAGGCTAGCGGGCGTTACTGAAGCATATGATAAATGATTTTGAGTTAATTAAAGCTTAATGAAGAGTTAAAAAGTTAAGGCATGTTTACGTTAATTAAATTGGCAAAACGTACAGAACATAAATAAGAACAATTAAAAAAATTAGTACTTTTTTAATGTTTGTTTATCACGGTGCTTAACATTATAGTCCTCTGCTCAATTCAGTAAACTATATAATTGTGTTACTTTCTAAGTCACTCATTTATAAGTACCACATTACACTAATCCACATACACAATATTTAACTTTTTTCCACACTGAGTGTGGATTAGTGACATTGGCCGCAATAAAACAAATACCATGTTTAAATTATCTTATGTAAATAGTGAATATTGACAAACTTAGTACGCATTATTGTGTTAAGAGTTGAGATTAATACCAAGGTAGGTAATTTACTAACATCCGGTTTTAGGGTTGTCAAATACGATGATTTAGTGATTTTAATTTTGTGTAAAAATATAATTTGTTTATTATTTTTAGTTGAAACTTGACTATAATTTTGAATACATGTGTGCGACTTCTTGATAAAAGAACAATATCTTAAAACCAATCGAAATATCAGTGCAGTGGTAAATCGTAAATAATTTGTAAAGAATAATTAAAAAGCATATTGAGAAATTAGGGTAAATGTGAGTTCTACGCGTAATTAAAAGGTGTATGTTTTATAAGTGGTAAATAACTACTACTATTCAGTGACACTAGAGTTCATTGGGGACTGGAGCTTTCTTTGGTATATCTTTACATTGTAAAAGTTCCCCTTGCTATATGCTTCCAGACAGACACTCATAGGACATGAATGTCAACGTCAACATAGTTTGCCAATCTGAGTCTTGTGCGACCAGGAGGGCGTCTGCTTCTTGGCGTTTTGCTGCAAAGTATTTTACTGTTCTGGTCTTATCCATTATTTCGAGGTAACACGCCCAACGTAATCGGTACTACTTTATATTTACAATAGATGATAGCTCTCCGTAAAGTAGAATTCTTGATTTTATTGCATGAGTCAGGCGGTTATAAGTAACCGATGAGATAATTATTGGAACGAGACGTGTCTCATTCGAGCTACTGTAATATTTCTGGTTAAGAAGTTAATACTTTCTTGGGATTATAATATTAATAATTAATGTAGTTACTTGCAAGGGTTATAAATATAGGATCATCACAACAGCAGTTTTATATTATGCTGCTTAGTTCCGTGATATTGTATCTTCACAATAAAGATTTTATTCTAAAGCTGTTAGATTTGAAATTTTAAAGATATTTAAAGCTCACCGTTCATAGACAAACTTGTTAACATAACATATATGATTAATATGAATGATGATTTTGTTTATTGATGTTACAAAATATGGTGATGATGATTGATGTTACAAAATTTTCCAAATGAGTTACTGAATCTAAATTGAAAGATGGGGTTTAAAAACAATCGATTAAAATACGTAACTAGCAATTACAAATTTCACCAGAGGAAATGGGTCTGAATATGCTGGTCATATTTTTTTCTTATTAAAAATATACGTATGATATACATATATCATACATGGTGCTTATTATGTGTCAACTTCTTCATGCATGCTTCGTGCATGGTGCTTATTATCTGTCAACTTCTACTGTAGTAAAGGGGTAACAATCCAAGCTACATCGGTTATTAAATTTATATATTCATGTGACAGTTCCCGACCGCAGATCCTAAAATCAAAGAAAACAGCTACAAATATTTTTAGAATTGGGTTCTGTAACCAAAAGTAGGATGTTGTATAATACTTGCTGAAAAAAGCTATTAAACCATTATCCCAACCTCTACTTAAACACTGAAAAATAGGTAATATGGCACATACATAGTCTTCTTAAATTCTTACATAATAATACAAACCATATCGACCAATATAGTCTACATTGCACCATATGGTTTGTAGCACGGCTGTATGTTAAGCGAGTTCTTCATTGCGAACAATAATATTCAGTGGCTATCATTCGATTTAGTATAACTTCTCGATATAAAGAAGGAAGTATTATATATATATATATATATATATATATATATATGTATATATATATATATATATATATATATATATATATAAGATATAAATAAAGCTTACTCCTTTATGCCCATAGCTCTTAACTAAAGAAATTAGGAGTTAGATTAACTGACTGTGGTTATACTGACTTGTTCTTACCTACTGCTAGTACCTTCATATAAACAACGAATTCATTTCTGTTCAAATATTTTTAGCTAATGACGTTGGAAATAAACTATTTAGATATTAGTATACTTGGAAGATCATAAATATTTTTAACACTGATAATCGGTTAATACAAAACCTTATCCAATATTAGTACTTACATAAAACAATAGATTTGTCCAGCCACATCAGTCTCATTAACCATATGTTGTTATATTATCAAAGTAACAACATACTTAACAAACGTTTTAATGCAGATAATTACATATGTAAACGTTTATACTAATGATAGTAATTCGCTGAATTCTTCATAGACAAATAAACAAAAAGATACTCTTTTTCATTGATGTGATTTGCCTGTTATTACTACGTATTTTATTTATTCGTTACCTTTGTTCTTGCCAAACTAGCGTTGAAAGCGATGATTTCCATAGAGGTATACAAAGGAGTCACATAAATACGTCGATACATAACAACATACAAGTACATAACGGGATACATAGAAGTACATAACGGGATAAAAGTATTTAAGAAAAACGCCGTTTTAAATGAAATAACAAGTGACGCACGTTAATATTTTACTTCCTTCATTTTAACTATTTTAAAGTATTTAATTTTTACCCTGAGTATACTTGCAAAACAATTATTTTTTAATATCCCTTTTTTAAAGTTAATTTCCTTTTATTGACTGATGATATGACAATATGTAAGTGTTAAAACTAACTACGAAAAATTGGTTATTTTTGCGAAAGGGCCGAAATAAATTTTGTACTTATTTATTAATCAATTTAATTTAAAAATGTAAAAAAATTTCATCGAATATTTGTGAAACTAATTCGTGAAAAAATGAGAAACAATTGACTCAAAAAGATCTTTTGGAATTTCTTGTAAAATTGTGACCAAAAATTGTTTGAACGAAAAAAATAAAGTTTTATATGTCAATGCTATTTTCCCAGATGTGAGAAAAAAACGAAGTGAAGTGGAAACCCAACCTTAGTGGGAGAGTTAACTTTGCAGTTCCCTTTTCCGATATGAAACTGTCTTTTTGAAAAATGCTTTAGATAGCAATGAAATTTGTCATTACGTTCCGCTATTAGTTTCGATGTCGAGGTATAGAATTCTATTTCTTTAAGTAAAAACCATTATTACCGACCCATTAAGGTAAAGTAATCACGATGCCGTAAAATTACGTAACAGAACTCCGCTAGTTTTATAATTGTGTATTTTAAAAATAAACAAAAATCTAGTGGTCATTTGAAGTCTCATGTTCGATTACAACTTTCTGTAAAAGTATACCGCTAACTTGACACAATAATTTTTGATTTACAGACAAATGCGGAACACAATTCTATAAATGTTCCAATATGCACTTGGCTGGCATTTTTTTTTTTGCTCGATTTCGTGTTGGCACATTTTATTTTTGTTTCTATAAGAAATAACCTCACATTTCAATCAAAATGATAAACTTTTTAATAAAAGAAATAATTAATAATGCCCCGAAAGTACAAGACCCATTAATAAATTATAAAAAACTGGCTAGAAAGAAAAAATTGTAAAAAAAATGTGCTTGTCAGCTCCGACGCGCGACTGGAGTTTACTTCTTAAGTATGATTATCTTGGAGTGTATAAAATAGGCAAAGGGGGTAAATAAACACATCTCTTATGATAGTGAAAGCATATATATATATATACTTATATATATATATATATATATATATATATATATATTTATTTATTTAATTTGTATTAATTCTTTATCAACTGAAATGACATCACCCATAACGGATATTTATATGTATTGAAAAAGTTTGAAAAGTGTATTGTTTAATGTTAGAGGGACGAGATTATTACAAAGGAATATTGACATTTTTCCTTTGTAATAATCTCATCCCTCTAACATTAATAAACATACAATTCATTTCCAATGTATAGGTAATATTACAGATACATGTATCCACAGAACTTGTATCATTATATATATATATATATATATATATATATATATATATATATATATTTCTACAAAAAGTAGCACAAATTAGAAAACAAGGATAAATTGCCTTATCACAGCTTTAATTTAGGAAGTTGTTAATACTGATTTATTTTTCACATTTGGTAATTTAACAAATTCTTACAAAAACATATTGTATTTTAAAAGTTATTTATTAGTATTTTAATCTAACTAGCTATATAATTTCCTTTATCCATAGCTAGAATATTTTTATGTGCATTAAAATTAGTTTACACTGGATGGTTCACTTTACCCATAGTCAGAATGTTAAATGTCCATTCAGTTGGTTTAGACTTGGTGATATAAGTCAGTGACTATTTTAATTCAGGAAGTTATCAACGCATATTTATTCTTCATGTTTGGTAATTCAACAAATACTTGCAAACACATATTGTATTCTGTCAACAGTTGCAAAAATATATTGTATTTTGTAGAAATGTGATGTAGTATTTTTTCTATTTCATTTAAATTCTTTACCACAATCTAGGTTTATGGTTGACTGGAAGAGATTGCTCATGTAGCAATAAGTCCACCATATGTACTATACATAAAAATTAATAAATAAATAGGTTTCGTTGTATGACAACATCTTCGGGTGGACAATTTGTAAAGATTGACTCTTAGAAACATTCAACAGCATTTAAATATTATACAAAACAAGCGGGGTTTGTGCGGGTTTTCCCACTGTTTACGTTAGTGAATTTATGATAGGGGAGCGGTGTAGTTTTTATTATACTTTCGAAACATATAAACTCACTAACGTAACGGTATATTGCAGAGATGATTCATACTACAAGTTTATAACAATAATACCTCTTTTTATAACCCCATAATTCGAACATGCCAATGAATATTGCATAACGATATTGTTTCGCAACATCCGTCCTTGGACATTTTTGAACCGAAATTTTTAACATTTAAAAAGGAAATATAAAATACAGTTTATTTATTTATATTTGTAAATTAAAACCAGCTACGATAGAATTAACGTTTTGTTCAGTATCTAGAAAATAAAATAATACTAAATCAATACTAATTTTAATAATTGATCAAGACATTTTGTAATATATTTAATAATACAAGCAACCCTTGAAAATGTAAACATAAATACTCTAACCATTTTGTGCAAACATAATTAGAATTATGGTCCAGCTTTATACTCTGTTCTTTTTATTATACATCTACGCGACTGTAACTTTTTTAGTGAGCATTTCAATTAATAAATAAATTTTCATTATAAACGTGAACAATTTGACTGTACTTACCCTTTCATTAATTATACCACTAGCATTATATAGGTATCTCGGCATTTTTTTCATTTTCACGTTTGCTCCGTCGGTGCGTTTATTTTCAATTACAACTCTGTAAAAGACCAATACTTGCACTATGTTTTCGTGTAGTTTCTTTTCCTTATATTAATTTTACTATTTTTTGTTAAACACAATACTTTCAGCTAAAATAAACGACGCTTATAACTTTCAGAAAATAATTCGACATGCCGATTAACGATGTTCCTGAAATTTGTTCATTACACTTTTTTTTAACGCTCTGAACTTCTGATTTTACTACTCATGAAACTTAATATCGGACACTATATATGAAAATCGATTCTTAATGAGTAAATTCCAAAAATGGTTGAAACTTGACTGTCTTTACAAAAATCCAAAACTATTGAAAATAAATTTTTACACCCGCTAAATACTTTTGAAATGCATGGTCTTCGGAGAATACCATACATATCTTTTAAAAATTTAGAGTGAAAATGACATATTGAATATATTTGGCGTTAATTTTGTAGAAATGTATTATTCAGAATTAAATGAAACTATGTGATGTAGTATTATTTCTACTTTCTTTAAGTTCTTTATCACGACCTAGGATTCGTTGTATTACAACATCTTCAGGTGGGCTATTAGCAAAAATGACATAATATCCCACCTGAAGATAATAGCCGACCTGAAGACGTTGTAATACAACGAAACCTAGGTTGTGGTAAAGAACTTAAAGAAAGTAGAAATAATACATCACGTAGTTACATTTAATTATGCGTAAAAATGACCTAAAAACGCTATGACCATATTCTATAAAAAAAAAAACAATTCCCCGAACCCAATTCAATTTAGTCGTTTCAAAGGCCAGGAATAAAGAAAGAATAGATAGGGATCAATTTAACGAAAAAGTTCCAAAACAACGATATCGTTGTTTTGGAACGAGTTTTCCAAGTGAGTTTTCGAAGCTCACTAGTGAGTGAAACTCACTAGAGCAGTGAATTTCTTATTAAAACTATCAAACATTTTCAAAACCCTGCAATCATGAAATTTACATAGAATTACGGTTTATAAGTTAAGAACCGGATAGATCCTTAAAAGTTCATTCAGTTTCATTTTCATCACCAATATAAAATTAAATTTTCCTATGATTTCCCCTATTTCAGTTAGCAGGTAACTCTAGAAACAAATCTAAGAGATGGTGAATGTTTTATTGTAAATTGATGCAACATAAAATTACACCAAAATTCAATATTTCTCTTTCAATTCGTAGTTACTTCCTGTCCGGCATTCCTAAAATTACTGAGAATTATCACATTTCGTTTGTAATATAATTTTGTTGGCCTGCCTAATGAAAGGCTTAAATGATTAGAAAATCAAGGTTTACAAATGGTATTTCCTGAGGCGAATGCATTAACAAATGCGATAAAAAAAGAAACGAATCACTTCAAGGTTATCATTAAATTTTCTAACTTCTATTTAATAGATGGTTTAATTGTAAGATTTCAAATTTGTATTGTTCACTGCATTTTTATACAGAGTCCAGATTTTTATACAGAAACAGTGGAAATAGGCGTTTAACGACTGTAATTATATTACAGTCGTTAAACGCCTATTTCCACTGTTATATTCCTATATTCACAATGAAAATATCAGGTAGTTTTTTCAAGTTGAATTTATATTTTAGCCTTTGCCTCTGGAAATATTTTTCTATTATAACTGAAAATAAGAGACGTCGCCGAGATAAATACTTTGTCCACAACCCAATTTTTCTTTAGTTTTTTTAAGGCATAAGTTTAAACTCTTCGGTGGCAAAAGACAAGGATGGAACGGATTTCTGATTTCAGAAACTAATTGTTTTGTTCATTTCCCTGAGTATCATCAAATAAAAATTAATCCAGAAGAGAGATTTTCTTTCTGCAAGAAAATATACCTTATTATTATCTTTATTTTTAAGAACTTTACACACTTTAGTTGCAAAGTTACAGAAGCCCCCCTTCCCTTCTAGGGTTCTGTTTTTGTACTTTTTACAACTTTAGAAGCACATATCTCACTAACTATTTATTTAAATAAAAAATCTATTTTGAAACTTTTATATAATTTTTAAGACCTATCTAATAATACCCCATATGTCTACGTACATTGCTTTTTTTTCGTCCCTTAGTTACATATATGGAGTACCACCTCTAACATTTTTTTTATAATTTCACTATTTCATTGTATAACAGTTTATAGAAGATACCTACCAAATTTCATAGCGCTTATAATTTCAGAGTAAAATGGCTGTGACCTACGGATAGACAGACGGACAAGACGAACTTATTAGGGTTCTGTTTTTGCCGTTGGGCGATGGAAGCCTAAAAATAATCAATACTAATTGATTTATTTTAATACGTTACCATCGCCTAAATTAATCTACATATGTATTTTAAAAATAAAAATATTTTACATATAGAATGATAATAGAAGCCGGAAAATCTTTTTTCAGAATTGTTGTCTGTCTATGTTATTTTGTGTACCAGTCATGCAAAATTTGCGGGGTGGATTTTAAAAAAATTGGTATTGTAATAGTATACAGCCTAAAGAAATATTTTCTTATTCCGAAAGGTAAATATATATGCTAGTTAGATATATATGTTAAAAGACGATGAATTTCAAAACATTCATTGCACTTTGTCAAAATAAAAATCTTTTTCGCTCTTTTAAAATTTCAAGTGGTTATTTTTGAAGACCCTGTTGGGTCGATAAGTTTCATGGGTTAGTTAATATTACATTTGTGTGTTTACGAATTATTTTGAAAGTCACCTGGCTTAAAAAACACAAGATTCCATATTTGTCTAATTGAAGATTTAAATCCAACATTGCAAGAGCTTTTTTTAAGAAGCTACTTTTTTAACACATGGACCCAACACTCTATGAACTTTTTCCAATCTACTGTCAAAGTACAAAGCCTTGATAATTTCTTTGAATTATCTTTAAAATTAGGTACAGAAATAGTTATGTAAATTATACAGATTTTATTAAAGTTTTTAAGAATGCTTAAAGAAGTCATCGGAAAATTTCGATGATTTCGAGTAAGTATCTTATGTCTTAAGGCTTTTATAAAATATCTCAATAGGCTAATAAACGAAGAAAAATCACATCATATTACTATTTAAGAAAAAAGTGATTACATTGTTATGCTTGCTGAAAATATTTGGGGCAAGATTACATCTCACATTATACAAACCATAATTAAGAATCTTTGTATCTGGTAATTTGTATCGTTGTAATGACAAAGTTATAATTATATGCGACCATATAGAGTCTCGCTTCTCCATAGATTGAACATTCCATAAGGTTGAACATTCCATAGGTTGCATTCGAAGCTTTTAACTGAGGAATCGTAAATGAGAAATCTATTGTCATCAATACCCAACACCTACTAAATGAAAACGGCAGCTGCTATAACATATAAGTACGGTCCTGGTAAACATTTTGTAGTAATCATTAAACTAAATTTTCTGTACTAACTATATATTATTTCTGTACTAAGTATTTATTAGAAAGCAGACTTTGACCAACAACGACGATAACTGCGACTTGATTGAATTAACAAATAAGTCCATTTTAAAGGAACTGGACAGTTAAAGCAAGGCTCTTATTGAGAGGATTAATTACCGTTGCTACAGTATATATGTATATCAGTAAGATCATACTGTTTCGGATTACTATGCACAGTAAACAGCTTATAGTCATCTTTCAATTAAATATTACTGGAGTGCGATAGAAATTCTGAAAAAAAAACTATTTCATAAATATCTTATTCGGCTTAATTTCGGTTATTTATTCGAATAAGATCATAAAACAAATCAATGTGTGTAATACGAGCAGAAATTGCAAAACAAGTATTTCGTACACTTCTAGTATTTCTATTGAACTAGTTGTAAATATTTATATTCTTTTGTATAACTTAAGTATATAAACTAGTATATGTTTCACAAATCTAAGGTGATCTTATACCAAATAAATGTGTTTAATACTAGTTGAAACCGTTTGTACACTTTTAGTATTTCTGTACAACTAGTTGTAAATATTTATATTCTTTTATATAACTTTAGTATATAAACTAGTATATGTTTCACAGATCTAAGATGATCTTAAACCCAATAAATGTGTTTAATACTAGTAGAGACCGTTTGTACACTTCTAGTATTTCTATTGAACTAGTAGTAAATATTGATATTTTTTAATGTACTGATATTTTTTTTGTATATAAACTAGTATATGTTTCACAGATCTAAGGTTAATGATTTGGTTATCTATAACTCTTCAATTTATCAATCAAGTTCATCGAATTAATTTTGCTTTGAAGAACTTACTGTGAATATGGTTATCTTTATTGTTGTTCAGACTTTAGACCAGATATGTGTATATATATATATATATATATATATGTATGTATGTATATATATATATATATAATATATATATATATATATATATATATGTATATATATATATATAATGTGTTTGTATGTGTGTATGTATATATATATATAGTTAAAAATTTAGGGGGAGGAAAACACATTTTGCCCAACAATTTTGAGACTCTTATATTAGGAAGAAAACACTGTATCAAAAAAATTACTAAAGATTTTTTTTCAAAGTAACTCTTCAATAATACTCCACTCTGTGGGATGTGTAAAAAAATAGCATCCTTAAATTCGACACAGGAAAATAAACAAAAAAAATTAAATAATTTTTCTATGATTCCGTATATCAAATGGAAAAACGGATTCCTTCACTCAGATGTCTGTCTGTCGGTCTGTAAAAGACTTTTTCTCAGTAATCGCTTGATGTAGTAACTCAAAATTTGTTGGCATAATTATAACATATTAACTAGCACATACGTCAGTAGTTAACATTTAAACATATTTATATGGAAATTTGGGGGAGGGGGCAAATTAAGTACTCGAAATTGTTATTTTTACTCTAAATGAAGTGTGGGGTATCATTTCAAAGGAGTAATAAAAAAATTGCAATTTTTTTAGTATATTTTCAGAGATACACTAAAAATATGAAAAAAAGAAAGTTCCTCTGCCCTATTTCCGAAACTACCCACCCTAGAATTTTTCCAAACCTAAATTTTAGAAAAGCTGTAGCGATTATCATAGACCTTATAATTGTTTAAATATGCAACATATGTTTACGTCTATTAAACACGCAGCAGGTAATATGTTTACGGAGTAAAAAATAAATATTTGTAAATAGTTTAACAGAAGAAACACTATGCACCCTTAAATGTTTAACCTCAAGTGCTTAAACAAGTAATCCTCAAGTGTATAAAAAAGTAACCCTCAAGTGCTTAAACAAGTAACCCTCAAGTGCTTAAACAAGTAGGAACCCTCGTAATCGAATTCTCATTACGAGGGTACCTACATATTTAAGCCCATATAATTAATTTCTATTACATTACCCATGCTCATACTATTATATTGCCCATGTAATTCAATTATATTATACTGTATTTGTTAAAAAAAAATAAGTCACATAAAGTCGAATGTACAGACGAACATGACAAAGTTATTAGGATTTCGTTTTTACCATTTGACTGTGGAATCCTGATTAGCGAACTTTTTATAAAGCAATGTTTTTCTGATAGGCATAATTTTTTCCACTTTACTTGCAACGTAATAAACATATATTGGCCTCATTTTTTAACTGATAATTATCATATAAATTTATGCTCCTATTGATTAACTGGAGTAGGTAAAACGTCGATTCCTGGAATAGATTACCAAACCCTGTCTTATTACACTAGATAATTCGAGCCACGGATAACGATAACGGTCCTCACATGCGCTAACTAGTAAACACCGGCAACTTTATTTTACGGGGAACTCCCTAATATCTATTTCTGCATAGCTTGCAAAGACAATGTTTTATCTATATTTCAATAAAATTAATATTTTAAAATGTAGACAACATGTTTATTAATTTATCATCTTCCAGTGTCAGACAAATATGTATTATAGTTATGTATTATTAATTATTATAGTTTTTTTGTATTACAAAAAAAATATTTTTGGTAGTTGTAAGTAAGTCACACTCTGGTGGAAAAGTAATCAAGTGGTTGAGTAGTTGAAGTTCGTCGGAAAACAGAAAACTCCAATATAATTTTCCACGGTTATTTTCCACATATATTAGCATTGCAAAAATATTATTACAGGCAGATATTAGATACGAATACATAAAAAAGTTAGTAGCTTACTTTAAATATAAACTTTATATCGAATACTCTTTAGTAATATTTATTGAGGTTGATATATTTCTATTTATTTTTATCAGCCGTAAATAAATACGTACATACACTTACTTTAAATGTAAACTTATCGAATACTCTTTAGTTATATTTATTGAGGTTGATATATTTCTATTTATTTGTATCAGCCGTATATAAATACGTACATACACTTACTTTAAATGTAAACTTATCGAATACTCTTTAGTAATATTTATTGAGGTTGATATATTTCTATTTATTTGTATCAGCCGTACATAAATACGTACATACACTTACTTTAAATGTAAACTTATCGAATACTCTTTAGTTATATTTATTGAGGTTGATATATTTCTATTTATTTGTATCAGCCGTACATAAATACGTACATACACTTACTTTAAATGTAAACTTATCGAATACTCTTTAGTTATATTTATTGAGGTTGATATATTTCTATTTATTTGTATCAGCCGTATATAAATACGTACATACACTTACTTTAAATGTAAACTTATCGAATACTCTTTAGTAATATTTATTGAGGTTGATATATTTCTATTTATTTGTATCAGCCGTACATAAATACGTACATACACTTACTTTAAATGTAAACTTATCGAATACTCTTTAGTTATATTTATTGAGGTTGATATATTTCTATTTATTTGTATCAGCCGTACATAAATACGTACATACACTTACTTTAAATGTAAACTTATCGAATACTCTTTAGTTATATTTATTGAGTTTGATATATTTCTATTTATTTGTATCAGCCGTACATAAATACATACATACACGCATGAAAACACGCGTGTACATATACATGTTTACATGAACATACGTACGCATGCCTAAATACATTCACGCCTGCACGCAAAAACATTTCCACCCATATACATACATATTTTCATTAGCACAAGTATACTTCATTAAAAAAGGTGTATGCTATAATTTTCTTTTCCTTTTAATAATGTTGAAAATTATATTTGTAAATAACTTTCATTCATTAGTCTAAATAAAGTTTATTAGCAGTAAAGTATAAAGTTTTATCTTAAAACTATGCGATTTAAAGTATGATTTTTTAAGGTAAATTTATAAATCTATTAGGTTATATGAGTATTGAATATATTTGGCGTTAATTTTGTAGAAATTCATTATTCATAATTAAATGAAACTACGTGATGTAGTATTATTTCTATTTTCTTTAAGTTCTTTACCACGACCTATGTTTCGTTGTATTATGACGTCTTCAAGTATACTACGAAATCTAGGTCGTGGTAAAGAACTCAAAGAAAGTAGAAATAATACTACATCACGTAGTTTCATTTAATTGTGAGATTATATGGGTTTATAGGGATGATATGTAATCCATTGTGACTTTTTTTCATAAAGAAGGTAAACTAATGAAGACTCCTCGTATATCACACAAGCATTATGAGGTCAAATAAGATATTGATAACGTGACGTCTTGTGTATTGTATTGTTTCTGAAGTGTTATTTATAACACATCATCGGATTATAATATTTTCATCTATCTATTTTTTATAGTCGGCCATTTCGATTATTTCAGAGACTCCTGAAATAATATCAATGATTAATTCCTGCAGAATTATATCGAATTGATAATTTTATTATCTGAATTGGTTAAGTATGTGATGTTACTCTATCCAGAATATAATGGACTTTTTTATCATATAAACAAATTTATATAATTTTAAGTTATTTGATTTTGTTTAGAATTCCATTCCAGAAAGACATTTATATAAATTCAGGTCATTTGATATTGTTTAGAATTCCATTCTAGAAGGACATTTATATAAATTTAAGTCATTTGATATTGTTTAGAATTCCATTCTAGAAGGACATTTAAATAAATTTACGTCATTTAATATTGTTTAGAATTCCATTCTAAAAGTACATTTATATAAATTTAAGTCATTTGATATTGTTCAGAATTCGTATTTGGAGAAGCAAAACCCTTGTGGAATTAGTTGGTATCCGTTTATCTGTACGCAACCGTGTCATAAATTTTTCCACCTCCCATTTCCAATACAGAGATGAATACATTTAATATCATTGAAGAAATAATTTGAAAATTTATAAAACAAAAAAGGATTAAGATCACATTAAGGGAGGGAAGAAGAAAAAACGCGTCAAGCAGGATTGGAACTCACACTATGAAGGCTCCGTACTTATTTAGGCATTAAAAAAAATTTAATGGTACGTAATATTCCTATTAATCTACGCACAGCATTTTATTTTTTTAGAACAAAAATATATTGTCTACTATATATTTCACATTAAAAAAAAAATGTTTATGTGATATAACTACAAATTAACGATTTTTCAGATTCTTATAGATTAATAAGAAGTATCCTATAGATTTTGATTCATTTGAAAGTGTCAAAAAATACAGCATAAAAGGCCTTATGTTTTGTTTTTTTTATTGCGTTGACTTAGAAGCTTGATTTTTCACATATCTAAGAGACCACAGACCTAAGTATTAGATACTAATTTCAACTTAATACCTCCATGCATTCCTGAGAAAAAGGGTCTTGACAGACAGAAGAACGAGGAAGTGATCTTATGTGTTCCTTTTTTCCTTTTGAGATACGGAACTCTAATAAACGGCCACGTGCGAGTTGGAACACGCATTAAGTAGGGTTTTGCAATTTTGTCTATGTATCTCGAAATTTAAGTGAAGTTAATTTAATTTGAAAAAATCAATTATTTTATTAAGTTTTTATAACCATGGTGAAAAATTAGAGAGGAAATGTGCCCTATCGTGCACTTCTGAACACCTAACCTCTATTTAATTCTAACTTGACAAGCAGGACTTGTTAAGTTAGAGCTACCTTTATCTAGACTACGTCATCTACCGATGCTGGCGTAATTGGAAATGCGAAAAGATAAGATGAGTGTAATTAACTATTACCCGTTAGACAACAATTACATCGTATATTTTTATTTTTCCATTTGTAGGTATATTTATCGATATAGTTGTTTTCCTGTTCGCTGTCTCTTGATTGTCGATTTCAGTTGTATTGGAGTATACTATATAAATATTAGGGAAATTTTCCACTGTGCATAGTTTGTACATGCGTTAACCGTGCGTTGTGTTATCGACCACTTGAAGTTGGTGATTGTGGCAAGGTTGTATAAATGCTCCCATTAGACGTGGAAAAAATATGGCCTTTTTAATAGATCGAAATTACTTGTGTGTTAAGCCCGATGTTAGTCAAACTTGAAAAGTTACCTTTAGTGTCAATTTTGCTCTATCATTACTAAGTATTTTTTTTATTACCCTATCCTAAAATTCCTTATTCTTCTTTTTTTTTATTCTTTCGACAAGTTTTTTTTACTTATTCTTGTGAACTTCACCTGTTTCATATAATATATTTAGATTCACTTTCTATATTTTAATCCATAACTCTCAATCTTTCGGTCTGTCAATTGTAAAAGAGCGTAACTTCATTTCTTTCCCTCATCATTCGCTTTTTATTTGATTCCTATCTTTTATCATTTAATTGACTATCTTTGCCCACTGAGTACAATACGAATACATTCGCGGATACATCGTTTGGTATCATTAAGGATCTCCAAATATTTCTGTAATATAGGGAACTAGCGTGACCCGTGCAAAGTCTTCGCATTATTTATTCTATTTTACTAAAATTGACATATAGAGGCGCAAGTATCAAAAGCATTGAGCTAAAGCGCCACTTTATTTATACGTGAGTGGATTTGAAATTAAACAAAAATTTTACCGACCGTCAATCATATTGACGTTGAGCCGTTAGATGGCAGCATTGCTGTTTTGTGTATATAATTTTAATAATTAATTAATTTGCAAAAACAATAGCAATAATAATTTTTTTAGTTGTGGATGCCGGTAGAGCAAGCAATTATCTATAAAATGATATATAATTTATGTGGATTAGTTGTGAGGTTTTTTCTAAAAAGGGAGTGTAACATCTTAACCTTAGCGTCTTAATATATATGATGATGATAAAAGATAAAATTGAACATTATCTACAAAAAAGGAGTTCTTAGTTATTTCTTTGACTTTCTTCTATTTTATTTTTAATTTACATTGTCCTGCGAAAATCATGATTGTTTTAGGTAGCATAGTTTAAGAAACATATCTCCAGAGAGATATTAAAAATACGCAAATAAGAATACATTTTTCTTCTTCATTTCAGAGATACATACATTTGTTTCTCTAAAAGCTATAGTAGCTATTCTACGTCTTATATTTTTTGACAAATTTCCAAGTTTTATCCATCTAAAAGATATACTCTGCAAAATCTATATATATAATAAAACAATTGATATTTCAATATAAGGCGTACTTATAATAACTTGTTAGAATCGTAATAGAAGTCGTTAAGTGTTTTAATCTTTATAATATTTTGTCGGATTATAATCTTAATATTATTTTCTCAGAATATTTTCTCATTTTCTAGATTCACGCAAACAAAACATAAACGAAAAGTATTTGACCTTTTAAATTTATCTAGAATATATGAAACCCTCGTAGAATTCTAGTGCGAGATTCACTCGAGTTGATAGGTTTTATTTTTGGTTTTGTGTTTGCTTACGGTCTAAGTTTATGGTTCTATTCCTAAAAATTGGTTTCAGTAATATCATCCTCTGTTCACGTGGCAAAATCATGCGATAAAGTTGATTCTAGATTCAGCAAATAACCACTTTTATACGGGCTGAAAATTTGTTCAGAAAATCTTACACCTTTTATTTTTTTTAAAGGATTGTTTTTTTATTAGCTGGTATAATTTAAAATGGCATAAAGCTTGAGGGAAATAATTTTTTTTTTTAAATTAATTTATTTCTTGTTTGTTTTTATTCTAACCGCATAATCAGGAGGCGTAACATTTTCTTTATCGTAAGCTTATTTTTTGATTTAGATAATCATAAGGTTAATTGTTATTCAGAGGCTCTCTAGTAGCGAACAGAATATACTTTATTTGTTCCTATTATTTACACTTTCGTAATTTTTTTTCGTGAAATGGCCATAAATTAAAGATTTCCTGATATAAAAACAATGGATGAGATGTTATCGATTGCATTAGGAATAGGTGTACATCAAGGATTCTTTTTATTACTCATGGGCGGATACAAATAATACCTTCTAAAGTAACGAAAAGAGACTTCAACGAAATAAATATTACATTTCCATTGAACTAATTATCGCTATTGAAAATAGACGAATTGTGCTCGTATTTAATGAATATATCTTGTCGAAAATAAATTTCTCTTGTCATAAGTAAGTGTAACTTTTCTTCTGTTTATTTGAATGTACAAGTGAACGCTATGTTACATTATACACGAGTGCTATCCAATTGAAAATTATATGCGGATCAATGATTCCTTAACTAGATTGAACTCTGCTTTAAATATATCACTATTTAATCATACGTTCTTAAGGTTAATATTACATGGAGGAAATATTGTCAGTTATGTTTCATTGATTATTTAGTAAAATTAAGTAAATAAACTTATATTACAATATTTTCAGTCGGCTTAATAAATTTATGTAATCTCTAGATTTTTTAAAATCCAATTCCGAATACCGATATGATAACGTATAGGATTCTCCAATATCAGATGTCGATCTTAGATGTAACGCAAGAACAATCACTAGTTTTATTATAAACTGAATCTTTTAGATATTTTTTTAAGTTATTCAATAAAACTGTGTTTTATAACCGTTTCGATAAATCGATATAATACCTATAGAAAATAATATACAATACATTAGGAACTAACAGGTAAGACGATCGAGCTTCCAACGTGTCTTCTATTACGTTTTAATTTCTGTCTCTCTGACTCACTCTCTCTCTCTCTCACGCACTTTCCATCTCTCTCACTATCTCTCTCTCCCTCTCTTCTCTCTCTATCTCTCACTAACTCTCTCTCTACTTTCTCTCTTTCACACTCTCTCACTCTCACTCTCTCTCTCTCTCTCTATCTCTCACTCACTAATCTCTCTACTTTCTCTCTTTCACACTCTCTCACTCTCACTCTCTCTCTCTCTCTCACATCCACGCGTACCCACACAGAGACACATAAGCGCCACATTCAACTGGGCAGCGATTCTGGAAAATCTCTAACAACAGCAGTATTTCAATTTATTTAGGTTCGTAAATAATATTGTACTCTAGAAGTTTCAATTAATTAATCGTGTTTTTATTATTTATCACTTCTCAGTTCGTTTCTTATTCAATGGTTATTTGAAATATAGTCAATTTGTTCGTTAAACAATTTTATTTTCCCATTTCACGTGCTTATGATATGTTATTTAAAATGTTACGAAATCAAGACGAATTCATAAATATCTCATTTATTGGAACCTAAACACAAAATTGTTATACTTAATGAACATGAGTGTATCCGTATACCTCTGTTGCTTGCATGCATGCATGCGTACTCACGAACATTTATACATATTATATATATATGAACATTAATAATATTTCCCTCTTGGTTTCACCACAGTTAGTGCTTCACGCCATATTCCACTTATCACTGTATTCCTTATTTATTTACATACTTAATACCCTAACTACTTCATACCTTCGTGTATACCTATGCATACTTACTTATACTACCTATCTATTGAAATTACCTCATACTTCCTTTCTTACGTCAAAGCAAGGAAAACTTGTTTTAACTGAAATTCACTCCTTATTGCTGAGGAGTTCCTGTTAAAATTTTTTCAGCTCCATCATCAGACTCTGGCTACTACTTGTGACCAAAGGACTCGTTAAACAAGAAAAACGAGCTGAAAGTCTGTCAAGTTACTCCTAATCATTAAAGAGCTCCTGCCACCGCTACTTGTAATGAAAAGAATCGACAAGAAAAGTCAACCGAGGGAAAACACAATGAATCTATTCTTGACCATTGAAGAGTTTTATTTGTATAGCCCTAACACCAGTCTCTAGGCATCATTTGTGACCAAAGTACTTATAAAAATAGGTTAAATTAGTTGTAATTTAGTATAAAATTTCGCAAAGGGACTTGTCCTCTCATCTTTTGACTATTTCCTTAGAATATCTGCACAATCCGTTATCAAGTCCTGACCTTATTTGTCTGGGATCTAAATTAATCCATTTTCTTTCAAACAAATATGAATCATGACAATTGGTCAACGAGTCTCCAAGTTACGGCTCTACACATACTAAACAAATACATGCGCGTCGAATCGAGGATACTGTTTCGAAATCGGGCATATCGACCACTTTTGCGCATTGCTCACCAAAGTCGATAACCCGCTAATTAGATATCACGTAGTCAACGTGGGCGTAAACCACAAACATTCCGGTAGGTGTAAATTATATATATATATATATATATATATATATATATATATATATATATATATATTATATATATATATATATATATATATATATATATATTTATATATATATATATATATATATATATATATACATCCTGATTTCGAAAGCATTTAATTTGTTTGCTAATGGTTTCAGATTATTGTTTAATTATTGTCAATTTGTACTATGTTGGCACTTTGACTTTAACACAAAAGTTGTGACCCGAAAATAATTTTTTGAAAATCGGAAGAGAAATTCGGCAATAGTAATGACAAAAATATGTCAAGATTATTATATCTATCAGAATCAAGAAATAATTCGCTTGTGAGTAAATTTTCTCAACCAGTGATATCATACAGTAGTAAAGAATTGAATAATTTTCCTACGTTTATTAACTTTTCTTTATTAAACGAATTGTATGACTAGTAACAGAAAATGTTACATTAATATTCGCTCTGTATTGATATTCGAATAAGGCTTCAACTCAGTATTTAAATTATTGTGGTACCTATTTGAATAAATTCATGTTCGAAAGTAAAAATTGTATCGACCGTGATTCAAATTTTACCATATTGTCATTAATTTTACTACCCGTATATACAATAATAATAACAGATTTCAACATTATGTAAATCCACAATTAAATGGAGCTACGTGATGTAGTATTATTTCTACTTTCTTTAAGTTCTTTACCAAGACCTAGGTTTCGTTGTATTACAACATCTTCAGGTGGGCTATTAGCAAAGATCACATAGTTTCATTTAATTGTGAATAACGAATTTCTACAAAATTAACGCCAAATATATTCAATATTATGTAAATAGTTTATTCTATGTGAGTTAGTAAGGCCTCATTCAAATAATGTAATATAATTTTGTAATTATAATAATCAGCCTATATCCATCCACTACTGGATATAAATTTTTCCAAGGTACGATATTAGACAAATCCCTTTGCATCCTCGCTTTTTGCATCCGGCTGCTTCCTGTCGACTTTTTTAGATCTTCAATGCACCTGGGCTGGAGGACATCCCACAATCCACTTCGAGGTTCGTGACTACGGACCTCGAAGTGGATTGAGAGAACTCCTTGAGAACTCGTCTAAGCGATTTTCAATTCTTTGGTAAATATGATATCCTTACAGCCACTTCAACTTGCTGATGTTAAGCCTCATGTCAACTACTTACTTGTCGGTGCTCTGCAGGACTTCCTCATTTTGGATGCTGTTCTTCAAAGGTACTCCTAACATAACTCTTTCTATGAGTGAATTTAACTTCACGGATAAAGAATAATTAGTATGAGTGACCTCTATAAGGACATCAAAAATCTGGCGAAAAAAATTATAATTACCAAAAATTTCACTATTAATCACTTTATAATTATAGACATTAAAAACTTCAAGCACAGAGTAAAATATAAAGATATATATACAGATACAGAGTAGAGTAAAGATTCTTAGTATCTGCGCTGTTTAGTGATTAAAATGTCGACATTAATATTTGTTAGTGATTTTTCCGCAAGATGCTGCGAATAATTAGTTCGCAAATTATCTACTGCTGTTGTATCTTTGATTAAATCTAATTACTAATTAGTTTCGTTTATAAATAATTTGGAGCTTACAGACCCACAGTAAAATAAAGATTGTTCTTCGAGCCTAAACCTATTTAAGAAATTTAAAAAAAGACTATTTTTGAATGAAATAATTGAAAAATCAAAATATTCTTTTTTTATTTTGATAGGAGTAGGACTACTTAAAAACTCAATAGCCATAATAAAGTAGATTTATATCAGAAATTAATTTTTAAATCATAATACAGTTAATCCATACTTCCACTTTGTAAGAGGAATTTTATTTTAAAAGGTCGCTTATTCATTGTTTTTATTTTTTCACGACTAAATCTTTCAAAGATGTGAAATTCAGCACACCTATTTAATCCTCAAATAAGTGTAAATAGTGATCTATCATTATGTTTAATTGAATACTTGTTTTAGATCGAAAGAAATGAAAATTTTAGAAACCGGTTTACTGACTCAATAAACCACGAAGATAATTATAAAAAAATTATTTTAAAAGGTTGCTTATTTATTGTTTTTATTTTTTCGCGACTAAATCTTTCAAAGATGTGGAATTCAGCACACCTATTTAATCCCCAAATAAGTTTAAATAGTGATCTATAATTTTTATGTTTAATTGAATACTTGCTATAGATCAAAAGAAATGAAAATCTTATAAACAAACTGTTATGGGAAAAATACACATTAATGTCTATCACTTATCTTGACATCCTGACATGTACTTCCATCACGTTTTCAGTAATCTTAGTTTTCGTTTTGAATTCTATTATTTTATAAAACTTCTGATATTCTACTTTCCCGTGATGAAACGGAAAAGTCGCATACATTTCTTATTTTTCAATTTATCGATGGATATATTTTGTATGGATTTTAAATATGAACGTCTTGATGGATTGATAATTATATTTTGGATTCATTGTAAATATGGTTGAGGGTTTTAAATATGAATCCCTGCGGTATTTAAATTAATCTACTTCGTGACATGTGTAGAACCAAACTGGATAATGAGGCGGTTTTTCAATAGTGTTTAATGTTTTTTAATATTTTATCCTTTTCAAGTGCAATGTTTGTGTTAATCTATTTTAGGAAGCGCTCTGATGTCATTACGCTGCGTTTCAAGCAACAAATGCTATGTACATAGTCATGCTAAGTCATATTAAACCGATACCTAACTGACGGGGCATTAAGTACAGGTTCAGCCTATCAGGCACGAGCCAAGTGTTTGTATCAATATAATCTTATCTATGTTGCCATTGGTTTAATGAAAATAATGTCATGGTGTCTGGTTAGAGAAGCGACTGCCTAAAATCAATACACATAATTGATAATTTGTTTTCATTATTTCTGTAACTTTTCTGTTGCTAGTATTATAACATTCGTCATAATTTACAAATGTTATTTTTTAACATCGAATAGATTATAGTAACGCAAACAATTTTTTTTGTTTCTTGAGTATTTTACTACTTTTTTCGTAAAAGGATGAATGAATATGGGACGAATGAAGGAATACTCAATGAAAACTATAAATAGCTTTAAAAAGGCATTTAAAAGATAGTATAAGAAACCTAAAGTTCCAATCAGAACTTATTCAATTAAAATAATGATGAAATTTGGGCTAGTTGTTTATATAAATATTAAGCTATAGTACAGATTTTGTCATCATTCATTCTTGTCTGAGGAAATAAAAATTCCTTGGAATTCCGATTTGGAGGCCATCAATTATGCTTTGTAAGTGAAAATAATGATATTTTCCTGGAAAAGTGTTACAAATTGTGTAAACTATTAGTTTCAAATTAGTGGAGTTACGGGACGACTGCTGAGCCATTTATTAAATAAATTTTCTTACACAAAACGCAATTTCTGTCTGTTTCTTTATACGACTGAACCTCAGAAAGTGTTAAATTATTTTGATTACATTTTTATCATTATACAGAATTCTTATTTTCAAATATTTCAAACCAGTTTATTTTTTTTATCTCAATTTGTGGCACATTATGAGCCAGGAGAAACCCCGCTTACTGACTCAATAAACCCTGAAGATAATTATAAATATAGTCAAAAGACAGTGATATTCTATAGTCCAATCCTAATGTAATGAAGTGCTTAATATGAATAGTGAAGATATTAACTAACGGAGACAATATGTTTTATGTTCCTGTGAAATTAACATATTTCGTGTAAATTTTTCAAATGACTAATTAACGAGAATACCGGAAACACAATATTTGAAAAGAACTACCTTTAAGGGCACTGTCTACCAACTATAGAAGTCGCGACACGGTATCAGTTTAAATCATTCTTTTCGCAAGTAGATAAATAATGACAGTATGTTACAAAAAGATAAATTGACAGTTCAATCGAATTAGCAAAAAAAAGTCTAAATATGGTACTAACTTTTGGGGCGACCGGTAAGCTCTAAAAATAAAGGAAAAAAAACCATTAATTAATTTTGTAAATACCTTTACTGGGATTATTTGGAAAAGAAAAAATAAAAATGTTTAAAACAAAGACATTTTTATTTATTTCCACTACCAACACTTTATTTTTTTTTTACGATACAAACCTTTGGAATAAATCATTTTGGTTTTAGATTCATTGACAAACTCAATTAATTCTAATTGATAAAAAGAAGAATTTTCTACTAATATGTTTTACATCAGAAAATATTATTCAAATTACTCAATTAAAATTATTAAGCTTTTAATATACCTTATTTTCAGATTACCTCTCAAGTGTCATGTCAAATAGCAGCTATCGTCAGATATGAATGTATTTTTTTACTTTCCCTTTGTGATAAATTTCCCAGTTCGAGAAAAGAAAAACCTTGTAAATCAATTTCAGGATTTACAAGGTTTTTCTTGCCAAGCAGAAGATGTGGTTATAATTTCATAAATTCGTGTGCTAGTAACTTAGGCCCTTTTTGTCAAATACTTGGCTGTATATAGTAAATATTCCTACAATAGAACAGAAGAGGTATCGCTCTTTAAGAAAAATTCAATATTTTTGTGAAATTAAAATTATGAAACAGATTCATCCTTACAGTTCTTCATCCTTTTTTTTATTTTCACCACAGCGTCTCATATTCACAGTGCAGCTACTTTCCACAAGATTCTAGAAGTTCAGTCTTCGCTTTTAAACTTGAAAATATTTTAGCTTACGACCTTTCATTAAAACTTTTCATATAAGTATATTTCGTTTGAGATAGCGAAAATCTTCTTCTTAAGTAAGATACGAAAATTAGCCTGTCATGAGTACAAAAATCTTTTAAATCTATAAAATGAGTACAAAAATCTTTTAACTATTATGCCCAGAACCTTATCCTTTTTATTTTTTTTACATTCAGTACATAGTTTCAATTTTTTCGAAATAGTTTAAAAAAAATAGAAATTATAACAGCATTTTTCCTCTTTGTAAAGTATAATTTCCATAGTAAGTATATTTTATTAATTTCATAGATAAATCGTACGCAAATTTAAAAAAAATACTATTTTATGTTATATAACTACATGTTAAGATTTTCGGAGACCTTGCTTTTTGCCAAATTTCATGATTCTAGGTTAACGGGAAGTACTTTATAGGTTCGATTTATTCACGAATATCAAAATATGGGGCATGAATGGCTGTATATTTAGTTATTTTTGTATTGCGTTGAATTACAGGTTGATACAGCTTTAAGAATCATAAACCTAAATATTTTATATTAATTTCAACTTGATGCCTCCACGTGTTCCTGAGGAAAACTGTCTTGACAGACGTAGTGATAGACAGATAGACAACGAAGTGATCTTATAATTCCTTTTTTCCTTCCGAGGTTTAAAACCCTAAAAATTACATAAATTAAACCACAATTTTGGATTAGTATGTAGAATAGAACTTATTTGAAGATAGCACTTGCCAGAAGATTGTGTTACGATACTCTTATTTTAGGTTTTCTTCATTCTGAAAGAATAAATTATCCTTAAATTAATTTCGAAATTAAAATGAATAAATTCTTATCACAATCGGTCCATTATAGCGACAAAACATTCATTACCAGATAGTAATTTCCTTATCTCCATCCAGCGGCGCACGACGTGCGTACCAGGGTGGGTTTACTTCATACAAATATTTCGATTGACGATTGATGGAACGCCAAAGCCCTATCTCTTTCGCACACACTATATATATATATATATATATATATATATATATATATATATATATATATATAACATCATTCTATATAGTAAAACATAAAATATTATTTATGGAATATAAAGCAGCGAATACTCTATGATACGAAATTTAAAATCATTGAATTTATTTTAATTGGCTTGTCAGATTGTAAATTTGTATCTTGAACGTTCTTTTATAGCACAATTTTACATTTGATTATAATATCTGTAATATTTTCATTTTTAATTTAAATTTTATTGTATTTGTTACATTTGTTCGTATTAAGAGGAAATTATTTTAAAGATCGTTCTTGTATATTGGGTTGTAGCCGTAAATATTTCATGGTAAGTTGAAACTTGTTAATTTGAAAATAGCATCGAATCAATTATACATTTTATTGTTAATATTGTTCAAACTCATCATCAAAATTACATTCGCGTGTTAATAATCAACAGCAAAGGATTTTCTTTTTAGACTGAAGAAGTTTCGACATATGAAGAATAGCAGACCAAGCCACCGGAACTCTCAAAAACACATCACCATCATACGGCCCGACACCTAATAACGGCTAAATATTAATAAAAATAACATTTAGTAAGCTTGTGAATTTATTAATTAATTTTGTAGTAATGTAAGGTACACTAGACGGTTAGCTTAAGATTTTATAGATTAACCACTGATTTTTAAAGAAAAAACTTTCTATACTATATGTAATTATAGTGAAGCAATTATTATAAACCAAAAAAGAATTCATTTATAAATTCACAATATAATATATGTACATTGTTGGTTAAATAATCTGTTCTTTTATTTGCAGTTGGAGGTGAGAAAAACAACCAAAACAGAAAGTGGTACAAAAACTGGACGAAGAGAGATTAAATTTTTTTTACAAGTCATTGGAAGGTTTAAGAAATTTGTTAAAAGGTAATTATTGAACCAGAACTTTTCAAAGAAATGGCACAGATTTAGTGCTGATGCAAAGTTGTTTGTCAATATTTAAGAATAGCTCCGAATTACAAATTCCAACAAAAGTTGTTCGCTGTACCATCGATAGGTATATTGCATTCGCTTTCAAAATTTCTCAAAACTTGTTAATTTATACCAAATACTTCATGGGTATTAGGTTACGCGTAGGCTTCTGATTAAAATAAATAATTGTGGAAATTAGATTTTTAGTAATAATCTTAATATATAATATACAATAGCTACGAGCATATTGATTTAAAAGATAAAAATAGGTCGTTATTGCATCCAAGTGATTTGTTCAGATGGAGATGTAGTCAATGTATGACAATATTCAAATTAATAAAAGATTATTTAGAAAAAAATTTTCAAAAAAATTATATAATTGATTTAATACGTATATACGTCAGATTTTAGTTTTTTAGAATGTTTACACATGAATAATTATAACATTCTTATATCCCACTGTTTGTATTTGATTCTTTAAGTGTTGTTTACAATTTTCATTGTGGATATTAAACAGAATGTATATGATAGATTAAGTAAGACACAAAAATTAGCCTGTAATGATGAGTACAAAAATCTTTTAACTATTATGCCCAGAACCGTATGCTTTTTATTTTTTTATATTCAGTACATAGTTTCAATTTCTTTGAAATAGTTTAAAAAAACAGAAATTATAACAGCATTTTTTCTCGTCGTAAAGTATAATTTCAATAGTGACTATATATTTTATTCATTTCATAGATTAATTGTTAAATTCAAAATAGTAGGAAGGGCCATAATTTTGTGTTACTAAGATATAGAATAAATCTGTAAGATATAGAATATTAATATTTTTCACTATAAAGGTTATGAATTACTCATACCATAATGTAAATGTCGAGTTAAATAAATGAATCGATGTTAAAAACTCTTAGAGTTATAATGCAGTAAACAGTAAAAAGAGAGTTAACAATTTATTTAATGAAAATTCGTGTTACAATTGACAGTATTAGTATATTATTTTAATGATTGAAGCTAGTTAAGTTCA
Organism: Druceiella hillmani; assembly: GCA_039881145.1. Lineage (NCBI taxonomy): Eukaryota > Metazoa > Arthropoda > Insecta > Lepidoptera > Hepialidae > Druceiella > Druceiella hillmani. The sequence goes on along the minus strand of JAYKKI010000040.1, from coordinate 2,564,378 downwards.
TATTGATATCTAAAAGAGGCAGCTAACTTTGTAAAACAGAAAGTTTATTCAATATGTTTGTACGTGGCTTGTTCTAATAGTCTGTGCAATAGGTAGGGGAATATAGACGCTTAGTACTTGGAAACGTGAAAGTGCTATCTCGCTCGCACAATTGCTTGAAGTTCACTATGTATTTAGTATATGATCTGTGGTGCATACTGGAGGCGCCATCGGTTATAATCGTTTATATAGTGGCAATGTGCAGTACAGAGAGGAAGACAATTCTCTGTTTCTTTCTAGATAGTTCTATTTGTACATGTGTGAATGCGAGAAAAATTGACAACAATTATTTGTATTTCGTATTATTTGGATTTTATACATCGAAGTTATAAAAAGTATCATTTTAGTTGTCCGTCGTGAGAGGGCGTGGGAAAGATCATCCCAGATTGCGGGTATAGGATATTTCAAGATCGATTCTTTTATACCCACAAAACCATTGGTTCTCAAAATTTATTTCCTCTCGTAAGAGGTCCTCTGTGGTATGTCGCATGCGTTTAGGTCATTATTCTATTCCTATCCATTTGGCTAGGCTGCGTGTAAGAGAATCTCCAATTTGTGACTGGGTGCTTGGAGAAGGCGATCTAAATCATCTCGTTTTTGCATGTCCATTGAATAATAGATTTGTTGCGTTTATTTACATATTAGTAAAATATAAAATTCAATTGCCCATTAACATATTATCACTTTTATCATGATGAATCATTCAGTTTATAAGAAAGAACGACATCAAAATATAGAATTTATCAATATATATATTTTTGTTTTTATGTTTGTTTGTATATTTGTACATACTTGTTTTGCACTCTCCTGTATATTATAATATCATTTTCTTCATTTTGTTTAATTGCAGCCAACTTCTTACTTAATTTTTTTTATTGTACAGTTTATTCTTTTGTTAACAAGCAACAATGACAGATATCCGAAATATGGTTTAATCAGTGTTGCAAAGCCTTTTTTCCACACTTGACATTGACAAAGGTTCTCTGTGGGAAGAACCAACGCCATATAATCAAAGATAAAGTTGCTTTGGCTTTTATATTAAAGGTGTTCCGTAGCTATAGGGTAATTTTAAGCGAATCACTCCCTGGAAGAGACAAAAGTAAGATAGTAATCATTGATAAAAACCTCACTTTGGCAAAATTTTCATTAATTAAAATACTGAAATAAAATGAAGATAACTGCTGAGAAAAAGAGTCTTGATATACAGATAGTCGAAAACCTTAGCAGAATTACCAGAAAAGTATTACTACTATACTATTTATTTCTGTGAAACACTGCATTACCAGTATATTTTATTATTAGTATATTATTAATTTCTGTGAAACACTGCCTTACCAGTATAGTATTACTAGTACCAGTATAGCATTACTAGTATACTATTTATTTCTGTGAAATAATACTCGTTTGTGTTGCTGTATATTCTAATTCTAATACTGGTTATCTTTAAATCATCGCGGTCGCGTCGTATCACCTTGACGATGCCGCGCGGATCCCTATATGCGTCAAACTATACTACTTTTAAACTTTTAATAATATCAAAATAAGGTGCCTCGAGAAACAAAAAAATCACTAGCTGTAATCGTTTTAACTTATACTCGGGAACCAATTAAAACCTACTTGATCTGCCAGTGAATGGTTAATAGTGTTGTGTCGTTAGTTAACAGACACGTAATTATATGTATTGTCAACTACATACATAAATCACTTTGTATATAAATGTAATCTAACAAATATGGTTTATTTTCATCATTAGCCAGGATAGGCCAAAGCTTTCCTTCAAAGTTTTCCACAGAACTGCCTGTTCCTGAATTTTATTCGTTAGTTTTTTCTTCAACTTTAGCCTTCCGTCGAGTTTTTGTCAATTATCAATTTTCATTGATTTTACAGATCTGGCAGTTTTTTTATGGCATTACATTATAAGGTATACATTACATTACAAGGTTGTGGAAGAGAAAACTGTTATATGATATAGGAGTGAACATTCAGATTTTGAAAAGATATTGCCACTTTTAAATCTGAAATTAGGAGTCGGACAAATTGAAGGGTTTTGTTTATGGTATTACAGTATAAGGTATACATGGTTGTGGAAGAGAAAACTGTTAGCTGATATAGGAGTGAACATTCAGATTTTGAAAAGATATTGCCACTTTTAAATCTGAAATTAGGAGTCGGAGAAATTGAAGGGTTTTGTTTATGGTATTACAGTATAAGGTATACATGGTTGTGGAAGAGAAAACTGTTAGCTGATATAGGAGTGAATATTCAGATTTTGAAAAGATGTTGTTGATACTTTTAAATCTGAAATTAGGAGTCGGAGAAATTTAAGGGTTTTGTTTATGATATTACAATATAAGGTATACATGGTTGTGGAAGAGAAAACTGTTAGCTGATATAGGAGTGAATATTCAGATTTTGAAAAGATATTGTTGATACTTTTAAATCTGAAATTAGGAGTCGGAGAAATTTAAGGGTTTTGTTTATGGTATTACAATATAAGGTATACATGGTTTTGGAAGAGAAAACTGTTAGCTGATGTAGGAGTGAATATTTAGATTTCGAAAAGATATTGTAGGTAATTTTAATTCTGAAATTAGGAGTCGGAGAAATTTAAAATCTATTACGATACAGATGAAAAGAAACGCTAATAGAAAGTTGTGAAAATTTAATTAACATTACAGGAAAAATGTTACTTGTTTCTAGTTTAATTTTATTTTCGCACATAAATATGGCTAAAAATTATGTTAAATAGTTAAGGAATACATTAGGTAAATCTTTGAAGCTGAAAGCTTTTGCATTGAAATAAGAAGATTATTAAAATCCTAAATATGTAATAATTACGTAGTAATAATGTAGTAATTAATAATTTCTAGCAGTCGCATTCGTGCTAATGGACATTAATAAAATTACGGTGAACAATTTTGATAAAATTATGATTTTAACGCACTCTTTCATAACTGTGTCAGTTGCAAATGATCTGAGTTATATCCATGCAAAATATACGGAAAATATCCTCTGAATCTACATAATCTTTAATAATATTTCACTGAAGTCATTTCTCATTCCGAAGAACATTGCAATTAGGAACATTACGGTTTAGTAACATTAAAAAAAATAAATAAACAATATATTCTGTAAAAATGTATGTTTAAACAGTATCATTTAATGTGAGAAAAGAAAATAAAAGGATAAAAAAATGTTCAATGCACAAATTCATTTTTCTGTGCAACGCCATCTATTGTTATTTACTATAAACGCTTTAAGCGTTCTTTATGAAGTTTTTATTTTGCAGCGTAGAAACCTCCATTCCGTAAACGTTCCCGTAGACTCTAATAGATGGCGCTGCTACTCAATTTAAATTGGAACAATGAAAAATAAGCTCGCTAAATAATTATTTTCATAAAAATATGTGAAAGAAATACTTCTTTCACATTTCAAATTGGTTACTTTTCACAACAAGCATTATAAGTTTTGGGCTTACTTGAAACAGGAAATCGTTTATTTAAAAACAAATGAAAATCCGCTAAAACTTGTTATTGATTTAAAATTAAACTTGTTCGGTAAAGTTTTTGTTGTTTTTGATGAACATATGTATTTTTTCTTTATTGAGTTTAGTAATGTATAGAAAATCTGGAAGGATTCTAGCTTTTTTTTTTAAACAAAAAGCTTTTTATCTTATAATGCAATTAATGAAATTATTTTTATACACGCTTAATCGTAATATTAAATACAAAAGAAAATTTTTGGATTCCAGTTCGTCTATCACCTAATAATTCTGTGATTACAGTTCGTCTGTCACCCTATAATAAAATAGAATATTTAGTTTATATTTCTGAACGTCGTGCAGTGACATTAAATTTCTTTTTGTTTCCAATAGATGGCGCTGATATTGCATTGATTTCAACAATTGGAAAGGGGTCTTTATAATTAATATTTCTTTAAAATCTCAAACTTAAATAATCTACGAAAATTTCAATATTGCGGGAAAAATATGAATAAAAGTTAAACGAATACGTTGCCTCAATATACTCGATAAATCTACAGAAATTTGATTTGTTCTTAACTTTTAATTAAGTGTGCTTAATCGCGGGTAAAAGTTATTTTTAATATTTCCAGGAAAAAAAACATAAATTTTTTACACTTTTATGAAGATTTAAAACCACGACTTTCAAATTTTGTTGCGTTTGATAACGTGTTTAAAGGGATAAAGTTTTATGGTGACTCCGTGAGTTAAATACATACGCATTGTAATATCAACGATATATCGTAGCGGTAAAATTTTACTATTTAGTAAAAAATACTAAGTTATAGAAATCACCCTTTTTGTCCTATTGAACAGCCTATATGTCTATTCCAATAATGAATTATATCTGTAATAAATTTTACTAAAATCTATCCAGCCTAGAACATATATAAAAACCTGCCAAGCACGATGGGACCTCCCACTACGAATGTTCTGTACATATTAAAATATTTAATGGTACGTAATATTCCTATTAAACTATTTGTAAACATTTAATTGTATTAAATAGTCCTATTAAACTATTTACAAAATTTTAATTTTTTAAAATGAAAATAAATTGTTACGTGATATAACTACAAATTAATGGTTTTCGGATTTTTTTTCTTTACTTGTGCAGTGAGTACTCGCTTCTTGCAAATCTTATGCTTCTAGGTCAACGGGAAGTACCTACTCTATAGATTTTGATTTACTTTAGAGTTTCAAAACATGCTGATTATTTATAGCTCCAAAGGAACTGCTTACCTAAGGAAGGTTTACCTAAGTATTTGATATTAATTTTAACTTTTTCTTCACGCGTTCCTGAAAAAAGGTACTTTATAAGCAAACAGATAGACGGAAAACGAAGGGATCCTATAAGGATTCTTTCCTTTTGAGGTACCCTAAAAAACTACTATTTTTTTAACACTTGTTTAAAAAATATAGGAATATCATTTAGTAGATATTTTTTTTAAAGATGTGTGATTTTTAAAAAAATGTATCCGGATAAAGCAATAATAATTTGAAACGTTAACAGTTTTTTTATTCAATTTTTTAATTGAAAATCTCTATTTTCTTGACCTTGAGGATTCCTTGGATAGGGTACCTAATTATTTATTGCTAATGAGCTCAACGCTAATACTTTTATCGAAATACGTCGAGTTTTTTATTACTATAAATTAATTTCGTTATAGAAATAAACAATATATATCTGTGAATAAATATATCGGTCAAGGTCAGACATACGACTAGATCATATTGTAGATTAATTTTATGTCTTCGACTTTTTGATATATTGTAGCTTAATTGTATGTCTTCGACTTTTTGATATATTGTAGCTTAATTGTATGTCTTCGACTTTTTGATATGTTGTAGCTTAATTGTATGTCTTCGAATTTTTGATATATTGTAGCTTAATTGTATGTCTTCGACTTTTTGATATATTGTAGCTTAATTGTATGTCTTCGACTTTTTGATATATTGTAGCTTAATTGTACGTCTTCGACTTTTTGATATATTGTAGCTTAATTGTATGTCTTCGACTTTTTGATATATTGTAGCTTAATTGTATGTCTTCGACTTTTTGATATATTGTAGCTTAATTGTATGTCTTCGACTTTTTGATATGTTGTAGCTTAATTGTATGTCTTCGAATTTTTGATATATTGTAGCTTAATTGTATGTCTTCGACTTTTTGATATATTGTAGCTTAATTGTACGTCTTCGACTTTTTGATATATTGTAGCTTAATTGTATGTCTTCGACTTTTTGATATGTTGTAGCTTAATTGTATGTCTTCGAATTTTTGATATGTTGTAGCTTAATTGTATGTCTTCGAATTTTTGATATATTGTAGCTTAATTGTATGTCTTCGACTTTTTGATATATTGTAGCTTAATTGTACGTCTTCGACTTTTTGATATATTGTAGCTTAATTGTACGTCTTCGACTTTTTGATATATTGTAGCTTAATTGTATGTCTTCGACTTTTTGATAGCTTCGACTCTTCTTCATTAGACAATAAAAAATATGGGTAAATATACAAGCAATTTTAGTCTTATATATTATAGATGTATGTATAAAAATAAAATTCAAATAACATTTTATTACAAATTCTTTATTATTCCTCATTATTCTTCCATAAATTGAATTGTGCACTGATCAATTATAATTAGATAATATAAACCTGCAGAGATTGTTTTGAACCGAACAAGTTAGTCAGATTGAGGAGTTACGCTGTCAATTGTCTATTTATTTTTTTGTTTCTCTCTCTCCATTTATATCTCCACATCATTGTGCCGTGTTGAACTTAGCAGCAATGAAGAAAGTTACTAAAAATAACCCGTAACACCATTTTATGACACTAAATTTACGTAGCGTTTGAAATAACAATGGTTGGAGTAGTTTTTTTTTTGCTTTTATATTAACCTTTTTGTATGCTTTTACATTAACCTTTTTGTATGCTGTTATATTAACCTTTTTGTATGCTGTTATATTAATCTTTTTGTATGCTTTTACATTAACCTTTTTGTATGCTGTTATATTAACCTTTTTGTATGCTTTTACATTAACCTTTTTGCATGCTTTTATATTCCCAAGTTTTCACTCTTCATCCCAAGTTTTCACTCTAACTTCTAGTCACTAATTTTAAATCTATTTTAATACATTAACTGCATCTGATATTAAAATTTAGAGCTACTTAAAATATAGGAGGCACAAATATGTACAACGTTCTTCCATGAAGGCAGAAATTTAATCATTCTTTTTATAGTTATTGTACGTTTGGTACGAATATAGAAAATTAGTTTGAAATAAGTAGCGAAGAAGTTAAAAGGAAAGAAAGGATAACCATTTAAGATATTTAAAGAAAACGCTTGGCAAAGAAAATTAATATTATAATAATTCTGTATATGCCAAAGAGAGATCAAATAAGAAGAAAAATATTTTTCCTCAGTAAACATTTTTGACATGAAAATGAGTATTTGTTGAGTAAACATATAAGTTGAGTATATGATGCAAAGTACTTAATCGGTTAATACTAAACTTTGGATGGATGAAAGGGGATAAGAATATACAAGATGTCTTTTAGTTAACTACTAGATTAACGTAGTTCTTTATAAAAAATTATTGCATCGATTTTTAAAACAATTACTGCTAAAAGAAGCGCGAAAGGTCACTGTGTGTATGATGACATTCGTAAATCAATCATATGAACATAAATAATTGTTTTATATATCTATTACAGTATTCAATCGGCGTTAAAAAAAAACTTCACTAAAAGCAGATCGACTTTTAGATCTGCCACGACCATCTGCGCCGAGAAAATGGCTGCTAAAATATTTAATAACGTGTGAATCAAAGAATTAAAGCATACATTTAACTGAAGGATAGTTTCTTTCAGGACAGTTCTCTGAAATGGTGATAGAAAAAGACAAACAACTATGTAAAAATTGAAAGAGGTATGACAAACAATTGGTAATGAACTATTATAGTCAGTGGTTGATAAACCAAAAATAATTATACTAACTATAAAATTGACAGCGAACTCTCATCACAACCTTGGGGCATGGACATTAAAAAAATTAATTCAGTAATTTAACACAAATGGCCCTATAAGCTAACTTACTAAAATAGTTCTTAATCATTATAAATAAGACTTATGTACATAATTTTGATACAATTGTTTTTAATTTGATTTAGTCAAATCTATTTACAATTTTGTTAAGTTACTCACTTATGATATATAATTTATTACTTATAAAGTAAATAAGGTATTTAAGACGTTTCAAACTACAAAATTAAGATCAAATTTATGATTAAAATATGCACAGTATCGTAGTCATGTGTATATAATAATATGGCAATTATGTATATAAAATCTAAGTAAATCTGTTATGAAACTTTTCCATCCTAATCATATGTATTTGGAAAAAAGGAGAAAAAACTTTGAAATACTTTATAAATGTTGTTCAAGCTTTGTGCAATTAATTACATGTTGATAAGTTTCAGTCATAAAACAAAAAATTAAACTAATAAAATAGTATTTGTAATGAAATTATAATAAATCATGTTTATGAATACAATTAAATAACGTTTGAACGTTATCTTAAATTTTCATTCAAAATATTTGTCGGAATATAAAAAGTGATGTGTCAAGCATTTGAAGGCTTTTATACATAGTTTATATTTAAATGAAACAGGGAAAATCAAACAATATTTCTATTAACTGAATATTGTTTACTCAAAATGAATATTGTTTACTCAATCCTTGACACAAACTTAATTGTCTTGTAAAAAATGCATAGTTTATACGAAATTAACAAAAATTATCTAAGCAAATGTGATAAAGCATATAAAGAGAAAAATGTAAATATATAGATGGATAATAAAGTAAGTGCACAATGAAAGTAACATCACAGAGAATTAACATTAAAATGAATGTCATTAAAGTGTAATACTGTCACAAAGTGTATAGAAAATAAATCCTAGTAACTAAAATTACAGAATATGGCTTTCGTCGTCAGGTTACAAGTCAATTTATTGAATAAAGTAAATTGATTTACGTTCGGTGCATTAAATATTCGAGGTATTAATTTATATAAAATGTTTGGAATGTCGACTATATTTACGAAAAATGGATTAAGTTACACAACCAACTATTATAATGACAATTCTACATTACGTGTCGTCTGTACACTTCGTAGAATTACGTTAGTAGCGGGAAAATTAATCTCTTATTTATTTTATATACTCGAACGATACAATGAGAGCTAAGCTCTTAAGAAAAGAAAAATGATATTACTAATTACAAATATATTGTGATTACACTTTTTCTTCTTCTTAAAACGCTTTAAACATAAACGTTTTTGAAGAGGAACAAAAATATACAAACGGAAATCGATTTTACATATTGGACTAGTTCTCAATTGTGCATACTTAAACGCGAAAATACGATTGAGACGATGCAATCAATCGATCGATCGCGAAGGAACGGTTACACATCTTGAGGAATCTAACCTATATCACTTTTTATTTATATTATTTATGTACAATACGAAGACGCGCTTCATCGCGCTGAATGTTGGACATTTTGTTAGGGAATATGTTTGCATTGAATTTGGAACTAGATAATCAATCGATTCGCTAACGCTCCGGAACGATTCGGCTAATGGCGTCGTCCAGCGGATTGCCGTCAGTCAGCCAGACTTCAAATTTATAAATCCCACTCAGTATAATATATATCTTTACTCAAAACTGTTAATGATAGATCGAATTTTTCTCTGGTCTAGGAGAATGAAGTCTGGAATCTGGTCAGAGGTTTACACGATATTTAACATTAAGCTGGAATTCAAAAGTATCTTAAACGACACTTTGAGTGAGACTCTTCCTAGTGGAAAGTAGTGGTAGACACTTCCAATTAAATTTAATTAAGACACTGTTCAGTGGAGAGTAGCTAACGATCACCTGACCGAGAGATATCATCTGTAAACAGCGACAACTATAGAACTTATGGATGCACTCATAGTAATGATTGTTTAATTATGCCATTGAATGAACGATAGTTGACTTTCATTAGGACTGCCTAGGAGATAATTAGAGATAGTTCCTATTTAACGATAATTGAAAACCGTATATGTTGTAGCTGAATATGGCTTTAGTTATCTGGTGGATAGTAATGACAGCCACCTTTTAACTGTAATTGTGACCCTGTGATTACGACAAGCCAAGTTCGGCCGATAGTCGATGGCGGGAACTAGCGCGTGTGCCACACGTGCCGCACGTGTTGTTGCTATAGCCAGAGTCGGAACCAAACGAGGAATCCTGGCTAGGTGGTTTAGGGCTAGCACGGGCACGCCAGCACGGTGCACCGGGCAGCGGTAGGTCACCGGGCCAGGCGGCAGGAGGTGCACGCGCGCAGCGTCCTCTTGCTACGCCGACTGTACCCACAGTCGGGTATAGTCGAAGTAGCGCGTCCAGTAGCACGCCCTCGTGGAACTCAGCAGCATGGAGTTGGCGAGGCGGACGTGGTGGTGCACCACCCCGACGTCGATCGAGAGACCGTGGGCGGCGTTCGACGCGAGGGCGTGGTGCGCGGTGCGGTAGCGAAGCTGGCGGTGCGCGCGGTGGGCATGCGCGACATGCTGGTTCACCGACAAGACTGAGCTCGTCTTCGGCAAAGTGGCCATCGGTGCTACCAGGCAGAGAATCATCAGACGCACGCCGTGGCAGCTCCTCGTATAGCGGTGCACCGCACGCGTCGCCGCCGCATGCACCGCCACCGCGCCACGCCCCTGCACCGCAAACGAACACTTGCTTGCTCTCTACCATCTGAAAATATAAATTTAAAAAAAGATAAAAACAATTTGTAATGAATAAGCTCTCTATGAAAAAAACTTTTCAGTAGGTGTAATTAGCAACTTCTCAAATAAAATACACCAGATTGGTTCTCAGATTTTATTTCGGGGAATGTACAACTTTAAGGGCTCTGAAAGATATTTAAATTAGTTACTCTTAGTCAATGCAATAAAACTTTTATCAAATGTACGTTTTAAACTAGTAATTCGGCATGTTTTTTGTGTGTAAAAAATTGTATTATATTACATATTTCTACATTTTTAAAGCTTTTCCTTTAGGATGCACCCGAGAGGATGCCCTAGAATTTGATATATCAAGGGTACTGTAGGTACTAGTATTTAAATATATTACATTAAAAAAAACCATTATTACAATGAAGTCATCTAGTAAATACTGTAAAATAAATACTGTCATCTAGTGGCGAATATTAAAATTAAGTTTTATTAAAAAAAAATAAATGTAGTCGCCTAGCGGTAAATTGTAAAACTATGATCACGATGATTGGTTTTAATAGAAGCAGATGTCGTTAATAAATAATTAGATAGTAATATATGAATTAATTTCTCAATCCCAACGATAAGGAGTGATATAACTAATCATAGATATTAACGAAGATTTATAAAGTAGAAATCTAAAGAAATTCAATAAAATCCGTCCAATAGTTATTGAATGATGCGTGTGCAAAAAGTACTGGATGGAGATATGACCTCCGATATACCATCATTACCATCTTATTGCATGTTTTGATTTCGATATTTAAAAAATACAAAGGCACTGCGCTTTTGTATTTATTTTAATAAAACACATAAAAAAATATATGAAATTTTAAAGCCAGGTAAATATGATTAAAGTCACAAAATATGCATGTGCACATAACACGTTCAAATTCGTCTTTAATCCAATATTATTTATCCCTTATTGTTCGTACAGAATACCTTAATTTTTCGTGTACTATATAGATATTGGAATAAGAGTAGTCTATACAGATATTGGAGTAAGAGTACTTCATAAATATCGGTTGATACAAAATACTCGCTTCGAGAGAGGCATAACGGTCTATAATGGTTCGTACGACAGAACGTTAGGAGACGGCCCTCCTACCTGCGCCCTACAAGGTCTGCCACTTCACTCATTACCATGACGATGGAGCTACACGAAAACCTACTTAGGTCACCACAATAATGATGCCGAAGGGTCGAGCTCATCAAACAAGTAATAAATCTCATATTAGCTAATACGGGAGCTTTGACGTGATCGAGTGATGCGAACCTGATCTGGCTTTCGCATTCCGGCGTTCGAGGGATATCTCGTTCCTAGATTCTTGTAAATACTTAGCGAATATATGTCAAGAAATGGGAGTGGCTTCTTCCGATAACTTGTGATGGTAAAAGTTCGCGACCTCGGCTAATACGATATCGGAACTCTGGTTAGATATTTCATAAAGTTTTATAACTAATCGAATAGCATTTACCGTTGGTAAAAGTATAAAATAATACCATGACAAATATTTGATCTTTTATTACATTGATGGTTGTGATATTGTTATTGAAGTATATAAACACAAGGATAACATCAAATCGATGTGATTTCTTCGTAAAAGTATTTATTGGTTATTTTAAGTCCTTTATCTATCTTATGGGCAAAATGGACAAAATTTTATACGCAAATTTTGACTACTAATTAAGGCATCAAAGTTATATGATAAGATTTGAAATTCAGACAGCAATTTATGCATTACTAAATTGTACCTAGGTAAAATTTGCTATTAGCCTGCTTCCGGCCTCAATTGTTCTTTTAGGAAATATGAATAATACATTCTAAATTCTGAAGGTCCTAATGATTCTTCATATTTATTTTTTGAAGAATTGTCTGATGTTTCTTGAGATTTATTTTTAATCCAGAGCATAGATTTTATAAAACGTATACAAAATCTATGTTCTCTTCATACCTATCCGTTAGCAAGTACAATGTATATTATTTTCAGTCACACTTTTGTGGAATTCTCTAACATCTGTAGTGTAATGGCATATTCTACCTTCAGAACGAAAGTGGCTTAACTACAAAATTATAATTTTTGAGAAACTTCAAAATAATAATTAATATGTAAAGACTTATATTGATCTTTTATACTAACCATTCCAAATCCAATTATTTACAAACGCACTAAAACTTTGAAGAGTTAAAGTTTTAGTGCATTTTATAAATAATTGGATTTAGAGTGGTCAGTATAAAAAATGAATATATGTCTTTACATTTTAACTATTATTTTGAATCTACTATTTACGGCGAATATTTTCTTTGGCCTTTTAATTTGGACTGTTAAAGCTGAACATAAAAGTACATAAAATTTATATCTCGTTTTTAGTTTTTTACCCCTGCTATTGTCCTGATTTACATGTTTTTTGCATTAATTATGTACTGCCTAAGTTTGCGATATCTAAATTATTGTTAATTATTTTAATTAAATTAATCTAATTAATTTAATTTAATTATTAATTATTATTTTGTCTTTTATACAATATTTGTCGTCATCATATTGATGGTTTCATCGAGTCGGTAAAGATTTTCTTTGAAAGATAAGTGTAAACCAAGTTCTTGAAAATTATACTAATTTAACATATTGGTACTTTAACATATTGGACTTACTTATACGAAATAAATTCGATTAAACTCTTAATATGTTCGACGTCACTAAATAACATACAACCATTTTTCTCCTAACAAATTAAATCTATTTATGTGACGCACTCATCGAAGTATCCCACTTTTTACTAAAACCAAGGAAGCGATATTCCAGTTATGAAGTATTCTATCGTTTAATCGGCTCACAATTCGAAGTTTAGAACGATAATGTCCACTGGCATTAAATATTATCATTGGGTTTCGAAGAGTTCGTTCGGAATTATGATGCTTCGTTGGTCGTAATGAAGGAAGATTATGCATACGTGCGGACTATTTGCTAGGTTTGGTCCGCCATGGGAAATACGATATCTAGATTAGATTATAGCTTAAATAAGAAAAATAATAAAAATTATTAGGTAATAAACAAACTATTTGAAGGGAAATACAAGATCAGTTTATTTTTTCTAAGTTTGTTGGTCATCTAAATATATCAAAATTACTAAACAGATCGGTTTGAGATTTTCGATATGGATCCACTCGCAATTTTTTTTAACAAGACATAAACATGTATTTTTTTAAATTCCATTATTTTTCTATAAATACCACGATTATATAGCATTATTATTTCAATAATATCATAATTCAGGTGTTTTGGGTAATAAGAGATATAACAGAACATTACAGAACTCAATTTACTGTTTTCGTTTTTTTTACTTTTCAATATTTATGTATTTTCGTTTTGTTTACATTTGGATTGTTTTTTTTTACTTTTTTTATTTGTTTTGTTTACATATATTGGGTTTTATTTCCATATAAGCTTTAGCGTCTCTTTTTATCTAAAAACTTATAGTGGGTACTTTTACAGTCTGGTATGGTTACTATTTCGATAACTTTTATATTTTAGTACGAGGAGGAAAAGTCACTTTGGTAAAGTCAAGTTAGGATTCTAATGAGTAATGAAATGAAATCAGTGACTAGTTTTCAATTTCCGAATTATAATTTCCTATAGAACAAATATTTAAAACCAATGTTTACATAGATACGATCGAATTTATGTATATACAGATGTAAGAATATTTATATGAAATAGTTATTTATATATTATATTCTAGAGACTTTACGAAAATGTACTATATAAAATTCCATTTCATGTAATGTAACTATATACTTTCGCTTATAGTTAAATCCTGTTTTAAATAATTCTTTATGAGACATTATCACAAAAAGTCGAACCAAGCATGGGAGAGACGGTTCTGAACGGTTATGATAGACTATATTCCTACAAAGAACATCTGCGAGTATTTTACTATGGCAGACGGGTATATATTGTAAAATAAATAGTATTGACGAGTAGAACTAGAAAATCTTTAAAATTGCTGGACATTTAAAATACTTTTCACATTTGTTTTTCGTGACTTAATGAAAAAAATCTTTATTATATCAGTCGTTGATTTTTTATCAACACTGTACATTTCTATATATATATATATATATATATATGCGTGTATATATGCGTGTGTGTGTGTATGTGCGTATGCGTGTGCGTGTGCGTGTGCGCGCGTGTGTGTGTGTGTGTGTGCCGCACCACCACTAGGGACCGAGACTGAAAGATCCGGTTTGGTGAAACATCCACTCGCGTGTAGTTGGTTATCGGCAAATCGAGAGGGTCGAACGCGCCTGAAGATATAAAAGTGAAATAGGGTGGCGTAAAATTGACTGTCGCCCGATGTCGATTGTACCTGCCGGTAGGTTGTGGCGTCTTCCTTTATGAATCTATTGTTAATTGTGAATTTCATCTTCGCCATAATCGTGAAGCTATTTGCAGAGTACATTGGCAGTTTTGTTTTGTGATGGAATGTTTCGAAGGATTTTTTCAAGAATTAAGTTCGGATCTGGGATTTAATTACACGATTATCAACCGGATATTGTATTTCTAGAAAATATTATTTTATGGTATCTTATTTATGATGCAATACGCTTGAATGGTATAATAACATTTGGTGCTTAAATGCGTCCATTTAATTCAATTAAGCGATCAAAAATCTGCAAAACTGAATAACGGGGTATAATAGGCAAGGGATTAAAAGTAATGGTGAACTCTTTTTCAATGAACTGGACTCTTAGGTCTTTTATCTTGCCATCCGCTTTCCTACCATCGATTCACATAAAGTTGACTTATAATCGAAAGGTGGTAAAAATAGTCAAATTCTTACTTAATCAACTGAAGAATGATGGCCGTAAGAAGCCGTAAGAAAAGTATTAAGATATCTGTTGACTATTTTGTCGACGGTGTCAGTTTTTAATACAACATTATCCAAGGTAAGTCCCAAAAGTTTCCGGCTTGAACTATATATATACATAACGAGTGAAAATGAAAAAAAATTATTATTATTATTTTTCAATATACTTCCAATACATTATCACTTAGTCAACTGAAGATTGATGGCCGTACGAAGAAATGTATTAAGATATCTGTTGAATATTTTCTCGACGGTTTTAGTTTTTAATACAAGATTATCCAAAGTAAGTGCCAAAAGTTTCCGGCCTGAACTATAAATACATAAGGAGTGAAAATTAAAATAATTATTGTTATTTTCCAATATATTTAAACATTGTTTTCATAACAAGTTATTACTATGTGTATATATTGAAAAAATTGTCTGTAATGTTGTCTTCAAAATGCGCTAAAATCACCAAATTTTCTTTTCACCATCCGTGTCAAATTTCTTTCCTTTCCAGTCCGGCTTCAATTTGAAGGAGATATAATAGTCACTCAATACTATGTTATAACTATAGGGTAGGTAGTTGACTTGTGAAAGGCCATTTTCCTGGATTGCAGCTTAATCAATAATAGAGTTGTGCATTGTCGAGCAAGAATAACTCTATGCGAGACAGATTTCCTCGGCGTTTCTCTTTGATGACGTCACTCAAACAATGCAGTGACAATGCGAAATAGTTGGTAACTACTACGCTTTTTCAAATCCACAAATAAGTGTCTTTTGTAATCTCCAGAAATATTTTCTATATTTATTTTTTGCGGTTGTGAGACTATTTGTTTGGGACAGAGAGAGGTATGATGCTACTTCACTGATTAGCTTTTTAGCAGAGGATCATGGTAAATAATCATAGTTTTATTTCCTATAACAACGAAGTCGGTAAATTTTTCTCTTTCTGTCGACTTTTACAGAAGAACAAACCCAGTGTAAGCTTCATACGCCGTCAGTATTGCAACCGAAAAGAATTTTAAAAGCCACTTTGCACTGGTCTTTTTTCCAAAACTGACGTGAGAAATTTTCATAACTGTTATTCATAAAACACCATATCTTGCAAAATTTTTAATCTTTAAACGTGTTTCGTTCAGTACTTCTTTTTCTATTAACTTGATATTTTCCTGTCTGATCGTGTTCAATGCCCGTCCTGGATAGGATTCATCTTCAATCGATTCTCGATTAAACGAAACTATTTTGTCGATTCCGACTTTATAATACTTACATAGGTATTTAATGAATAGTTTACTAACCGAGTAGTTACAAAATTGTCGATCAATAATAATTCCAAAATGATGATCTACGTAGAAATTGAGAATTATGCTCTGGACCGCGATTTGCTTACTTATTGTACTAAACCACATTAATTACTATCTTATATAAGATACTGCTAGTTAAGAAGAGAGTGCCAGTTAGTTTCACAATAATATATGATTAGATAGATGATTCGGTTTAAAAAAACATGCTTACCTCTAAATTCTGCTCCTCCCCTCTAGTTCTAGGTGCTAAGTGGGGCGGTGCTCTTGGTGGGGTGGCACGGGGCGGTGCTGGCCTATGTGGTAGCTCAGGTAGATCCTCGTAAAGAGGCGCAGGAGCTGGTGTTGCCACTGTCGTACTGCCACCAGTACTCTTGCTCGGAAAGAGGTTCGTTACTTTCCGCTTGTGTCTGAGAAAAAATTAATACTCTATTAATTACGGCGTATAAGGAGAAGTTCATTACCATATTGCAGCAAGAACTTTTAGGATATGTGAACTAAATGTAATTTTTTATTACTAAACGTGAGGTTACCGATATTTACCAAAAGCCTTCACATGCTACAAGCCATATCACCATTTCGAGTATCAATATATTAGTTTATTAGAAGTAAGCTTCGTAGAGGATGGTAGGTATTGATTCTTCTTTCAAATTATGTACAATCATTACAAAGAAACCGAGTTTTTCTCTATGGATGATTTAAATTCATCCTCTTTGGATATTTGCAACACTCGACTATAACAAATTTAACAGGGATATGGAATTTATTAAGTTTTCTCAATTTAAGTTAAATATTTTAACAATTTTATTGTAAATTTCAGAATTAATATTCTAATTGTAGATGAAAAATTTGTTTTCTCTCTAACGATTAATTAAATTTCACTATAGTCTAGTAGTATATATAGATAATTAAATACCTAAATGTAAACAAAATGTTCACATTTAGGTATTTAATTTATCTAAATATTTGGAATAAATAAACAGGTAGTATAATAATACATAACAATATATGAAATTATACCAAAGTACATTAAATAGAAAAGAAACATAATACGATCTAATTCAATTGTCAATACATATATAGAATGTAGTTAAATAGGTATAGCAAGGTGACCTCTATGGGTTCATGAATACAAAATATGGTAATTATGATAATTTTTAGGAATAGTAGCATCGTTACGAAAATACGACTGAAATTTTTTTCAGTCCAGTCAGTTTCCCTTTCGGGAAACCGATTGAGTTTTTTAGCTTTCTTAGTTTTTACTTAAACGTATGTTATTTCAATTTCTTTACATCGCATGCTTATTATACATTCAGTTGAACATTTGTTGATTAAGAAAAGTTTTGGACTTAACTTTCATGATTTCTCTTAGACATGGTGTATCTTAACTTGAGCTAACAAAGTTGGCAGTGATATTTTGGTTATATACAGATTATAATGTCAGTTATATATAGGATTTATTGTACTGAGAAGAATGAGTTACAATGAATATCGAATTTTAAAATAAAATTAGATTTTCAAAAAGTTTAAAATGTTATAAAAGTGCGATTGAACATTAATTAACGAGTATTTCTATCGGCAATTAGGTCTTTCCTGATTATTTCTACTTATCTTATTATCCTTTGTGATACGTGATATCATTGTAGTTTAAAGATTTACAAAATTATTATTTTAAAAACAAAAGCACATTCTGATTCTAGTCTATAGCATAGTTGATATCGAAATGTAGGGAAAAAGCATAATAAAACAAAATATTTCAACTACTACATTAAAACTGATTGAACGAAATTTTTATATCGAATGTGGTACTGACTAATTCGTAGAAATTAACCAATTTTACATACAGGATATTGGAGTCTGCAAGAAAAAGAGTACGATACTCAGGTATTTGTGAACAAGTAGTTGAGTTGATATATGTTATTTATTTTTTTTAGTCTGAGTGTTAAGTACAATATTTTACTATTTATACAGAAATTATTTATTGACCGACGCAACATGAATTCGTTCCTCTATTTAATCACTTATACGCAAGTCAAAAACTAGATAGAGATCACATCATGAAGTTCACGTAAGAAATTATTATGCAAATTTTAATCGAAGAAATAATTAATTTGCACCAATTCAAATAGCACTGCATATAATTAAATATTACTGTGAGCATGTCACTTGTAATTAGTAATTTTTGCAACTCTAAATAAGATTCTGTTTAGGTAAAATCAAAATGGCAATCAATCTAATCGCATACTATACATGGATCTCGAATTAAGTCTCCATTAAAAACTGCGTTCTCGACAGTATTTCAAACAAAAAATAAAATAGTAAAGTTAATTATGATGGTCCCGTTTATAATACATTAATATAAAAAAAAATACACGTTGGTGAAACCAAATGCACGCTAATGACATGCTCCACACTGTACAGTGTTTTCTATTCCCACTAAATCATTCTATATTGCGTCATAACATGATAAAAATAATAACAGAAACAGCAGGCGAAAAGTTCTTATTCGTTGTTTTTTATTAAATCTTCTGTTATTGTGAAAATCACTGCACATTCCTTTACATTATTGATTTGTTATAATTTTATAATATATAAAAACGATAACACACAGATTTTTTGAGAATATGACATATCGATGTGTCTAATGACCTGTCCAATGATAATAAGCTAAGACATTCAGTATTCTTAGATCCAATTTACGGAAATTAATTAAAATAGAATTAAATTTAACGATAATAAAACAACACATTAATACAAAATAACCACAAGTGCTAACTAAACTAATAGAAATACTTAATCATCACAAAAGCTCTACCATAATTTCCATAGCAACCCGAAGCTTTTGTGAAAGCTCTCGTTATTTATAAAACGGGCTTTAAACCTACTGGGAATGCGCAACGGGCTTATTCGTCATAGTCACCGGAGTGTCCTGGATGGAACGAAAACGTGTTAGCTTGTCAAAGTGTCTATTAAATTACTTTTCACTTGTGTAAATAACATTACGTTGGCTGTTTATTGTCCATTGTTTGAATCCGACAGGATTTTGGCGGCTTTGTTTTCATAATTATCAATGTTGTTTAGTTTGCATCCAATGGGCTCCATAATGTAGTTCTGGTGCAAAGCTGTTATAATCATTAAGCTTTTGTAAACAATGAAATAACTCACTTGTTCCGAGCTTTCACATTGATATGTTTCATATATTTTGTTCATAAATGTTTCGTATTTTTGGCATATTAGTAAAAACAGATTGAACGTGATTTTTTCAAGAGTTTATGAATATCAAAGAACCTTATTATGTCAAAGTGAAGTCGAAGTACATTAGTTACAATCTATTTAAAATGTATAAGTGTAATAATTAGAGTTTCAAGGAAGGTTTAGCAAATATTTGATTTTTGCGTATTTGGCTGTGTTTTAGTATTTGATGGTATAATGAATACCGCACTATTCTAACGAATGACGAGTAAAACTAAACACTGAACTGGCTAGCCACTTATTTAATACACATGTGTATTTTATTTTAATTATTATAACTTAAAATTATATGTAATGTTGTTACCAAAGTATAGAAGGAAGAAGTTCATTTCTTTTCTCCTTGCCATACAATGTGCTAATTTTGGGAAATAGCTTTCCGAATAAAAACTGCATCCAGATGCAAATAAATATATTGCTGGAAGCTTTGCCAGACATTGTGAAAACTCTATTATATTACCTAACAAGCAAATGAATTTTCTTTTTATATATCTTTATGTGTTCGAACAAATTATCAAGTTCAGTCGCAGTATTGAACTTTGCATTTAATTTGTTTTCAAACGAAATACAAAGATCACCATCGCAGATTTTGACAAACGATGACGTCGATTTTATTAACTTCAGCTGTCTCTTTATAGCAATGTCAGAAAGATGAAACTACGAGCTTTCTGGGTTTATCAGTCATCTACAAAAACGGGGAACGATCTTGCCCTTTTGTCATTGTTTGTTTATAGCACGATAGGGCCTTTGAGCAAAATATACGTGCGGACTTTTTTCTTTATATAATGAGTTTACCGCCGAGAATTAAAAACTTTGCTTTAACCTCTATTGGGCTTTAATTTATACATAAGTTCTAATAGTCTTGTCGCAATATCGGTCTATAGTGACTTGTGAAATAGTTTTGATGTGTAAGGTTTAAGGCTGAATATATTATTCGTTACAACATTAGTAATCATATAAGCAGCCAAAATATTTCCTCAAAAAATAATTTTTAGTAAAATTATCTACTGATATCGGTATTAGTGGGATATGAGCGTATATATAGGAATTATATCTTTTTTTATTTTAACTTCATCGTCTTGATAGCGCCAATATAAAAAGTGAATATTTTCTAAGGTGGATTCATCCACAGTGGAGTTTTATGCTATGGTGGCCAATTACACTGATATATCTTAATTTCATATTGTATAAACTCGGCGAATAAAATTAAAGGATACATATAGGTTTCAAATGTATAATACAGTTTAAAAATATTATAACTAGCAACTGTTGAATGGACTGGAGAAGTAAATTATTAAAATGTTAAGTCCATCACTGGAACTAAGAAAATAGAGGGTGGGGATTAAAACTATTAATTGCTTTGTTATAAATAATGGTAACGTGACCAGTACTTTATATAACTCTGCAATTTTGGTTTAAAATTGTTTCTATTTATTTATGCTAACATATAATTTTATCAATTATTTTCGATTTCTCTTCCTCAGTATCAAATTTGCAAATTTTTTGGCACTTTCAATATTTTCATTTCATTTTCAAAAGCTTATGAATAAATGCTTTCTTTATGCACCTAGTTTTAATATTTAGACTATATTTATTGAAAAACTTTTACTTTCCTTTGGTGTACTCTGACTTTTACAACTTAAAATATCTTCCTATTATTCTATCTGCATCATGCTATTTCTTGTACTTTCTCCATTTATAGAGTTGACTTCAGTATTGCAGTGTAACTATTCCAAACATGTAAGCTTGTGACTGAAGGCAAAAGTTTGAACAATGCTATAATTTTTGTATTTATGGTTGAGAAATTATATAAGTACAGTATGATATTAAAATAATAACAACGTTAAAAAAAGCTGATATAGAAAATCTTTAAACAGTTCCAGATTTTACCACTTCAAATACGCAGTCATGGGACCGTACTCGTGTCTTCAGACGATGAACACTACTTTCAGCGATCCCCTCTTCGATAGCCGACAGTTCGTACTTCAATTTGTGAGGTTCCTGATCATTTTAGGGAGTACTGAGAATGATATAAATATACTTATGGTAGAAATATTCTCATATGGGAAAATGATATAAATATATGAACTACGTATTTCGATTTACGGCTGAAATCTAAATATATTGTAAACTAATGGGATGTAATTTACTGAATAATAGAGTATATATTATTTGTTAATAAAATAAAAACGATTATGAACTTCAGTTTCTTCCAGATAATTATATTAATGTAACTGTTTTATAAAATGAATCATCACCTATTAAAACTTTAAGAAAAAAAATAAGTACATATTGAATATATTTGGCGTTAATTTTTTAGAAATTCATTATTCACAATTAAATGAAACTACGTGATGTAGTATTATTTCTACTTTCTTTTAGTTCTTTACCGCGACCTAGGTTTCGTTGTATTACAACATCTTCAGGTGGGTAATCTTTGCCAATTGCCCACCTGAAAATGTTGTTATATAACGAAACTTAGGTCGTGGTAAAGAACTTAAAGGAATTAGAAATAATGCTATTAATATTATCACTATTATATTGTTAAGATTATTTTAGTCTTTGAAATTAATAAGATAAAAAATAGCTCTGGAGTAAGCCTATTTGTTAATAAAAGAAAATTTTAGGAACAGTAAATGTTTAGCTTCTTAAAACGGTAGCTATCGACTTTTAAAAACGGGCAGTACTAAGGAACATTACCGTAGATTATTCTTTCAGCGCTCACTTTTTCCTTTGACAATAGAAAAACATAACTTTTCAGTAACAAGTTTATTCAAATTATTTAAAATATTTTTACAGCGATACTTTTTAAGAATAATTATTTAAAGCTGATAACGATTTTCTATTAGTGGCCTGACGTAATAACTTGCAAAAAAAAACTCTGCAAAAGGACTAATGACAATCTGAATTATACCATTAAAATGAAAAGAAAAAGGTCATAAAAAAGAAACAAACGAACATCATTGTCAAATTATACGCTTCAAAATGTCAAAGATAAAATGTCAAAATATGCAATATCAAAGGTTAGTGTATAAATTTATGACCGTTAACTCAGTTTACAATCGAGAATAAATCCAAAAAATTCACGTTCATTTTATCCCCATCAAACAGGGCGCCAGGTAATAAATACTACGTCAGAACCGTTGCATTATACCGTTTCGAAATTGTACTTTTTTCCTTTCAAAAACGGTCCTGCGGTCAGCCCGATGTCACTCAAATAGACAGCCAGATGCGTTGCGGTCAAGCCGATCGATCGGGCGCTGATCCGATGCGACGCAGTTGGGACAGCCGATACACAACTCGTGCGGTGACTAATAACAGTGGGGTGAGTGACTAAATATTTTGTCGATTAATTAATATTAACAAATAGGTTTAGTTATTTTGGTTTTGAACTCCACTATGTCACACATGATCGATAACCGAACCGGCAAACTGTAACTATTATTTATTTCTATATCGCGATACACTTTTCATCTTTACATTTTTAGGGTTCAGTAGTGGAACGAGGAACGTTCACAATTTCATCATGGCCTTTGAAATTTCACAAGTACATGCTTGATATTAAAATCGTAATTAATATGTAGAAAAATACGTACATAAAAAAGAATTCAAACTAAAAGACGTCTTTTTTATAAATTTCAAGTTAATTAAGGAAATTATATATAAACGCTTTATTTTTTTATAACAGACAAGAATGCGTAAAAACTTTATTCGGTTTTATGTCACGTGAACAGTAGGGTAATTTTCATTATATTCATTCTAAAAATAACTTTTCCACTTTCCCAAATTTCTCAGCTAGCTACAAAGGAATTAATACCCTCTACATACTTATAAGAATAGACATCAACGTTTCACCGTTAATTCTGATACGTTGTAAACATTATGTTAATTCAAATTTAATTCAAGGATTATTAAAGTAATTAAAAGCATCACAACATCCCGAAGGTTATATCTTAATAAATTCAAACAAAATTGAATTGTACTGCTCGTCGCAAAGCATTAATTGCGACTAAGGCACGAGCCGTCAACGCCGCGCGTCGCTAACGTTGTTAAAGCTCAAAAAGCTTTGTGCAAAGTGGGACACTTCCCAGAAATCTTGTGAAGAGTACATGTAGTTGAAAGTTACTTATTTATGACTAATTTTACGTATGCTATATGTACGCAGGTTGTATATTTCTGTAACATGCTTGACAAAGTAACATACGTACATATCTCTACCAAGGCGCTTTTGAAAGTGGATGTTCTCTGTCGTGTCAATTTTGCAAGAAGTATCTCATTAAAAATGATAATTGTCTACTTATTGAGGCTATTCTTTCTCTGACAGAAATGATGTAAATATTGGTGAAATGGCAAATCATCTAGACTCATTTTTGATGCCGCCCTCTTGTTTTTATATCTAAAATATTTCTTAATTTAAAAAAGAAATCTTATTATACACATGTACATAAAAACATTCTGCTTTTATATACATGTGTATAATGTATATATATATGTATAATGTATATATATATATATATATATATATATATGTATATATATATATTTATATATATATATATATATATATATATATACATATACATAGTGAGATATTGTTCAACGTAACATATGAGAGACAATTAACATATTATTTATTTCAGACTTATTTATTATCAAATCTATCTCGATAATCCCTACATCTGTAATTTGCAGTTTATGTTCCAAGTATTATTTTTTTAAAGAAAAATAATATCCTAAAATGAGGTAACCTATAATAGTACCTATATTATGAGTAAAATATATATATATATATATATATATATATATATATATATATATAAAGTTATATTTTTTGGTAATTTCAATTCTCTATCCTATATTTTAAAAATATAATGCAATAAATAGATCTTGCATCCCAATGATATTTTTACATTAATAAAAATATATATATCTTTTGCATAAAAGAGTACACGAATTTAAATATCGTAGGTAAAAAATGTTGTAGTATAAGTTCGACTTGAACTCGGTTGGTTTTATTTTAAACTGACTAAGTTCGTGACTTCGTTGTAGTGTGAATCTTTCGAAAATATTATTAAGTTCACTCTAATATTAATATACGTAACACTATATATTATAATAGTTACAAAATCAAAGTTTTTTAAGTTAGTACACCTTGTATTGGTACTTACAATTGTCCCATTTTCTTTTTAGTTGATCGATTGTAATAAGACATAGCGTAGTGTTACCCTAGCCCCAAAAGAATTTACCACTAAGAACTTCATCGAAATCGTTTCAGTTATTCTTGTGTAATGCATGAAATAGTAAACGTGTTCACATACGAACAAACCTACATTCCAAAAATAATATTTCTTTGTTATATTACTTTTCTTAAACAGCTTTTTCGTAAACATCTTTGATATTCAGACAAGCTAATTCTACAGTTTTTATATGTATAGACAATAAAGTGCGTAACAACCAAATTTACACAGTCTGATATTGAACCTACAAAAGTAATTAAATTACAAATATTGTGACAATGTTGATCGAAATTTTAACAACATAAGCTTATATAAAATTCATACAACATTAAAAAATTGTAGTTATCTATAAAATATTAGGTTGACGTTTTTAGCCATAACTTCGGGACTTTTCTAGAAAGATTATCAAAACTTATAGAAGGTCTTTATTATAGGGTATAAATAGGGCAGTCAGTTGACAACAGTCAGCGCCGAAGCTTTAAGTGAATTGTATAAAAGCTAATGGATTTAATTCGATATTAAATAAGAATTCTATTAATTTACGAAATTCGTCTGGGTCACGATGCAAATACTGCCACAAATAGAGTATCATGTGATAGACGAGTCCACGATGTCTTAAGCGATGGTAAAGATTTGGTTCAGAAAATTAAGAAATGAGATCTTGTGGACGAACCCAAGAGGGATCTATAATTAATGTAGATATTTACTGCGAACAAGTGGATAGATTAGCTGACATACTGTGTTATCAACAGGATCGAGTTTATTTTCTACATGATAATGCTAGACTATATGTTGCAAAACGTACTCGTGATAAATATATTACAATTAATAACGCATACTGATTACAATTTATTCAGGGCTCTAAGTAACCATTTATATGAAAAAAATCGACGTTAAAAAAGATCTCCAAAACGACCTCTCAGAGTTTTTTGAATCAAAGTCACCGAGATTTGATAAGAAATGCATATTGTCTCTGCCAACTAGATGGCGTCAAGTAGTAGATAGTAAAGGCCCATACTTAAATTAAATTTAGTGAAACACATACATTTTAGTGAAAATTCTTAACAGCAACACGGGGTTAAAAACTTATTAGCCAACCTAATATTTTTCATCTATTGGGAAAATATCACGATTATCCGCGAATACGTCGCCGACATATGTAAACGGACTAAAATACTTTTAGCTTTATTGAAATTTCATTTTCATACATTTCTGTCAATAAACCAAGATTGAATCATAAATTACATCCTTCCCCCGTGTCTCTTGGGTTACATAAATAATCATTAAGTTCAACGATACGAAAATCCCTTCAACCGATTCATTCGTTCTTTCCCTAAAGACTACGATTTTTAATATTTACGTTACGTTAATTCGTTACGTATTCTCGTATGATATTTATTGTTGAATTTCTCATTCTAAACGTAACGTTAAGAAATACCTTCATGATGGAATGTTAGTAATTCATATTGCTAATCTTTTACTATTGCAACTACTTTTTTTACCTATATATATAATAAAATCGCAAAAAACAGAGACTGTGCATTGAATATTTTTAAGTAAAATTAAGGGCTACCTACTAAAGACACGCTACTAAACCTAAAAGAACAGTTTTTAGAATTTTTATCTATTTTTCTGTGCACACTTTCGTTGTGCACACTAATATCAGCAACGACTGAATCGATTTGATTGCGGTTTTCAGAGCTTTATTCAGATTGCCTTGGACTAACATTGGTTTCGTTTCATTTCACCGATACGTCAATCTTTAGTTTACGTTCGTTGTGCATGCTAATATCAGAACTGGCGGAACTGATTTGACTGCCAACATCATTTGTTAGCGTTTTTAGTAAACTTTACGCTCATAGAGTTCTGAGAGAAAGAAAGAAAAAAGTAACTTTTCTTATTGCGAATTCTACGCGAAAGAAGCCTCGGGCAAAAAAAATTAAAATGTTTATGCACCAACTTTATTTACAATTTACTGTCATCTAATAGGTAGGGATAATATACCTTTAGCGTGAAAATCTAGTGACTTAGTTTAAGAAAATACAGTCTTTTCGAAGGTTATTAATAAGGTAAATTATCTGGTGTACTGGCTTCCTCACGGTCTTATGTAGGTAATGTAAATAATCTGATATACCAGCCCAACTCTTCTAATCTTGACTAGTATATTTTGTGGTATATGATCTCTAGAGTTATTACGAAAGAAATTCATTTGTTAGCTAGTCGACAAAATAAATGACAGTAAATCTTCCCATTTACCACAGATCCCTCTAGAAGCAATATCCTATGAATAAACTTTTAATATTCACCAGCGGGTTAGCATTAACTTTCTAATATTCCGTACGAGTTTTTGGGTAGTTTTTGCAAACCCCTATTTGTCCTGCACTAAGCCATTGGTGTTTGTGAATAACGTATGCAACACACTTCTCATCAGCAGTTACTAACTGCTTCAAATAACCGAATTTTCGCTGATAATAATTGTTAACAAATATTAATTTATAAAATAGAAGTATCCATACTTGATGTCCTTTTTAAACCTATTTTCTTTCGATATGGTATAGTTAAAGAATTAGTGCTAGCTTTCATTAACCGGCGCTGTTTCTTATATTTACATTTTATGATAAACTATTCTGAATCTTTTGCCAATTTATCTAGAAATATTTCTATTTCTTTATTTTAAAAATAGAAACGATTTATTTTTAAAATAGGTTCATCTTTATCATAGTACATTAAAATGGAGCAACGTTTGATATTAAATAAAGACGTTATTAGAAAATGGCTGAAATAGAATTTATTTGAAAATGTTTTTAATAAAAGCAGATAAGTAATTATTTGAAGTAAAATGTGAACTAATAATTATAAGACTAATAAAGAACATTGATGACAATGGGAAGAGAAAATACAAAAGAAAAATTAAAACTAAAGTGTAATAAAATAAAAAACGAAGATAAAACAAGTAACACATCTCGAAAAGAGAATAAAATAGGAAATAGAATGACGAAGCGAAGAGACGAGATATGTAGACTATGAAAAAGACAGATCTGATAAACTGATCGAGTTACAGAGGTTTATCTAAATGGAATACTTTTCTACTAATATAATATTCTCGTGTTTGAAATGTAATTTAAGATCGTCTGCCTTTAGGTGTTTGCGCTTTTTGGCGTTGACTGTCTAGCTCATTTAATGAAATGTGAGCGAAATAAAATGAGTTTGTTTGTTTGTCTTACTTACACCTCGTCTAATCAAATGTATTGATTTTAATGTAATACATTTAGCCTTATTATGGAAGTAAATAGATAATTTTTATCCCGGATTAGAATATGAATATTTTTATTGTTGGAAAGATTACCTCGATAAGACTTAAACCGTAAGCATGAAAATAAACATATCATCTAAATCTTGAAAATAATCGTCTTGATTTTTTTAAAACACTTCTCAGGAATAATCCTACTAATTTTTTTCTAAAGCCGCGGTTAAAGCAAAAAAACAAAATGTATAATAATTTGATCACAATTTTCAAACAGGATACAAAAATAAAAATTAAAACTACAATTCTTGAATTTGAAGAAAATTTAAATAATCATCATACTTATCATTTACTTTGAAGTAATCATTAATAACAATTAAACAAATGATGATTAAGAACAATAAGTTGCAACAAATTTAAATTTGAGCGGTATTTTAATATCTAAAAAATGAATACGAAATGAAATGTGGCATGGATTTTGAAGTAAAGGTTATGAAAGGCTATGCGATTTAATTTGACCTTTGACTCCAGACTTTGGGAGATATTCTGAAAAAGGGCAGTCCTTTTTCAGAATACAAGTAAGATTGATGGACTTCACATTCAATTTATACGGTCAGTACCAAATTACCCTTTGTTCCCTATACAACCTAATTTTTTTCGTGCATTTCAAAAATATTACAAGCAGTAAAAATACGAGATTATAAATACATAGAACAACGAGCCGTCATTGGCAAATTCGCGAATAAATCTTATCCAATAAATTATCTTCAATGGGAGCATTTTTCAGGCGAGGTTTATTTCTTTTGAAATACTCGCCTTGTAAATAAATATCTGAAGGTAAATCATTCTTTCTTTACTTATTTAAATGGGATTCTATTAAAGGACTCTCACTTTTCGACCTTTCCCTTCTATCATTGATAAAAAAGGTATTCAGAGATCTAGTTGCATTCGTTTTTAGGTCATCTAAATATTTTACGAATTTACATATTAATGTAAGTAATGTTAGTTCAGACTAAGAAATCAAACAAATCTGGACATAGAAATTTAACTTAGGTAAATGATGTAAATTGAGGAATTTAAACAAATATAGGTACTGTTAATCTAAATAAAAATTAAATTTAATATAATGACAGTTTTTGTTTATGAGAAGAGTTAACATGCAAAACTATTTTGTTTATTAAGTGAATTTGATTAAAGTTACATTAATATCATTAGCCATTACCATTAAATAAATTCAATTGTGAACAGAAATGGGGTAGGTTGTGTAGGGTAATGACCCTATTTCGTTATGCGAATTCGCATTTAGTTTAGAAATAAAGACACAGTATTTCATTTCTAAAAAGCGTTCTATTGACGAGATTTCGACATCAGTTATCAGTGTTGGGTACTGCACGCAGAATGCACTTTTATTATTTATCTAACTAAACGTACTGAAATGATGCAAGTTGGAAAACATGATGTAATTTTTCTGAAAGAAATTATTGCCAATTTCGTAACGCTCGAATTTTTGGAAGCGTTATATGTCTAATATTATACAGTAATTACATTACTTTTATTTTTGCATTTTGTCATAAAATCTAAAGTTATCGGGATTCATAAGTAATATTATACTTATTAATCCTGATAGCTTCAGATTTTATGACAAAATGCCATATGTAATATTTACTTATCAGTTGTTTTTATTGATTTGGAAAACTCAGCATATAAATTAGAATTTCCTAAATGGAAATTCTTCTAGGATAAAGAAAGGTTTCTGTAATTTAAATTGCGAATAGTTTATAATATAAATATTTGTATTGGAACGTATTTATGAAAAAGCTGTATATTTTTTTGCCTAGATCAACATTTTTTTTAAATTGCCTACGAGGTTTATCTGAGATAGGATTAATTGTGATCTAAAGTTGAGGTGTGTAATTCTTTACATAAACAACTCAGTATTTCGGAACATCGCTGTATTCCAAAAAACTGAGTTGTTTATGTAGAATAAAAATGAACCGAAACATTTCGGTTACGTTAAACTTATCATTTATTGGAACATTGTATCTCAAGTTCTGAACGGACGAAAGAAAACAAAGCGAACAGTTCCACTGATTAATTTCGATAAGTAAGATAGAAATATGAACGGCGCTGCAAACTCGAAGCAAATAAATATTTGTATAAACAATATATGTCGTTTATTCATTTAGAGTATTATTATTAACTTCTTAGTTGATTTATACTGCCAGCGTACCAAATCTGCAAGTTTGAATATTTGTCGGTTTGTCTTTAGACATATTCAAATTATGTTGCTTATTGTATACATTTTATTTTGTATACAATAAGCAACATAATATAGTTGTACATTTTATTACATTAATCTGAATATTACATTTTAAAATATTTAAATAGTTAAAATTTCACAATTTAAATGAAACTACGTGATGTAATATTATTTCTACTTTCTTTATAAGAAATAATACTACATCATGTAGTTTCATTTAAATTGTGAATAATGAATTTCTACAAAATTAACGCCAAATATATTCAATAGTTAAAATGTATTTACCCATACCGCTTAAGATGAAAAAAATCGAAATATCGTGTATCTATGACAAAAATCACAAATGACTCTTTTCACTTATAATACATCCAAAACGAACACTTTAAAATACGTCCAAAACCAATACTGTTACATCCAACATTAAAGTAGTAATACAAAATATTAATTTCTAACACTTTATGTGTCAAGTTTCAAATTAAATATTTCAACGTTCAAATCACAACAAAGATATATTAAGCCCACCACAAACACCATCGCTAGATATATTATAACAATATACAAACATTAATTTCGTATCTGTTCCTTTTCCAACTCTGAGAGTCAAGTTCGAAATGTTCCAAATGAAACTTATCACTGTTCCGGAACATTTCAATGATCCAGATTCAAATAATACACCTTTAATCTGAACCATAAAATATACCTAAGATTTAATCTCGAAATATATTTCGACAATAACTTTATTATAAAGGTTTTTTCGATCGATAGAAAGATACTGTTCTACGGAGTTTGTCTTTTTTAATATAGCTTACAGATCTTGTAAGTAATATAACAGGATAGGAAATCCTTTGTCTTTGCACTTTTAATAAGTTGTTATTCAAATAGGCAACAATGCCCTGGACTAGGAAGAGAATGAAGAAATAAGGTTAATTATACAAACCCCTCACTTCATTCGATTTAGTAAATACTTGGGTTAAAATTTAAAAAAAAACATATAAAGTTATTTATCGCTTTTTTTGGTAAAAAAATTATTATTTGTGCATAAGGGTTGTTTCCCATCGTTGAAATACATATAATAACTTAATTTTTCAATTTCAATTCTATAATATAATAAAAAGTGTCCGAGGACTACTATTTTTTTAAAGTAACATATCTAGGTAAATTTTAAAGCTTGGAAAATAAAACCAAATGACAAAATTATGGTATACTGTTCAATTTATTTCACAGTAGTTTCCGATGGGCCAAACATAAATAAAAGGGTTACAAAAATATACATAAAAACATTGTCAATCGATTTACATCAGATTTAGTTGAAAATCGTTGTTGCAAAAAAAATTGTAGTATTTGTCTATGTATCACCTAACATCGTGCTAAATGTCATTAAAATTCAAGTGGTGCAACATGTTGAAAAGAAAAATAAAATTAAGCCGACCTATACACTACAACCAGTACCTCGACACATTTAAATTTCATGTCATTTTTATTTTTTCAATAATTGAATACGAAATTTTCAAAAAAACATTTGAAGACGTTTTTTCTTAGTGGTAAAAACTAATATTCATAAAAAAAAATTTTATTAGTCGTCATCGTTATCTTCATTAATTACAACATGCTCGTTATTTGTAAAACAACACTGGGTAATATTTCTACTGTGCGAACTACAAATATAAGATTTATATTGGTATTTCCCAAATAATATATGATTATTACCACGTAAGAGCAACATCCAACTGTTCAATTTTCAGGTGCACAGTTTCAGTAATCACGTCGAATATTCATGTAAGGAACATAGTGAGTACACACTTCATCTTCAGTTCTGTATCAACTACTATTACCCTCTACTATAATGTAGCATAAGTTTCGATATAGGTTCCTTTACGTGGCAGTTTCACCATGGAAGTACGGTTAGACTTTTTGGTCAAACTGTCAGCACAAAAGTTTTAAAGAAACAGATAAGTATATTTTTAATTAACAGACGAATGCTTAAAAGATCCTTATATTTCCTTTCAATTACTATATTTTCTCGGAGATGTATCAATACGCAAATTTTATCAAATTGTGAAACACAACTTTTAATTACAAGAGGGTTGTTTAAAATAATGTTCCAGGAACAGTGGTAATAAGATATAGAGACTGAAGGCAATTTCACGCTGCCTATTTAACTTACCATTCGAAACGTTGGTGTTAATCATCTTCATTTGAGGTTTGAATAAATGTAACGAGGTTATTTTAGTCCCCTGAGACGCGCAGCATCGCGATGAGTCTATTGTATCAATAAATTAGCTAACAAATGATTTTGCTCCATTGTGCCGGAGAGGGGGAATGCATCTGTTGCTGTGAGACGGCGTAACTGTAATAGCATGATATCGGAAGGGTTGGATTAATTTAATTGAGTTTTACGTGTCAGAATCTTAGTTCATATAATAGGTGATATACAATATATCGATCATAAATAGGTTCATACAAGACTAATCAAGCAATGATTATTATCATCTTTAACGGTCTCCAGTGATATATTGCCCTAATATCCTTCATTGAATACATTTCACATAAGTTATTTCTGAAGTTCTTTCAGCGGTGTAGGCATAAAAGAGAAAATTAAGCTACATTACGGCTGTTAACGGAAAGTTACACGATTATTGTCCAATCATCGATGTTAAGCCACAATATTACTACTTGAGAAGTTGGTCGTATGAAAAGTCGCATACGGCTAGGTTTCCTTCAAAAATTTTTAGGATTTTTTATAACCTTTTTTTAATAGGTATCAATTACTGAAAAGAGCGAATAATATTTTTATAATGTACTCCTTATTTTATTTGGAATTAATAAACTCTTAGACTTAAACTTGAAAATTTAAAAAAATGTTTGCAATGTAATTGAGGAATCAACAAGTGTGTTAGTGGTACTGTTTTTCGTGTATGTTCATAAGTATGCCTCATTTAATAAAATAATGATGTTTCCATCATACTAAATATAACTAATGTTTTTACTTAGATTTTATAAAATAAATAAGTAACTGGTTACTTTATCGTTGGCGAGTAATTTTGTTAAAGTAATTTTTCTAAACTTTACTTTTAAAATTTATCTAATCATATTCAATTTAATTTTTATCTATTATTTTAATCATACCCAACTATAATATACGTTATATCGAAAATAATTGAAAAAAGAATAAAGTTAGTTAAGAAAATTTATATAAAAATATGTAAACGATTGCCCTATTTAGTTTGTGAGAACGACTTGCTCCAATATTAATCCAATCAATATTGTTGCAAGAACCACAAACCAATATTAATCCAATCAATATTGTTATAAGAGCCACAATTGATTTTTCTAAGTTAGGGTTTTCGCTACTTACATAAAAGAGTAACTAAACATAGATAACGAGACGAATGTTATAATTTCTCATTAACGGTAGAGAAAAATACATATTTATAAATATTTTTTCATAAAGTCTTCGTTGCCGATACGTCAATATAAGCTGAACCTTTTCCAATATTACACAATATGAGACTTATAAATAAACAGAAGATTCTGCCTCTTCGATGTCGGTGTATATATTTCGTAGACCGTAATATAAATTGCTCATTTTTGTTTGAATCGTGAGCAAAGCAGAACAAAAGAATATGGCTTTCATAAATTGTGTGACCCAACCTCATTATCAGACTGGAGGATCTGTCTGCGTCAATATCGCTTCACATGTAAACGAGGACCTTTTATGATTCGTCATTGGTATTGTCTCTGTTTTCGGCACGCAATTTTGTAGATATTCGTGTTAATACAATTTAGGTCCTATATCGCGTTAGTTTTGTATCTAGATTCTTGGAGTTCTGTAGTTCTACGTCTGTAACCCTCACCGATAAGTCTATCTAACATTTTTTTCGTCTGTATGTTACGGGGCTCTACGATGAACGATTAAAGATAGAAGCTGTAATATTTTAGAGATTTGTTGTTATAAGCACTTAGACTTAGTTAAAGAATCTATCACTGCTGCTTATCCCCGTCGATATTGGTTTCTATAAATAATTATACTGGCCAAGCACCTAATAATTATTTTCTAAAAAATATATTATTATTATTATAAATAAAATTAATTAAACATACATTGCTTACAACCATTAAAATAACATAGTATTATATCTTGTACTATGAAGTATTTATTTATTTTTACAGCTGTTACATTGAATATATTTAAAACAATGCAAAAAAAATATATAAAAAGTAAATCTTTTAATGACACACACAGTTAAAATTTTAATTTTCTGCCTAATAGAAACGAAGAAATGAAGGTATTTTTTAAATAAAATCAACATTAAAATTATAGTTACTAAGTTAGGCTTAACGAACATTGAATGGGTGTCTTGAAATCGGTGATTGAATATCTGACAACATAAAAAAATAAATCTTTGAATGATGTAAAAAGTTAAACTTAATTTGTTTTATAAGTTTAAACGCAAAATTTAAAATAATTTTTTTTCTAAATTAAAATATACATTGAAAATTATAGTTACTACTATAGTTCGCGATATATATGTAAGGTAGACTCGACGGATATGAAATGGGTGTTATGAAATTGGATGATTGAATGTCTGACAACATTAAAAAATAAATGTTTGAATAATATAAAAATTAAATTTTCAAATATATTTGAAACAAAAAAATTTAAATCAAATTTTTTTAAATTGAAATTAACATTAAAAATTATAATTGCTGCCATAGTTCGATATACATAAATTGCGTTCGATGCAAAAATTCTATTTGCCTTAATGCTCTACGGGTTACATCCCATGGAGTCGGTCTCGTGAAAATGGATAATTCAACGTGACAATGTTGAAGCTACCTGGGGTGCAATAAAATGTTACGTCATTCCAGATAACAGTTACAAAATATTTATACAAGACTTTTCCACCAACAATGCGGTCGAGGGACACGGCTGTCTTAATTATCAGCGACAAGTACAAGTAAATGTTTAATTTGTAGCCCTCAATTGAAACAATTGCCATTAATTATGTAGAATGGAGATGCCAGTTTTGATGATACTTGTATAAATCGTGCAACCCGTCGAGGGTAGCACGGAATAGACGTAGCTCTGCATTGTGGGGCGTATAGTCGTGCTCGTTAAGGGTGTCAGTATATAAGTTTGGTAATCTTTGTTTAAAATTTAAAATTTTAAATGTTTTAGGT
Source organism: Druceiella hillmani (assembly GCA_039881145.1). Classification (NCBI taxonomy): domain Eukaryota; kingdom Metazoa; phylum Arthropoda; class Insecta; order Lepidoptera; family Hepialidae; genus Druceiella; species Druceiella hillmani. The sequence goes on along the minus strand of JAYKKI010000040.1, from coordinate 2,528,672 downwards.
TTGATAAACATCTACATTGATAGTAGAATAGGCGCAGCTCTGCATTGCGGGGCGTATATTCGTGCTCGTTAAGGGTGTCAGTATGTAATTTTGGAAATGCCTGTTTAAAATTTCAAATTTTTAATGTTTTATGTTTGGTAAACATCTACATTAATAATAGAATAGGCGTAGCTCTGCATTGTGAGGTGTATAGTCGTGCTCGTTAAGGGTGTCAGTATATAAGTTTGGAAATATTTATTGAAAATTTAAAATTTTTTATGTTTTATGTTTGATAAACATCTATATTAAACCGGGAAATTTGTTAGTTTAACTGAAAAAAATTACCATACATCGAACAAGTTCCAAGGACAAGTTGAAGGGACGTAATGTACGTAATCTCCACAAGCCCCTAATTCTGTCAAAGAATTTTTGAAATTAGAATAAAATAATTTGAAGAAAATTTATATTTACACAAATTTTTATAACATTTTTACAGTTACAATTTTTTTGACATCGTGCAGGTTTTTAATATTTTTCTTTAAATTCTTTCATTTATTAATTATTCTCAAATTATAAATAAATATTGTAGATATAGGAGATAAGAGGGATAAAGGTAGATATTGTATTAAAAATGAATATTGCTCATTTTTATATCCTACGTATTACTCTCCTTAAAAGTATATTTTGAAATTAGCTAGTGATGCACCACCGCTTTATAGTTGACATGATTTTAAAAATCGTTTGAAGTTTTGAGAAGTTTGATAATTTTCACAACGTTAAATTTTACACATTTATATATAATAAATTTCAGTTCAGTTGGTGTTACCTTGTTAAAAGTATGGTGACAATAGACCGATAGGGTTAATCAAGATCATTTCTCTTTTGTAACTGAACTTTAAAAAAACAAACTTGAAATGTTATGTGAATTTACTTAGAAATTTCCAATGCGCTGATGATATAGGCTATTAACTTTTGTGGTTAGCACCGGATAAGTCATAACGTATAGAGTCTTATTAATATTTTTTTCACACATTTAAGTCAAACATGCCCGACTAATGGTAAATGTCACAAAACAACTTTTCATATCAGGGAATATTTATAATTAAAACAAATATTTAATATAGCTTATACTTTGTTATTATTAAAATAATAAATTAACCCCAGTCAAAGTGACTCAAGTTTGAGCTATTTTATTACATTTTTTTAAATAGTTGAGTCATTGGGAAAATAGGAACAGGAGAAATGTTCATGTAGTTAATTTTTTTTAAATTTTTATGATTGTCTGATTGTCTACAACACTACTACAGAAAAAATTATTTCAGAGTTTTTTTTTATTTTCCAGATTAACTACTCGTCTGTGTTCATGAGATCGAATTTGATTATAACATTTTATAATAATAGATTTCATACTGCGCTTTCTTGCATATTACCTCGAGATGTGACAAATGAAAAGACAAAAGAAATTATTGGAGCTAAAAGATTTAAAAATTAATTTATTTGATATCTTTCTATAACTATAACATAAAAGGCTACTGAGGTTAATGAAATTATTAATTCCTCTTCACCAGGTTTTCTATTCTCGTTATATAACTAAGGGGTTCTGTAAAAACACCTTGTGAACATTTTAACATCGTTTGTTTTAAGGTAAAGATTTTAATCTTTTTTTAAATTATGTATATTATTTAATTAACTCTGTTAAGAGTTTTTAATTTATGAATTTAAAACTTGACATAGCTTAGAAGCGAATCAATATTTGTGATGATAAATATATATTTGGATATAATTTCAATAAACGAAATAAACACATAGAGAGGCAATAACTGATAAAAGAATACGCGAAGCATTAAATATAGATCGTTTTAAAATTATAGTTACACTAAAACTCATACATTCATTTAAATATTTTTCCACCAGAAATTTTCTTCTTGAAGAAGGCGAGACTCGCTTAATAATAAACGAGGAAAAATAAATATTGGAATACGTCACAAAAATATATTTTAACGTCCTGTACTTTCCCGTCTTGTTACATTAAAATTTGTATCTCACTCAGAATACAAGCATACTCACTAATTAACTAAATTAAGAAAACTCAATCGTCTTGCGCCGAGTGGCGCAGGAGATGGAAGGCACTGGCTCTTCGCTCCGGCCTTCAACGAGATTGATGCCGCGAGATTTGTCTAAACGTCACTTTGAATTGGACTGAAGGAGTGCTTTAATATCGCCCCAAATTGTTAAGTGAAATATATAGGTTACCGGAAGCATATTAGAAATACACGAAATGTACACCTCTTCACATTGGTTTGAGGGATGAAAGCGATAAATTTGTGTTAGTAAGCTGTGATTACGTATATGTTCTATGCATATATTTAAACAATGTTAACGTAAAATAGTTCGATAAATAGCGAGAGCTTACACAGATAAGAGAGCTTACACATATAAGAGAGCTTACACAGATAAGAGAGCTTACACAGATAAGAGAGCTTACACAGATAAGAGAGCTTACACAGATAAGAGAGCTTACACAGATAAAACGCGTTGTAATTTGATATTAAATATAAATTTAAATATCATGTTCATCTCCACAATTTTTATTTCTAATAATTCGATAAAGTGATTAAAATATTTTGAAATTTCTGATTCATTTTGATTGTGATAAAATTTAGAACATTTTGTAACATATTCTTAAGTAGTTTTTTTCTGTCCGTAAAATTAAGAGTAATAAGTTGACAAAAAACAAACATGTTTAATAAACTTAATTTGAATTAAAGTTAAGGGAGAAAGTAAACGTAAGGAAAAACAAATTAATAAGGAACAACAAATATTCGTCGAGTTCATTATTGTTAAAAGTATAAAATAAGACGTATTTAAAAAAAAAATGTTTAAAATCGAAAGTCAAAAATACCTATTAAATAACACTATTACGAATATTTCTTTTACATGATTAATGTTACGAATATATCTTCGACGATTTCGTATATGCATACCGACTATTAAATTTCAACTTGACTATTTTATTGTGAAAAAAATAAGGAAAACCAAACAGGCTAAATAACTGATTTTTCAATTAACATGAATAAAAGCACTGAAAATAAAATGTAGGGGAGATTATTATAAGAACCTTACACTATGGAGTCTTATCAAGACGCCAACAATAAAGAATTCATATCATCATCAGATTGTGAGAATAGAAACAAACGGAATTTTTTGTTTTAATTTATTTTAATAATTGAAAGAAAAATGATCTGATATTGTATCATAATCATCAAAACTCTTTTCTTTTTAAACATTTTTTTTTCTTTATTTAATCACATTATTTTCCCTCATAATTTTTCCTCGTTAATAATTACTTGACTGTTTTAATGAATATGGTATTATACATTTTCTCAATGCTCAAAACCATGGAATATTTTATATACTTTTATAATTTCTTCTTCAATATTTATTTAGATAATATTAGATTTTTAAAATTACTTATGTACTCGTATAATGATTACTTGACTGCTTTAATGAATATGTTATTATACATTTCCTCAATGCTCAAATCCATGGAATATTTTATATGCTTTTATAATTTCTTCTTCAATATTCATTTAGATAATATTAGATTTTTAAAATTACTTATGTATTCGTATTGGTGTAGTAAATTCTTTGTTGTTGCTAATTTAAAATTAGAAAATGATGTATTATAGTTATTTAGTGACACAATCGCATTATGTATCGAATAGCGTTTTTATAAATACGTTCACATTATAACAATTATTACAGTCTTTTTTGTTCTCCGTACAAACAGATTTTAGAATATTTTATGTATTTTTAAATTTTTTTCTTTAATCTTTAATTATATAAATTATATATTTTAAAATTACACTCATAGATTTTTAAAATTAAGACTTGTTCCAAAGTCATTGTTGTCGCGTTTTATAAATTATTTAATCCCTTAGGATAAGAATTGGAAAATGTTGTATTATAGTGATTTAATGAAGGAATCGCATTGCATGTAGGACTAGCGATTTTATAATTATGTTCACGTTATAATATTTGTTACAGTCTACTTTTGTTCCATGTACAAACAAATTTTGGAATATTTTATATACTTTTATAATTTCTTCTTCGATACTTATTTAGATAATATTAGATTTTTAAAATTACACTTACGTATTTGTGTCGGAAACTTGTTGTTGAGAATTTTAAACTTTTTTAGAAGAATAATTAAAAAATGTTGTATTATTTTGAGTTAATGAAAGAATCGCAATATCTATAGAATGTTCCCATTATAATATTTGTTAGAGTCTAATATGTACTTTTGTTCCCAGTTCAAACAGATTTGTTTAAAAAAATGAACGCTCAATTAAATCATACTGATAATTTTGTACGATGTACCCTTCATTTAGTGGACCTCATCTTGATCTCAGATCCTCCGCTCCGGCTGCTGCAAACATTACAGCGCGAGATGTTTTTGACTGTTAATTAGTTTGATTGAAGAAGGGATCGTGCCGACTTGAGTATCTGCCACGATACGAAGTAAAGGGTAAGGCATGTAAGGCACTTCGCCGCTTTGAGACTAAGATTTATCAATATGCATGAGGTCTTTGATAAGAGCGAATTGAATCGCGGGTTGCCTAAGACGGCCCGCTGTTTTAAACGTTAATATGAAACTTATACAAATATTTTGAAGCGTGCTTTATTAAGTAGGTACTCTGAGCTTCAGTGTAAGGCATATTGCGGGGCAGTGATTAGATGTTTTAGTGGAGAAAGGGGGAGATTTTCGATAAAAGAGCTAAGCTTTCGCTTTTAAGAGGTTTTGGATTAATAATTAATTTACGAGAGTAGTGTTATTGAAAAGCGGTGTTGTTTAAAAGGTCACTTTGAAGCGTAGCTTTGAAATGTGGCCTCACTAAATTTTGTTATACTTAATTCGATATTTGTACTTATACATAAATATAATTAGTTTCGAAAAATGTAATTAGTTTTGAACACAACTTGGATATGAACAAAACGTTTTTTACATTTATAAAGGAATATACATAAATACACCGATGAAATAGTCAAATTTTATAGTTTATTTATATATATAGTTTATTTATTTTATAGTTTATTTAACAATATTCTGCGAATATTTATTTAAAAATCAGCTAAAAATTTTTAGCATTGACTCATTTAAATACTAATGGAATTTTATGTACTTTCAATAAATTAATCGATTTTACTGCATTTTTTAAACGAGAATGGCATACGGCAAGGACTATTTTAAACAATAAAATTTACAACTACACAATATTTACAATATAATAGTTTTGAAGGTTCTATAATGCTCTTTCATCCATCCATCTGATATGGCCTCACTGATTCTATACTTTTAGATCCATGTGAATCTCCGTGATATGCATCCCTAACCTCTTCTAATTTTTAAACTATGACTCTGAAAAATCGAAGCAAATAAATTTTAATAGAATTTAATCAGAATTTTGGATTAAAGTTACTTCGGTTGAATGCCATTGGAAGTATGCCATCGTTATAAGTTGTATTGTTATTGAGTTTAATGCTACTGTTTTAAAATTTAGTAAGGAATATTAATCTTAAAATCAAAGTTCCGTTTGCTGCAGACATTCTGAACATATCAAACTTTTACGTTTCCTCAGTCAGCCCTCCGAGTTGTTAAGAGTATGCCCGAAGGCATTATACATCGGAGGTCGGCTGTCGGTGAAGAGGGCGTCAACGAAAGCTAACTGCATGTTTCGTGTTAAATACTTGACGTGACGAGGGAAGTGATAGCTTGTTGCTGATGTTTTCATGTCGATATAGAGAAATATTTAAGATTTAAAACTCAGGAGGTTACTTATTTAAATCGATAAGTACTTGTTTTGTGTGTCCTGCCGAATTCATTATACAGTTACGACCTATTGTATTGATGGCAACACGATTGAAAATATAAACGGCCAAGTACCTATCAGGATACATACAATAGTTTTTTTATGTCTCAATAAATTTGATAACAGGCTGATATAAATCTACAAGTATCCATAAAGATGAAAATATTGAAGTTGTCATTAGAACAACGTGCTAAAAAGTCGAAACCATTCGCTTTTGTATAATCTAAAGGATGATTCGATCGGCCGTTCCATGTAGTCTAGTAAATATAACTTTATATATTTCAGCAAAATGTAGAAGAAGTCAGTTGTCGAAGTTATAATTATTTTTTTTAAATAAAACTACATTCAGTTATTTCATAATTATACCATGGTAGCGTAATCATGTCCAATGGTAAATATGTATACTTTTAATAGTTATTAAAATTACTTTTTCCTATAATTTAGTAAGTCCTTTAAATAGAAAAATGCTTAAATGAAACCTTTAGTTGACAAACTAATAAATTATGAGATAACCAAAAAAATTGTTTCTTAACAAAATACTTATAATATCGTTTGCAGTGACTAAACTTGTAGATTTTTTCTGTAACGTTTTTCTTTTATAATTTAATCTAATGGTGTAATTCAGATTGTTCAATTGTTTTTTTTTGGGGTTTTTCAAATCCATGGTTGAAAAATAATAGATAGTGATTTAAAAATTCTTTTGATACTGACAAATTATGAGATAAACCATCTGTCAGATATAAAATTTCTAATATCTTTCATGTAAATTTTTCATCGAAGTATTCTTTACGTTCTCTCTCTCTCTTTATTATTAATAATTAATTTTTCTATTTTTTACATTAAGTTTTCAGTGGGGAAAATGAGATTGAAGTGGCATGAAAATTTAGGTTATTAAAAATTAATAGTGAAAAAAATGTAACAATTTATTAAAAAACTAGCAAGTTATGAGCTTCTAAATTTAATGCTATGAGCTTTTTAATTATGATCTTATAAATTTAAGTTCATTTGCTATCGAAGAATACAATGATCATTTTTAAGTATGACATCATAATCCAGTATTGCCGTCATTGTATAATCTTTAATTTTAAACTTTCATAACTCGGTTAAGTTTTAAGATTTACCAACAATTTTTTCATCCCTCGTAAGCTTTTACATAGAAATCACGATTTGTGAAACAAAAAAATATCCAAATATCTTTATACAATCGCTTTAGAAGAAAATATTGGTACGTGTTGACGTTATATCGACTACTATTATTTCCCTTTCCCGTCCCTATCACGTCACTCCGTCCGCGTATCCCACGGCTCGGGGCAAAGTGTCAGTGAGGCACGCGGGCGTCACGTGTAATTATCGACAAGTGAATAATAATTATGACGATGCCTCACACTCCTTATGCCACGATGCGGCCCATTGTCGTGCCTTATCCGAACTGACAGGCGAGACTGATCGCAAGTCCAGAATTGGACGTGTTTGTGGCGTTTATCTAGTTATTTGTACGGTTCTTGCCTTTGTATGAGTATTTCGAGTTTGTGAATCGCTTTTTATGTTTGTAAATGGTCATCATTATCCATTAGTAATAGAGCTCATGTTAACTACTGAGGTTGATAGTAGATTTTGTTTGGAATGTGAAAATAATTCAAGTATTCAAACGTCCAAGGTATGTTTTAGGAAAGGTGTCTCGTTTCGATAGTCGATATTGAATTTGTTTTCTAAAATGAGGACGTTTAATATCAATATCTGTTATTTTTGTTATCTTGAATTATTACGTAATTTATAATTGGTCCTGTCTTCCTTTAGTGGCTATGCTCTTAACTGTTTAAATGAAATGGTTTCTAATAATCTTACCAATTTAGTTATTATTTTATTTGGAATTTTTCCTGGTGAATTTTAGGGGAAATTGTTGAGTACTTTTTTAGCTAATTAGAGTACTTATGTCAGGATCAGTGTGCATCTATTTTTAATCAGTGATTCCGGAACCTGTGGAGTTTTTTTATATATTTTTATTCAATTTTTAAAATTTGGCCAGCATAGCGAGGTTAATGAGTTAACTCTGGTAATCTATTGGTCGTAGAGAGGAAATTATAAAATTAAAAGCACTTCATCTTAACGGCGAATATAAAATTAAGACACTTATTTTTGGTGTTTCGATAGATTTTTTCGTTTGGTTTTCTTTGGTTAATTGATGAAATTGCTATAGCTGATCAAACTCGTAATAGTATTGGTAAATTTATAGTTTTATGTTAATTACGATAGTACTGCTAATTTTAATGAGTGTTGCTAATTTTGTATAGAGCAACATGCAATTTTTTTCTTTTTGGAATTTCAATAGAGAGAAATTTCGTTGTTGTCAATTTTATGAACTATTTCTTCGAATAATATACTAGGTACACATTAAAGAATTAAACTATTTGTTATAAAGAAATATCTAATTGTTTGCAATACGGTAATTGACTCATTCTAAATTTTGATATTTTTCATACAATATTGTTAAATATAAGTTAATTAAAAACCAGTCTTGAAAAAAATTCAAAAATTGATTGAAAAATAAGCCAGTTATAGGCTTCTAAATTTGAAGATACGGACAGGGTTGAGTATATCCCTGTCTCTTTTCCTCTTGTAGAATATAACGTGCAATATTAAAAATGACCTCACAACACAGTATTCCCGTCCTTGTCTAAAGATTAAATTTAAACTTTTATAACTCGGTTAATTTTTAAGATTATTAAAAAAACTCCACTCTTCATCAGCTTGTAATCAAATTATAATTAATGAAATAAACAAAAATTAGTCAAGTTCCCAATTATGTTATTCATTACTTGCTCTAAATGTCGTAGTTTAATAAGTTACCTGTAATTTCAGTAGTAACGAAGAAATGTTATTTTTTTTATCGTTTATCCATTTACTATTATTGTACGGCTGCTGTGTCCTCATTTCACTTTTATTTTTGTGGCTGACGACATAACAGTCTTAAGATTCCAGAAAGTAATAGTAAGTAGAATATTATTCTTGATACCAAATTTAATTATTGATATAGAACTATATAAAAGTTATTTATTTATATTTGTTGAAATAGTATTTGATATCGCTCAGAAGTCATGTTTTGATATGTTGTGAAATTTATGACCGTATTTTGTTGAAGCTTTTCCAAATGTCTAATATCAAATTACCAAGTAATTTGAAGTTTCACCAGAGGTTGATTATACAAATTATTTATAGTAGTAAAAGAAAAGTTCCGATAATTATTTGTACATTATTTGCTGTCACAAAAAATATTTTTGTTTATTAGGTTGATTACGAATTGAAAAGATTACTAATCGCTTAATGGCTGTTTCGTTATTCGATAGTTTATTTACTTAATGGACTTCTGTCCTAAATCACGTGATTGAATTCATAATTTTTGTTGAGATATTCATTCGTGTTCATACTTGTTCATTTCAAACCGGTAATCGGATTATTAAACAAGCACTGCGCTTTGAACCGCCCGTGAACAACACGACAGGAGTTGAAGTTCAGAGGGGACAGAGCACAATACCTTCGTTAGTTTGCGGCATGTGGGATTTGTGAAAGCAGCCCCTTGTTTGCGTACACTTTCACTGTTATTTATGTTTCAATATTCTAAATATTTAATTCGTAGTGAAATTGTGAGTACGTCTTTTGCCAGAATGAAAGCGCCGAGAGTAGTTTCGAGTATTGCATTTTTAATATAGCGACATTTAAAATAATTTTTTTTAATCAATTTATTTACTATTTTCCAGAAATGAATCGTCCAATTTACAGTTAGTTATTTATGCGTGAAATGTACCATATTTTGGTAATACTATGTTTGCAAAATTTTTCCTGTACTTCACACGGGTAAAGTCATATTAAACATGTTTAGTTTCCCCAAATTTTCTTCCTGCTTGAGGGTGCCCTAGAGTCTGATATAGAGTAACTCTACTATAATTACTTAATTATTTAAATCCATTATCGAATTAAAAACATGTTTAAATATAAAATTAATGTATTCATCTCGAGGAGAATTTTAAAGCAATCATTTAAGTTAGTGTCGCTTTTGAGTTATAATATATTAATTAAGTAATAATAGAGTTGAGTAATAAACTATATGATTTCTATTGCAGACGTTGATCAAACCTCTCTGGAACAAAACTTATGATGCGTGCACAGATGATTCCGGTAACATTTCATTAACGAGTTTTGCGATATAGCTGTAGTTTAAAAACTGGTAATGAAGTTGTAACTGTGGCTTAGGTTAACATTATTTCAATTTCTTTTGAATAATATAATTAAAGTTTCGTTAAAGAATAGACTGATAACTTTCACTATTTTTCTTATTATTTTTGCGTAAAGTGTAAGTATTACAAAAATATTTAATGACTAAATTATATAAGATTTTAAAATATGGATAGCGAAATAACTGTGTAATATGCGATATGCTATATGAAGCTTCATTATGTAAAGTCAAAATGTGAATTGAAAACCGGCCATTTAAACATTTGAATGGACTCATAATAGACATCCGTATTTAGTAGAAAGCGGCAGTCAGCTGCGGGCGAAGGGACGGTAGGGGGCGGGGGAATGAAATTGGGAAGAGGAATAAAGGTTATGATGATATCGTCTGAGCGAATCACGTGTTCTGAATAAACAGAGGCGATTGGTTTTGCCGTGAAGTGGAAGCGTGGAGATAGGAGAGGGAAAATTAGATGGCAAGGGGAGATGAAGACTGCAGATTGTGAGTTGGAACGAGGGAAATTTGAATGATGTGGACAATGTTTAATCGCTGATATGACAAACGAGAATTCTTTTTTTTTGCAACTGGTAAATATGAAACAAATATGATTTGTTTTTATGCGTTGAACATTAAAACTTTTAGTTGTACTAACATGAATGAGATATTTACTCGTGTTTGTACTCGTATATTTCAAATCGGTTATCTAGAATTATCATGCGATTTATTAGAGAACAATTTCTCTTTGTTTTAGGAGATAGTGTCAAATCGTAAACCCCTTAAATTTCAGCATAAAGCGAAGTAGGACTCTTCAAAAGTAATTAATCTTTTGCTTTAAACGGTTTTGGGAGGAGTGTAAATAAAGAGATATAAGCGGAACAGTTCACAAGATATAAGCGGAACACTTAGCTGATGTTGGCCTATGTTTTGGCTAATTGGATATTTTAAATTTATTTTTGATTCAATAAATAATTTCTGGTTGAATTTCGAGTTAGATATGTCTTAGAACTATAAGCAGATCAAAACGAAATTTAACATTTATGTTCTAACGTGATATAAAAATATTGACAAGGTATTTCGATATCGGAGGTTACAAATTTTCCGGTTTCACTATATTGAAAATCATCACCCATTGTAGATTTTATTATTCCTAGATAAAAATGGCAGAAAATCATTCTTCCAGTTTTCTTTTTCAATTTGAAACTTTGCTAGATGCGAGTTATAAAAAAAATTTTGAATAATAAAATAAACAGACAGTTCTTTTTGCCTATACGTGTGGAAGTTCAGTGGAATCAGTTAGCGTGTGATATAGTAGATATTGTGTTGAACTATTCTATGAATCTAATTTATGATAAGATACATAGTCTAAAATTTCGTTCATTTAAGCATAGGAGGTGCTCTCATCATACTTAAATAAACACATAAATGTAAATATTAAATGAATGAAAAATTTTTACCTGCATTTTATGTGAACACGCTTTGAAGATCAATTTTAAAATTTTTAAGCAAATTTAAAAAAAAAATATTTTAATACAAAAGTGATTCCACATTATCCATTAAATATTTTTTATACTAAAACTTAGTTCTATAAAAACAATTATTTATTCAATCAAAAGAGTTTTTTTTTATTTGCATTAGATTTTTTAAATATTATCATATTTTAAAATTTATTATCTCTTAACTCCTATCGACGGAACTACAAAAAATTATCAAATATTGGAATAAATGTTTTATTCCTGGAGTTTTATTTTTTGTTCCAATTGCCAAGATATCAAATTCAACAAGATACATATTTGTATGTATTGTTTAATTTAGGACAAAATGATGTTTAATATTTTTTAAGATGTCATTATATTTTTAAGGCGCTCGTTGATTTGGAATTTTCCACCGTTTTTTGTTAAAATATGAAACAATTTTCATGTGTGAATATTTTTTTAACATAACTTTTAATTTTGCGCCAACTGATTATTTCACGATTTACACTCTTTCCTCTATAGCACACGGAAGTTCATCAAAATTCGCATCGAAATCTCGACAATAGAGGACGCCGAAGCTCAGGCCGGATTTACTGGCCGGCACCACTCATCGAATTCTAAGCCGATTTCAAAACTTTTCAAAGCACGTACGGACCAACTATTGTACACCGAATAACGTGATCTGTCGGTGGGGCGAGACGGTAATTCTTGGTCGATTGTATAGGTAGTTGTACCACACATATTCCTCTATGTACAGTATATGTTTATGTAAAGAATAATATTTATATAGGGTTTTATTACAACTAAAATCCCAGGGGATTCTATTGTGGAGAGCGTGCCTGGCGTGCGACTCGATGTATTTTGCTTGAGTAATGGAAATACTTGTTGGGGTATTTTTCTAATATTAATGCAACAATACTAAAATAAAAGTCCGTTCGGAAACGTCAAAAATATCAAGTTCTAAAAATGTCAAGTTTCTTTTGTCATACTGCTAATAAAAATTATTTGAATTCAAAATATTTAAAAAAAAATTAAAATGAATGAAAATTACTTTACTTCGTAAATCAGATTTTAAAAAAAAATTTAAAACTGACAAAGAAGGAAAGAGGTAGAATATGTTTTTTATTTGGTAGAATTTAGGAAATAAAGAAGGGTATAGATTTTAAGTCAATATGCACTTGATACTTCAAAGTGTATATGGATTTCACAAATATTACTTCAACACTAATTTATTACACAATTTAAAGTTACACAAAAATCTGTGTAATTAAGAATAAAATTAACTAAGAAATAGCCTGAGCATTAGTAAGATAGGATGCAAGTATTAATTAAAACATTTAGAAGAGTGAATGAATATGTAGATTGCATTGGTCTCATGTTTTTTTACTTAGTAATAACCTCAGAAACAAGATTGCATTTCAGAAACTGAAAACCAACGTGTATATTGACTTTAAAGTATTACTTCAAACACTAATTTATTACACAATTTAAAGTTACATAAAAATCTGTCGAATTAAGAATAAAATTAACTAAGAAATAATCTGAGAATTAGTAAGATAGACCGTAAGTATTAATTAAAACATTTAGGAAGAGTGAAATCATATGTAGATTGCATTGATCGCATGTTTTTTTACTTAGTAATAATCTCAGAAACAAAATTGCATTTCAGAAACTGAAAACGAAGTTAATATTCGTGTAATAGATGTATAGCCTTTTTTTTTAAGTATTCCATTATATCTCTACGATGCGCCAAATAAAGCTACAATCATACCAAAAGCTATATAAGGATTATAATTTTGATGATTGTTCCTTTTTTCTTGGATGTGATAAAATGTTTGTATTGATTTTGGACATAAATGATCAAATTTACTCAGAGATGATCTTTACTAGAATCAATAAAATATTAAATCCTTTTTCTTCTGCTGTAGGAAAGTGTTTAATGAAAATAGCAAAGCGATATTTTCTATATACTTAAATTATAATTATTTCGAAATTAGTAGTTATTTACTCACAAAACAATGTCAAGTTTTCTTTATTTTGAGATTATTAAAAAACAACTTTAATACAAAATATTTTCCACAAATCATATTATTTTATAATTTAGACATTTTATTTTAAAATGTGGCTGTGAATATTTTTTAAAAGCAAGTATCTTTTGCAAGAATCTAAGATAATGACATAAGTAAACGTAGTGTTATAAAAAGTAGTGTTTTCTTTTTATATTGAAGTAAATATATACGTTTACCTAATTTCGAGTTCCTTGAACCCACGTTGATTTACTCAAAAAATAAAAAGAATACTCTCGAGTAGGGTTTTAAATCGAGTTATTTTGATATTCTTCCACGAATAATTTTCTTAAAAAAATCGTTCTGCCTCATAGTATGCTCTGAGATATAATAAATACAAACTCACATCAAACAGTACACATCGAAATACCATCCAATCCTCAAACCGATACGTGAATTTAATCCAAAATCAGCGAGCCGATCTCCAACTCGCCAACCAGCGAGACAGAGAGGGTAACAACTCCCCCTAATCTAACACGTGCTTTGTTCCCCTCCTCCCTTCATCCCACGGGCGTACTTACCCGTGGACCCCCGCGAGATCGACGTCGATAATGCGATTATTCTTCGCAGCATCCACTTTACCTTCTATCGTGCCTATCTCACGCATACAGGCGCAGGATGGGAGTTGCGCTTGCCAAGTTGGTAATAATATTACTTCTGTCAAAGAATGCGGGCGTTTTGATTGACAGTAATGAAAGTAAAGGTAATAAGTGATAAGTTGATTTAAAAAAGTATGCACTACAATTAATGTAACGTGTTTTGTTGAGATAATTATCTACCAGAAGATAAATATCAGTGTTAGAAAAATATTTTTCAGTGTCATAGTTGCTGCCATAATGAAGATCGCCGGAAACTAGGGAAAATCTGTAAATTTCTAAATTTATGTACAGTTGCTAGTTCATACAAGTTAAGATCAATATAGGAAAAACGTTCTGAGGAATATGAAAACCAATAATTTTGCTATATCACAGATGTGTGTATGTCCGGAATACGTACAGGATTATTGGTAGTGATTATGTTTTTCGAGTCACGAAAGGGATTTTGTTAATTTAGCTTAAAAGGGAAATTTTGTTTGTGAAAATTCATTCTGAAAAACTCATGGAAACCATATCAAAACAGCAAGCATAAAAATCGTAAATTAAGAAAGAAAAAGAACTTAAGACACCTGAAGTGGAATTATGTAAAGATTGAAAATTATCAAATAAAGTTATTTAAATGTACTCAATATTGAAATTTTATTTTAACCGTTTCCATATTTACAGTAATTTTAGATTTGCGAGATTATCTAACGTTTAACCATGAATTTAACCAATAATTACCAAGATATCATTCAATAATATTATATAATATTTTATACGGTAATATTTTATATGTGTCATATTTTGTTTTTACGTAGTTATGTATGGACATATTAATGTCTGCTAACGATATTCGTTTGTACGAAGCATAATATTTTCCATTTTTCTGTAGGGCGCCAAAGAAAGGACGCTAAAGATATCCGATTGTAAGTGTCGACGTCTTTGAAACGTTCTGCTAGAGGAAAATGCTCAATATATTACGAGTATGAACCAATATTTCAAACCCGAAAGAACTTGGGGTCAAAACTAGATTGGACACAATCTGTCCCCGGAGAGTACTCGACTGTACTTAGTCATATTGTTCAAAAACCTGCGTTGAAATGCTAATTGTCACTGGAGATGTCGAAGTACGGATATTGCTGGACCCTGGATGGATCTGACCGGGAATGGTTCAGCACTCCGTTGGATGATGTCCTACACAATGCCGAGAACATACAAATATGGCGGAACATCATAAAAGAAAAAATACAGTCAAAAGGAAACCACGACCACCTCGCGAAGAGGGACTTACTCGAGAAGGAGAAGAATAATGTTTTCAGACAATAGAAAATAGCTTCTGATTCTCTTGCATACTTTGAATAGGTCAATCGAATTGTTCGACCTGAGAATTAATTTATTATCTCCTAAAGTAAGTAGTACGTAGTTAGTATAGTTATAGTAAGTAGTTAGGAGACCCTAAAGTAATTGTTGTAATTGGCGGCCTTTTTATTTTCTTGATATTTATTAAATAAGATTAAGTACACAATTCGGAAAGTATTTTAAATCGGAAGAGTTTTAACGAAGAAGTGGACTTTTGAGATTAACGCCAAATATATTCAATATTCGGAAGAAGTATTATATTGACTTTTGTTAGATGTGAAGAAGAACACTGTCATCACAGAAATTACTGCACAGGCATGAGATATTCCAGACTCAATTTACGAGAACTTTACCGGGTCAAATAAGTTTTTAAACCATTACTAACCAGAATTATATCATCTTTTTGCATATTATCGCAATTTTTTGCTTGTTTGTAAGCTAAAACTCATTCCATTACCAGAATAATCAACATGAAGCTATGTCCCGAATTTATTCCCTTACCGATGATGGACCTGACGAATTAGCGAAATTGGCTAAGCCGATTTAATAAAAACATAACGAGCGAGAGTCCGCAAACAGAATAAAAATTGCAAGACATAAATTTTGACGATTAAGTGAAAACACGATTTTCCAATAAGGCTTTTCATCGTAATACAGCCACATACCTTTTCTACACAATAATGCTGATTGGGTTAAGTACATAACATCCATTTTGAATCAAGTCGCGCTCACATATAATCTACCGGGTGGCAACGAGGAAAGGCGGCGCAATAAGCGCGTTTATATGAAGGAGAAATTTTTTTACAATACTATATGTAACTAACTAGGTATTTTTATATAATAATTGAAAAACATTTTTTTGGAACGAAACATAGTGAAAAGTAAAATAAGTAATCTGTAGCCTAGAACAAATCAGGTTTTTTGAAATGAAAAGTTAAATTGTTTTAGAAATTATATTTCGAATTACTATAATGTATCTACGACTTTTTTCACGTCAAATTAGGAAAAGGAAAAGTTATTAGAATTTTCCTTTATATGGTGCTCTAGGGTATAAACTACTACAATACCAAATTTCATTAAAATTCGTCTAGCAGATTTTTTGTAATCGACGATCAAATTAACACACAGATAGACAAATATTCTAAAAACAGGTTTTCTGGCTTCTATTATCATTCTTTACGCCAAATCGGTCACTCTTTTTGAAATGTTTTCGATGTACCAAATTAACACTGTTACAAATGTATTACATAAATAGATTATAGAATAACTTTAAGATAAGTTCATTTAATATGTAATAATAAATGCAAAACTTTTCTCAATTCCCAATTTTCTTTTAATTACGATTTGATATTTTACATTTCCATTTCTAGAAAATACTTCTTCCGAACCGTAATCTGTCATCAAGATAAGTGTGAAATGCGTCATTTATTCGGACTGTTGTCGAGGAAAAACATTTTTTTTAGTTTTCTAAAAAATATTTTCCATCTGAGGCTGTGATGTAATTTGAGTGTTATATGCTAATGTACAATGCTGTAAATTTAATATGTTTTTTCATTACGAAATTATAGAAAAACATTTCATATCACGCAAAATTAATACTATTGTTGGAAAAAGTCTAATTAAGAAGATAAAAGAAGCAAAGTTATGTTGGTCTATCGTATATATGAACAAGTAAAAACTGATATAAAATATATTTACATGAAAATGTAACATTTTACATATAAATTGGAGAGGGCAAAGAAATTGTTGGATTAAATCGAGGAATATTTGGAAGATGAAGAATATATAAAAGCATTCAAGATAAGTGAAGAGAAATAAGAAAATTAAAAAAGAAGAATGTCTTTCCTTTTTGTCAACACGTTTTGGGGAAATTAGAAAGTTTAAATTGATTTATTTATTGCTTAGCAGCTCCAAGCCAAACTTATAGGTAGATCTAATGTGTTGGATATTGGTGCAAGTACCACAAATTATTTTAAAATATAATATCAACAATAATGAATAAGATAAAAAGTACACAGTGGTTTAAATTAATATCACATTAACTAATGATCGATTATTAACTGCCAAGTAACTCAATTTTCACAATTTTCACAAATTTTCACATTTCTCACAATTTTCACATTTCTCAATATAGTAATAATTATGGAAATATTGACGATATTTCTACTACTGTGATTTCGAATTTGTGGAAGAATAAGACATCCATATCTTATATAGTTACTTTATTAGTTAGTGTACACTATTCGTTATTATAAAAAAAGAATGGACAATTCAATTAAGTTATTATAAAAAA
Source organism: Druceiella hillmani (assembly GCA_039881145.1). Taxonomy (NCBI): domain Eukaryota; kingdom Metazoa; phylum Arthropoda; class Insecta; order Lepidoptera; family Hepialidae; genus Druceiella; species Druceiella hillmani. The sequence continues at coordinate 2,510,827 of JAYKKI010000040.1, read as the reverse complement.
AATTACCAACGTGTAGAGCGAGTGTTACGACTAAAGATCATGAAAATTTTCTTTACTGCACACGTAAAACAGTTTAAAGTTACAGAACAGCTTTGAATTATTTGGTAATAGTATAATAAAATCAATTACAGAAATTAAGATACTAAAGATGTATTCGGAAAAATAATTAGATTGTCAAAAATCAATATGTATGATATTACATTAATTATATGTGTATTTCTCCTTAAATCGTAGTATAAACCAAAGTAAATATTTTGTATTAACAATAATGGATATGTAGTCCTGAAACCACAAGAAATTAATGATCTTATCAAATAATGTAATATAATTGGAAAAAACTCAGCGATAATATTTAGAATAAACTAATTGTTTTTTATTGGCCCAAAGTAATTTAAATATCATTAGCATGAAAATAAAGCTTGACGTCGACAAAAAAAAGCATTCGAGATCGCGTATCGATTAGCGAGCCGCCAGCTCCGCGGCACCGAAATACCCTACAAAATTAACGATTTCAAATATTATTCCGCAGCACTCAGACAGAGGCGTGTTATCGGGAACTTAATTGAATTGTCCATTATTTGCATGAGAATGGGCGACCGGGGCTGGGGCGGGCGGCCCCAGTCAGTGTGTGCGGGCGGGGAAAAATGACGAACGAATGCCGATGTGATTGATATGTCACTCGGCACTGCCTTGGGCGGCGGGTGATGAACTACATTGTTACGGCTCTCTTTGTTGTGAGATGGAGAGGGATGCGGATTTTGATGGTCTGATTCGGGAGACGGGTTTCGTTTGTGTTCGTGGTGTGATAGCTCAATGGTTGGTTTCTTTTGTGGGCTACCATGGTAGAAAGAGAAGGCGGCGCCGTCTTATGAGGATAATGTAACGGTTGATTCTATTTTGACATCGAATCTTTTTGTACAATTGTGATGACATGATATTTGATTTCGGAATTCAGGAAAGTACGTATATTTATGCCAAAAAGTCTTAACTTCATCTTTAAACGTATTTAGTTCGCTAGCTGGTCTACATGTTTTAAGTGTAAATATTAATTCAATTAAATAAATTCTACCTGAAATGTATTGGAAAACAGCCATGAAGAAGTAATTTCCATAATATTGTTTTAATATTGATAACAAGTAGTTTTCCACCACGTAACGAGGTAAGGCAGAGCTGACTATCACCGGAGAAGAAACGTTTTCGAATGACGACCAAATGTCGGAAGACGCGAGTGGGATGACTCCTCCAAGTGAAGATCACTTGTCCAAAGGTTGCTGCTGATTGGAGATGGCACGGGATCAATATTGGTGAGAGTCTACCGGCGAGGCCTGTGTTAAAAAATGGACGTTTCTCGGATGAAGATGATTATTGGGCTGACATAGAAAACATTTTATTGCAAAATATTGTCCTTTAATGAAATTATAATTAAAAGAAATTTGTCTAAAAATTAATCTTAATAAAATCTGGCTTATTCACGTCAACAGGTCTGGTATAAATATGATGGAAGCAAGCGGTGCAATGCTAATGATGCAATAGTTACTATTTCCACCACACGTCAATTACAGAATAAATAAAAATGCGTGCTGTATATAATTGTTAAAATCTTTTAAACCGTCGTTTTAAAGAAATCATCATCGATAATTAAATAAGGTTTTATTTTTAATAACATTGTACCAAAAATATGGTGACATTAATAAACGTAAAACTTATAAAGTTTACTTTAACATTTTTACGTTAAACCTGCCTTTTATACGTTTAAATAAAAGGATATATACAAAATTTCACAAATATTTTTACCACAGAGCTTTCCCGCATTTTTATCTTAAACTAATAAATATTTTCCGAAATAATTATAAACCAAATATATTTTTAAAATTCTTAATAGTGTATGAGTTTACTTATCATCGTTATGACTCAATAATTTGAAGTTAACACGAGTCGAGTGGAAATATATCATTATATAACAATTTATTGATAATATTCAAGATCCTTAACTACGTATTACTTTATATTAATATATTTAACACTCTTAAAAAGATGTAAATATCTTATAATTACTTCAACTTACTTAGTCTAAAACTCTCCTATATAATTTTTAAAATAATATTACTCGTATAAAAGAATGTTAATAACCATCTAATCGTCCATTGCACCCATCTGCGTTGACATGCAATTTTAATAGTAAACAATTGCAAAATCCGCTTCTAATTCTTTATCTTCTTCATCTAAATGAAAAATTTACTTGCAACTACTACTCTTGCTGTAGATATATAGTTTTATCTTCACGATAATTTTTTTCAGAAAACTGCGTCTTTTCCGGAATAATCTTCGCAATTTTAAATATATATCTTAAGTGGTATTAATGAAATAACTGGTATTAAACTTTATATTATTTCTCATGAGATTATCCAAAAAGCATAATGACCAAGTCAAACCCTAACGCACAGGTTCATGGAACTATACTTAAGCCAACTGCGTCGAAACTTGTCCCCTCAAACCCATTACCTGCCCATTACAACTGACCCATTCACTGCGAATACCCTACACCGTTCTCGTGACGCTTAACCCTTTCTTTATTGTTACATTGTTCCCACCACATAGCTAACCCTTCCCCTGCTAGTCCACTTGAACGTTACAAATAAATGACAAGAATGTTGAGTACAGTCCGGTTGGAAATGTTACAGCAAATATAAATGTATTTGGGAACAAAGTTGTCGATTTAAGTTTGAAGGCAAAGAAAGTAAAATTGTATTTATTATATAATAGATACTAAAAAAAGTTGGCACACAGAAGAACAACATTTGTGGTTATTAAAAGTTTATTAAAAAAAGTTCCCGTGAGAGCCACTCAGACATGTACAAGTACAAATGTATTAAATTGAAAATAATATATTGAAAACATTCATATTCGTTGTTAGGATTTAATTTTATATATTATATAACATTACAATGAAAACAGAAATGTTGGCTGCAACATGCATAAGAAGTGAAACTTCTTTATGAATTATTATTTTGAAAGGAAATAAAACAAATTTTAGGATATGAACAAGGAAATATGATCGATTGAAAAATATATTAGTCTGCGGTGTACTAACACTAACGAAATATTTACGCTAATTGACTCAATATTATCAACAAAACAAAATTATGATTAAGATTTTGATTCCCCCTAGGCTTTATAATTTATAGAGAAAACATCGGCTTATCAATACTGAAAAATTTTACGATAATTGTTTTAATTTGATAAGACCTGAGACTTTGCAACAAGTTAGAATTACTTTAAGAATTTTTGAGGGTCTTGTAACTATTTATTGACATGTTGGGATCACCCGGGTCCTCGCGGTGCGCGGTCATGCACTCAATCCAACACACCACGGTGACGACATATATAAATATAATTTTTTAAATACGTAATACAAAGTTTTCTTCCATTTCTAACAAATTAAATTGTAAAAAAAATATTAAATTATTTCCAATTTATACATAAAAATATATGCCCACCTCGTTCCTAAGTATTTAGCACAGAAAAAAGATTGCATTATCTCAGGCGTGCGAATTCTACTCATCACCAAGCTATAGTTAGTACTTTAGAAAAAAAAATCTTAGATTTAAAATTATGTATATTCTCAGTATCGCAAGGAATATGATACCGTAAGCAACAAAAGTTAAATCTTTATGATATAATGAAAATATCTAAAATTTGGTCACCGCTGCCTTAGTGAAAAAGAAGCGAGAGCCTTTATAGCTAAACAGAGAATTGAAAATTTAATAACAGTAAAATCGTATTAATTAATAATTGAAATTAATTACGAGTGCGTTCTTACTTTTCCTAACCTTTTCTTTTTATAAACTAGACATAACAACACTAAGTTAGACCGAGTTAACGGCAAGAATTAATTTTGGAAGGTTTTCAATTCGAAAATTAAATACCAGCACTATTTTATATTTATTTTACACTTAACTGTACGGTTTAAACGAGTATATCCAGCGTTAACCCTCGCAACTATTTAAGAGAGTACAATAGTATTTTGTCTTGACTCCCTGCGCTGGGGACCGTAATTCCACCAAAAAACTCACTGTTGGCCATCGGCCAAGTACCTTAACGGGTTTCCACCTGAGTACCTTTTGCTTAGTTTACGTTCACGTTGTACTGCATATGTTACAGACATACATTATTATACATTATTTATACGCTAAATTTGCTATGTTTTAGTTGCGTAATGAAATCTCGTTTGCGAGTTTTATTTTTAGAAGTAAGGATATATAGCATATTTAATAAAATAAGTTTAATTCAATATATGATTTTGTGTTATTACTATTACTTATTGTGTTATTATTAAGTTTAAAACTACAATACAATCATATAATTTCAACTCAGCGTAAGGAACGGTAAATGTAGCCTAAGTTTTCATTAACTTACTTCATTTTGCAGAAAGATGAAAAACAGTAATCAATTCGGAAAAGTAGTGATGCTTTGTTAACCAGTGAGGCAACTTACACGAAACTTTCAATTTTATGCTCAACAAAACCGATGGCGAGCAGACGTAAGAACGAACAGCTATAGTTTATAAATAGTTCACCATACTATAAGATGTATTTATGGATTGAGTTCATATAAAACGGTTGTGCGTAAATATCTAGTGAAACAATAGAACAAAGCGACGATCCAGCATTCTTAAGTACCAAAGTTTAGAACAGTTTCTGAATAGCGAGCTGAATAGTTAAACTATTAACTAGTTACGCTCGAGACGTATTATAACACGATTTACATTAGTGAGTAAAGTTATCCATTTATCTTGAGTCAAGTTTCACAAGAAAAGTTTTCAAACAAGTGGTGTAGCTTGGGAATTTTCTATATCATAGAGAAAATGTGAATAATAAAAAAGGTTTTGATTTGGAAGAAGTCGGTTATGCTAACATGTGTACGCTAGTAAATTGGAGAGGAACGAAATATGGTGGATAAGATCAGGATTAGCTTGGCTTTCCCTAATTGAAATGTAAAAAAATGTATGATACCTGTTATGTCCAAGGCGATAAAGGGTCCATATACAGAAGATTGTATTCAATTTTTTAACATTTTGTTACCATAACAACGTCGACTACCTACAACACGTGACTTTCCATAAGCTTAGGTGGCTAATTATTGTAAAATGCTAAGGAAATCTAAAGCATCTTAGAGCAGATCATTGACTTACTGACTCAAAAAATTCAAGTAGTTCCCCATGAAACTGTAACTTTGAGTAAATGCCTTTGAAAATTAAGGATTATGATAATTTACAAAGGTTTATGGATTCTTTCTTCTAATTATAACATTAATTGAATATGATACAAATTACTATTTTGAGACATAATGCTTTCAGTTTTCTTGATCCTTTTCCTTTGAACATTAAACATCTAATTTGTATTTTACCTATTCAAGTTTACATGCTTCATACCGACTTTTTGCTGCTATTTTTATCTCTTGGCAACTATGTTGAACATATAGCTACTTGCTAGCCGACCTTGTGTGCTTCCAACCCCGGTCATCCCTCGGGACTTGTTTACGATCAAACGAAGCATATATCGAGTTATAAACAACGAGACAATCATCCCTCGTGTTGATATTGCTTGTGATAGAATTGAGTTTGCAGGGGCAGCCTGTTGAGTGGATGGCGTTTGTTGGCGTTTAGATGAATAGATGTATCGATGGGATCGTTGGGTGGAATAGGTTGTCATTTTTTATATATTTTAGACTGATCGGAAGGTATATACAAAAATATAAATTGTGATTCATGTTGCCGTATTTGTGCTTACAAGTTATTTTTAAGGTTCGTGTATCGTATTCCGTCCTTCATTAAGATGGAGAAGGTATGATACTCAAGCAGTTTCATCTGTACCTGCAAACACATTATTTTATTAAAGTACGTAAATTTTAATATTTATATCAACATAGAGAAACAACGTTTTCAATGGTTCCGTAAACAAATGGCAAAGATGAAACCCTTATAATTTCGTTATGTTTAGGTTTATCCGCTTGGTTTCTTTCGGATTGTGATGAAATTTAACGATTGTGGGATTTTTTTTAAATCGCGTCAAGGGCTCTTTCTAACTTTTGAACTGTTCCTAAAAAAATGGAGTAGTGCATTTATAAGTCCATCGGTGAGATTCAGTAACACCTAAGGACCTTTCATTAATCATTACCATGGACGTCAATGTGAAATTGTAGAAACTTCTTATGGTTATTTACCACAAATTTAATCATTAAATTGGTGCTTACCAAATTGTACACTATATTATGGGTTTAACTAATAATACTACAGTGTACTTATAAGAACACTGCAACATACTTTCATTCCGAAAAAAGTTACAGTTCCTCACGGAACAAAATATAGTTTTCTTAAGGCAGCATCTAGATGGCGCTGCTGTTTCTGCTTCTAAGTAAGTAACTTCTTCATTAAGTCATCAATTACATGCTATTAGCTTTACATTATGGTATTTTAATAATTTAAAAATTACCACCTATGGAATATTAAATTAGGTCATAGGTCGATATTTCCCCGGACGCATGTGCAGTTAACAGCTAATTTTTACATAATTAAACAGATAACGCCAATAAACGTCTACAAACTGTTTTTCATTCATAATCGTACTTATAGTGGTCAAGCATTTTAATATTTTGGGAAATGGGATAATTCTGCTTCACTTTTAGTATAAGACGATGGTATTTAAAGCATTTACAGCTTCGTAGCAGCAGGAAGGGTATTTTTCGATATTAGTAATGAGTATAACATTTTTTCATTTAATCAGCAGAATGAAAAATTTTATGAGAGAAATATTTCTTCTAAGTTGCAAAGAGTTAATTTCAACTCAGCATATATTTTACAATCTAGTTGTAATTGATTTTGAAAAAACCTAACTTGATAAAAAAGTAGGATAATTTACAACCATTCAGAAATGAGTTTTTCTGTCCAGTAGTCGGGAAATTTGCTATTTGGGCGTTTGTTGTCCTCGCCAAACACTAGACCTGACTATTCTTGAAACATTATCTTTTTCGATTTTAATAAAAACTAAAGATAAAATTCAATACGATTTTTCCACAATATGAAATCGGATATTAGATTTGTGCAATTATTATTAAGAAATAAGAAGTATAAAAATACGCGTGGTATTATTCTTACTTAAAACGAATTGACACGACATAATTTTCTTTTCTATAGTAGATTAAGATTAATAGTGCAGATGCTCTTCTCACCATGAGGGATGCATTCCCTCTCTCCAACGCGTAAACCGAACAATATCTGCTACAGTGCAGTAGTAATTGTATTATTTTCTCACTGCGTGTGCACTTACATTAGCCGATGACCTGTCTGATTACACACAGAGAAATAATCTTGAGATTTGGAGAATCTAATTTTTATACCACGAATATTGCTTTTTTCTCGGTACCACGATTTCAGGATTCCATGTGATCTTAAGAATAGATGCAGATATAACTCCATTGATCCTTTAAAATATGGAACTTTCTACTGTTTAATTTCGAAATTTAACGTATTACGTCGAAATTTAACGTATTCACGTAAATAAGCTCAGATATTTATAAAATTTTCAAACGATATATATACTAGAATACACTCAATTGCCAATATATTTAAAGTTTTTCATGATTTACTTAAGAGCTTAAATATCTATATTAAGATATTAAGCTATTAAGATTGTAGAATGGTACGAACAATATTTATAAAAAATAACGTAAATATGCGTCTTTAATTTAGAAAATGATTCTTTGGTATGAAAATCTACTTCCATTAATTTTTACGTTGTAAAACCATATGTTGAGGTCTCTTCATAGTCAGAGATAATATTTTTACATTCATTATCACGTTGCGACTATTAAAGTAGATCACGTATTGAATTTTGCTCTAACACTTTGTTATACTCGGTCTTGTGAATAGAGTTTTTAGATCGATCACATGAAGCTTTAACATCATTAACACTGTGATGGATAATAATCTTCTCAATATTGAATTTATGCGTTAAATACAATAATTCAATACTGAGAGATTATTACCTCTCATAGTAGTAATGATGAAAACGTTAATGACAAATTAGTTCGCTTACAATTAGCATTGAATATACGTGGAAAATACGCACAAATTCAATACTGACGGATTATTACCTCTCATAGTGGTAATGAGTTTAATATTAATGACAGATTAATTCCCTCAGTATTGAAATAATTTTGCGCTATTGGATTTATTTATCACATTTCGTAAATAGGAATAGGATGAAATTAATTCATTTATATTCTGAGTAAGTAACATGGTACCAAAGATACAAGGAAAATGTATATTTTATGATTTTAGAGTACCTCAGAAGGTAAAATACGGAAGCCTGATAGGACCATGCACATGTTCGTCCATCTATCTGACTGCCTTAGCCGTTGTTCTCAGAAACCGTTTGATGTAGAGACTTTAATTGTTAAATATTAACCAGCATATTGTAGCGCTTCACATGAACGAGCATATCAACGGATATATGTCTCAATGGGTAACAATAAAAAATATTAATATGTAAATTTTAGAGTGGATAAATAATGGATTAATTTTTTTTATTCCGTTTATTGTTTAGGATAATATATTATTTTTTTAAGGAATTTATGTAAGATAATTCAAGAGTTATTGTTGAGAAGGTTCACAAAACTTGCTTCCCCATATATAAATTGCTAAAGTCAACTTATATTAAAAAAATATAACATTATTTGAAGTTTACTGGAAAACCATAGCGCCGTTCTAAATCTCTTTTTACTTATAATTTATAATACTTTTTAATTATAATTTATAATACTTTTTAGTTATAATTTATAATTAATATATTGCCCACTATGTCTTTCGTAAAACAGTGCACATTTAAAAATGATAAGATTTAGGATAATCGCTATAATTACAACTTTCGTGAAGGTTTCTAAAAACTCTGTTCTTTCATAACTTCAGGTTCAGTAGTCTTTGAACCAGGAGAGGGAGATAGATAATACCTACAATTATGGAAAAACATTTAACATTTTTGTAAAACTAATAACTTTTTTCAAATATCTAATTTTTCTCCATTAAAATTTCCAGTTCGATAAAAAATAACGTAAATATGCGTCTTTAATTTTAATTGATGTCTTTTTAATTATGTCTACTAAATTATATGAAAGTTAAACTGCCTTATTGATGCAAATTTCAAGTTTGTACGTTAAACGGTTTCTGAGTAAAACGGCTGTGATAAACGGACAGACCGACAAGTGAGTGATCTTATAAGGATTCGGGTTTTTCTTTTGATATACCGAACCTATAAAACGTTATAACTATCGTTATGTTCTTATAATTACAAATAACGAGCGCAAATCGAGGTAAATATTATTTCGCTGTTTGTAATATTAGCCGATTTTGAAACTATTAGTAATTATTACAGCTTTACTCAATTTAAATCTAGATCTAAATCTATTACGATAAGGAAAAGCTATGCACATTTCATAGTTGCATCAGTATATAAATAAATTCATTAGAGCGATCGCATTGAAATTTTAAAATTCCTGTACTATAACATCCGTAGACCAGGTCTTTTAATCTAAACCACGTGTAAGATTGACTAATGAATGAGGTTCTTAGTGGAAATTGCGTCGAAGATGTGGCCATTGTTAGAAGTTAAGTGTGAGGGGTTTGGAGCAGAGACGTAAGTGGATTTGAGGGTAGTTGATTGGGGAGGGCGTGAGCACGGTGATGCGTTTATGCGTTGCTGTTGTTATTAACATGATTAGGTTGAATGTTAATTTAAAAGTGATGCTACTGGAAAACCAAGCTAATGTTAAAGAGAGAAAAATGTAACAGTTATTTCGTTTATTCAAAAATGATTTAATTTAAAGATGCATGCAAATAAATAGGCTTCGTTGATTTATTTTAAATAATGTACTTGTTACGTATTTTATTTCATAAAATTTCTTTTGAACACGCTACTTCCCACTTAATTTTGATTTACAACTAAATGAAACTACGTGATGTAGTATTGTTTCTACTATATTTAAATTCTTAACCACGGCCTATGTTTCATTGTATGGCAACATCTTCAGGTAGGCAATTTGTAAAGATTGACAAGAATTTTTACAAATTACCTACCTGAAGATGTTGTCATACAACGAAACATAGGTCGTGGTTAAGAAGTTAAATGAAGTAGAAATGATACTACACCACGTAGTTTCATTTAGTTTTGAATAAAAATTAAGTGATAGTGCATTTCTACAACATTAACGTCAAATATGTTCAAAGCTATTTTTAACTTTCAAGTGATCACGTGAATATTAATGAAGGTCTAATTTTGTATTACCTATTAGTTGTAATTTAACATAATTTTAACAAAGTTTGTTAAAATTCCTTACTTCTTTACCGATTTTAAATATAAACCAGCAATACTTAGGATCGCCTTTTTACCACGAAAACGAATGAAGTGAGTAAAAAAACAAATCATATTACATTAATTCTCTTTGTTTAATATTTGAGTGAGCAGGAGTTCAGGCGTTCGATTCGGGAAACCATATCATTTATTATACCTTATCTGGAGAATATGGAGACAAGTAGACTTTGCACAGTATATTACTTGGTTCTGCTATTCTAAAAGAGTGAATTTCTTTAAAAACAATCGTTAAAAATGGTGATTTGGACTCTGTGTTCTACGATCTTTTTAAAGTTCCAAATACTCAATAAGGATAAATAAATTGGGTAATGTACATATAATACCTTTTTTTAGGAAAGGTTAGAAAAAAGGCACAGGGCAGGAAAGGGAAAGAATAACGGTAAATGGACACAAATAAAGACAGAATATAAGTATTTGGAGAAAAACTTTGATAAAGATAAGGTCAAAATATATCATGATTTTGATCGAAGTTCACTTTAGTAGCATAAATTTGGACGAGTACTCAAAGAAGGACGTTATAAAGTCCATTATAAGAATATGTGGAAATGTGTGTTAAACAAGTATTTAAAATTGTAACACCATTTAAAAATATCACATCCCAAAATATGTGAAAATGTGTGTTAAACAAGTATTTAAAATTGTAACACCATCCAAAAATATCACATCCCAAAATATGTGGAAATATGTGTTAAACAAGTATTTAAAATTGTAACACCATTTAAAAATATTACATCCCAAAATATGTCGAAATGTGTGTTAAACTAGTTTTTAAAATTGTAATACTATCAAAAAATATAACATCCCAAAATATGTGGAAATGTGTGTTAAACAAGTTTTTAAAATTGTAATACTATCAAAAAATATCACATTACAAAATATGTGGAAATGTGTGTTAAACAAGTATTTAAAATTGTAACACCATCCAAAAATATCACATCCCAAAATATGTGGAAATATGTGTTAAAAAAGTATTTAAAATTTAACACCTTCCAAAAATATCACATCCCCAAGTTTCTAAGCATATTTTTAAAGCATATTATATAAAATTATTCATAATATATTCCTCGACCAATACGTGCATGAATGCAAAAAAAAAACTATTTCAATTTCAAGATATATAATTTTCATCTTGACACACGGTTTGGGGAAAAAGCTAAATAATGATTTACTGTATCCTCAAAAATTTGTCTAATTAAACACAGTTCCCTTAAAAACTTATCTAATTAAATATAAACCTTATAGTGATTCAAAATCTGATCAAGATGAAATATTTTTTGGGGTCGGTAAATCAATTAATGAATATTATAACAATGAAACAAATTTTCCGAAATAGTTTATAAATATTTGTCGTTAGGTAGATCATTATTAATATAGGTAACTTATCACTAAACAATAATGTAATTATTAAATAGTAAATTATATCATATGGATTGTATTTCTATGTTATTAACTGATAGTAAAATTGTAATAATGAAAATTTATTTTACATAATGAATGATATTTTATGAAATTTTCAATAGTACATACACTTTTGAAAATACTTATGATTGTATCGAGATATATAGATAAAAACATAAATTTTCTGAATTGTGCCTAGTTACAATAGGGTTACGTACGATGTAATCTCTTCAAAAACTCTGTAACATTGAACATTACATTAACAAATTAAAATATTTAATATTAGCTGTGCTGGCGCGAATTAAAAAGAATTTATTTAAAAGTATAAGAAAATTTATTAGCAACTTTTTATGTTTTTTTTTTCTCTAAGAACTCTACCAGCATAAAGTTTACTGAAAACGCCAATAGACGGCGTTGGCAGTACCATATCATAATATATGTATGAGAACTTTAGTAAAAACGCTAACAGATAGCGGTTGGCAGCATCAACGTTGTAAAATTCACCAAATCAATGTTTTTTTTAATATCTGTAATATCCAGAAAAAAATAAATATCTTATATCCTATATATTGCTCGAGAGTATAACATGTTATTGAACTATATTTCGTCGAAATCCATGCATTAGATTTTGCGTGATGGAAGAACAAATTAACACACAGACAAACAAAAATTCTAAAAACAGATTTTCTTGCTTCTAATATCATTCTGTATGTTAAATTCATCAATATAAAATATTTTTACACAATTTACTCTTATAAAATTTTATTAAACGTGTAGATTTTTTTTCATAATAACTATAAATCTCTATTTCCCGGTGGGTTTATGGATATTATTGTCTCCTCCCATAACGATTCAGTTACGTTCCTCCACCTCCCCTTCACCCATCGTTTAGCGGAGTGTCATCAAGTTATACAATAACGGCTTCATTATTACGTTTACGATCCGTCGCTTTTACGATTATGGTCATATTTTGCATCGTTTCGAACGTAAATGTCGAAGCAGAATTCTTCAAACATTGTCTTTATAACGATCTTGGAATATTGTTCTATAAAATATTTTGCTTAATAGCCAATAAAAGTGACTTAATATCTTAATTTGCTTTTCGCTTAGAATTTAACGTGTTTAATTACAGGTGGTTGAGCACCAGAGCGCTGCACGTGACAGGGGTGTATTTTCATTTATTTTTACTTTTTTATGACAGAGAATTGAATAGGCTTACCCATTATCCCCCCCTTATATCATATTGTAAAGATAAATTTTACGTGAGGGATTAAGGAAAAAAGGTTTCATCGTACCAATGATACGTACCAGATATATTTACTTCGAAAATGATATTTTAATTTTCCCATCTGAACTCCAGGCTGACTTTAGCATCTGTTATTATAAATTCAGAAATAGTTCTGAAGTCATATTATTGCAGTTATAAGATGTTGATAGACAAACCAAATGATAGTTATAAGTGATATTTTTCTGCCAAATACACCATTTTTTAGGATTATATCTTCACATAATATACTAAATTAAGGGACAATGATATTTTTATTTTGTTTCTCTAGTCTCCACATGTATTTACATCTAGGTATCACGTCCAGAGGTAAATAAATGAGGGGTTCACATTCATGTGAATTCAAAATTCCAAAATGAACATTTTCAAGCAGAAAACCAAAAATATTTAATATATTATACAAAAAAGCTATCTTATTTTCCACCCGATGGGCTGTTTTAGAATATTAACTGAATTTACATAATTAGCCAACTTAAAATTCTGTCTTATATTCGAAATAACATAATTTAAATTCAACCCAAGCTTTCTCCGGTCAAACCCCTCATTTAAGTAACTCGATACTTTACAAATTTTGCCAGAAAACAATCGACCAAGATCCGATGGAGTTGAAGAATATGAACAGTAAACAACATCGACCAGTTACAAGACACAAACGCGGGTGTTCGTTATAAATCGCACAATAAATGAAACAAAAGTTAAAGTTGAACCTAAATTAATTTGGGCGCCATTTTGTGGAAGAGGCTTTAACCGTAAATGTGACGTCGACATACCGTTGAACAGTTGAATGAATTAAATTAAAATAAAACGCTCTGTGGGAGGCTGTGAGCACATCACATATATTTATATATTTGCAAACAGGTGCGATAATTTGGGCGAGGTTAGCCTTTTACTGTTTGCTTTATGTTAATTCGCACTAATTTAAAATAAATTAGTGTGGACTTACATATGTGGTCATATATGGTAGATAATAGTGTTGATCTCTTTGTGTGACCAAGGATTCAAATAGTGTTCGTAATTTCTGGGACTTCATGAAACAAAGGAAACTCCATTAGGGAAGTAATGTTATGTCCGTTTGTCAGTGCCACCTAATTTAAAAATGACGTAAGTGCTAGAGAAATGATTGTTATTGGGATTATATCTATGAAATTAGTTTGCATGTTAAGGAAAAATTAGAAAATTTATAAGTTTTAATGGAAATTTGTAATTTATGTTGCCACATTTGTTGTAAATAAAACAGTTTCCATCACACCAAGTTAAGTCTTAACGATGCACTTTGCCATATTAATTTTAAAAAGAACTTGATCTAACGATAGTGGTAATGAGATTAACATTTTCGACATAAAATATAACAATTAAAAAAGTTTTGGAAAAAAAACTAGCATTCGTTCATAAAGTTAATTATATACGAAAAGTACAAAGTACTTCTATTAGCGATTGCTATTCTGATAGATTTCTACAAAATAAAAATGAAGTAATTAAAAAAAACAAATCTTCATTAAAAGTAGCGAGTGAATCAGCATAATCAATCCGCGATACTTTAATTGATATCAAATTGATGTAATCAACGAATAGAACGAGCACAACTAAAAGAACAATAGACCTGGAAACGGAAAGGGATTTTTATACTCATTAAACATAACAACTCTATAATCAACAAATCAACTAGTAACAGGTAATATGCAGTGCAAGAATACTGTAATCAACAGGTACGGCATAGAATAAATGACTCGACAAAAAGGACAATAGGTTTTTCATTGCATTTAGTTTGTATAAAATTGTATGATAAAATGAATTGAATACAATTTTCTCATTAGACAATTTAATCGACTCCATTTGTACATTTACTATCTACGACTCACAGCTACTTTGCTCTTAGTTTGACTTTCCTCTTGTTAAAAAGGGAAAAAATTATTGTGTAATGAAAAATTATTTGTTAGATTAAGACAGCATTATCCACTTACTACATACATACATAATTACATTTAAATATATATACATATATACACACACTCACACATACGTTCACGTTCTTATTCAGAGATGAATATATCCTATATTCATCTTAATATAATAAATTTCACGTAAATAGATGAGAAGTGAAAGTAAATAAAAAAATAAACAAAATAAGCTTACTTTTAAACTTATAACTTTATGTTCATAATGGCGTTATATCTACAAGTTAGGAACTGGTAATTAAGCAAAAGTGACGTTGAATGTAGGTCAAGCACCAAGAGACACATGGAATACAAGTTTTAAACCAAAAGTGACATAGAATGTAAGTTAAGCACCAAAAGTATCATAGAATGTAATTTAAGAATCAAAAGTGATATAGAATGAAAATTAAACACCAAGAATGACATATGATATAAGTTAGGAAGCAAAAGTGGCGTAGAATGTAAGTCAAGGACCAATAGTGGCATAGAATGTAAGTTATAATCCAAAAGTGATATGGAATGTAATTTAAGAAACAAAAGTGATATAATATGCGAATTAAACACCAAGAATGACATAGAATGTAAGGTAAGAACCAAAAATGACGTAGAATGTAAGTTAAAGACCAAAGTGACGTGGATTGTAAGTCAAGCACTAAGATTATATAGAATTTAATTAGTCATTAAGAGTGACTTAGAATGTAAGACGAAGGGTTATAGAGATATATAAGAGTATCATAAAACAGCAAAAGTAATGTTTTTCCTTAGAATTCCGTACTTCAAAAGCTTCAAATGTAATGTCGATAGCGAAACTTCTTTAATAATATATTGTGTGTTCCTGTTGTAATATTAGATCATTAGCTAAATTTGAAATATTAAGTTATTATTAATTTTATAACATGTATAATATAAGCTTCAGAATAAAAAGAATAACATGTTTTATATTTTTTATGACATTTTCGAAATATTTTAGAAACAAATCATGTTTATTATGCAACGATAGTTGCATTTCGAAACAAAACAAGCATATAATAATGGAATCGTTATTCCAAAAAATGTCTAATTATATATTACTTCATATTAGCTTTAATGTAGATATACAATTCTAATTCTTCACATCTCGTTTATTTAGCTATTTTAAAAAATTTATTATGTATCAAGTATACGTATAAAAACAATTATCTCGTGCTGTGATCGTGACTTAATTGATTATGTTAGAGTAAAATAATGAACTATCCAATTAAGTAAATATGACTGTAAAACTCACTAGAGTTTGTAGGCATAAATAACTAGAACATTGAGAAAACGAAAAACTCTGGAGTTTTCATCCTTTCTATCTTATTATAATTACTGTTTATTTAAATTCATAAGTTTTCTAAAAAGAGATCAGCTAAAAGTTTTGTTCTTATTTTCGTTCTAAGTTTCGATTTCATCTATATTAAAGTTGCATAGGACGTAAGCCTAGAATTAATTTCTAAGCCGCTAAATAGTACGCTTCTAACGCTTAGACGTGAGTTTGTATTGTACTTCCTGCATAAGAATCAAGGATATTTACACTGTGTGAATAGATAGACCGGGATACGAACCCCGAGTTCTTGTTCCAACCGAACGCCAAAGCATGCAAAAACCTTCTTTTATTGTAAATTTGCATGAAAAGTGGAAGATTTAATTTAAATACAATAAGGGCATGCAAAGTTACGTTTGAATCCTATTTTTCAGCGAAACTTTTTACCTAGGACGCTAGGATCGTTCTTTTTGTACTCTTCCTTAGGGTCTATAATCATGGTCTTAAGTAAGAAGATTTTCACAAAGGATTCATCGACAAATTGAGACGTAAAGATTGTATCAAATGGAGTCTGTTTTGAAAACGAAATTTTTAAAACATCTGAATAGTTTCATTAATATACATTGGTGGAATAATCTTCTTTAATAAATAAATGTATTTATCTCATTTACAAAAAACAGTCCTTCACAAATATCCCTCTAATAATTGTATTACTTTTTTAATAAAAATTAATGATTACTCATTTATATTTCAAACAGTATTTTTATCTAAACTATCAACATCACGTACATAAATGATGTAATGGTATAATTTTCACAGTGGCAAAAGATTACGTTTTTTCATTACAAAAAATATATTCTACAGTAAAAGTTATAACCAGTATTAGAATATTTTATTGTCAACTATAAAATTACCTTTTAATGATTATATCATTTTAACTCTATTCGAGCATTTTTTCTTAAATTTTACCTGAAACTAAAACTGTCATCGAGAATAGTTTATCCACAAAATTATTTTCATATGATGTAATTATTCAAATAGATAACTCATTTATTAAAACTATTTGTAATCAAATAGGAATAAATATATTTATTACGTGCTCATTGTCATATTGGTTAATACAGATGATAAACAGATGAGTTAAAATTATTGTTATTGTCAGATGGTTTTATTACATGCTGCATATATCTTATCACAAGATTGTGAGTTTCAGGTTTCCCTGATCTGATTTTTGCAGTTAAATGTCACTTGTTACTTAAAAAATCTTGATGCAACTTTAAAAAAAGTAACATAACTGGATAATTTATATTTTTACGATTGTAAAGCACGTGTGTGTGTAAAAAGGAAATATTTATATTCTATCTTAGATTAAAAACTAAAAATATAAGGTACTTTTAATAAACACAAAATAGTTTACAAAAATATTTAAACTATTCAACAGGACATTGACAATTCGAAAAAATATTAAATAAGCTTTGTAAAAGCTTATTCGCCTTTTATAAATCAGACGTTCTAATCTTTTTGGAATCCCATAGTAGTAAAAATATATTGCATCATATTGTATGTTCTGGATCGCAAGTTATCCCTTTGCGTCAACAAAAATATAAAAGTATTCTAAATTATTCTTTAAATAAGCTTTATCACCATTTAGCACCATAAATATGTATTACTATCAACAGCCTGTCTTGGTGCACTACTGCACATAGGCCTCTCCCAATGGACAATATCATTGGAGGTGTATCCATAATCGTAGCTAGCGTAGTTCACCTAGCAATGGTGCGGCTTCCGGTTCGGATTCCGCATTATCAACATCACTCGATTCGATGAGTGGCCGAAAGTCGAATCCTTTGGTGCACTGCGCTTTCAAAAGCCGTAAGCTTGTGTTCTATCAAATACACCACGTCGGCGACTCTTACAAATCAAGCATCCAAAATTTCATGAAATATTCGGACACACCTTTGCTATATGTTTCAGGTCAACATTGTTCTAGGTAGTAAAGAAAGCAATAAACTCGTCTATCTACGTTAATAAGTACATGTGTACTTTATACTTGGAATATAATAGTTATTAGTTATATTAGTAATTTTTTTACTAAAGATTTTACTGAAACAAAGTTTTTCTTATTATAATGAAAAATTATGGATAGAAAATTAAGCCATTTGGCGGTATACCGCGTTATAGGGCGAATTAATTAAATTAATTCGCCCTATAACAGTCGAAAAAGCTGAAAATCCAAAAAAAATATCTTATATTATTTCTTCTTGTTTTCCTTTAACGAAAGAAACACTAAAAATGATATGCAAATATGTAACTACAATCACCGTCCGTCATTGCAACGACCATTCCACTCCTCAGACACCCGTGTTCGTGGTCGCGCCAGTCTCCGACACAAAGGAGATTCAATTATAGCGGATTACACCCGATGGTCTTCGCGATTACGAGATATAACAATTATCCGGCTTATCCGGATAATGTGCCCGTCGTCTTCTCGGAGACTGGCCGCGACGCCGGCGAGTCTAGCCGGCGGGGTAATGAGGTTATGGAAATATATTTCCCAAAAGTAACATTAAGATGGAGTCGAAGGATGACTGGCTCGAGGCTCGCGGGACCCAGTTAATTAAGCCGTGGTCGTGCAAACGAGATGTTTAAAATATAAAAGAACCAGGTCGCGTTTTCGAATACAAATTTTACATTGCTGTATTTCAATATATTTGATATATATATATATATATATATATATATATATATATATTTATACTTGTATATATTTATATAAAAAATATGTATGTCCCATTTTCATTACCTATAACGGAATTATATGAAAATTTTGGAAAAGGTGGATAACATTGAAATCCCCATTTATATCACAAATACGAAAGTTACTTTGTATTGTGTCTAATAACTCCGCAACAAAGTAACCAACGACTTCCAAACTTAGCATGTTTAACCTAAATATTCAGTAATATAAATGCGAAAGTGTGTCCTTCTTTCAAGTCGCATCTGGATAACCGGAGTGATTTTTTGCACACTGATAGTTAGTGGATCAGGAAATCTTATTTGGACTAGTGCTATAAATGAAAAAGTGAGTTTATTTATCCTTCTTTCACATTGCAATAGGGTAAAGAATCGAAGTAATTTTATGCACACATATAGTGGACCAAGAAATCTTATTCTAACTAGTAGTATAAATGCAAAAGTGAGTTTATTTATCCTTCTTTCACGCTGCAACAGCGTATACAATCAAAGTGCTTTTTTACACACAGATATTTATTGAACCGCAAAATGTTATTCTAATAGTACAAGTGCAAAAGTGAGTTTGTTTATCCTTCTTTCACGTTGCAACAGCGTACACAATCGAAGTGTTCTTTTACACACAGATATTTAGTGAACCGCAAAATGTTATTCTAATAGTACAAATGCAAAAGTGAGTTTGTTTATCCTTCTTTCACGTTGCAACAGCGTACACAATCGAAGTGTTTTTTTACACACAGATATTTAGTGAACCGCAAAATGTTATTCTAATAGTACAAATGCAAAAGTGAGTTTATTTATCCTTCTTTCACGTTGCAACTGCGTATACAATCAAAGTGCTTTTTTACACACAGATATTTAGTGAACTGCAAAATGTTATTCTAATAGTACAAATGCAAAAGTGAGTTTGTTTATCCTTCTTTCACGTTGCAACAGCGTATAACATCGAAGTGCTTTTTTACACACAGATATTTAGTGAATCGCAAAATGTTATTCTAATAGTACAAATGCAAAAGTGAGTTTATTTATCCTTCTTTCACATTGCAACGGAGCAACAGACCGGCGTGATTTTTTTATACAAAGTAATTACATAAGTTACTCTTTACCTCGAGAAATCTTATTCCTTCGAGAAAATTCTTATTAAACACACAGCACATTGTTTAGGCCCAGTTTATCGTTAGAAACAACATGCATGATTTTTAACTCTGGAAATAACTTATTTACTCTATAATTAAATTTGGTGTTTCTTACTTAATTATAAATATACAGTAATATAAAATGTCAACAGAAGGTGGTACTTAAAAGTCTGGAAAAAATTGTCATGAAAGAAACGGTGTATAGACCCAGTATAATATTCAAAATAATATGGATACTTTTTAGCTATGAAAATAACATAATTATTCTGCAATGAAACTCGGTGTTTTTTACTTAATAATAAACGTACAGTAATGCAACATGTCTCTAGATGATGATGCTTAAACGTGTGGACAGATTTTCATGAAATATTGTATAGACCTAGTACATCATTCAAAATAACATGTATCCTTTTTAACTCTGTAAATAACATAATCACTTGACAATGAAAATCTGGGCTTTTTTTATTTAATAATAAATGTACAATAATGCAACATGTCAATAGATAGTGGTGCTTAAAAGTCTGAACAGATTTTCATGAAATGTTGTGTAAACCTGGTTTAACTTTCGAAATAACATGATGTATGCTTTTAACTCCGGAAATAACAATTACCCTAGAATAAAAGTCAGTATTTGTTTAATGATTAACAAACATACAGTAATACAACAGGTCAACAGATGGTGGTGTTTAAACGTTTGCATAGAATGTGAAACTTGGTACGGGCATATTTCATCATTTGAAATAACATGTAGGATTTTGAAAATAGAAAAATTCTTTAAGGGCGAAACTCGATGTTTTTTACTCATAAACTTACACGTTACTCGATAGCATAAAATCTGCCTTAAAAAGGTTGTAAAATATTTCTTTGAATAAATAGTCTTATTTTCAAACGTTATGTATGATATTATCTATATGATTATAAAAAAAAATAAATTAGCAGAAGAACAGAATAAAAAATATAATTTAATTTGGAAATACGAATAGAACTCAAACTCGTGAGTATTCGTCGGACGAATAATCGTGTGTATACAACGGAATACTCGTGAGTATTCCGTTTACATCTGATATATTACACAGTATTAGGCACACAGTATTTCCTTTAAACTGAGTATTTACAAATACTAATATTATTTTTTACCATATAAAATACTGCCTGTACTAGGCAGTATAGGCATATGAGGCTATCTTCCACATGCATAACAATATCATTAATTTCTCAAAAATACTTTGATTTCATTAATCATCAATTTTTTCTATTTTAATCTTCACCCTTTTAGTCCCTTTAGTTGATGTTTAATTACAGGATATTATAAATATTCGAGCCGAATTACACCTTTACTAAGTAACAGAGTTTTTGAAACAAACCGCATAACGAAACGAGTCTGAAAATGGCAAGTATGATAGTCCACCAAATCGTTGTTTTTCAGTGAAAAATAAATTAAACAAGTAGCGACAAAAAAAGAACTTTTTATCTTATTTCAATTAGAAACTAAAGCCTTTGGAGATATTAACGGACAGACAGTGTTTATAAAACATAACCGTTTCGCTCAGACCCTTTGGATACAGAATTCTAAAGATGATGTATTGGTTTTTTTTCTTATCGCGGTATTTCCCATTAAGGCGAAATAAATATTTTATTTTTTACATATGAAAACGACTGTATTAAATTTGGTCCAAATAAAAGTCTGTGTTTTTCTCTGTATCTTATAATTTTTCCACTATGTTCATGAACGAGCCATTAATCTTGTGTGCCATTTTTATAAAATTATATCAGGTTTATAAAATGATATATACTAGAAACAACATTATTTGTGTTTTCTACCGTTTTGTTTATCTTTTACATACTCTGTCTTTATATCATTTTTCTCTCCTTTTCTTTAAATAAATGTTATTACAAGAGCTGGAGAGAAATATGTGCATAATCAGATCAGATAAACGCTTACGGTTGGTAATAAATGTAAGATAAGACTGTTAAATTCAGTTCAGTGAGTATTATACGTGTTTATATTACGTTAAAGAGACGCTGACATCCAAATCATAGAAAGGATTACGTGTTTGGCTTTTAAAATATACGTATATTTATCAATTTCATCTTTGTTCATTTGTTCATTTATCCTCAAGCCACATTTGGAAAAATTATCTATATCAGTGTTTAAGTATCATAAGCAGTCTCTTCCATTCAACAAAACCGTTAGATGTTAATATCAATCGTGTGCTACTAAGAAACTCTATAATCGCATTTCTAGAGTTGTCAATGGAGCAGAAAAAAATGTTAAGATTGGCCGCCTCTCGCAATGCCGCATCAATCGACGTAAATGCGTGAAAAATAGATGAGTGCTACGGAATTACGTGCGTGCTCTAGGCGGATGAAATAAGCTATGGCATCCACTCACGCAACAATTAGGGGTGTAAAGCAATAGAGGTGTGATCATTGCAATTATCTAATATTAAAAAAGTGTATTATCAAAAGTAATTTCCGCCGGAGTTGTAGGGAATTACATCCGACCATATCCATTATAAAGTGCGAAGGAAAACAAAAATTTTTACATAACAATCTATTAAACTTTTTGATATTTTCTCCAATATGAGTAATTAAGTTACTTCATGCGGAGATGAGATGATAGCATTGGTTTAAAGGAAATTGTAGGCTAGAGAGGTATACAAAGTCACAATATCCTCATTACCATGAAAATCTTGGAAACCGCTTGAGAAATATTATTACCCCGTAGAGCTTCTGATAGATTTCGATGACGTGATTGTGAAATTTCGGATAGTCGTCCATAATTACATCTAGAATCCATAGGAAAGGTACCATTTCCATTTAAATTGTGCACCAAGATTACACGTAGGGAGAACACGTCATCATTGTGAATTTGGTTACATTAATAGGTAGCTTAGACTATAAATACTTAGAATTAAATGAAACTATGTGATGTAGTATTATTTCTACTTTCTTTCTAATAGCAGATTCTTTCTAATAGATCTTTGCTAATAGTCCACCTGAAGATGTTGTAATACAACGAAACCTAGGTCGTGGTAAAGAACTTAAAGAAAGTAGAAATAATACTACATCGCGTAGTTTCATTTAATTGTGAATAATGAATTTCTACAAAATTAACCCCAAATTTATTCAATACATAAATACTTAGATTAACAAATAATTTAAGTAAGTTAAGTATCAATCTGAATAATGAAGAGATAGAAACATATAAAATATGATAATTCCAAAAAATATAAACAATTTTAAAAAACATTTTCTTTTTAAGTACATTGAAAGTGATATGAAAATAGAATAAAATAAAAAGTTCAGTTACAAAAAATTGCCCAAAAATTTCAAAGGTTCAAATTGATTTTCCAAAGAGATGCTTCAGATGGGTAAATTTATTAATATGCAATAGTATATAAAAACAATTAATATTCCTCTCCAAGCATTTAAGTGGGACTGGACAATTTTCTTTCCAGGTGCGTGGTTTTTTGGCTTGATTTTTCAAAATGAAATTAGTTTCCATTTATCGTTTTTCATTTTTAACCCCCGCTTATGAAATATTAAGCTTCAAAATGATGTGTAATATGCCCCCTTCTTTAATTTTTCAAAACTACTTAATTAGAATTATTTCAGTTAACTTACATTAACAGTTTCAGGTTATGTAGGTAGACAGCTAGGAACTAGGGACGTAGATAGCTACTGACTACGAATGCATAAAACAACAGAATGTGGACTCTTTTTATGCGTTTCGACATGCGATTGGTCGGTTTTTGTTTCTTTATCTTTCGAGCAAGTGGTTAATTATCTTTCCAACTAAAGTGAATTGTAACTTTAAGTTTTTATTGAAATTGATCTGGTGTATTACATTTCCCAATAAATAATTTTAATATGATGTGCATAGTTATAATCGTATTATATAAATTATAAGAAGTACTTTTTATGTAATTTTTTTATGAAAGTATGCTAGGTATTATTCATAGGATATTTAACAGTAATTCATTAGGATTTACTGCTATTCTTAAATTTTGAAGCTTCTTAACACAGAGCATATAGTATATTATATATAGAGAACTATTCGGTTTCTACAATTAGCTCATTACGTGCTGGAAAAATTAATTTATGTTAAATTTGTGATTATTATGTAACTAAGATAATTTCTTATAGCACACATAATTTTCTATAGAAGTACGTGATATTTTATCCCACTTAATGAAAATGTTAACATGAACCATTTTCATTATATGACTAAACTACGTGTTATATCGGTTAGGCGACTCGTTGAGTTCCAAACCAATTATTAACTGCCACAAATTATTTACGTAAAACGAACGTATTGTCGGCATCTAGCTCAACGATTAAATTTAACGTCTCTTTTCATTTCTGGTTTTGGGCGGTAACTCATTTACATATTAATTGGAACGAAAAACGTGTGTTTGAAACGTTAATTCAATTAAATTTTGGCGCCGCGGTATTTTGTGAATTTTAATACCGCGAAATACCAACTTGGCCGCACCATCGCGTTACGGGCGACACCCTAATGTTCTATTCATTTCGAAAGCTTTGGAAAGCTTGCGGCCAGGCGCGCGGATTCGTATATTCGTTATAACTGAATAGACTATTTACGAGAATAAAGTTCGAATAATGTTTAGTAAATGACAGTGGCTGACCTAACTGGTTTCATGTTATTTTCATTTTGTTTTGGAAATGGGTTCTACTAAAAAGGGGAGGATATAAATATATTTCTCCTTTCTTTCATTTATGTCGAAATTATGAACAATAATAAGTTTTGTAAATCAAATTTTGTAGATACAATACTCATTTCATTTAAAATCTAACATTAAATTAACTTATGTCTAAGTAATTGTTTTTGGTAAAATAAATTAGAGTAAAACTAACGGTAATATTATACTTTTAGTAAATATCATATTGAATATATTTGGAGTTAATTTTGTAGAAATTCATTGTTCACAATTAAATGAAACTACGTGATGTAGTATTATTTCTACTTTCTTTAATTTCTTTACCACGACCTAGGTTTCGTTGTATTACAACATCTTCAGGTCGGCTATTAGCAAAGATCTTTGCTAATAGCCCACCTGTTACCAACTACGTGATGTAGTATTATTTCTACTTTTTTAATTTTTTTACCACGACCTAGGTTTCGTTGTATTACAACATCTTCAGGTGGGCTATTAGCAAAGATTTTTTAATTGTGAAATATCATATTCTAAATTTGTTATAAAAATTTACTCAGTCATTTGATTGGATTATATCAATAAAAAGGATCGTCGCTTTTGGGTCGTATGGACAATGTATCCTGTATGTATTTCACCTGGTATAGTAATGTTTTCATTATAAATTCTCTATAAATTACATATTGATTAAAACGATGAAAAATATATAAACACTCCAATATTATAAATGCGAAAGTTGTTCGGATATTTGTTATGCAATTAAGCCTAAACAGACAAAGAAACTTACATGAAACTTATATAAATATAAATGATACAAATTGGTGTACACTACACTTTATGTTTTGAAAAATACATATAAAATGAAACGCGGTGTTTTCATTCAATAATATATAATTTACTACTATGGCGAAAAGTTTAACATTTACAACAATATAATTGGGTAAGAAGTAATTTCCACCATATTGATCAAAAACATACGCAGGGGAAGGGACATGTCAGACTTGTTTAATAAAAAGTAAAGTAAGGGAACATAAGCTTAATCTTTGGCGACATTATTATATTATACAGTCGTATTTATTTTTTCACTAACAAAACATTATATTATTTTCTAGTACTCAAATTTACTTAAAGGGTTTACTTTATAATATAATTTTTTACAGTAGTCCCCAAAGTAATAAGACATTAAAATTTTCAAAACACTCTTCTAAAATAACACGTCAATCTTACTTTGCATCACCTTCTCTTATTCGATTTCTTTCTAAATGTAAATTGTGAAGACGATGCAAATGAAAACTAAATTTATCGATAGTTCAGAATGTCAGATAATTATTTAAAATATTTATTACAAATTATTTCCTTAAAGATAATCTTCAAATCTTCACTTACAATAAGACATGAATTGATTTAATTTAATCGTCAAGACAAACTTTTGTAAAAAATAGTAATAGCTCAATGGAAGCCAATTTAATAAACTTTTGACAAAATTACAACTTAAAAATTCGAACAAAAGTTCATTACACACCGAACTCGTTTCGCGCACCGAACATCCAGACTCTATCTAGGAACAGAAACCTTTTATAACGGACTAACTAAGCGTACGGCCAACTGGCTTTCCACAATTGCACTTAGCACCCGCACGTTTCTCCAGACCCAGCTTTTGTGTCTGGACTTTAGTTCGGAGCCAGTCGGGAGACAATGTGACGGATATCCAGCACACAATGCACCTTATTAAAGGCATTATGGGTGGCGAGCGGCTGATGCGATAAAAGCTTTGTCCGGGGGCGCCGCCCAGCGAGTTTGATATTGCAGTTGGCTTGGGCAGATAATGCAGACGAAACTTCCGCCTGCAGTAATTTTATTGTTTATAGAGCGTTATATTGTATGTGTGTTACACGAACAAAATTATATTTCCACTATTTTCTTTATGTGAGGATCATGTCCGTTTATAAGATATTTTTTAATTAAACTCCATTACAAAAGCATAGCCTCGTAATTAGGTTTCATACAATTCCATTTACATATGCGTTCAGAGTTTAATTGCAATTACATATGTATTTCATTACATTGTGTTCAATACTGCGACTCTAGCTGCCTGAGACTTCGTTCTCTTGAAATACGGAATTAGAAAAGTTATTAGGAATAATGAATATTATCATTACCCTGTTTTTTTGTTTGTTTTTAAAATACCTATGAGCATAAAGTTTACTAAAGACCCTAATGTTTGGTGTTGGCAGTAGCAATATATTAATATTCGCCAAGTTAAGTTTTTTTTTAAAATTTGTTATAGGCAGATAAAAAAGTCGTAATATCTAGATTTTTAAATGTATAAGATCCTGAATGTTGTCCGAGAGTATAAACTATTACCATACCAAATTTTATCAAAATCCGTTGGTGGTTTAATGTAATTGAAGACAGATAAAATTATGAAAAGAGGTTTTCTGGCTTCTGTCAACCATTCTATATGCTAAACAAATTACTCTTTTTAAAATAGTTTCGATGTACAGAATTCACTTTATTACAGATTTATTATCTGTATAAATTAGCAAATCAAAAGTGATAATCAAACGCTAGTATTCATAATTTGTTTCCATTTATCAAACCCATAATTGACAATTTAAAAAATTAGAGAGGAGGATTATGTACATATTCTAGGTCATAACTGTAAAAACTGTAACGCTGTGAGAGATTGGCGGAAGGACGAAATAAAGGTTCTTTATTTCAGTACGGAATCCTAAAAATGCTTAACGATGCAATAAATTTTTCTACTGATCCTAAAAAAAATTGTAATGAAGTAAATGAAACTTAAGAATTATATTGACAACAAGGTGTTTCTTTATATTTAATAATTTCAAGAATAATTTAATTCTCATAATACTTACTTCGTACCTATAAATTTAGAGACAAAGAAAGAGTTAAAAGAGATCAAATGCTTAACAATGCAATTAATTCTTTTACTGATCCTAAAAAAATGGAACGAATTAAATGAAAAATAAGAATTATATTGACACCAGGGCGTTTCTCTAAATTTAATTATTGAAAGAATAATTTAATTTTCATTATACGTACATATTTCCTACCTATATATTTAGAGACAAAGAAAGAGCTAAAAGAGATCAAATGCTTAACGATGCAATTAATTTTTTTACTGATCCTAAAAATGTACAATGAAGTAAATGAAACCTAAAAATTATATTGACACCAGGATGTTTCTCTAAATTTAATTATTGAAAGAATAATTTAATTTTCATTATACGTACTTATTTCCTACCTATATATTTAGAGACAAAGAAAGAGCTAAAAGAGATCAAATGCTTAACGATGCAATTAAATTTTTTACTGATCCTAAAAATGTAAAATGTAGTAAATGAAACCTAAAAATTATGTTGACACCAGGGTGTTTCTCTAAATTTAATTATTGAAAGAATAATTTAATTTTCATTATACGTACTTATTTCCTACTTATATATTTAGAGACAAAGAAAGAGCTAAAAGAGATCAAATGCTTAACGATGCAATAAATTTTTTTGCTGATCCTAAAAATGTACAATGAACTAAATGAAACCTAAAAATTATATTGACACCAGGGTGTTTCTCTAAATTTAATTATTGAAAGAATAATTTAATTTTTATTATACGTACTTATTTCCTACCTATATATTTAGAGACAAAGAAAGAGCTAAAAGAGATAAAATCCTTAACGATGCAATTAATTTTTTACTGATCCTAAAAATGTAAAATGAAGTAAATGAAACCTAAAAATTATATTGGCACCAGGGTGTTTCTCTAAATTTAATTATTGAAAGAATAATTTAATTTTCATTATACGTACTTATTTCCTACCTATATATTTAGAGACAAAGAAAGAGCTAAAAGAGATAAAATCCTTAACGATGCAATTAATTTTTTACTGATCCTAAAAATGTAAAATGAAGTAAATGAAACCTAAAAATTATATTGACACCAGGGCGTTTCTCTAAATTTAATTATTGAAAGAATAATTTAATTTTCATTATACGTACTTATTTCCTACCTATATATTTAGAGACAAAGAAAGAGCTAAAAGAGATAAAATCCTTAACGATGCAATTAATTTTTTACTGATCCTAAAAATGTAAAATGAAGTAAATGAAACCTAAAAATTATATTGGCACCAGGGTGTTTCTCTAAATTTAATTATTGAAAGAATAATTTAATTTTCATTATACGTACTTATTTCCTACCTATATATTTAGAGACAAAGAAAGAGCTAAAAGAGATAAAATCCTTAACGATGCAATTAATTTTTTACTGATCCTAAAAATGTAAAATGAAGTAAATGAAACCTAAAAATTATATTGACACGAGGGTGTTTCTCTAAATTTAATTATTGAAAGAATAATTTAATTTTCATTATACGTACTTATTTCCTACCTATATATTTAGAGACAAAGAAAGAGCTAAAAGAGATAAAATCCTTAACGATGCAATTAATTTTTTACTGATCCTAAAAATGTAAAATGAAGTAAATGAAACCTAAAAATTATATTGGCACCAGGGTGTTTCTCTAAATTTAATTATTGAAAGAATAATTTAATTTTCATTATACGTACTTATTTCCTACCTATATATTTAGAGACAAAGAAAGAGCTAAAAGAGATAAAATCCTTAACGATGCAATTAATTTTTTACTGATCCTAAAAATGTAAAATGAAGTAAATGAAACCTAAAAATTATATTGACACGAGGGTGTTTCTCTAAATTTAATTATTGAAAGAATAATTTAATTTTCATTATACGTACTTATTTCCTACCTATATATTTAGAGACAAAGAAAGAGCTAAAAGAGATAAAATCCTTAACGATGCAATTAATTTTTTACTGATCCTAAAAATGTAAAATGAAGTAAATGAAACCTAAAAATTATATTGACACGAGGGTGTTTCTCTAAATTTAATTATTGAAATAATAATTTAATTTTCATTATACGTACTTATTTCCTACCTATATATTTAGAGACAAAGAAAGAGCTAAAAGAGATAAAATCCTTAACGATGCAATTAATTTTTTACTGATCCTAAAAATGTAAAATGAAGTAAATGAAACCTAAAAATTATATTGGCACCAGGGTGTTTCTCTAAATTTAATTATTGAAAGAATAATTTAATTTTCATTATACGTACTTATTTCCTACCTATATATTTAGAGACAAAGAAAGAGCTAAAAGAGATAAAATCCTTAACGATGCAATTAATTTTTTACTGATCCTAAAAATGTAAAATGAAGTAAATGAAACCTAAAAATTATATTGACACGAGGGTGTTTCTCTAAATTTAATTATTGAAAGAATAATTTAATTTTCATTATACGTACTTATTTCCTACCTATATATTTAGAGACAAAGAAAGAGCTAAAAGAGATAAAATCCTTAACGATGCAATTAATTTTTTACTGATCCTAAAAATGTAAAATGAAGTAAATGAAACCTAAAAATTATATTGACACGAGGGTGTTTCTCTAAATTTAATTATTGAAAGAATAATTTAATTTTCATTATACGTACTTATTTCCTACCTATATATTTAGAGACAAAGAAAGAGCTAAAAGAGATAAAATCCTTAACGATGCAATTAATTTTTTACTGATCCTAAAAATGTAAAATGAAGTAAATGAAACCTAAAAATTATATTGACACGAGGGTGTTTCTCTAAATTTAATTATTGAAAGAATAATTTAATTTTCATTATACGTACTTATTTCCTACCTATATATTTAGAGACAAAGAAAGAGCTAAAAGAGATAAAATCCTTAACGATGCAATTAATTTTTTACTGATCCTAAAAATGTAAAATGAAGTAAATGAAACCTAAAAATTATATTGACACGAGGGTGTTTCTCTAAATTTAATTATTGAAAGAATAATTTAATTTTCATTATACGTACTTATTTCCTACCTATATATTTAGAGACAAAGAAAGAGCTAAAAGAGATAAAATCCTTAACGATGCAATTAATTTTTTACTGATCCTAAAAATGTAAAATGAAGTAAATGAAACCTAAAAATTATATTGACACGAGGGTGTTTCTCTAAATTTAATTATTGAAAGAATAATTTAATTTTCATTATACGTACTTATTTCCTACCTATATATTTAGAGACAAAGAAAGAGCTAAAAGAGATAAAATCCTTAACGATGCAATTAATTTTTTACTGATCCTAAAAATGTAAAATGAAGTAAATGAAACCTAAAAATTATATTGACACGAGGGTGTTTCTCTAAATTTAATTATTGAAAGAATAATTTAATTTTCATTATACGTACTTATTTCCTACCTATATATTTAGAGACAAAGAAAGAGCTAAAAGAGATAAAATCCTTAACGATGCAATTAATTTTTTACTGATCCTAAAAATGTAAAATGAAGTAAATGAAACCTAAAAATTATATTGGCACCAGGGTGTTTCTCTAAATTTAATTATTGAAAGAATAATTTAATTTTTATTATACGTACTTATTTCCTACCTATATATTTAGAGACAAAGAAAGAGCTAAAAGAGATCAAATGCTTAACGATGCAATTAATTTTTTACTGATCCTAAAAATGTAAAATGAAGTAAATGAAACCTAAAAATTATATTGGCACCAGGGTGTTTCTCTAAATTTAATTATTGAAAGAATAATTTAATTTTCATTATACGTACTTATTTCCTACCTATATATTTAGAGACAAAGAAAGAGCTAAAAGAGATAAAATCCTTAACGATGCAATTAATTTTTTACTGATCCTAAAAATGTAAAATGAAGTAAATGAAACCTAAAAATTATATTGACACGAGGGTGTTTCTCTAAATTTAATTATTGAAAGAATAATTTAATTTTCATTATACGTACTTATTTCCTACCTATATATTTAGAGACAAAGAAAGAGCTAAAAGAGATAAAATCCTTAACGATGCAATTAATTTTTTACTGATCCTAAAAATGTAAAATGAAGTAAATGAAACCTAAAAATTATATTGACACGAGGGTGTTTCTCTAAATTTAATTATTGAAAGAATAATTTAATTTTCATTATACGTACTTATTTCCTACCTATATATTTAGAGACAAAGAAAGAGCTAAAAGAGATAAAATCCTTAACGATGCAATTAATTTTTTACTGATCCTAAAAATGTAAAATGAAGTAAATGAAACCTAAAAATTATATTGGCACCAGGGTGTTTCTCTAAATTTAATTATTGAAAGAATAATTTAATTTTCATTATACGTACTTATTTCCTACCTATATATTTAGAGACAAAGAAAGAGCTAAAAGAGATAAAATCCTTAACGATGCAATTAATTTTTTACTGATCCTAAAAATGTAAAATTAAGTAAATGAAACCTAAAAATTATATTGACACGAGGGTGTTTCTCTAAATTTAATTATTGAAAGAATAATTTAATTTTCATTATACGTACTTATTTCCTACCTATATATTTAGAGACAAAGAAAGAGCTAAAAGAGATAAAATCCTTAACGATGCAATTAATTTTTTACTGATCCTAAAAATGTAAAATGAAGTAAATGAAACCTAAAAATTATATTGACACGAGGGTGTTTCTCTAAATTTAATTATTGAAAGAATAATTTAATTTTCATTATACGTACTTATTTCCTACCTATATATTTAGAGACAAAGAAAGAGCTAAAAGAGATAAAATCCTTAACGATGCAATTAATTTTTTACTGATCCTAAAAATGTAAAATGAAGTAAATGAAACCTAAAAATTATATTGACACGAGGGTGTTTCTCTAAATTTAATTATTGAAAGAATAATTTAATTTTCATTATACGTACTTATTTCCTACCTATATATTTAGAGACAAAGAAAGAGCTAAAAGAGATAAAATCCTTAACGATGCAATTAATTTTTTACTGATCCTAAAAATGTAAAATGAAGTAAATGAAACCTAAAAATTATATTGACACGAGGGTGTTTCTCTAAATTTAATTATTGAAAGAATAATTTAATTTTCATTATACGTACTTATTTCCTACCTATATATTTAGAGACAAAGAAAGAGCTAAAAGAGATAAAATCCTTAACGATGCAATTAATTTTTTACTGATCCTAAAAATGTAAAATGAAGTAAATGAAACCTAAAAATTATATTGACACGAGGGTGTTTCTCTAAATTTAATTATTGAAAGAATAATTTAATTTTCATTATACGTACTTATTTCCTACCTATATATTTAGAGACAAAGAAAGAGCTAAAAGAGATAAAATCCTTAACGATGCAATTAATTTTTTACTGATCCTAAAAATGTAAAATGAAGTAAATGAAACCTAAAAATTATATTGGCACCAGGGTGTTTCTCTAAATTTAATTATTGAAAGAATAATTTAATTTTTATTATACGTACTTATTTCCTACCTATATATTTAGAGACAAAGAAAGAGCTAAAAGAGATCAAATGCTTAACGATGCAATTAATTTTTTTACTGATCCTAAAAATGTAAAATGAAGTAAATGAAACCTAAAAATTATATTGACACGAGGGTGTTTCTCTAAATTTAATTATTGAAAGAATAATTTAATTTTCATTATACGTACTTATTTCCTACCTATATATTTAGAGACAAAGAAAGAGCTAAAAGAGATCAAATGCTTAACGATGCAATTAATTTTTTACTGATCCTAAAAATGTAAAATGAAGTAAATGAAACCTAAAAATTATATTGACACCAGGGCGTTTCTCTAAATTTAATTGTTGAAAGAATAATTTAATTTTCATTATACGTACTTATTTCCTACCTATATATTTAGAGACAAAGAAAGAGCTGAAAGAGATCGAATGCTTAACGATGTAATTAATTTTTTTAATTATCCTAAAAATATACAATGAAGTAAATGAAACCTAAAAATTATATTGACACCAGGATGTTTTTCTATATTTAATCATTTAAAGAATAATAAATTTTCATTATACATACTTAATTCGTACCTGTAAATTTAGAGACAAACAAAAAGTTAAACGAGATCAAACACTACACCCATTTCATTTTATCTAAAGTTAAAAATGGAGTACGTAAATTTCACAAGCTCATGCTAAGACGGCACGTCGTTTACGTTTATGACATCGTAATAGAAAATAAGTGGCACATCAACCGTGAACACTACGTGTTAAGTCACCGGCCGCCGTCGAAATATAGCGCGAGTTATTCTCAGCTACAGTAACGGTTATTATCGCAAAACCATATCATATACACTAGATTTTTTTTCCTATGCGAAAACTATGTGTTTGAATAATCTGACATCACATGTATTTTTGTGATATTCAAGTGTCCAAGTGTCACCTCAGTCGACTATAGACACATACAAAAAGTTCTAAATTAATGTATTAAATCTATATCTATAGTCAGACCATTATTTTTGCACGTTTTTATAAATTTATCATTATGTATTTATATATGTGGAAGACTGTAAAACAATTTAACTGAAAAATACATTTAGTTGAGAAAAAAAAATTAAAAATTACAAATATTGCAATAATTTGATTCATGAAAGAGAGCAAAATGAAAAAAAAGATAAGAAAAACTTTCTCTGACCACACTTCAAAACTTTTAAAAACGGGGAATTTCTGATATTAGGTCCCAATCGACTCTAAAGTTTTGTAATTTGGACAAGAAGAACTTTTTATAGAAAATGGTTGCATGCTTTGAGAAATAGAATTCTGTGCAGGTATTCAGGTCATAGTCCTAAATCGCAAGTAGATTAGTAATTAAGTCTACTTTTAAGATAGCTTGGAAAATTTAATTGCTCTAAATATTATAAACAAGTCTAAGTATATGTAGATGGTGTCGACTAAGGACTTTCATCCACTTAAGTTGCACCCTTAACTCAGTACTATGGTTACATTTTCTGAGATGTAATGAATGCGGAGATTTTGAAGATATTCTATTTTTAATTTATACAATTTTGATATTCGATATTCTTTATATTATTGGTGTAAATTATATAGAAAACCTTATTTTATAAATATGTCAATAATAGGGAAACGTAGTATAAACCATTAGTATTTCGTATAAAAAAAGGAGTTTTTAGAGAAATAGAAATTTATGACTGTATTAATAATTGCATATTGTATACACATGCATTTTTTCTAGAAGGTACGAGTAAAAAAAAATTACTAGAGTATTAAGTAAAATATATTTAAAAAACAAACATTTATTTTAAAATCATTCATCCAGTTAGTAAAGATTGCGATGGCTGTATCATCGATATGAATTGATAGTATTCTCTAGCATTTTATCTCACTTTTTGACATTTTTCGTTTATATGTATATATATATATATATATATATATATATATATATATATATATATATATATATATAGTAACACTTCTTTGAATTAAACCAACGTTAATTATCCTTTCTGTAATGTAATAGCATTACTTCCTCCAGAATAATTATATAAATAATGTTATACATGATTCTGCCTGTTTATCAACGGGGAGATATATAATTGATATTTCTTTGTTTGTTAATCAGGTTATCAATTAAGTATTTATTGTTTTCATACAGTTGGGTAGTTTCTTGTTAATATAGTAAAACTTATTTATAACACTAGGAATTTTCATAAAAAAATTAATTATAAGCAAACGAACGAAAAAATGAACAGTCAGACCAAGAAATTAACTTGGTTAAAAAGGAAATTTTTCTTTTTGATTTCATAAACACTCACGATAATCAGTCCATAAGATAATGTTTTGTTTACTCTGTTTGTTTAATTACAGGCCGATTACCCATCTTTATTTAATTTACTTATTCAATAATATGTTTTAGTAATTAAATATTTAATCAATAAAAATTCAATAAAGTATTCCTACCGACTCCTCTAGTGGAAGCTGGAGCTTTTATTGCTCATCATGTATATATACATTAACGTATACATGGAAAACAAAAGACCCCACAAAAGATAAAACACGTTTTGTATTAATCTCGGCCAAAACCGTAACTGGGAAATTGGAATGCGGCGTGGGCGCGAGAGCGCGGTATAATTGTACATTTTCGCAGTAAATAAGAGAGTAAATAACTGAGGGAATCTGCCTCCAACATTCGCACGTTTCAGCTGGAAGGTATTATCGATTACCAGCTACAAGTTCCACAAAAAGGGTCGCTTTAGGCAACGTTTAAAGCGCGGTTACCAAGCAATATATTACCGTACAGTGGATAGTGATCTGCGTGGTTGCTGTGATAATAAAAATTCATCAACAGATACTTTTTCAATCGTGTAGTAGCTTTTTGCTCGTATATTTATATTTTTAACATTAACGTATTTATTTAAAAGTCTTGGATAAGTTAAATAATATTACAAAGCACTCCATTATAAAACAAAGTTACATTTGAGTGAAGTAACAGATCCTGGTGGTATTAATGCAGTCGAAGTAAGTGAGAGCCCCGGAATGTTAGACAGAAGAACTTTGGTTGCACTTGAGGGTAATAGTAATCTAAAATCATTATAAGAGTATTAGAATTTATATTAAAAGACATAAAATAAAATATGAATTTTCCCGATAGTTTTTCAGAATTAAAAGAGGTTTGTACAAATTTCAAGTGCTTGAAACGTCATATTTCGAACTCTAACTTAAAGCTAATAAACATTTCATTACTCTTAGATATTTCTTTATTATAAGACAAATTTGAAAAATTTGTCTTATAATAAAGAAATATCGAAGAATAATGAAATGTATTGAAGGATGAATCTTTTTCTCATGGGCCTTTGCTGGGGAGAGAGTGGGGAGAGAATGAATTATAATTTGTAGTAATATTTTTGGATATTATTATATAGTAGTACTTCTCTACCACACACAAACATTGTATATGCGAGAGGGATAGCGCTAACAAGGTTATTTCGAGCAATGGTTTTAGATAAATAACTTTTTATGTCACGAATGTAAGACATGGGTATCTAATTTTTAAATAATTTTGATTAATTTATTTTAAAACTGTATTAAAATATATAC
Organism: Druceiella hillmani; assembly: GCA_039881145.1. Lineage (NCBI taxonomy): Eukaryota > Metazoa > Arthropoda > Insecta > Lepidoptera > Hepialidae > Druceiella > Druceiella hillmani. The sequence continues at coordinate 2,473,943 of JAYKKI010000040.1, read as the reverse complement.
ATCATAAAAATATAGGTTCAAGTTTAAAATCGTTACATAAAAATATATAGGTTAACAAAATTTGTTTAACGATACCTTCAATTAAGTTTAAAAAGTAAAATCTTTTTGTTTATTTCATATATCTCCTGATTTATCTGCACTTTAAAAGTGATACTTCCACATTATTAAATAAGAAAATGCATGAAAAATACGATTAAAAAATAGTACATAATGAAACAACGGATATATTAAAAAGTTTCCGAGTTTTAAAATTTGAGGACTCCACGAGAAGAAACTATGGTACTTAGATATTACTTCATACCAAAATTATTTTAAAATATAATTTTGAATACAATTTGAAACATAATTTAAAGTATTATACTAAGTATACTATAATTTAGTAGATACAATAAAAAAAAGTCAAAATTGAAAAGTATTACTATTGCAACTGACCAAAGCTTATATGAAACCTTTGTTGCCGAGTGTGTACACCACGTTGCCAGCCGCTAAGTACCACATAGTAGGGACACGTAAGGCAGGGAAGGGACAAAATTTAGGCTTTTAATTAATGTTGGGACTGGACAATGGGTTGTGAGAGGAGGGCGGCTGAATAGGAAAATAGTCATTAAACACTTGAACTGTGCACGCGGGATTGGAATCCTTTTTTTCTTTTATGGGCGGGCTATGTAGATAGAGACTAAACTTCAGTGCTTAGTATGATCAAGACTGTAATTGAATTTGATTCCAATGGCATCGATATTGAAAATAAGGTAATTCATTCACAAGTTAAGTGCTAATAATAATTCTACCAAATATCGATTAAAAAAATACAATCATCTATTTTAAAATAAACTTATTTGAATCACTATTAATCGGATATTGTTTTAATTGCCATTTAGATAAATTGTTATTAACTTCTTAGCAATATAATTTTAATGACGATTTCGAAATAAATCTACAGATTCTATTTATTATTTAATATGGCAACATTGAGAAACGTCATTCCGAACCGATCAAAAAGTTTAAATTACGTGTTTGTTCTATGGTGTAAATTTTTTTGAAGAGATATTTATTGTTTTAAAAATATGGATTCTTATTTCTGATGATCTTTCAAATGAATGACTTTGTCAATATATTTCATTTTTACGTTCGACATTTGAATAACCGGATATTATGATTCAGTGCCTTTGACCCGCGGTTTCGTGTGGGAAACGGAAGTGAAAGGTGGTGAAATTGAAAAGAACAAAGTTTTTGTGAAATTTTGAGATGTTGTAGTATTTGAAATTGTTTTTTGAATGCACAGAATCGCAGAAGAAGAGTGAAAAGAAAAATAGCCTGCATCTTCAGTAGATAATAGCACGTGTAGTGTATTGTGATAATTGTACACTCTTATCTTACTATTTTAATTACAAAAGAACTCTGTCTTGAAATGAACGTATTGATCCTTCTTCATCTCCATCAGAGGCTCTAATTGTGCAAAACTTTATGGAGATAGATTGTATAGTGAACAAAGAAACTCCCTTTCACGTTTATAATATTAATCAGAATTAAGATTCCCCTACAGGTTTTATACCAGTTTACTTTCCTATCACATGACTAATAATATTAATATGTATGAAAAATATATTACGACTTAATAATAATGAAATAAAATAGGATACGAGAAAATTAACGTAACTTAAGATCAATTATTCATAAAACAGAAACAAAACATTTTCTCCAATTATGCTGTCCCGATTCCGAATTGCCGTGATCGAACGCCCTTAAAGCAGGTTCGTTCCGGGCCAAGGTCGGACGCAAGCAGAGGTGAAACCCGGAAAATACCCGACACGAAACAATGATCGTGAATCATTAATATTTTAAGGAGGTTTTTGTGTGCGGCGAACGAAAGTGTAGCGTTTGAATTTATAAACAGGTACCTTCGGAAATAATTGAATTCCTTTCACAATTTTCATAGTACTTACGAGAAATATATAATATGCAGACATTAAAGGTTTTTTTTTCAATTAAACGATATAATAAATTAGTATAAACGTGTGTAAATATGTTTTTGATAACATAATGTCATAACAACTGAAGTTATTTTTTAAATTAGTCTTTTGAAGTTTAATGAGGATACAGAAATGCAATACCAGTTCATTTTATGATTTGATTCACCTGTACGTGGCTGATAAAGTAATCTATAATTTACTTACCCATAGGTTTGTCACTTTATACAGTGTTTCGTATGAGTAGAATTAGCAGCAATGCATAACACTGTATTCAGCTGACATGAATTTTTACCCTATTACTTTGGCGCCACAAGGAAGGTTATGATTTTACCAGTCCATGTCTGTATGTATGTGTCTAGGTCTGTTAATTTGTAGAGCCTAATAAACCTCTCCGATTTCGGCCAATTTAATGTTGTCTCAATTATCCGCGTAATTTATTTTATTAGTTGGAATAAAAAAAATATAGGCAGCAATCTGGACTGCCAATAGAAGTGAAAACTTAAAACTATTTATTCAATTTATTATATAAAAATATTAACATATATAGTACTCAATATTGTAATGCCGAGATCCTATAATTAATCAATTAAAATAATAATCAAACTATAACACAATTAAACAATGCATAGTATACACACATTGAACTTTCCACGTAGTAAATTTAACTTTATTTGTATAGATATACACAAAACTAATGTACAACAAGTCACCCTTATAGCGACCGATGTACTGTTATGATAGCATGTCGGTGAAGTAAACTCGCTAGATTTTAGCCATCCTAAAATCGTCTAACGCGCGCATCATACAGTCGGGTATATACCATGTGTATATGTGTACACAGGCCGCTGCGAGTGCGCCAGTAGAAGTTATATATATATATATATATATATATATATATATATACACACACACACTTAATATATATATATATATATATATATATATATATATATATATATATATATATAAATATAAATATGTATATATACCAGAAACAATTTTACATATTTTATCTAAAAATACATTGAAAACAGTTTCAGAATGGATTCAAACTCAAATCAGTTTATTTTAGTGATAAGGTAAAAAATGACTTGAAATAAACGGAATATAATTTTAGCGAAGTAGAAAAGCTATAATCTTTAACTTGCCACGACAGCTACATAAACGCCCCTGATTCCACGCATTATTCGTCATCCTGACATATCTTGAATTTCATTGTCATTTTATTAAAATAATAATAAAATTAAAGCAATTCCTCCCTTACAAAAAAAAATTAAAAGATCTGAGAAAATAACAATGAAATTCTTTGCGTTTTATCCCGTTTAAAATTTCATCCGGAATATTACATTGAAATGCTTTACGTACAGACTGAAATACAAAGAATTTTCCGCATTGAAAGTATTTCTTTCATTTTTTACAGACAAGAATACGAACGAAATATGTTTTTTTCCCTTCCGTATGCCTCAGGCGGCACAGCGATGCAGTGGCGATTCATTCAAATTCCATCTACATTGCAACATTTAATCAATGTTTTAAAAAAAAATCGATCGCTAAATTCGATTCGTTTGCGATTATGTAATATAATAGGTAAAGCAAAAAGCGTAACGTACTTGTTTAAATACTGTCTTCTGTATTTCAAAATATTCTTTTTAAATGCTAACAATATTAATGACATTTTTATTACAGGGATGGACGCCGACCAATGAAAGCGACAATTCTTTCAATAAGTCATTTATTAAACGATTCTTGTACGTCAAAAAGTCAAGACGATATTTCTCTGTCACAGAGCGCTCATAAATGTCATATCGTTTCGAATATTCAAATGATTATTACGAAATTAAAACGACAAAATTTAAACTTCGATTCTTTGACACATCATCAATAACGCACGCCGGGCCCCGTCAAAACTTTTCTTCGCCCTTCGTTCGCGACATTTGACGGGCCTCCGAACTCTTGTCGCTTCCTACATATTTCAAAATGGCGAAAAGACGCCAAATCAAAATTCAATAAGTGAAAAGCTATATTATATTGAAAGCATATTTTTGAGTTTAATATAGAGTGACAGTTTAAAAGCTTAGTTCCCCGTTGAAGAGATCGCTGCTTCGTGACGTGTGGTGGGGATTGCCTACACGAATGAGTATCATATTTTTAAATAAAAGCCTTTTTGATTGAATTTTGACTGCATGCTCGTTATAACTGAGTACAGTTGAATGTGTAATACTCGTATTGTAAGCTCTTGAAATTTTGATTTTTTTAGTTATGTTTCATTTAATTTTTTTTGACTCATTCTGATGTATTATTCAAATGAAATTTATATGATTGTAAATTAAATTCAAACACTGTCTATTTGTGCATGAAGAAAATATTTGTTTTGCATTTTATAATAATATTATATGTACTCGTTGCGTGTAGGGAAGTCCATCTTTTCAAATATATACGCTGAATAATGAATACATCCTCACGTCTTCACATTTTGTGTAATTACTTCTATAATTACATTTACTTTCTTTGTAAAACGTTTTTTCTGGTTACAATAGCCGAGCTTTCTCCTATTAAGGATTCTACGATGTAGCTTTGATGTTTATTGCTTATTTGTACTGTCTCAGACAATTTTATTTTCTTCGCCGAATTGTCTCCTTTTTTAAAATATACAGACGAATTCATATCAGAATAATTAGTATCATATTAATCAAGTGAATAGGTCAAATAACTACAATATTTGTAATAAACAATGAGATTTTTTAGTAAAATCTGTGGAATGAATCCATCGATCTGAGTTGATACTGTGGTAAGAAGTAATTAAAAACTTCAAACTTTGCTTAAACTAGATTGTATTGATTAAAATCATTGGAGTGGCGGAGTGTAATATTCTTTATCGCGCGGTAGAATTATGGTTCTCGTTAATATTTGCTTATAATTATATCCTAATTATATGAAATAATGAACAAGTGAATTATGTTAATTATAAATAATTTTAAACACTAGATTTGAGATATTTAGAGATTAAAGCCGAGTAATTTTGAATTAAAACCAAAAATGGAATTGTCACAAAAAACTCCGTTTATTTTCTATCTAGATATATAGTTGTCATTTTATATTAAGTTGAAGTTATCTGTGCATAGCGATTTGCAGTTATTTCGACACTACAATCAGAATAGCTTCAATAAATACTGGAAGTTGAATGTGACTTTCGAGTTAGATATCGTGATAAATGTAATAGTATTTAATATTACAAGCGCCAAAGTGTGTTTATGCTTCGTTTATGTTACAAGAAAGAAGTGGATCGACATGATTTTTACAGGAATATGGATATAATATACTTTTATCCCAAAAAAAAAATTATTTTTTGTCAAAATTCTTATTTGAAACTGAAAAGGTAATTTCTAATTTAGAGGAAAATATTTATGTTTTCATTGCCATTTGTATTATAAAGTTACGAAACTTAAAATATTGTATTTAATTTCTTTTAATCATTCTGGATGGCACTGAATATTTTTATTTCTCTTAACAAGTTTAACTAAAACCACGCGAGCGAAGCCTTGGGTAAAAGCAGGTATTCAATAAATCTACACTAAAAGCTTTAACTCACTCATATACATTTCTCTAACAAAGCTCTATAAGAACTTGGCTACGTTTATCTCACTAAGTTTATGGCCAATTATTCAAAGATGAATTTGGCCATTAATACAGCAATGTTTTTGATGGAATATGTTTTTCACTACCTGCTTTCGGTATAAGTACGCATGTGTATTATGGTGAAACAATTGAAGATTAACATTACCAATACAATTGAGTGTACTTTCATAGCGACTCATGCGAACAGATTCGCCAGCCGCACTTCCTGCGACACACTCGAATACAACATGTCGTCACTAAATCATAAAACCGCATCGGCTCACGCCGGCTGAGATAGTCAGGTCCAATTTATTACCCACCGCCGGATATCGCCGAAATAATCAAGGCAACACCCCCGGGAAAGCCTAGGTAACTCGAACCTCCAATAGTTAGCTTTCGGTCGCTCAGATTTTCCCAAATACCAAAGTATAAACGCGTGGATGTTTCTATAGATCTTTCGCCGTATCTTGTGCTTAGTGAAACTAGGATTTCACGACTCGATCCGATGGTTTTAAGTATCGATACACATATTTCGATAGAATAATAGATATTTGATTTGACGGCTAACGACGGACTTTTTTCTTTATAAACCTCCATGATTTAAAGTTTGAAGACCGGTAGACTTAAATATATTTTGATATCAAATGTTTTCACACAACGGTCGCTGAATATTATTAAGATATTTATTAATATGTAATTATTTTCATTGGAAACAAAGCAAAATTGCTGAAAAAAAATTAATCGAGTTTGGATGACATAGGTACAACCAAATTGGATATTTTTCTTATTTAGAAGGGTATACATCTGGTAAGGTTCCATAAACAATTGGGTAGAATCTGATCATGAAATTTGGAAATTTTATAGAATTACTCAACATTGAACAGCACAAGTATCCTGATCGAGTTTAAATGGTCTAGATCAATTTGGATGATTCTTTCTTCTTTCGAAGGGTATATCCCAGTATAGCCCCATGAAAATTTGGTTAGAATCTGATAGAGTAAACTGAAGATATATCATAGAATTCGACAACATCGAAGAGCGTAGATGGAGTAATCGAATTTCGATAATGTAGATCTAATAATGATAATTTAATAAGACACGATAAAAAACGACCTAAATTTGCTCTTTAACAATGTCAGGGTGTAATGATGGAGCTGGAAGAAGGTAACAGGAACTCTTTAGTGATGAGGAGTAAACTCATCAAATTAGGATTCGTTTGACTTATCATGGTGTAGTAAGGAAGTAATAGGGTAAATAACTGGGTGAACAAGAGTACATACAATATAATTTCAACCTTTGATCTATAAATCTTGTTCTCTGTTTGCCATGAAGATCTGCTTTTTTCAAATTAGTATTGTGAGTCTTAAGCAGAAACTGCCATTGTACTCTGTGTTACAATTCCTCGATCCATGTGCTGCAGGATACTGTCCGCCTAAACTATGAGACTTGAGGATTTGCCGTTTTTAAAATGATATTGTGGGTCTCAAGTAGGGACTTTTTCATTGAACTCTTTCCTGACAATGAATGAGTACTGCCTGTCTAAACCGTAAAACTCGGTGATTTGCTGTTTTTAAATTAGTATTGTGGGTCTCAAGCAGACTGCCACTAAACTTCGAGTTCCAATTCCTCAGACTTGACGCTGTGAGGGTACTATGATCGTGAATATTCGATACAATATCGTATAACATATTTATAACCCGGATGGATCTAAGATATCGATACAAAGGAAAATATCGTGCAATTTTCATAGAAACTATTAGAGCCAGGCACGCGTTATAAACAAGCGTATCGATAAATATGATTATTTTCCTATCAATGTCATAATACGGTAGTTGAATCATTCTAAATTTTGATATTTTTCGTACAATATAGTGAAATATAAGTTAATTAAAAACCAGCCATGAAAAAAATTCAAAAATTTATTGAAAAATAAGCCAGTTATAGGCTTCTAAATTTGAAGATAGGGTTGGATATATCCCTGTCTCTTTTCCTCTTGTAGAATATAATATGTAATATTAAAAATGACCTCACAACACAATATTCCCGTCCTTGTCTAAAGATTAAATTTAAACTTTTATAACTCGGTCAATTTTTAAGATTATTAAACATTTTTTTCACTCTTCATCAGCTTGTACCTTGAAATTATGATTAATGAAATAAAAAAAAAATTAGTCAAATACCCAATTTCTGATTCTAGACTTATATAATCATAAAAAAATTTGAGAACTTGAAAATGAAAACGTTATCTTCTGATTCTAAGAAGTCTATTAAATGCAATAAAAATGTGTAATATTTTTGGTACTGCTTCTCTTTCGCGAAATATAATTCTCTAAAATACTGCAGTACGTCACCCTCTTCGCTAACTTTGAACAGCGCATACCAAAGATTTACAAAAATGACGAAAATAACAATCAGTCAATACTTCAATAATTGTGGTCAGTTTCCAGTAATACATTAAGGAGATAGTGGAAATTAAACTATTTGATCTATTTTTGTGGAATACATATTTAGCAATATATTTATTTAATGAAAACGATGCATAGAAACTCTATATAGCTTTACATGCTTACTTACATAGGCACTTAATTATGTAAATTATGTAAACTTATATAGGCACTTAATTATGTATGTAGCCCTCGTAGTTCGAATTCTAGCCACTTTTGAGGAGTTTATTATAATACTACATGGACGACGTACGGTGCATCGAACCTAATTCGGAGAAGATTCGCTCGTCTGTGATAACAGATTTCAGTCTTCAACTTCCTCTGGCGCGAATGTAAAGTATATAAGGCATAGCCCCACGGGGTTTTCGCATAAATAAATCATGGTGAACTGTCAAAACGCGAAGTCAATATATTATTATGTTAAAGCCTAGGGTTTCCGAATTTGATGGAGGTGTGCATTGTTTAGAGAACTAAATATTCCGGTGTGCTACTTAGCCATTCAATGATAAACATATCGCGTTCAATGCGATTTTCGAACTTACTTATTTACAAGTCGCCTAATATTAGTCGCCTGTCAAATTTATAAACTGACTATAAATTTATGTATTACATTATATTTTATATTTATTTTTTGTGTGTTAAACGCAAGTTCAGTGTTTGATTTTTTTCATATTTTTACAAGAAACTTCTGGTTAGACACTACGTTTCTTTTATGCTCTTGTCTTATACACTAATAATTAATATAATTTAAATCCCTCTTTGTGCGTTTCTTCATGTTTGTATAGGCCATCGTTCCTTTTTATCTGTATGGCAGAGATTTTGTTTAATTTTCTATGTAAACTTTTCAACGTTGTAACTTCGAAACCATTTGAATTATTGATATGACGTAATAACTAAAGGGTAACAAGTCTGTAAGTTTTCGAGTTACGTTCGTTCGTACGGACAGACGAAATTTTTGTTATCATTAATTTTTAATACTAAATAAGTTTTATTAATGAAAAAACAAATATTTCAAAGGAGAAAAATTAAAAAATCACACACGGCCACTCCAATTTTGATACATACAATTTTTTTTTAAAAATTTGTAAATTTTATAAGTCAATAGTTAATTAACCCAAAAGGTATACTCAAATTTAAAAAGCAACTTGAACTTTTTAATTTGTGTCTTTTTTAATTTTTACATTTTTACGAGATTTGAATAATGGCAGCATACAGTAATAATTCGTTAGGAAAAAATGAAATGAGAGTAAAGTAATAGCTAAATTGACACCCAATTATCACTATTTATTTTACATTTCTAATAATCATGTAACACAGTATTAATGGTAGTAATACTAGTATAAGTAACTGTAATAATAATTATGGAAGTATGTCTCAGAAGAAAGAATTTAATGTATTAAATATTAGTATTCGATTTCTGTGAGATATCTCTAAACTAATAAAGATTTATTTTATTGTTTTATGATGTAATTATTTTCAAGAAATGCCAATTCAATTTCAGTTTCAAAACAAGCCGTTGCGAATATAATAGTAAGTTTAATAGCCGCGCCCAATACATCAAGTTGAAAATCCGAAGGACTAATCCGCATCCTGTTTTAGAAAATACATATATGGATCTCTGCATTACTCGTGCTTTTGTCACCGTACTGAGGAAAATTTCGTTTTGAATTCCCCATATGTTTCCAGAACGTGTTGGTTGTGAGACTGAGTGGTCGAAATTTCATATATACACAAGAATTTCTTAGTTTATCATTTCAGGACTTCGAAAATGTTTATACATGTTAAGAAACTGGATATAAATATAAAGATTCCAGGAAACATTGAAGATGACTGCTAGAACACAGTAGAGGGTAACACTATTGCATGAAAAAGGAAACATAGCTGTACAATACAATTGCGGTATACTAATTAAAAAAATACATGAATAAATCTAAACATTTTATGGACGTAACTATTAATTTAAATTAGTAAAATAAAATTATTTAAATATTATAGTTCACGTAATAAATAAAGCAATAATATATTTAAAAAATTAGGGCAGATGTTTTTATGAATAAAAATTATATAACATTTTCACCAATTTATCCTCAATTACAACTATATATATATATATATATATATATATATATATACATATATATATATATATATATATATATATATATACACACACACACACACACATACATATAATATATGTACGTGTGTTTTATAATGGTGTCCCAGCGCTGAATTCAAATTTTAAACTCGAATATTTAGCGGGAGAGAGGGGTGGTGTTCGACAGCTCATTGACGCGGATTTTTCGGTCACCATATTGCAGTGGTCTGGCGCATACCGCGCTTACGCTATGGAAGCGAATTTCTACAACGGTGTTCAGTTAATCAAGTTGTGAGTAGCGAAGTTTAGAGTGTCAGGATGTACACTAAATCATTCAATTTGATCTCAAAATAGACCCGTGCGATCAATTGAAAACATTAACCAAGTCGCCGCTGCGGTCGAAGGGCATCCATGAAGATCAATTAAAAAAGAGCTGTCTCTTTCAATGTTTCCATAGAATTTTGGCATTAGACTTAAAATTACATCCCTATAAAATACAGATCGTTAAAAAACCTGAGGGCTGCCACAAGTGGAAAATTTACTGTCAGAAAATGTTAGAGATATTTTTGGAGGAAAATGGGATGGACAATGTTTACTTTCGCCATGAATTCCACTCTCATCTTGAAGGTTACGTAAATCATCAAAATTGTCGTTAATCGTCATCCAGCAATCCAAAAGAAAAGTATTAGAAAGCATAACATAGCCCTAAAGTTATTAGATGGTGCGCAAAATCTTCTGAAAAATCATTGGTCCATTTTTCTTCAAGAATGACGGCGGTGATTCGAATAATTCTCGTGACGAGCGAGCAGTATATCGAAATTATTAACAATTTTTTTGTACCGTAGCTACAAGAAGAGAATGTTGATGAGTTAGGTGTGTAGTTCTAGGAAAAGTCATAAGCCGATTTGGAGACATAATTTGGCCACTTAGATCGCCCCACTTGACTCCAGCTTATTTTTTTTCTATGGGGTTTTCTCAAAGCAAAAGTTGCTAAAATAAGGGAAGAAGTGAGAGCCATCTCATTCGACGTTCTGCAGTGCATCAGTTTTTGAGGAATACGTTCGCAGCGATGGGAAACATCTTGATAGTATAATATTCCGTCCATAAAAGCGTTTATCTATTTTCTTCAAACAGGAAAAATGGGTTCGAAATCCTATTTCAAAATATATCTAGTCTAAGCAAAATTTATTTAAATATTGTTCAACACTAAAAAAATATTAAAAGTTTAACGAATTAAAAAAAAAGCGCAAAAGACTCTCATTTTCTTATAATTCATTTGAATAACTTTGAAGAAATCTATGAAATATTTTATATACGAGTATGTGTATTCTAAAACCGTAAGCAATCAAGCTCAGCTAATTTACAGCTAATTTACGTAAGTTCAGTTATATTGGAATACTACCCTAAAGATAGTACAAAAATAAGGGAAGACTAATATTTGAACGTCTAGATCATTCAAATTTAGTCGTGATTACATTTTATTTCAATTAAATGCTTTATTTATTATCAATATTTTAATAACCTCATCTTATTATTAGCCTGGTAATGATTGAAAAAACTTAAGTGGTTAATTGTAAGTTAAGGAAAGACTGAGTAAAAAATAAATATTCTTTTATCATTACTTTTACCGTAATATAAGTCGAAATTATAGTGATTATTTTTTAATGTCGCATTTAAAATTCAAAATATATTCGCAAATATAGCTTCACCACGAAAATATGAAAGCAATGTGGATTTTCATTTAGTTTTCTACAAAAAATTTATGCAAAAAAAAATTCGTCTAAATATCTGGGCGAAATGCGTCAGTGTCCGATGGCATTACCACGGCTTCGCACCCGACAACAGGCAACGGGCAACTAAATAAATTAGCAACTCGCAACCCTACCGGAGCGCTTTTGTGTTATTTTGGAAATTTAAAATTTTGCTAAAATTACGTTAAAATCTTGGACGCGTGACTGGGCGGGCGGTCGTGTGGGTCAGACGGCTGATTTCGTTTGGACAAATTATGATAAAGAGTTTGGTACCTACATTAGCCCGTTCAAGCCCTATTTTTTTACGCTGATTTTATTATGTAGTAGATGAGTAGGGTCGAGAAGAGAAGTCGATATCTGGTCACAGGGTTCTTGTATAAGATATTCATTCCATATATGCTGAAGCTTTTATATTTAGTCCATGTACATATTATGAAATAATTAGTCTTTTTTATGTTTTTCATGAATTAATTTTTTTTCATGACGAATAGGTGACATACCTATTCTTCGTGCTAGTCAATAAAGTATTTCCTGTTTTATTAATATTTTAAGCACTGATTTGTCTAATATGGTTTTCAACTAATTTACTTGGGTTGTGCATATATTTTAGTCCATATAAGGCTAGTAAAAAATGAATGTTATACATACTTTTAATTTTTTTTATAATTTATTTTAAAATATTGAAATTTTCATTAAATAATTCAAAATGAGTTAAGAATTTCGAACTGTCTGTAACTATCGGTCTTTGAGCGGCGGCATGTTAAAAATGCAATACAGTGTCATCAGCAATGATAAATAGATTGAACTACAGGACCCACAAAATTATAATCCAGTTTTCCGATTTCACCCTTACGTCGAACTTCTGAATGAAAATCTACAAAAATTGTTATATATTTTATCCCGCACGCTGTTTTAATAGCTCAATTATTAGCTTTAGTAGCTATGTATGAAACGTTTAGAGAATGGGTATCCTTAGCTCTAGGTATAAATATGAATGACTACGTCGAAATTATGGCATATTGACAAATGTTAGGATAGAATAGGGACAAATTGCTCAAATGTATTAATTCGTTTCTATTTCATTTATTTTTCAAGCTATAGGACGTCTAAGGTCAATGGATATGCGGGGTTTTGATAGTAACCTTGGTATACCCTAAAATAAAATTGGAATTGGGTATTTGATTATATTTTTTTTATTTCATTATTCATAACTTCAAGATACAAGCTGATGAAGAGTGAATTTTTTTTAATAATCTTAAAAATTGACCGAGTTATAAAAGTTTAAATTTAATCTTTAGACAAGGACTGTGTTGTGAGGTCATTTATAATATTGCACATTATATTCTACAAGAGGAAAAGAGACAGAGCTAAACCCAACCCTATCCGTATTTTCAAATTTAGAAGCCTATAACTGGTTTATTTTTCAATCAATTTTTGAATTAACTTATATTGCACAATATTGTACGAAAAATATCAAAATTTAGAATGAGTCAACTACAGTATTGAATTTGCCGGTAAATCATAGCTTATGTTTAAGCAATCGTTATAATAAACACATCTCTAATAACAAGACTGTCGTAAAATTTAAATTTTCCAAAAAAAACAATATTAAAAGTTCCATATACAATACAGTTTCTCAATCGTAGTAAATTTTCCTATTTTTAATTAGATAGATATTTTTGTCTTATGAACTAGGGTTGGTCACTCTACTAAACCAAAAATACAATTCCCATTTTTTACAAACAGTCGTGTCTGAAACTATGTGTTTGATGCATTCTATAAGTATGCATTCTCTAGTATAATATTTAGTTAGCAATACAATCAAATAACGTAAAGATCGAATATCTTACTTCGTAGTTACAACGGTTTGTTGTAGGAAAGGCCCTAAGTCAATAAAATTAGGAGAAACTCTCCTGCCTTATTTTCTTATTACCTAAAATATTGCATAATATAATATGTTATTATATTGTAGTAATGTGCACGAGTGAAATATTCAAGTCGATGATCATATACTTAAGAATAATTATGAATATTTCAGATGTGTATCTTTTTTCAATATTAAACTTAATATATCGTCTCCATAAATAGATATGCTAGTAATAGATTAAATTTGTAAGAAGTGTTACAGAATTGATAAAGATATCATTGTGAAGAGACGTAATTAGTTTAGTAATATATATATATATATATATATATATATATATATATATATATATATATATATATAATTCTCTTTAGGAAAAACATAACTTTTCAAGAAAGGGTTCTAAAGTGAAAGAATACTTTTCTTGCAATTATACAACACAAGTAAGGCTAAAATGTTGTATTTTTAAAAAAAATAAAGAATAATAATGTTTTTCTTTTCATTTTTCACCTACCTACCCTCTCTTAAACAAATCACCACTTTTTTAGCTTAGAAGAATGGTAACTAGAACAAGTGACACGTATACATTACACGTTCACAATTAATAAACATATCCATAATTGAGAATAATAATTGTATCCGCTACTGAGGAAAATTTATATATTATAATAAGTACCAGTTAATTTATAAAAAAAAAACGTTCCGGTAAAGCCACATCCGTTACAATCCTCTTAAATATTGTACATACATATTAACCAGCTTGGCACTGGCTGAAACTAATTATTCTTTAAGCCGTGTTTCCCTCGAGTAGCTAAATTAAGGATTCGTTGTAGATTTTTGTGAAAACTTTTTATTTTCAGTGAAAAACAATTTTCATCACATTAGATCTCCGTTGATAATTTCAGACAATTACAGTTTTTTTATAGGTGTACACAGCTGAAGAGAGTAAAAATATTTTTTAAGCAAAGGGAAAAACAGAGCTGAACATAAAATTCTTATTTATATTATATAATGATATCTCTTAGAACCACATATATTTTTGTAAAATTTTGACTCATTAATGGTAATAGTTTAAGAATAATTAAAAAAATAAATACTTTTTCATTTTTCAAAAAATGTTTTTGCAAAAATATATATGCAAAATATGACTTAAAACTAATAGAGCACAGCCTGTAGAGTACAGCCTGTTTTAAGCAACAACAATGAAAAATTAGTGTTTTGCCATTTTATCGGCCACATACCGATTAAAGCCACAATATTTAATAAATGCACATATAATTCGATATACTATTTGTATAATGTCATTACCAAACATCAACTGAAACACACTATAATAATTTTAAAATTCTCTGTGACACAGAGAACCAAAACAAATTAAACATCCATTAAAATCCAAATTAAACATTGTAGCTTCACTAAAACATCAACACATAAATTTAAATAATATATATGGTCTTAAAACCTCTTTTTAGCCAATTTACTTGGGTTGTATATACATTTTATGTCCGCATTAGCCTGACTAATAATTATAAATCAATATTATATCTGTTTTAAATTTTTCTGAATTATTTAATTTAAAACACTTTTTGCGAAATATCACAATTTCTTTTCAAAACGTGCCATTTATTGCTCTGTAACCTACTTTTACAAAAATTATGGCTTTTCTTCCTCAAGGAAAATTCATTCCTTTCTCTTAAATTGTGGGGTTGTAATTTTTTCTGTATAATATAATATACTAGTAAATTGATATATTGTAAAATATATTATTATCAACCGAGTAAAAAAGTTCATTCTGATATTTGAAGGAATGAAGTTTTGGAAAGCATCTCCTCATTTACTTACTAATTTCTGAATTGTACGCCAAGAACCATTTTTGCTAAATTATACAGTTACACCTTTAATACGTATAATAATATAAAAATGGCAAAATGGCGTCTTATGTATTCGGACACAGTTTTATATACGACTCAACTACATGGAATAACTCTAGGCTGCATTTCTGTGTAAAAAATTGAAAATTTAAAAACTTTCTCAACAGTCAGCAAGACGTTTGCAGGCGGGAAGTAATTTAGCAAGTAGGTAAAGTTAAGAAAATGTATAAAACATACAAGAGGAAAAGTTATGCAGCAAATAACGACGCCGTCGGAGAAAAACTTACATTCGTATTGCCGTGGAAAAGACCTGCGGAAAGTTGGGTCGAGTTGCCGCCCGCACGTAAAGGCAGATGTGGAACAGTCCAGCGTCTTCGCTGTTTAGCAGTCAGTATTTTGAAATTCATTTGATTATGCGATTTTGAGTTGTCTACTGTTTTTTTTATCAATGACTCTTCTCGAACCTATACGATATATTAAAATATTGAATTAGAATTAATTTTATTATTATTTAGAATACATTTTATTAACATTTAATTAGAATAAATCTATATACTATTTTTGGGATAATTTAATAAAGAAGAAAGACTGAAAATGGGAGAATATTACTTGTAATAGTAACACAAAAATGACACTATTTAAATTAACTATGTAAATTGTTGAAAATTATAGTGAAAGAAATAGTTATGTTAAACATATTTAAAAATTATATGCGAAGTTATATTTAATATAAGAATATAAAAAAAATTCTAAAATTTCTTTATGATTTTTTATTCTTTCTTTTTTAGGGTTTCCTAGCCAAAGTTAAAATTTTGTCAGTTCGCCATAGCTGTTTTATTTACAAATTGTTAGTACTGTGAAATTAAAATTTGGCACGATTATATATATTTATAATCATATCAAATTTATAATTAAAGTATAAGATATTAAATCTTAAAAATATTTAGTTTAATACACTTCCCCCTATGGCGTTTAGTATCACTGAAAAGGCCTTTTAAAAGTATTGGGAATACATCACGAACACTACATTAACGACATCATGACATCATGATTACTTTACATTTACGACATCATGACATCATGAGCACTTTACACTTACGACATATTAAGTTTCGAGTAACTATTTTTATTAGATATACTTTTCCCACAAAATGGAGTTCCAACCATTTTTTATAAATAAGTATATCTCACAATACAAGTATATATAAGGAACTTAAGGAAAATAATCACAGCTAAGTAGATTCTACTAGTTTATAAGTAATAGTCAACCAATTTATGACATGTAGTTGGGTCCATAAAACATTTCATGGAAACTCTATAAAAATGATTTAAATCAACTGCAAAAATAACTTTGTATTTTAAAATGTATATTTATCTTTTAGCCTTAAGGAGACAGTGTATCGTAATTTACGCTAATTTTCTATATACGTATGATATAAAGAAACAAATAAGATTAATTTAGAATTTAGTTACAGTCGACATTCTAAATTTTGGAATTTGTCTCGACCTATTCATTTTTTTGTTGTGAAATTGCATTACATCGTTCATTCCTGAATTAACATCGTCCTGAAACTTCATAAAAATACTTAAATCAACTGCAAAAATACCTTGGTATTTTAAAATGTATATTTATCTTTTAGCCTTAAAGAGACAGTGTATTGTAATTTACGCTAATTTTCTACATACGTATGATATAAAGAAACAAATAAGATTAATTTAGAATTTAGTTACAGTCGACATTCTAAATTTTGGAATTTGTCTCGACCTATTCATTTTTTTGTTGTGAAATTGCATTACATCGTTCATTCCTGAATTAACATCGTCCTGAAACTTCATAAAAATACTTAAATCAACTGCAAAAATACCTTGGTATTTTAAAATGTATATTTATCTTTTAGCCTTAAAGAGACAGTGTATTGTAATTTACGCTAATTTTCTACATACGTATGATATAAAGAAACAAATAAGATTAATTTAGAATTTAGTTACAGTCGACATTCTAAATTTTGGAATTTGTCTCGACCTATTCATTTTTTTGTTGTGAAATTGCATTACATCGTTCATTCCTGAATTAACATCGTCCTGAAACTTCATAAAAATACTTAAATCAACTGCAAAAATACCTTGGTATTTTAAAATGTATATTTATCTTTTAGCCTTAAAGAGACAGTGTATTGTAATTTACGCTAATTTTCTACATACGTATGATATAAAGAAACAAATAAGATTAATTTAGAATTTAGTTACAGTCGACATTCTAAATTTTGGAATTTGTCTCGACCTATTCATTTTTTTGTTGTGAAATTGCATTACATCGTTCATTCCTGAATTAACATCGTCCTGAAACTTCATAAAAATACTTAAATCAACTGCAAAAATACCTTGGTATTTTAAAATGTATATTTATCTTTTAGCCTTAAAGAGACAGTGTATTGTAATTTACGCTAATTTTCTACATACGTATGATATAAAGAAACAAATAAGATTAATTTAGAATTTAGTTACAGTCGACATTTTAAATTTTGGAATTTGTCTCGACCTATTCATTTTTTTGTCGTGAAATTGCATTACATCGTTCATTCCTGAGTTACCATCGTCCTGTGTAGGCAAATTATATACAGAGTCTATCTTCTTATAAGTATATATTATGTTATCACATATCTGATATTCGCGGACTTTGAAACTTAACATTTATGAAATTTTTTCATATAATTAAAATTTATAAAATTTTAACATTAAATTGATATAAATTTTTAAGCGAGAGCAGCTATCCTGCTATACATATAAATATACAATACATTTAAATACATAAATATTCTTCAGGAGTTTCATAAAAAAGTTTAATTACTTTTTGTTTTCACTTAAAAAGCTATAGGGTTAAAATGGAATGTTCATGTTCCGCACTTCTCACCAAACACAGCATCCGGTCGTGCTGAGCCAGAGGAAACAAGTCTAAATAGGAATCTTAATATTAAATAGGTACATTACTTTTTACTTTAACGGCATAGCACAGCTCCAGTGGTGTAGCTTCACCATCAAACCCTTACTTGCCAACGTATTACTTTTTATACCTCTCACCGGAGTGCGATTAAAAAAAATTCATCAACCGTTCAAAATTTACTATCTTTGTATTTAATATTTTTCTTTTTTATAATAATTTTAATGGTGCAAACTTTAATGCTGTTATATATTATAATAGGATTTTGGCTCAAATATCGAATTTAATTGAAATTTTAATCGAGTTAAAAGTATATAAGTTTTTTAAACACATTAAAAGTATTAAAGACACAGTTTTTTAACACATTAAAAGTACAACAGCATATTTAAACTGAGCGATACCAAAGATTACATGAGTACATTATTAAGAGATCCAAAAGATTTAGGACCAAATTTGAAAAAAGGCTTTTTTGTACTATGACAGAGTTTTCAAGGAAACTGACTAAAAACACTCCAAAAGGGGCAATAAGGAGGAATTTAAGTAAATGCTCGTGTCGATGAATATTAATTTGTAGGATTTACCACACTATCTCAGTGTTTGAAGGAAAGAAACCTAAATAGACTTTGAAAAGTTCCAGGGAGAACTTCTTTTTAAGCCGATTCTCTTCGTTTACAGTTATTTTGTAATATAAATGTAATATTTCATAAAAATCGACTAATCGAACTTCCGGATAATCCAAATTTGAAATTGAAGCTATTTCCATTTCAAATCGTTGCCACACTGCAACCTCACCTCGTCCCCTGTCACTTTAAAATTACGGAGGGGGTCTAAAAACTTTGATTATTTCAAACTCAAAGAAAGGTGCAAAACACGAAATTGCCCCAGCCGCGTCTGTCAGCAGCAGCTCAGCGGCCGCGCTAATTAGCGAAGCAGCAAACAGATGTCGGGCGCTAAACTTCGCCAAGTCCTGGCAGCCGCGCACCTCAGTATCCTCGCCCGCGAGACTCCCGCGATATTATACGAGGACTTATTTCAATATATTAGCGGAAATTATTCTCGCCATATGTCGCGCGGGCAAACTTTGAGATGGCTGAGACGGGGGTTTAAGCGCCGTGGGGCTGTGAACGCTTAAACTATTATGCTTCGCAGAGCCGCCTGTCTCTTTGACAAACTCCACAATTACTTTTAAGTAGGTAGGGTTACGAAGCGCGGTTTCGTCAGTTGGTGACGTGATATTTTGTGGATGAAATATGTACTTATCAATAGAGATAGAAATGCAATGAAACGGAAACCAGTCTGACAATAAAATCTTTTTTTTAATGTGCCATGTCGCACGAGATTTACTCTACCGTTTTTCTTGGCATCCAATTAATTTTATTTTAGATATAGCAGGATTTAATTCAAATTGATGACATCAATAGAGATAGAAACTTAATCAAACGGTAACCAGTTTCTCAATCAAATATTTTCTTCTAATGTGCCAATCGCACAATCTGGAATTTTCAATTTATTTTTTGTTAAATATGCTATTCGCCAGTTCTTTTGTTTTTCATTTGATTAATGCTATATAGTTAATATAAAATCTCAAAAAAAAATTCGATTTCTTTGGTACTAAATTTTGCTATTGAACTTTAGTATGAGTTACTATTGATAAAGTGTACTGATATCATTAACTGTTGTCAACTAGCGTATCAAGTAGTTACGTTCATCTTGCAGCTGAGATTGGTAAAGAACCTTCATATCATCATGTATCATTCGCAAGCATGTTTTCCAAATCATTTAACAGCTTAGAGCTGAAACACTTAAATCATATAATTTGATCGCAGTTCGTCTTACTGTCGAGTTGATTTTTTTCCTTATTTATTAGCAAAAAATGTTTTATACGTGAACTATAATTTGAATACAGATTTAAAATACTTTCTATAGTTTATTTTAAACCTGAGAAGGGGTAAAAGAGCAAAAAGAAAACAATTAACTATTAGTGTATTTCATGGTAGACCTCGGCTTTACTGAGACTAGTGTTTCTAAATAATTCATAGGATCTACTTTGCTTTCGGTCATATTTTTTATGTATAATGAACGTGTTTGAAGTTAATTTATTGAGCTTTTTCTTTTTCTGAAAATATACAGGGTTTTGATTAATTCATTATTGTCTTATAAAAATGATTGAAATCTTTGAGAACTTTTAGTGAAATTTCCTACATGCATTCGGTTATTTTTCATAACTGCAGTAATGTCATTATATATTTATACAAGGACAATTTGCAAAAATTACGAGTAATATAAAAATTTTGTTACCAAAAAGGGTAAGGAATAATACCTTATAAAGGTAGTTTTTTAAAAAATGGTGGAGTTAGGTTAATTATATAAGGTTGAGGAGTAGAAAAGACAAAAAAGGCTTAAGTTGAAAATAAGGGGCAAGGCAATGGATGAATATTGCGAACGCAAATAGTTAAATTTTCGTTTCCAAATTTCCTCTTTATTATTTTTCAAATATACTTTTCAATAATGTATTTTCTGTCGCATTTGTTTTTTTCTCTTAATACGTTCTGAGAGCTTGCTGATCATAATATATTCTAGATTAGACATTGTAAGAAAAGCCCCTCTTTGAGCTCAGAAACACGATTTTTTTACTGTAACAAACTGACTTCTCATCTACTTGTATGTACTTTTTGAGACCAATATGTTAAAAGTGAAGTATATATACATATATATGTATATATGTATATATATATATATATATATATATATATATATATATGCGTATGTGTGTATATATATCCCAGATATTCCTTAGGATACATTCATTGACAAATATCAAATCAGGATTATGAAGTTGTGTTTTTCATACCATTTCCAAAACTTTCTTAAACTTGACTATAAGCATAGAATTTTAACTTAGACTTAACTTGACCTGATTTTAACTTAGACTTGACTATAAGCATGAAATTTTAGTGAATATATTTTGTACTACAGTCTTATTATATGCAAGCAGTAAATAATCAAAATAAATCCACACGTATTTATACTGATGTATGGAAAAACTAATGACTTTCTCTAAAAAAATTAAAACTTAATAAAAACTTAGTGCTTTTTTCTCATTCATTCTACACAATGAATAATGCACTAAACACAGGTTTATTGTATGCAATAGATGTTTTTTTTTTAAATTGACAGTTTTGAAAAGTTCTTGTACTTCGTAGGTGGGTCAAGAAGTTTGTTGAATGGAGAGGGTAGGAGGGGGGGGGGTGTAATTCGCTTACTTACATCAAATATTACAACACTGTCCAGACTCGGTCCCTTGCGATTATTATTTGTTCCGAGAAATGATAAGTAGCTTCGTGCAAATCGATATTAATCAATTAATCTAGAGATCTGAGCAAAGTATCCGTATTAAGGGAGAATATATTGAAAAGAAAAAACAGCACCAAAAAACGTTTTTTGACGTTCCTTCCATCCCATTCCGCGAACTTTTTCGACCTCCCCTCGTACATTTGACATTCATAAACCTTATTCTAAAACACCATTTAAATCTTAAACTCATTCCTTTCATAAAAATTGCTTTACATCCCAAATAAGTCTTTAAATGCTCCACAATTCTGTCAAATCCATAAGACGTGCTCGAACCAATCTATCCGCCCTGCCAACGTCCAGGGTGTGCCGCCCAGACGCCCGGCCGCCCAGCTCAATCTACTTTAGCTGAACGATACTTGTCGCGATGACGTAGGCTTTGGGCTTTGTGTTATTACAGTGTTGTGTATACGGGACGGTCTTCTATGTTTATCTTGCAGGATATTGGGTATTAAGTTATGCGTGAGACTGGTCAGTTTTACAAGGTCACCGCTTAAACTTTCTTATCAAATATCTGGCTATAAGTTCATGAGGAATATGTTAAAAGAATAGTGAAAAACTAATGGTAAATCATTTTATTTTCAAATATTTTTTTGGAAATGAATAAACATATATTTGTTGACAGTTGATTATTCTGTCAACAATTAAAATTTTTTGTTTGTGGTTAATGGGTTAGACTTTAAAACTTATCTATTGACAAAAAAGGAAAAGGAAATAGAGTTTCGAAATTGTCCTATGTTTCTTTCGTCCTTGTCTGATTGTTTACATATTCGTTTCCCTTTGACACTTTATAGGAACGACTAATTTCGGATTGATTTCACCTATATAAAATATGCATTCTTTGGACAGTTAGAGTATTTTGAACTTGAAATGTATATTAGCTGCCTTGAAAAAACAATAATGAATAATAGTAAACTTTTATATTCAAAATACAATTACAGTTTTATTAACAATTTTGGGAAACTATCAAAATTTAGCGGAAATGATTTTAAGTTCAATTATCACCTTTTATTTTAAATTAGTCATTACGAATTTGTTAATAATCAGCCTGTAATTTTAATTCGTCGTCCTATTATGTAGGTAATTTTATTTTTAAACAAGTTTATTCGAAAATAACATTGTATTCGATTTAAATATTTTTTTGCACCAGGTTTGCGCGTTTTCTAATGTTTATCTAATGTATATTTGACGGAATTTAAAAATTTTAATCTCTCTAGGCCACTTTAGCTAAATGCGATTACGAATATTTTTCTTAAACATTTTTTTTAATATTGACAAGAATGTGTATAAATATGACGGTAATTTGTCTTTTTATATAATTTTTAATACATATTCGCTCAGTACGGTTCATATTTATAGTTTCTTGTTTTTTTTTCATTTCACTATATATTCCTTACGATTGTTTAACAGTTTCTTGTTGTTAAACTTATATTGAATTTGTTTTACGTTTACCAATGCTTTGACGAATAAGAAAAATTATGTTCATTATTGTTGTTTAAATCATTACAGAACTTGTAAAATTATCAAAAGGATAAATTAAATATGTACTTATTCGTTTAATATGAATTAAAGTTTCTTGAATTCTTTCTGGAAACTGGATTTTGCTGTAACATTGAATTTCTAAAAAAACAAATGACATAACTGGCAGTAATTATTGTATTATACGGCTTTTGTACTATTTTTCAATTTACTGACGTATAGTGGCTATTGACGTACATATCAAAAACTTTATATTTATAAAAATGCTTTATATTTCAAAAACAATTTGTATAGCTATATTTTTACTAATTTCATAAATTAAATTGGAATCATTCCTAAAGATTTATTCTGATATATACTCACGACGGGGACAAATTTAATAAATTGCTACATTAAATTAAATAGGAATTGATCCGAAAGATTTATTTTGACATATACTCATGGTGAAGATAAATTTAATAAATTGCTACATTAAATTAAGTAGGAATTGATCCTAAAGATTTATTCTGACATATACTCACGGTGAAGACAAATTTAACAAATTGCTACATTAAATTAAGTAGGAATCGATCCTAAAGATTTATTCTGACATATACTCATGGTGAAGATAAATTTAACAAATTGCTACATTAAATTAAGTAGGAATCGATCCTAAAGATTTATTCTGACATATACTCATGGTGAAGATAAATTTAACAAATTGCTACATTAAATTAAGTAGGAATCGATCCTAAAGATTTATTCTGACATATACTCATGGTGAAGATAAATTTAACAAATTGCTACATTAAATTAAGTAGGAATCGATCCTAAAGATTTATTCTAACATATACTCATGGTGAAGACAAATTTAACAAATTGCTACATTAAATTAAGTAGGAATCGATCCTAAAGATTTATTCTGACATATACTCATGGTGAAGACAAATTTAACAAATTGCTACATTAAATTAAGTTAGGAATCGATCCTAAAGAATTATTCTGACATATACTCATGGCGAAGATAAATTTAACAAATTCTTACATTAAGTAAAGGTGGAATCGATCCTAAAGATTTATTCTGACATATACTTATGATGGATACAATTTTAACAAATGTACTATATTAATGCATTGCATTGTTTATAAATAAATGGGACTTAATTTTTGAATTAGATCCTTTATAATCATTATTATTTTTATGTGAGGATCTCCCTCTATAGCTGCACGCTGTATACGGCATATTGCATAAGTTTCTTATTTTTTTTCATACCCGCTCTCGGCATTGACCGAAATTCTCATTGACATTGCTTTGATATCGGGAAGTGACATGTTTGTCTTAGAGCCAAATTGTCTCCCATTCCTTCTACTCATATCTTCAGCCTTTCGTCGTACTTTACGTAAAATATTTGTGTTTTGAGCATTTACGTGCTAGTGTCGATAGGCGTTTAGCCATACGATATGTTTATCCTTATATTTTTTACAACGAATATATAGTAGGCATTAGCCAACTTATAAAATTAACTTAAATTTATTTGTAAATTTAGAAAATATGATAAATCTCATATAATAATTTCCTGATCCTCAGGCACATTAAACATTTTAAACAATCGTGAAATATTGATGTTATGTTTCACAATACAAATGCTTCACCCAGTATATCATTTGTTTTTGTAAAATATACTGTTAAGTGAAGTTATAGTGCTTGGTATTTGGAGATTCGTATCTCATAAAGGACAAGCTGTATCAAAAATGTTATTAGAAATTCTGGATCGCATTTTAAAATACCCCGTCAATGACGCCTTATTCGATGGAGTCTGTAAGAAAATGATATGATGTAGGAGGAGTACTTGCTCATAGTATATTCCAAAAAAATCTTAAAAACCTTTTTTGTTTATTGCGATGTTTTCATGAAAAACAACTCAGTCTTCCTGAACATTTTTATCATAATCAATATTTTATGATACGATTGGACAGATGTGGCGTAATGACAATGGTTCCGATTTCAACGACGGGCTAATATAGTAATGTAAAATTGATTTTGCAATGACGTATTTTCCAACTAATGAAGTTAACAAAAATTACAAAAAAAAACTTGGATTATTAAAAAAATAAATTAAAATAATTGATATAGTTTTAAACGATATATTTTCTTCATTATGTTATGGAGGAAAATATCTGAAGGAGAATAGTAATGATAAATAAGTCTAATAATATATAAGTCCTAGGTTAGAAAGATGAGTTGCTAACTCAAGGCTTATCTCAGGACGATTTGACCTTCCCCAGGAGTTAAATAAATGATAGGTTATGCCAGTCACGTATTTCAAGCCGCTACTTAAAGTCAAAAATATGATAGTACTTTCTGAGGTAAAATTATGGGAGATATACACATTTTGAAGGTAATTTATTATTTATTTAGACTAAAATCGGACGAGACGAGATAGTATGAATCTTTATAGCAAAATAAAGGTAGTAACAGTGAAGAGCAAAAGATGACTGGTGTTTTACTCGTAACTAACTTTAAAGTTAAGAAGTCGTTTCAGAAAGGTTATTCCACTGGTATTATGATTGGTAACAAGTTTTAATATTTAACATAGTTTTAATTAACTTTTTACATTGGCTGTATATACGCATACATAAAAGTTAATAGAAACTTTGTTAAATATTAAAACTTTATATATTTTTATATATATGTACATAGATACTATATACACGGTGTCCAGGAATAAGTGTGGGACAAAGAAAGACGTTATTCGTTGACTGAGAAATGTTTGATTGTCGTTAAATTAAAATTTAAAAAATGACTTTTTCCAGAAAATTTGAAATAATATTCATAATTATTTGTCATCTTTTTCGTACACACGATACTTGTGCACATTATTCAGCGCCGCCCAGAGGAATAACCCGCGAACAGTTGCGAAGACATCTAGTTGTCTGTGTAAGTACTGAGGTGTAATATTTTGTTTTGCACACAATGAGAGAAAGGCCGTGCTTTACGTTTTATTTCAAGGACCATTTATGTCGTTATAGACAAGGAATAGAGTTTTTCTTTGTCCGAAACTTATTCCCGGACACCGTGTACATATATATATATATATATATATATATATATATATATATATATAAATATATATATATATATATATATATAATATATATATATATATATATTTATATATACACTTATGCACCTAGAAATACGTGAATTTTATATGTACAAAATATTGGAACTGTTTTAAGTTATAATGCAAATGTATAATTAATATTATTATAACTTAACAAAAAAGTAACAAAAGTAGAAAAATAACAGAAAACGTAAAAGAAAAGAAGTAAAAATTTTAAAAAATATGTGTGGATTATATTGGAGATATAATCCTTATAATCGACAGAATCTAACCTATCGGGGTGCTAGAAAAAAGAATCTTGATCTCCATGTTAAGTGTTGTTGAAACAATAGCTAATAAATTAGAAAACAATCTGGGAAAGCTTCGTCCACTGTTTTTTTAAAGAATACCACCTCACCAGTTCACCTTTTCCTGAACTAAATCTCACTTTGTTTGCTTTCATTGATTTGAATAGATTTAATATTTACTTCGGAGCCGAACTTCATCAGTCACAAACATACTATCGCTTTATTCGTTTTTATGACATATAAAAAAATTTTAGAATTGGCTTGTCTATACATAATATTACGAAAAATGAGGGGAACATAACAGAAGTAATATAAAAAAATATTATTTTTGTCAATTTGTACGTTTATTTGCTCGCCTTTCGGTAGCCACTGAAGGGATTATGATGAAGTTTTGGACTATAGATTTTGTAGAACTAGATAAAATATATAAGTTTTGCTTTATTGCAATCAACTCAGTAGAAAGATGATAGAGTAATTAAAATTTCAACATAAGCCGTAGTTACTTTAAAAAAAAGTGGATTTAGTTACATATAATTTAACTTTCAACATCACAGTTAACTTCATAATATTTTTCAAAGGCCTACTTGAAAGAAAATCAAGGGTACAACGTTTTCCGTTTATATATATTTTTTCATATCTGCGTTAGCAGTAAAGAAAAAATGAGACCATGGTATTGGACAACGAAAAATTATTTTAAAGCAAAGTTTGACAAAACACCTTAGCTAGAGCAAAAACCTTAGGTAGAGTAGAAATTGAAAATAGGCCATTAAACTTAAAGTAGAAAATCAACGTGGTTAAATATTGTAAAAATCTTATAAAACAATATATCTGGAAGAAAAGGATTGAATATAGTCGAACAGAAGAAAATAAAAGACGGTGGTGACACCAAAATAAATAGGAGCAAAAAAACAATAAAGACAATTTAAATAAGAATTTCAAAGAGGGGAATAAATTAATCGAATACCTAATATTAGGTTTTTATTTATATATTATATTTGTTAAACACTGTAATTTAATATTGAACATATACAATGAAATAAATTTAAAAATCAATCAATTACACGCATATATTTACTGTTCCAGTCGTTGTGTTTTCCTCGTTATTAAGCATTGAAATATTCTTTTCAGAAACTTCTCTTTCACCTTACTGATTAAAAAGACAATATCTAATATTTACATTACATTCATTTACTATATCATTATTTACCTGTCAGTTACATTCTCTAGCTATCTTACTAATAAATACTCAATTTATACACACCACAAAAAAGTCGAAACCGCGCGCGGGGCGATCCATGCCCCCCCGCCGCTTTTACCCCTCCCAGACGGCACCCCGTCACCTGTCTCCAATCAAACGCCACCCTAAAACTTAATTCCAGGAGAGAAATCATAAAAAAACTTTATAAAAACTCCCCTTTCCTTCAATTTGTTTGCTCGGAGTGGGAGTTGCCGAAGTTAATAATGGAAGAGTGCAAATTGTCAATTTTTAATTTCTCGTTTCTGTTTAAAATTCGTTTTGAATTGTTTAGTCAGTTTAATGTCGAACACGATTTATATTTTATATTACATAACGATTTATATCGGAATATTGCCTTGTAATTTTTTTTTAATATTGGCGATGTAAATGTCGCATTTCGTGTATAATGAATCGCACTGGCGTTTCAACACTATTGCTATTAAAATTCGTTTTGAATTGTTTAGTCAGATTAATGTTGAACACGATTTATATTTTATATTACATAACGATTTATATCGGAATATTGCCTTGTAATTTTTTTTAAATATTGGCGATGTAAATGTCGCATTTCGTGTATAATGAATCGCACTGGCGTTTCAACACTATTGCTATTAAAATTCGTTTTGAATTGTTTAGTCAGATTAATGTTGAACACGATTTATATTTTATATTACATAACGATTTATATCGGAATATTGCCTTGTAATTTTTTTTAAATATTGGCGATGTAAATGTCGCATTTCGTGTATAATGAATCGCACTGGCGTTTCAACACTATTGCTATTAAAATTCGTTTTGAATTGTTTAGTCAGTTTAATGTCGAACACGATTTATATTTTATATTACATAACGATTTATATCGGAATATTGCCTTGTAATTTTTTTTTAATATTGGCGATGTAAATGTCGCATTTCGTGTATAATGAATCGCACTGGCGTTTCAACACTATTGCTATTAAAATTCGTTTTGAATTGTTTAGTCAGATTAATGTTGAACACGATTTATATTTTATATTACATAACGATTTATATCGGAATATTGCCTTGTAATTTTTTTTAAATATTGGCGATGTAAATGTCGCATTTCGTGTATAATGAATCGCACTGGCGTTTCAACACTATTGCTATTAAAATTCGTTTTGAATTGTTTAGTCAGATTAATGTTGAACACGATTTATATTTTATATTACATAACGATTTATATCGGAATATTGCCTTGTAATTTTTTTTAAATATTGGCGATGTAAATGTCGCATTTCGTGTATAATGAATCGCACTGGCGTTTCAACACTATTGCTATTAAAATTCGTTTTGAATTGTTTAGTCAGATTAATGTTGAACACGATTTATATTTTATATTACATAACGATTTATATCGGAATATTGCCTTGTAATTTTTTTTAAATATTGGCGATGTAAATGTCGCATTTCGTGTATAATGAATCGCACTGGCGTTTCAACACTATTGCTATTAAAATTCGTTTTGAATTGTTTAGTCAGATTAATGTTGAACACGATTTATATTTTATATTACATAACGATTTATATCGGAATATTGCCTTGTAATTTTTTTTAAATATTGGCGATGTAAATGTCGCATTTCGTGTATAATGAATCGCACTGGCGTTTCAACACTATTGCTATTAAAATTCGTTTTGAATTGTTTAGTCAGATTAATGTTGAACACGATTTATATTTTATATTACATAACGATTTATATCGGAATATTGCCTTGTAATTTTTTTTAAATATTGGCGATGTAAATGTCGCATTTCGTGTATAATGAATCGCACTGGCGTTTCAACACTATTGCTATTAAAATTCGTTTCGAATTGTTTAGTCAGTTTAATGTTGAATATGATTTACATTTTATATTATATAACGATTTATATTGGAATTTTCTCTTGTAATTTTTTTCAAGATTGTTGATGTAAATGTCGCATTCCATGTATAATGAATCATATTGGCGTTTCAATATTCTCTCGCTGTAGAGTTTCTTTTAAAATAACAGTAATATATGGGCAAATACCCTTACATAGATAGTCAATAAACACTCAAATATCTTAGAAAATATTACAAGCATTAATAGTTTAATATTATAAGGGTCACCTATCAAAGTTTTCTTGACTTTATAAAGTAGACATATACTTCATTGTTTGGAATTAGGTTTCCTTTTCGTCTGCTAGATATTCCTACAAATCTTAATAGGCTTTATTATAATAAGGGAAAATTTAATATTTACATAACGGAAGTTAGTCACGAGTATATACATCTACGTACATAATAATTCGTCAAACAGGAATTATTTCATAAAAATCTTTACAAAAATCCCTTTTTCCAGAGAAATAGCAATTATCGAGGAGAGATTTGTGAAATTATTATTAAATGTCTTTTTTGGAGCTATTTTCCAGCAAAAATATTGCTTTCTTACCATCACTTACAATAATATAACTCGAAACAAGCCTTAACACATGCAAAATAAATAGCATTTTATTAGAGAGAAATAAATTTTCTTATTCATCGATAAATGTGCTATTTTACTTTAACATCAAATTTTGTCTGGGATACAGAAAAAAATTCCAAATATTTCTTATTAATCGCGAAGTAGTTATCAAAACCACGCCTTATGATATAGATCGAACCTTAATTATACTAATAAAAACTTTACGGAAAAAAGTCAGTATACAGATAATTACTGATACCAACACTCAAAAGTGCCTCATTTCCATCGCCATTGACAAACCCGTCTACAAAACACATAACACGGACCGAGAATACAAAAGCCAACCGCGATACGGAACAAAAGTTTACAATGGTAGTGTCAAAAAAACACCTCTCTTTCTGTCGACTAATTACATTCCCCCTATCCTATAAATATAATAAAAAGCCCCACAAGGGATGGTAATTGCAGGTGGACACCCCTCCGGACTAGGGATCCCTATTTTGGATAAAAAATCTTAATTATGTTTGCCTCGACGAGTAAGGGGAGGGGGTATATTAAATGCGTCTATGAATCGACAAAGGAGGTACTTACTGGTTACTTCGCGCCGCATGCGGCAGATGTTGTAAATATGTGGGTTTCCAAATGTTGATCGATATACGCCCACTAATGATATTAAGTTTCACGAAATTATTTCGAATGTAACATTCGAAACTAATTCATGATATAGAGTCATACAGTATAATTTCTTTCATAAAAGGTTGTAGTTTACTAATAACTTACAGATAGCTTTGCTGTGCACACACACACACACATGCACACACGCACACGCGCACGCCCACACACACGCACACACAACAAACAAACAAAAAATATATATAGATACATATATTTATAAATATATATATATACACACATATATATGTAAATAAATATTTCAATCAAAGTTACCTATTTTATTATTATATGTATATATGATTAGAATAGAAAAAATAATGTCTAAAGGTTGGGTTTTTTTTAATAATTTTTAATGGTAGCTTTTTTATTTATCTTTTGTTGAAATATATTGAAAACCTTTCCATATTCATTACATTATTAGTTATAGGCAAATTCAGTTATTTACTATAAGGATAAAATTTATAATTCGATATACAGTTTGATTTTATTTTACAACCGAAAATGACGGTATTTTTTCATGATTTTGTATGAAGATCTATTGAAAATGTCTTTAATTTTTCATTTGCTTAAATATTATTTCTAAGCCATAATTGCAAAAATAGCTTCAATAACATTAGGATCATATAAAGAGAGATATCTGAATATATGTTTTTGTCAATATAATGGTTTCGTGAGGTCAAAAATATTATTTTCCACAATCATAAGAGAAAATAAGCAAGTCAAAAAAGCCATGACAGTATTAATTCTTTTATTTACTATAATTAGTGTTTTTATTTCAATTTTATTACAAAATTTGAATTATTATAGTTTCAAATACCTCTCAAAATTAATTCTTCATTTGATAAAAACAAAAAAGAAAAAAATGTTAAAAAAATTAAAATAACGACTAACTAGTCCGCGAATTAGAAACATCTGCCTACAGCCCGAACTGACATGGCGTGCGACTGCAATTTTCGCGCCGAAGCAGCCCCTCCGCTTGAGAGCCCTGTGGGGCGTCAGAGTGGGATGGCGATACGTTCTTAATTTAAAATGCGGTCGTGGAGGACGCGAAAAGTGCTCCTATGCACTTTCTATTTTGCGTAAAAAGAATTTCTATTTCCTTTTTTTCTTAGTCGAGTCTCTTCATTGATACAGTTTTCGGGGAAAAATGGTTTTTCTTGATTAAAAAGAAAATATATCAACATAAAAATAAAAACTTTGGTAACACATAAAAGAAACACGTTTTGAATTCCTTGATATAATCTATCAAAAGGCATATTATTAACATTTCATTGTCAATATGAAGCACAGTTTTTCTCGAATTTAAACGGAACTGACATATTTTTTTCACTTTTTGAAAAGTGCTGGGAAATGGTAAAGTTATTTTAATGTAATGTTAACTACTAGTAGAGAAATCAACCCTTATTATTCACATTACGTCTCAAATTTCCTCAAAAAGCTTCATCCCCAACGCATTAAGCACACACACACACTCCACTAGAATGTGGAAAACCATCGAGTAAGATTATATATACACATAAGAAAAGCGGTATCGATCTCGAACGGTATGTCTCTCATCTGAGTTGCTACTTCATACGTTTAGGTCTAGGTTCACTGCAAAGAAATAATTACAATATCCTTAAAAACTAAAAATTATTACATAATAAATAACAATAATTCTTTACGTATTACGTAAATAAGTAGTTATGAAAAAATACGTAAAACAAATATTATTGGTTGCCCTCTTTAACTTTTTCTTTCATTAAATTTTTAAACAATTAAAAGAGAATATTAAATTAAATCCCAAAAATGGTACGTCGACGATTGTACCAAAAAACTTTCGTCGCTTATTTTCAGAGTCTATTTACCGTGGAAATTAAGTTCAAAATTATAATTTCAGTAAGCGTTATTAGTCATTCGATATTTCAAGTGTTTTGAAACAAAACACCACGCTGTTCTTCACAACAGAAGCCGAATAATTTCAGATACGAATATTACAAAACTTACGTTTCTTGAAAATAAAATATTCCATGCTTTCAATTATTAATCATCAATATTATCGGTAATAGGATAATGTTAACACAATATTTTGATTGTTAATAACTCAATAACTTCAATTTAGTTAAATTAATAGGGAAACTGATAATGGAAATATTATTGTTAATACACGTGGCAACAATTGATACACGTGGTTCAGTGTCGCTACCTAGTCATGATCAAATTTACCGAGTCAACGATATATTTTATTTACGTGTTTAACTAAAAGTCTTAACAAACTTACAAACAAAACTAGATACTCAGTTATTCATTATAAACATAAAACAATATTACTTGGCAGTAAATAACGATAAATTAAATACTAAATTTATAAATTGCCTTTTTAAATACCTAAAAAAAATTAAACTGAATATTATTGAACAAAACAAAACGTCAAAATGCGAGACAGCGCACAACACTACAAATGATTGTACTTTGCGTGACAGTAAATGTTTCGGCCTGTAATCCAATATATAAGATATATACATAATATTCGTTCGCGTTTATGGCACAGTATAAGCACATATAAGCCCACATGTAAGATACAGGGGTATAAAGCGAAACCGAAATTGATAGAAATGGGTATCGATACGATTATTGAAAATTTTTATGAAGTACATGGTCAAAATTCATGTGTGAGGTGTAATTTCACATTAGTTTATCTCATCCTTATATATTATATTCGATAAATGTTTGATATTACAACAGATCATGGGAAGTTTCATTTAGCTTTTAAGAAGGACTTTACCTATCTATGGATAATTTATCTTTCTGTGTTTTCACACAATAATAATGTGTTTTCTGGATAATTCTCTTTCTGTTACTTTTCTAATTTTTGTGTGTCACTGGATAATTTATCTTTTTGTGTACATAAGTAGCGATAATTTGTGTGTCACTGGATAATTTATCTTTTTGTGTACATAAGTAGCGATAATTTGTGTGTCACTGGATAATTTATCTTTTTGTGTACATAAGTAGCGATAATTTGTGTGTCACTGGATAATTTATCTTTTTGTGTACATAAGTAGCGATAATTTGTGTGTCACTGGATAATTTATCTTTTTGTGTACATAAGTAGCGATAATTTGTGTGTCACTGGATAATTTATCTTTTTGTGTACATAAGTAGCGATAATTTGTGTGTCAATGGATAATTTATCTTTTTGTGTACATAAGTAGCGATAATTTGTGTGTCAATGGATAATTTATCTTTTTGTGTACATAAGTAGCGATAATTTGTGTGTCACTGGATAATTTATCTTTTTGTGTACATAAGTAGCGATAATTTGTGTGTCACTGGATAATTTATCTTTTTGTGTACATAAGTAGCGATAATTTGTGTGTCACTGGATAATTTATCTTTTTGTGTACATAAGTAGCGATAATTTGTGTGTCACTGGATAATTTATCTTTTTGTGTACATAAGTAGCGATAATTTGTGTGTCACTGGATAATTTATCTTTTTGTGTACATAAGTAGCGATAATTTGTGTGTCACTGGATAATTTATCTTTTTGTGTACATAAGTAGCGATAATTTGTGTGTCACTGGATAATTTATCTTTTTGTGTACATAAGTAGCGATAATTTGTGTGTCAATGGATAATTTATCTTTTTGTGTACATAAGTAGCGATAATTTGTGTGTCAATGGATAATTTATCTTTTTGTGTACATAAGTAGCGATAATTTGTGTGTCACTGGATAATTTATCTTTTTGTGTACATAAGTAGCGATAATTTGTGTGTCACTGGATAATTTATCTTTTTGTGTACATAAGTAGCGATAATTTGTGTGTCACTGGATAATTTATCTTTTTGTGTGCATAAGTAGCGATAATTTGTGTGTCAATGGATAATTTATCTTTTTGTGTACATAAGTAGCGATAATTTGTGTGTCAATGGATAATTTATCTTTTTGTGTACATAAGTAGCGATAATTTGTGTGTCAATGGATAATTTATCTTTTTGTGTACATAAGTAGCGATAATTTGTGTGTCAATGGATAATTTATCTTTTTGTGTACATAAGTAGCGATAATTTGTGTGTCACTGGATAATTTATCTTTTTGTGTACATAAGTAGCGATAATTTGTGTGTCACTGGATAATTTATCTTTTTGTGTACATAAGTAGCGATAATTTGTGTGTCACTGGATAATTTATCTTTTTGTGTACATAAGTAGCGATAATTTGTGTGTCAATGGATAATTTATCTTTTTGTGTACATAAGTAGCGATAATTTGTGTGTCAATGGATAATTTATCTTTTTGTGTACATAAGTAGCGATAATTTGTGTGTCACTGGATAATTTATCTTTTTGTGTACATAAGTAGCGATAATTTGTGTGTCAATGGATAATTTATCTTTTTGTGTACATAAGTAGCGATAATTTGTGTGTCACTGGATAATTTATCTTTTTGTGTACATAAGTAGCGATAATTTGTGTGTCAATGGATAATTTATCTTTTTGTGTACATAAGTAGCGATAATTTGTGTGTCACTGGATAATTTATCTTTTTGTGTACATAAGTAGCGATAATTTGTGTGTCAATGGATAATTTATCTTTTTGTGTACATAAGTAGCGATAATTTGTGTGTCACTGGATAATTTATCTTTTTGTGTACATAAGTAGCGATAATTTGTGTGTCAATGGATAATTTATCTTTTTGTGTACATAAGTAGCGATAATTTGTGTGTCACTGGATAATTTATCTTTTTGTGTACATAAGTAGCGATAATTTGTGTGTCACTGGATAATTTATCTTTTTGTGTACATAAGTAGCGATAAAATTACGTTAAATTTTATGTTTGTAGGTAGATAGTAGAACCAAAAGTGCAATTCAGAACTACTCCAAAACTGCAATGCAGAACTACTTTTCCCGGGAATCCTTATAAGGAATACTGTATAAAAGTGATCAGTCTCTTCTTTGTCATTGAGATGGATAAATTTGTAAATATGACTTGATTATAAGTACTGAGTTGGTTACAATGTTATATATATATATATATATATATATATATATATATATAATATATACACACACATATATATACGCATATTTTTTTTCTGTAATACAGATATTGAGTAGAATTTGAAAAAATTGTTGCTTCAAAATTCACATTTTCAGTTTTTTTATTATTGTCAGAGTTACTTGGCTCGGGGAGTTTAATAACTACAATGACAAAATGTATTTAATTGGTTAATCATCTCGCACTTTCATTCCTTTTTTAATAAAACGATCTTTGTCTAAAAATGTTATTTCTTTTATTATTTTTTAGTGTATTCGATTTTCGAGAGCCATCATATTATGAGATTTTTTTTCTTTTGGCCGTGTTAAGCGGAATTTGTAATTATATGTTATTGGAATTATTGCTGTATAATGTAATCATGTCAATAAAATGTTATAATTTGTCGACACATTACAAGTTACAATTTCCTAAGTTGTATAATAATTGGTCAAATATGGCACTGAAAATCTTACAGGTTTTGCTTACGCGAAAAGGAAATTGGTAAGTGGATTCCCCGATATATGTAAATAAATTCGGGCCGAAGCTACGACAAAATGTTTGTGTTAACAACCTTTCAATTATTTGTTTAGGATATCAAGGACAATAGTACCTACGGAACAAGAAGTTTGTCTGCATAAAAGAGAATAAAAAATTCATTGTATTATATATCTTACAAGCTTTATACTTCATATACAAAATAGTGATACAAGAGAATATGTCTCAACACTACCAGAAATAAATTTAGATTTTAAAAACAATTTTTTCAGTCACTAAAATTATCGATCCGATTTGGGAGCGACAACTCGTGTTCACTATTAGCTTTTGACTTTTTGTAATGCTGAAAACTATTTCCAGACGTTGTAAAGATGATTAAATAGCTGCTTCACAGTCAATAGAGCGTCACGAAGTTTTATCTTCACAGTCTAGTAGCAGAGCATTAAGGAGCTAACGAAATAGCAAAGAGTTTATTACTTTTCAATATTTGATCTACTTACGTTTTTCACTTTCATATTTATCTGAGTTATCAACGAATTGAATAGTTAGCGATGAAGCAAATATGAAAGTAATATCTTACCGAACTAATAACCAGATGAAACAATTGGGTATTTGACAATTTTTTTTTATTTCATTAAACATAATTTCAAGATACAAGCTGATGAAGAGTAAAAATTATTTTAAATAATTTTAAAAATTGACCGAGTTATAAAAGTTTAATTTTAGTTTTCAAACAAGGACGGCAATACTGTATTGTGAGGTCATTTTTAATATTGCACGTTATATTCTACAAGAGGAAAAGAGACAGGGACATACCCAACTCTCTCCGTATCTTCAAATTTAGAAGCATATAACTGGCTTATTTTTCAATCGATTTTTGAATTTTTTTCAAGACTGGCTTTTAATTAACTTATATTTCACAATATTGTACGAAAAATATCAAAATTTAGAATGAGTCAACTACCGTATTAAGTCAACTCGGAATTCTTATTAACCAGGCATCGAATCTATGAAATGTTGTGGCATCGAGTACAGCTGCGTCGTGGAAAAAAACAGCTTTGAAATGCTGTTCGTTGTTCGCTGATGCGTAACGCCATGATATCGGACTCGTTATATTGCCACAAAGTTTCAGCTCTTGCAAAAAGAAATTAAAATTTTCCGACAGATTTTCTTCCATTCAGATTGTATATGTAGTTTTGAATGCAGGTTTATATGATTTAACTTTATGATTTCGACGCGATATGTACTGAATATTTTATATTTCATCAAAGCGACTTTGTGCTCCTATTAAAAAGCTAGTGTCATCAATGCGAATACTGTTTTAATTTTTTGGAGAATGTTTTAATATATACATAATGTCAGCATAAATACTTATACGTAATAGCAATTTAGTTAAATATCTGCCAAGTGTATGACTAGAGATTCATAGAAACGATTCCAAAAGTGTAATGCTGAACTATTCTAGTTCTATTTCGAGATTTTGAAAAGTTTATCTTTATATTTCTCACTATACATTGATATATATATATATATATATATATATATATATATATACATATATATATATATATATATATATATATATATATATATATATATATATATATGTATCAATAGTTATAAAAGAAAACCAAATCCAATAACAATTCAAGTAAAAAATGTCTCAAAAACCATAAGTCCTATACATAATATACTGTACCCCGTATATTTACTAAACCTATGTAACTTACATATCCCTCGCTTCTTCCATTCACGCGCCGTGCCTCGCAAACCAGGTGTTGCCTTTGTGGCCGACGCCGCCTCGATATATATTATGGAGTGGGTGTAACCAGTAATTACGGGCAAAGTATACTATAATTAGGGATACGGTAGCGGAAATAATATAGTTGTCTAATAGTTACGTAAACCTTAGCTCTAAAATTAAATGTAAAATGTAAATATATGGCAAAATACGAACAGCTTTAATGTTTTATTGTAGTGTCAGTTTACTGTGGTTTGGCCTTATAATACACATAAATTATTATTTAAATAAATACTACTTGTTTCACATATTAAATTTGTATGTAACCTCGTATGCTTCCAAAAAGCAACCAAAAGGAGTAAAAAAAGCTTTGAAACAATAAAATCGTCGAAACATCCAAGGTCAGTAGTAAATTCCAAACGAATACGCCTTATTCAATCTCAACGATCTGCCGCCATCACAATGAAATAAAAAAAAAATGTCATAAAATGAAAGTGCCAATATTTTTTAGCCGCGGTCCCGGGCCACTTGTCGCGAAATCGCAGCGCCGCGCTCTATATTATTCAGGCCACAAAGGAGCTCGCGCCGCTTAAAATTCTAAAAGCTAGCTAGTTTTTGTTCATGCAATCACGACGCGATAAATACGTCTGATAGCGCGGCGCGCGCTTTTACGTTTTGAATTCGGAATGAGCGCCGCTGTCCGTCAAGTTGGCGGACGTGCCGTTTCCCGCTCGCGCGGTGGCGGCCGTGGCGCGCCGACGCCGTTCTTGCTGGCGCCATTTTGACGTTTTGCCCATTGTTTTGGTTTTGTTTTTGGCGGACGAGTTTTTAGGGATGTCTTTTATTGGTATCTTTACGAGCCATTATAAGGTTAGTCGGTGGTTTTGTTAATGTTAATGACTTTTTTTACACTTCGTTATTACGATTTCGTCCTATTACTTATATTTTAAGAAAACATAGAACATTCGTATTGACTTTATTTTCAACAAATAGATTCATTTATTAGAGGTTGTGATATCAAAGATAAAATTAAATTTGTGGGATAAGTCAATGGAATAAAATTTTCATAAATATGAATAAAATTAATGTAATTTCAATTACCATTTTAACAGTCAAGGCTATTAACATGAAAACATTGTCGATTAGTTTGGTGTAAATAAAATGGTTGTTTTCAAATATTGAATTCAAACTTTTTTTTTATAATAAACCTCTAACTTCTGTTACTAATCAAAATAGTTCCCATATGCTAAAATAATTTTTTGCCAATGACACGAATGATACAATATCGTTTTTTTAAGAAATTTGGAGATTGCGAAACGATCAGTTTTTAATGCAAGTTTTTTTCTTCGTAAATATTTATTTCCTGCCAATAACCCTTTCGTGTGGATGAAAAAGTGATAATACGTTCGTAAAATTTTTGGAAAATAGAAAAAGCAGGATGAATATCAATCTTTTATTGGATAATTTTTTTTTAGTTTTGTTCATATGAAATAAAAACACATCGTGTCTACTGATCAGATTCATTCTGAACATACAATTCTTCGTATATAATATCTATTTCCTGATAATATGTATTAGTATTTACAGCTAAATCTAGCTTGGTAAAACCATAATGGACTACACCTCTGCTATACCACACAGATGCCATAGTCTTCTTGAAAAGAAGATTCGGTTTTGGGATTTTTTTGGAGCATCTCTCATATTAAACCATCGTGCAAAATAGTATAATAACAATACTAGTTTGTTATAGAGGATATGATTTTTATCCCAATCCACAATTCTATGTAGAATTTCGACTCTATTTTATTGAGAAAGCAAAGAAGTTCATGAGGTATTCATTTGTTCATCTTCCTCGCGTTTATCCATGTGTTTAAATGTCAAACCATTGTCGCATATTGAAAGTTGAATCAACCTCGGATTGACTTCAGTTTTGGTCTTTAAAATAGCACCGTCAACGACGAAATAATTAACCAGCGATTTAAAATCTCGAGGTTTGTGTACACCGATTGAAACTTTAAAAAAACCAAATTTCAAATCAACACCCCTTTATACTTTCACTTGTAAAGCTTTCATCGAATCATATTTATATTTCGTATTACTTTCGCCACAGTATGACTCAGTTTGAACTTGTAAAAATAAATTATTGTCATTTTATAATTTTCCATTTTAGTCTAAATGCAAATTTCTATAAATAAGACTACACAAAATAAGTAAGCCTACGTAGTATCAGCATATATATAAATATATATATATATATATATATATATATATATATATATATATATGTATATATATATATACACTATTAAAATTGGGTAATTTATATGAACACAATTGCAATAAACTACCAAAAGGGCATTTTATTTGCACAGACATACAATTTTTGGTTTTGATTTATTGTTTTAATATTTTATTGATAGTTCTTAACATTATTATCTCTATACTTAACGTTACATCCGTAACATCGCATATTAATATGGTAATTAAAAACGCGCCACTTTTTCACAGTGATTTCTGGAATCTTCTAGGCACTTGTCGAATTTCATCGGTGTGATATACAAAGAGCACTGTTTTCTATCTTCTGTTCAGTTAGTAACTGAGCTTCGACGAGTGAAGATAAAATAAACTAGGGAAATTTCACGAAGTGAACATAGAGTGCTCCTGTTTCATGAATTTCGTTTAAAGCGAAAAGCGAATGAAGCAACAAACAGTGGTTGCAAGTTTTGAAGAAAGACATTTTCATATTTCCTATAATTCTCATCAAGGCAACGACCTACATTAAAATTCGAAAAAAAACGTGAATACTGGATGAATACTGGATCGAATACTGGATGAAGTTCGCATAACCTGGCAGAGCTACTTCTCTTCTCTTTATGCTTTGAAGGAAAAGAGT
Organism: Druceiella hillmani; assembly: GCA_039881145.1. NCBI lineage: Eukaryota > Metazoa > Arthropoda > Insecta > Lepidoptera > Hepialidae > Druceiella > Druceiella hillmani. The sequence continues at coordinate 2,432,666 of JAYKKI010000040.1, read as the reverse complement.
AAATATTATGTTAGCCTACCATATGAGCTCACACTGACCAACTGAGATGGCGGATATATTAGTTTTCCATCTATTACTCAATAAATTATTGTATTCCTAATTAGGAGATTCTCCTTATGTGTTCCTTAGATGTGTGTGTGTGTGAATGTGTTCCTTGATATTTTTTTTATATATAATATAATTAATTTACACTAATGTTCGTTTAATCTATTTAAGCAACAGAATTCAAAGTTTCCGCAATAAAATGTGCAAAATATTACCAACACATTTCTAATGATTAATCGTGGATTTCCGACTTATAAGAGTTTTTTGAAAACATAATCGTCATTATTTTTAAAATGTTACTACTTGGACAGATCTGAGAAAAGAAAAATATTACTTCAACGATTAGTCCATCGAATATTTATGTACAATTGTTAACGATTTATTTAACGAATATTTATGTACAATTGTTAACGATTAATCGAACGAATATTTATGTACCATTGTTAACAATTTATCCAAAGAATATTTATGTACCATTGTTAACGATTTATCCAACGAATATTTATGTACCATTGTTAACGATTTATCCAACGAATATTTATGTACCATTGTTAACGATTTATCCAACGAATATTTATGTACTATTGTTAACGATTTATGCAACGAATATTTATGTACCATTGTTAACGATTTATCCAACGAATATTTATGTACTATTGTTAACGATTTATCCAATGAATATTTATGTACCATTGTTAACGATTTATCCAACAAATATTTATGCACCATTGTTAAAGATTTATCCAACAAATATTTATGTACTATTGTTAACGATTTATCCAACGATTATTTATGTACCATTGTTACCGATTTATCCAACGAATATTTATGTATTATTGTTAACGATTTATCCAATGATTATTTATGTACCATTGTTAACGATTTATCCAACGATTAATTATATACTGCAGCAACTTGGAAATAAATCTAGCAAATTCTAGTAATGTACATCCATAGTGATGGTCACGTGGTTAAACAATGTTAATAAAATTTAGATATTTCTTTGTGGGAAAAATGATACAAGTTGTATTGTTATTATTGTATAAAAGAGCAGTAAGTTAGGCCATGTTATTTTTAACCATTAATTTGTTCGAGCTTTTATTTAAGCTAACTTTTCTATTGTTCTGATACACACACACACACACACACATATATATACATACATTTATATATATATATATATATATATATATATATATATATATATACATATATATATATGCGTGTGCGTGTGCTCAATAATCATTTTACTGATTTTTTTAGCGGCTAATATGTTTACATAAAAACGTCTAAATATTAAATGTCACTTGCTATTATATGCACACACAAAGTGAATGCATTACTAGCTCAAAACCATGCAAATATTTTGAACATATTTTCATACATGGTCGCACCACAAAATATCCGCGTTACAACTACCGGTGGAGGAGTTGTCTTGTTTGACATGCCGTTATCGCGTACACGCGTGTTACCGGAGCGCGCTGTATTTTATCTACACGTTCCGTATCGGGTGGACGTGAAAAACAAGCACCGTAGCTAGGATTGTTTTAGCATGCAGGACAGAGCAGTGAGAGAGGTGTAGTAAGTACAGTGGCGGAAAACGTAATCAATAGATTTATATAATTTAAAGTGAAAATTTGTCGTATATATATATATATATATATATATATATATATATATATATATATAGTAGATTTACTATTTACAGATTAAATATTATTTACGATACTATAGTAAATATGTCGATATGAACAGGTTTTTTTAAGATTCTATACTGAATTTATTTACTCAAATTATCGAACGTGATGTACTCCATAGTTGATGCATATTAAAAATAATTTGAATACGAGACTGATCTCACATAGTTTTCCAATGTAACTTTGTTTATTACCCAGTCGGCTGAGTGATAAAATTAGACTCGAAATGCATTAAAACCTTACAAAGATTTTTTGGTTGGGAATTCAATCTTTCAGAATCAAATTAACGGAATGCACGGTGCATTAGCCGCCATCTTGACAAATGTGTTATTGTGAGTTTCTCGAGAAAGATTAGTATTATAAAAGAAAATAAAAACGAAGAAAAAGGAAAAAAACAATGATCTTCCATTTTTATCCGGAACATTTTTTAGGAAAATTATTATTTTCAGAGTAAACGAACTAAAATAATTCTTATTTTTTCAAAGATAATAAAAACTGTTTACTATTGATATTTTAAAATTATAAGAATTATCGGAACATATGTCCATTAAAAATGATAAATCATTCTTCTTAAAAGACCCAATTCGAGGGCATCTTTTTTGTGTATGTTACCTCATATCTCGGGTATTGATATATCAATTTGAATTATTCCTTTTTTATATAGAAGGATGTATACCCTGTGTAGTTTCGTGATAATTTGATTAGAATTTGACCATAGACATTGAAGCTATACCATAGAATTCTTCAACACTGAACAGCAAAGGTCTCATGATCGTCTCTGGTGATCATGTAGTCTCGTGAAGTCTATGATAATCAAATAAGAAACGACTAAGAGCAACATAAGTCTGCTCTATAGCAAAGTCAGGGTACAATAATGGTGCCCGAAGGTCATAAGAACTCTTCAGTGATGAGGAGTATACTATAGAGTTTCGACTCGCTTGGTCCTTCTCGACTGAAAAGTAAATTAATAGGTAAGTGTATACAGGTACGTATAAAGGCATGAAACAACTAAGATACTAATAGGTAGGTAAATAAGACGTAAGTACAGATATCAACAAAATGACAGAATATATAGGCAATTTTTTTTTATTCTTTGCACATAAAGGCATCAATCTACTTTTTTTATATATGCTAACTTCTATGTCCGGCATTATTCAAATAATTTGGGTGATTAATTGCAATTCCATTTATCTACTGAAATACTCTTCAATCATATATTTGATTAACAGACAGGTTTTTTTGTTGTCGATGAGTCAAACATATTTTTTTAATTAGTATTTATTCGAAAACTTATCTCCTTATTTGTGTAAAAGTTTCTTTCATTGACATAACATAATATTTCACTTTTGGGGACTTGAAAAGTTTCACTGCTTAGCGTTTCAAACGGATGTGCAACTAAAATGCGTTACTATTCTATTGATAAACTTAACTGTATTAGATGTGCGTACAATTATGATGTTTATTCTAAATAAAGTATAATCTTATCTTAAGGGACAGCAATATCTGCTCATATCAATGCATATGTCATATTTGAAATGAATTATAATGACATTAAATTGACAACCTAATTGTATAAATTGTGCATAAAATTATGATATTAAACGTAACTAAAGTAGAATTTTATCTTAAGAAATAATACTATCTGCTGATTTTAATGCATCAGTCATGTTTGAAATGAATTATAATGAAATTTTCCTCAAAATACTCTTGTTAGCAATGAATTAGTTTTGTCGATAAACTTAATTGTATAAATTGTGTATAAAATTATGATATTTAACGTATCTAAAGCAGAATCTTATCTTAGGTAATAATACTGTCTGCTGATTTTAATGCATGTTATATTTGAAATGAAATTTTCGTCAAAATACTCTTATTAGCAATGAACTAGTTTCCTGTTGTTAAACTTAATTGTATAAATTGTGCATAAAATTATGATATTTAACGTATCTAAAGCAGAATCTTATCTTAGGAAATAATACTGTCTGCTGATTTTAATGCATCAGTCATATTTGAAATGAATTATAATGAAATTTTCGTCAAAATACTCTTATTAGCAATGACTTAGATTTCTGTTGTTAAACTTAATTGTATAAATTGTGCATAAAATTACAATATTTAACGTAACTAAAGCAGAATCTTATCTTAGGAAATAATACTATCTGCTGATTTCAATGCATCAGTCATATTTGAAATGAATTATAATGAAATTTTCGTCAAAATACTCTTGTTAGCAATGAACTAGTTTTCTGTTGATAAACTTAATTGTATAAATTGTGCATAAAATTATAATATTTAACGTAACTAAAGCAGAATCTTATCTTAGGAAATAATACTATCTGCTGATTTCAATGCATCAGTCATATTTGAAATGAATTATAATGATATTTTCATGAAAATACCCTTGTAAGCTATAAGCCTTATTATTTTTATTATACGCGTTAATATTTTGTCACCGACTGTACCACGAACGTGCTCCTGTCCGATGCAGGTTGCTCGACAGATAAATTGAACAAGCGAAGTGTGAACAAACGCAGCCTCGCGCGTCAATTTGATTTATCTATTAATGAATGATACAATTATTGCCAGCCGAGAAAAAACGATAATGATCTTCGTAAATTCAAATGCATTCAGTTGACACGAGATGAATGAACAGCGACAGCGGGTTCGGACAAAGGCCCAATTTATAATCAGACTTACAATTATGTGGCTTTTGTTACATTGTTGTTTTTGTTTTATTGTGTTGTGAATAATGGAAAATATTGATTATAATGTTAAAATTGTATTACATTCACACATTTCCAATTATATTTAGATTTAGAGAATACCTAATTTATAAATATTAAATCTATTATTTAGATTTACAAAATATCTAAAAATATATAATCTATTTGAAAAATTAAATTTTAAAAATTTCAATTTATTATGGACAGTCAATAAAAATATGGAAATTTCTAAATAAAAATATAGTCATCAATTAGTAATAGATTAAAAAACATAGTCATTAATTAGTACTAGACTAAAATACATAGTCATTAATTTAAACGTAAGAATAAAAAAGTAATGAAAATTTTCATAAATCTTCTCAAAAATGTTTGCGTGATCCTCTTTATTACAAAATATTTAAGGCTCTGCATTATTTGATCACATGATTATCGAAATAAAGGAGAATATCGATTTTTAATTTTTTATTATATTATATCGATTCAGAGAAAAAGTAATTTTTTTTCAGTAATTAAAGACGTCTGCTAATTCTATAACAAAATGCTTTTGTTAGAGAATTAGCAGACGTCCTTTAATTACTGAAAAAAAATTACTTTTTCTCTGAATCTGAAAATACCTCAAACTTCGCACTTATATGGAATGTCAAACGTCAATAGCCCAAAACCCATGAATTAGTATTAAAAAAACCTAAATACTAAGTATTTAGATTAGATTGTTTTACTTATACATTTTAATCCAAAATAACATTTCAACAAAATATGAATCTATTCTAAACATGCTGGCATTATCTAAAAAGCAATGCATTTCCTCGGTAGTGTCAGTCGGAAAATTAGTAGATCAAATAATAATAAATTACTTGTAAATTTTATTAAAAGAACCCTAAATACCAAGTATATAGATTAGATTGTATTACTTATATATTTTAATCCCAAATAACATTTCAACAAAAGATGAATCTATTCTAAGCATCGTGGCATTAGCTAAAAAGCAATACATTTCCTCAGTAGTGTTAGTCGGAAAATTAGTAGATCAAATAATAATAATTAACTTGTAAAATTTTGTCATTTTATTTATTTATAAGAATTAGTGGTCCAGCCCGGCTTCACACTGATAGGCGATGGAAAGGAAAATTTTCAGATATATGGACTTTTCCCAACTTCCGTATTTATCGCCATAGCCAATTTACCAATCGGTCAATTACACAGACTCTACATCAATTATATTGCTTTGGGGTAGCATTAAGTATCTATGTCCGGATATTTTTTTTGGCGTAATGAAGTAATAAGTCTGTCTATTGGACTGTTGCGTAGAGCTCGTAAGTTATATCAAAATATGATTGATGTGGTGTTTTTTTCTCTTTTTATTCATAAAACAACATAATGATTAATAAATGTTAACAACAAATTTTATGAAGTGTATTATAATTCGAATTATAATATAATTATTCCAAGAGTATTAACAATCAGAAGACATATTTTTATAAACAAACCTAAAATATTTCGTTATTTACAACAGTTATTATTTCCACCGGATTAAGTACAAAAACATATGTTTTGATGTCAGATATCGCAATGTATAATTTCCATGTGAAAAATATGGAACAATGATATCAATTCCAGCAACATTTAAAGTCTGGCCCTGCGCTTTATTTATTGTACTTTCAAATGCTAGACACCAAAAAAGTAACAAACAACACTGTCATATAAAACAAATAACGACGCTGCCCATTTTCAGATGTCATGATTTTTTCCGACTTACTCGACAATTTTTATTACAGCTCAGCCAAATTCCCCAAAATATTCATAATTTTGTCTACCTAAACCTTCTTCGTTAATAACTCTATCTATTGGTGAAAATCGCAAGAAAATGCGTATAGTAGTTTTTGAGATTATCGCGTTCATACAGACAGAGACTTTGATTTATACTATGTAGTGATATTAATAGTGAATTAAATCTGGCTATATAGTATGAATACTAAAAACTGGTTTTATATAACAATGGATAAAATACGTGTGCAAGGAAGTAAACCTTCTGAACACAGTGACAAGAAGTAAAGTTTTTAAACTATCACGTCCGGTTTCTACTCTATCCCCTATTTAAATACCGACCTGATTCCATATTATTTAGCATCGGCGATGGGATAGTAAGCGGGTAGTAGTAGGTACTCGTATATAGTAAGTGGGCCATCGGTAACGACAATGAGACTATTTATGACAGTTTAATTTTCGACTCGTATTATACTCTCTTTGCCGAAGTACACGTAAATATGCGGAAAGAGCATTGAAATAAAATGAGGTTATCAAATCATATACAAGTAATAACATACTTCTGCATACTAATTCCATCACTATATCGTCCTCATAAATACTTGTCCCGAGTCGAAGCACGACACGCGCCCCGCACACTCGAAATTGCAGGAACTTCCCACAAACGAACTTCGTTCAGTCGGACGTCCGCTTGTGTTGGCAACAAAACGAGACGAGAAAATAAAAAAAAACAAACGAAATACAAACAAACCGAGGCTATTGCGACCGACATGCTCAATGTATCTACGCATAGAATTATTTTGCTGCCGGTATAATTTCCGGCTCGCGTCTGATTTATGTTCGCGTACGATGGCTGCGAGAAGCGTCAGACGCAACTTGATGAGTTTTAAATATGAGAACAGATAAACGGACATTCGGATATAATTTTAAATTTATTATTTAGTAATATTTATTGAAATAGATAATCACGTATTATTTGATTTATGTTCACGTACGATGGCTGCGAGAAGCGTCAGACGCAACTTGATGAGATTTAAATATGAGAACAAATAAAAGGACATTCGCATACAATTTTAAATTTATTATTTAGTAATATTTACTGAACTAGATATTCATGTATTATTTGATTTATGTTCACGTACGATGGCTGCGAGAAGCGTCAGACGCAACTTGATGATATTTAAATATGAGAACAAATAAAAGGACATTCGCATACAATTTTAAATTTATTATTTAGTAATATTTACTGAACTAGATATCCATGTATTATTTGATTTATGTTCACGTACGATGGCTGAGATCGTACGCGAACTTAATCAATAAATTGTAGTTAAATTAAACAATTGCATAATAATAATATTAAAACGAGCAATCTGCAGTAAGATTAAACAGAACTTTCATTACTTTTTTGACAACGGTGGTTTAAATTTCTTGTGACTGTTACAAAATAACTGACTTAGTAATAAGCGGTAAACAAAGAAATTCAAAGTTTTGCCCTTACCTCCGGAAATAGTTTTCGGATTATAATTGAAAACTATAAGTACCATCTATGAACTATGGCTTAAGTAAAAGGTAGATCAGATTTATGAGCTCAGAAATATAGATATTTTTTGGTCCACAAAGCTCCATCAAAAAAAAATCATCGTCAATCGGATGCTCACTCCAGATTTCGTAAGCTTTTAAAAGCTCACATACCTACATACATACATAGAAATAAACTTTTATGCAATTTATGTTTATCTTTTGAAAAATATGAAATGAATGGATTACTTTTACTGAATTTAATTGAATTTCACTGAATTGTTGTTTAATTGATTAATATATAATAAATGTGGATGTATACAGTGATTTATTGCATGTAGCATAGCTAAATGAGTACCTTACCCTCGAGGTGCAAGTGTGAGTTTGAATATATATTATTCGCGATGGAAACTTGTGAAGTGAGATATCACATAGAATACATTATTTAATATAAAACCATACAATATATAAAAACGATCAAAAATTCACAGCACAAATGGTCACAATTGTAAAAAAAGCGATTGAGTACAAAGGTGGACTTTCGACGTAATAGGGAGTCAGGGCAATAGTGTTGTTACTGTAACTGTTAACAGTAATGTAAGAGTAATAGTTGAGTATAATAAAAAATGATTAAAAATTAATTTTTTTTAGTTTGAATTTACAAGAGTTTTTAAAATGTGGCCTCACGCTTTTAGCTGACGATCTATAGAAAACATGTACTTAGTTTGTATGTCATCATGCATATATGCATTTGTTTGAAATTCATATTCAGCAATAAAAAACTGACTTTAATATTGGTTTGGTTTATCTAAAATTCATTTATTTATAATCTTTTGATAACAAACAATTCATATTAAGTATAGAAGACATTAGAACGTTAAGCTAAATATATGAAATTTATATAGCTTAGCACTATAAACATAGACAATTTTGAACATGTTTAAACTTTGAGGAGAAAAGTTTCGAGTTGGTAATATATCGAACTAATATCGAGAGTCGGGATATTCTAGTTCAATAATTAATAAAGTGCTGTACGAAGCTTTTTTGAATTAATTTAATTTCGTTCCCATGTTGCCGGTTTAGACGTCAAAAGCTTTAAAGTTGTTCGTGTTTATATAAATACGGTATTGGCATATATTGAAATCAGTATTAATACACAAATAATAACAAAACATAGAATTTGTATGGTTTAACAAACTATAAAAGTGTGTAAAGATTTTTTTCTAACAAGAAATTTTTTTAAGTTTTTTAAGTATGAGATAGCTGTTTTTATAATAAAATGAACTATGTTTTATTGTTAACTTATAATAAATTTAATTGAAATATTTGGAAAGATTTTTGAAGCAAAAATATTTTGGCACGTTACTTATGATGTTATAAGTCCACTAAATTTATCCATGTCCATATTTTAGTTTAAAAATAAAAAAAATTAATGAATGTTTTAAAACAATTTTAACTTGATCAAATAAAATCTCCTCGGAATCAGTAAATTAAATAATAGAAAATAATACAAATTGTCATGTCCACTGCCATCATCGTTATTTCGGACCTATTCTGGGGCTGATCGCTATACCTCATCTTACTTAAGATTGTGGAGGCTTTCGAAGGCCCCATAATATTTACGAACAACGCTTCCATTTTATTCTTTTTTCCAGAAAATATTTTGTGAGTGGTTCAAAGATCGATCTACCCAATTAAGTGGCGCTGACTAAATAAATCAAATCCTAAATTATGTCCTGCTTGTTTCAGTGAAACGAAATAAGCTCTACGTCAAATCGTGCTGGGACTCCAAAATCTTAGGTACGGTCCGGGCTGTTTCTCAGCATGAACTTTAAGTCAAGAATTATGACGTATGTATATCGGACGTGAGCCAGGTTTAATTTGGTTCACTTCGGGAATCAAAATAACTGTGAAAATATCAAATAGCAATTTCTAGTCAAATTACGATTTCTTGCCGTGTAAAAGAGGACATAATAAATACTAGCTCTGGAAGGATTATGAATCCAGTGGGAGATCAGACACATAGCATGAAAATTATATGACTTTTGTCATAATGGTGAGAGGCTAGCCATGTTTTATTTCTTGTCTTATGGTAAAGAGATTCTTGACAGATAATCAACATTACTAAAACACGAATTGCAAAAAAGCCCACCCATTTTACGTGGGTGTTTGTGCTAACAAAAATAAAATATATCTTATTTTGAAGAATTTTTGTATAAATATTTTTTTTTATTTTGATGACGAAGCCTTGTAGTACGAGAGAGAGGATATATAAAAAAAATATTGGTGAGAAGGAAGGTCGCTTGTAGTTTATTGGAAAATTAGAACAATCATTGTTAGAAAAACACATAAAAAATATAAGCATGAAAAATATTTCTCTATTGAGAAAACGCGATATTTATGCACGTGAACGAGAAGAAAAAAAGGTAAAAAATAATATTAATATTGGGTAAAGTTTATTAGAAATACTATGTAATCTTGAATATTTATACTCGCCTAAGTGTGTATAAAATTTTCTTGAGGTATTTTCTTGAGGATTCCATTTGTAGTTAACTTATTTTTTTAAATTTGTAATAATTATTACAACAAAATATATATTTTTTAATTATTAAAAGAAAATATATTTAGTGTAAAAAGTTTTATAACAAAATCGGTGATTTCCCAAAATCGATGCATTATGATTACCTACGTCTGTTTTCAAGATAGTAATAAGATTTGAAGTGTATTTGTCATCTAAGTTTTGCTTCTTAGAAGATGGCTATGTATAAAGAAAAATGGCAGTAGGTACATGAATGTATTTGAATAATAAGCAATTTTGATCGTTAGTACCGAAAAGTAATCAATATTATGCATAAAAATATTCGATTGAAAATATTCGTGTGAAAGAAGTAAGGAACACTTATAATTGAAAATCTCATACTGCCTAATGCTATAGATGATTTAAGTCTCGACTTAAATTATCTATAGTATTGGGCAGTATGAGATATAGTTAAGTAATCGTATCTAAAATAAATAATGTTAATAGGGCTTATAATCGACAACGAACTTATATTTAATAAAATAAATTTATAGAAATAAGGAAAGGAGTAGATATGAAATAAAAATAAAAAAAACGAGAACAAAGGTAGTGGAATCATTTTATATAAATATAAGGGATAATTATAAAGAAATATTTTTATAGTTTAAAGATATTTGGTACGTGTATAATGAGATGTAATTTTGACATATGTAATTACAAGTGTGTTCAATAAAGACAGTAATATCATTTTATGAAACTAAAATAAACCGTTAATAGCACATACAAATTTTTATATATAATTTTGATAAGTACATTGGCATGTACATAAATTTCTCATTTACTACGACCGAAAAAGGGACATATGCGGTTTAAATAGGCACAAAGCCACGCAGCGTATTGACGAAATGAACACTCAGACAATCACACAAATAATGTCTATTTCAAAGTACCGTTTCGCCCTCATCTTCTTTGTCGAAAGCAAATAGAAATTTTACTTCCCCCGCCGCAATCGCCTTTATTCACAGGAAACACCACCGCCCCAGCAGCCCTCACGTCCTCATGCGGCATTAAACTTCCATTCCGATCAAACACCACGTCCTGACAAGTATTGTACGCTAACTCAAATATTAGAGTTCAAAATTAGTGATAGTCGGATGAACTTTCAGCCGATACAGTCGGGATGCTGAATTTGAGTAAATACCCTTCTTGCTCTGAGATGGACAATTCGATCCACTTATCGGCTCTATTCGGCTGGATATATTTGTCAGAAGACAGCTCCAAAATACTAGATATGTTAAAGTATGTGTCAGTAAATTTAGGTATGGATTTGCAGGATTATTATAGGAATGAAATTCCAAGCTATCTAAGAAATACGCATGAAACAATCGCAATTTCGACTGTTTTGACTATATATTTGCGTTAATGTAATCATTACGTTCAATAAGATGTTTCTTATAATAATTTTTATCAACATATATGGTATATAAAAGTTTGTCTGTTTAGACTTTCTTAAATTGTTAAGTTGAAAGTATGATTGAAAAAATATCGCAATAACTAAGTAATTGGATCAACTAAAAATAAAATATTTAAGGAAAAAAATAACGATAAACAATAAACAAAAACAATGATCATGAGTACCAATATATAACCAGAATTAGGAATAATTTTAAAGTTGGAATCATATAGAAAACTTGATGATGAGCAGAAATGTAACATAGCATGGCGACAAGATATATGAAATAGTAGGTATAATTTTGTTCATACTTAATAGTTTGGATCCAAAAAAATGTTAATACCAAAAAATATATTTGGCGTTAATTTTGTAGAAATTCATTATTGACTAAGTTAATTTTGAATAAATTTATGGTTACTGTTTGAAAATGCTCAAAATGAAAAGGAGGAGAAACACACGTGTATACATTTTAAAATAAAAAAAAATTAATGTAATATTTTCTGTGAGATGAATAAATGTAAAGCCTTTTTACAATTTATATCGTAAAATCCCTAAGAATACCGCACAAAAAATTGCAATGTGTATGTGTAGCCTATCTTTACAAGTAATGCGACTATGAAATGAAAAGAAGTTATTCATAACTATATCGAGGTTTTAGACATAAAAAAACATACGTGGCTGAAAATTTTAATGTACTTTTACGTTAATAATTAATCGGTGCTGGAGAACGAGATTTTTCATTTTTATACTAATGCATAATGATTTTTGTTCTGCATAATAATCCTAAATACATTTTAAAAGTTCTTTAAGAAAGAAGAAGGCTCTTATTTAATTCTACGTCACATTTTAATGAAAGCGCATTTGATTGCAACTTCGCATTTTGCATAAGATATTTATGTACTAGTTCATTGTATTAATAATATATGTATGAGAAGGAAAATATATCGAGGTTTTTAGTATACAAGGAAAATTTTAAGTATATTACCTCTAGCATATTTCCTCCTTGTCACGTTTTATCGAAAGGAAAAAATGGAACTCTTATAATAACACTCACGTATCCTTATACCCATCTGTCCATCATATTCGTTTTTCTCAGAAACTGTTTAATGTAGGAATTTTGTTATATTAATAAAACCAACTAACTTGCTTATATCTCAATAATTAAAACTAAAAACACAAACTCAAAAATATAGAAATTTTAGGTTTTTTACATTTTTTTATGTCGTGTAGGATTACAATTGGAAAAACAAAATGTAGTGATCATAAAGCAATTGTCTTTTCATTATTTCATTTAAGGCAGTTCCAGAGATATTGCTAAAAATATCCACAAAAATTTTCTCAGAAACTATTTGATGTCGAAAATATCACCAAATAAACCTACATATATCGCAACAGTTAACTTCAAATATATCGAAAGAAAATTTTTTGAGAGGGCAAATAATAAGGCACTCAATTTTCTTTTTGTTTTATTGTTATCTACAATATCGTCTTACATTATTTTAAAGTAGATATGTTTCTAAGAGTGCTAGTTGGCTTAATATTATCTACAGCATCTTACATTATTTTAAAGTAGATGTCTTTCTAAGATTTCGCATCGGGTACACTTCGATTAATTTCACTCATATTACTGTTTCTTATAACCGTTATATTTTAAAAGGGTATTATAAACCCTACATCTGTTGTGTTATAAGCTATACGATGATCAGAAAATTTTTCAGAAGTTTCAGAGTTTTCAGAAATTCATGTTTGTTTTTAGTGTTTCGTTTTTATGCGAAACACTAAAAAACAAACAAAGAAACAAAACATACTCTTTATTAAATTTGTTTGATAATGCATTACGAATGTAAGCGCGGTGCATAACCCGCAGTTTAATAAACATTGTAGATCGAGCACTACAAACTGGTCGCTTTTAAACCGGTAGTATGTACGCTGATCTTGATGTACATTTAATAACCCCAATCGCTGCCCAGCAAAGCATGGCCGCGTACCCGGCCAACCTTCATTTATAATGTAATAAAGCAAACAAGAAGTAATTGAACTGTGGTCGTATTACAGTTATTTCGTTACAAGTCGCTCCATTAGCGTTCCCAGCAACAGTTATAACCGTGTGACAAATGTGTTAACGGAATGATGTTTGGTAGGGAAATTGGTGTGTAAATGCATAACCGTCGTAAAAGGCAATTAATTTTATAGACTTGTTTTTAAGTTACTAAAATTATCGATACTTTTAAGAATTTGGAAATATTGGTAAGATCGAATGAAAATATTGCAAAATAGAAATTGTGAAGACAATCTACTTAGTAAGAAAAGCCAAATAATTTTCTGTACAAACATTATATACATATATATTAAAACAACTACTCCCTAAATCTAAGAAGTCGTGTAGGAAGATATCGTAAAGGAAAATGGCATTAAAAATTTCATCTACTTCCACTCTTCAAAATGGTGTCAGAGAAAGATGAAGTCAATTGTTTCACGTATAAAAATCAGTATTTTTTATTTATAATAGGCTTTACGCCTATTGAGATGATACAAAAACATCCATTGTTAAATATTAAAATAATTTTTATTTTCAATATGTATAAAATATAAAAGCATAAACATAATTATTTTTCATATTTTCAAAACAACAAATATTTTTTATTTTGTCTCCCATTAATGATAAATTTACGGAAGTACAATAGAACATCTTTCATTAAATATAAAACAGTCTATCCAAACTAAAAAGAGATACTTCTTATTCGAAATCCATTGCAACAACTCAAAAGCATAGAGAAAATTTAAATGACACCGAACAGATTTTAAAAACAAAGCAAAAACATATAAAGTTTTATAAATGCTTCTACATTAAAGCAATTTTTTTAATGGTTACAATGATCGAAAATGTTACACTCATAACTTTAATCTGTAACACAATGAGTACAACGGTTTTGGACACCACTTAACTCTAGTCGAGTCCACTACTTAACCTCATGCAAATGAGACTCGGTCATACTGACTGCATCACATTGGCTGCATCTCGGTCACATTGCATCTGCGACCCCTGGTTGCGTATCCTGAAACGCAAGTGTTCGTAGGTTGTACGTGGTCGCAGTAGTCACTAACGAGCGGCGCAATTAACAAGGGGAAATGTTTGAAATTAGCATTAGAGCCATGTAACGCTGGGCCAGGGTGGAAGGTGTAATGTTAGTATTGTTATTAGAGAAGCGAATTGGAGACCTTGGCATTGTACAACAAGGTTCATACAGATTACTTCACTGCTTTATTATTTTTTATAACTTGCTTGCGCTAAATTTTAATGGGATTCCTAAGTACCCACTTGCTTACACCGATCGCCAATATAAAAATAGAAATTAGTATAGTAATCTGATAGCATAGCTGAAATAATACACGTAAAATTGTGCGTGTGTGTTTTAAATAAAAAAGCAAAATAGTAGAAACAGGCGATAAATACTGACAATATAATTCATTGAAAGAAGACAAGTTGGTACTGAAAATGTTTAGGCCTCGAAAATAAATGTTGGGGGTCGAGAAAAACATTTTAGATGATTTTCGCCATCCGTTATTATACTATTTCGGTTCATTAAAAAAAAGTTACATGGAATTTTATAAACGAATAACCAAAGTGGTTAAATAAGAAAGAAAATATGTGAATTAATAATTTTATTTTAGATTTCAACACATAAAAATAATAAGATAAACTATTAAAAGTTTTAGAATATATTAGAGCATCAAAGCCTGGTAATAAATGACGTTACTTTATCTCCTGATTCCTGAACCGTTTTTGTAATTTGGCTATGAATGTTAAAAGATAAGTTTTATCATAATTTATTTATATTTACTCTATACACATATTGTTCTATCCACATAAATAGATATATAGCCTATTTATATATTTATAGTATTCATGATCTATAATTTTTGCGTACATCTGTCTATGTTTTCAACTTGTCAGTATGTTATACTCTTCTGATTTAAAAACTAAGTACTACAAAAAATACTTTACCTAATTATAGTTTTATTAACCGGTGAATTATAGTTATTAAATAAAAATTGATACCCTCGCATTAATGTTTTTAAATGGAAACATTTTTTTTGCATTTTGCGTAAAATTACTAACTACACTTTAATATTTAAGCCGTGCGTCATTTCCAGTAACTGATATATTGAAATATTTAATAAACACATTAACAATAAATAAAAATACTCAATTAAATGAGTCAGAATTCATTGATGTTTAAATTCACATAGAAGTACAAGTACAAGTTGCACTCCCGCAATGAGATAGATTTTGCTCGTTCGTACTAAATCTGCCAGTCCAAAGATTTATTAGAGGGGAGTCTGTTTTAGTTTATTTAATTCTGCCTGAGTTTTGCAGTTATTTGTTTAAGTCGTTGTTTCGGAGGAAGTGTAGAACATCCCTAAGGAACTTTCGTTAGGGTGAAGTATCTTGATTGCGCTTTTTCCGAGGGTAATGTTGAAAGTTTTTAAAGCAAACAATTAGTATTACTGACTGTTCAAAAAACTTTTTGTTTTCAATAAAACTGCATAACTTTATTACAGTTGTTTGAGGGAACTTTAAAATTTCCGTGACTTTTCAGAATATAGATTGGACAGGATTTTTTTATCGCCTGCTTTTGGTATTTAAAGAAAACATTACAGCCATAAAAGCCTACAAAAGAAAGTTTCCTGGATTTTATCCCCAAATTACATTTATTTAAATATTTCTTATGGCAAAAACTGGACAATTAAAAGGATTCTAAGACGTTGGGTCGTATTTGTCTCATTTCATATTTTGTTTGAGATGTAAATTTTTAGGAGAATTTGATAATTGTAAATGAATAATTTAATTTTCGTTTTCATCACGTATACAAATAGTAAGAAAAAGTCTAGACGTTTTGGAAAATTTCTAACTAACAAAATTTGGCGATAGACAATACGGAAACTAATGTATTGAGAGAATTTTCCCATTCATAGCCAGTTTTGGATGTTGTGGTTTATTTGAACTACAGCCACATCAAGTTCCTTAAAAATATAAGGAAGCTTAAAATACGTCTTGAGCTCGCTGAAAATATAAAAGAAGTCCATAAAAGTAATCTACTTCTTTGGAAATATTGTGATTTGTTTTGTAAGAATTTCACTTTCATTATATTAATCTGGTTGATATAGCAAACTAGTCTTCCAACTTTACCTTCATGAAATTCTGAAATACAAGTACAATGTTTAAATGTGTTTATTTTAAGATTTTATATTAAATACAAATATTAGATTAGTTTAAATGCCGCTCCTGCTGCCCATTATAAGTATGCCAGAGGTTTTGTTTATCATAATTTTGGAATCAATTGGTATATCAATACGAAACAAAAACTAAATTGATTCCAGGGCTACACCTACGTCCATAAACTATGT
Source organism: Druceiella hillmani (assembly GCA_039881145.1). Taxonomy (NCBI): domain Eukaryota; kingdom Metazoa; phylum Arthropoda; class Insecta; order Lepidoptera; family Hepialidae; genus Druceiella; species Druceiella hillmani. The sequence continues at coordinate 2,415,536 of JAYKKI010000040.1, read as the reverse complement.
AAAATGTCAAATCTAATCTAAGTTTTCGAGTTAAATCTATTCGTATAGACAGGAAGACCAAAAGCTAGAACAAAAAGGGTTGTTATAAGTCGACTGACTTTAGTAATCGAATATGCAAAAGAAAAAGTATCCAAAAGCTGAACATTTTAAGATCACTAAAATTCGTTTCTTGTGAGTGTTCCGCCTCTAGTAATAATGACGAGAAATTGCAGTATGTATTTTCTACTACTCTTGATGTTCTTTGCTTTCTGTGTTCGTTCCTTGCTGTTACAAATCTTGCCTTTAATGAAAAAGCTTGTTAATTTTGATACATTTCAGTATAACTTTTTAAACTACCATAAAAACAATTTTATTATTTTTACTAGTCCATTTATTTTTTTTTCTCTAGTAGGCTTTTCCCTATTATTAAGTTTCAGCTATTATTAGGAATGAATACTGGGGATCATATAAAACATAAAACTGTAGTTAATATTGAGGAAGCTAAAGGAAGATAGAAATGAAAAAAAAATCGCCAAATGGTTATCTAAAGTATGTCAGGAAAAATTTATATAACTTTGAATAAATAAACTCGTATCTTTATTTCTAAAGTCTAAATATCTAAGGTATATTCCTGTACTAATTGTTTTTCCACGTTACATTATTTTGTTGACGTCTTAATTTTATCTAAATTTGAATTACGTCACTATATTTTGTATATATAGCAGTGTTTCTTCAAACTATGCCAAATTGATTAAAAATTATGCGGAATTCAATCAAGTTAAGGTGTTAGCAGTAAGGAAACAAATATAACGTAGAAAGAAATGGATGGGAGTAAAAACGAAATGAAAATCCAAACGTAGACGAACGGATTTCAATATGAAAAAGCAATTAAGATTTTGATTAGTCGGAGTGGGGTTTGAGAATAACTGGTATACGTGGATGGATTGTAGCCCTATCATGTCGTTTTCTTTTTGTGGCATCCGGGAAAAACGACAATGCGAATAACGAGCTTTGAGTTAACTAAGCGAAAGCGGCTCAAAAAGTGCAATTCGTATTAAGCTTTCGAGAACATTTTTCTGGGCAAATAGAGTCAGGCAGGAATATTAGATTGAACAGGAAATGGAATGGATACTTTTAATTGAATATGATGGCAGAGAGAATAATTGGCCATACGCATGGGCAAAGAGAATAATTGACTATATACGAATATTTTGAATACGATGAAGTAATAGGCATTTGGCTGTGAATATATGGAGAGGATATCATTTTTCAATTTAATTTCTATCACGCACCCGTCTCTCTACTAGTAACTGAACGGAATTATTAAAAGCACGTTTGGTTAAAAATTGCAGTTAGAAGGAAATATTTGTTCGAAAAATTATCCACATCTCTTTAAAAAGGTTGAATCCAATTCAGGTCTTAAAAACTTTTGTGACAGTGACAACGATTAAGATAAACAAGAGAATGTTGTAATATGTATTACGAAACATGTCTTTTACGACTGCACTTGAATGGAAATAAAACCTCCGTTTTCATATATTTGAAAATTTCCAAAAAGTATCTTTTTTTAATTTTCATATTTTTCAAATTCTGAAAAAATAATTTTAAACTTATATATTTCGCATTTCCTTTAAAAAATGTTTATTAGTAGAAATTAATCTTACCACAAAAAGACTGTTATATAAATGGACAAAGTAACTTCGTTAGAAGAATTTTGACTTCAAACAAAATTAGCTACGCGATATACATATAGACAGTTTAATACACCATTATAAAATGTATATTTAAGTTGGATAATTTTAAAACAATATAAATAAAATTCATTTTTGTCTCTCAAAATGTTGTGTTTGATTTAAAGAAAGCTATCTACGAAATCATAGATGCAGTCCGTCCACACATACAATCGTATGAAAATGGTTTAGGAAGTAAAATATTTTCCAATAGAAAGTCAAAATGAGTTATAAAGAAGAGTCTCCTCAAAATCTTCTTAATAAGAGTCACAGTTACATATTCGGGAGGCGGGTGTAAGTTGTTCGGAGGTATTATATTCTTTGAATCCTCGATATTTAATTTACCCTCTCATATTTCTTTAACTGAAAAATATAAAATAATCACTGGATAAATATTCGTCTAACCGTTTCTTCCACAGTCTTTTCTTGTATTTTCTCACTTTAATTTTTTTCCTACAACAAATCATACATATGTATTTTAGTAGCGTCAAATCATATATGTGTTTGAGACGCTACTAAAATACATACGTATTGTAGTAGCGTCTTAAACAAATTTCCATATGCGCTTTACGGCGTTCGATTGCGCATCCCATTAATTCCCTCTTGCTGGGAATGTTGTCTATTAGACGGGCCGGGGTTGCGGGAAGATAATGCAAATGTGGAAAGTAAGGTTTCAGCTGAGTCAGTGCAAAGGTAGTGAGCAAAAACTCTGGATAATATTAGAATTAGATGAAATTGTTTTGAGTTCATCAAATTTACAGATTTACACTTGTTTATTAATTTATATATTTACTTCTTTTCGATGTATCATAAACGTAAATAAGAAAGGTGCTTAAAATATTTCACAGTTCGATGCATAGGTACTACAAAACATCATTGGATTGTATTATTAAGTCAGAACGTTTTAAAAATCGTATAATTAATAAAAACAACATTTATAATTATTGGTATTAAAATATTCACGAATAGCAAAAGAAAACCATGTAGACTTCCATAATTACTGATTAATTCAACTACAATATCAACCCCTTATATAGAAAGCAAATTTTACTGCTCTTCTTAATTTGCATAAGAATTAAAACAACTTATTTTCTTAAAATCTTCTATTTGTGGATAGTTATGTATCTGGAAAAACAATTTAATCTTTCTTGTGTAAATATATCGAAATAAAATGTCATCCATATAGTTTATTTTATACTATACATACTTAATAAATTTATAGCGATATCTGTTCATTTCATTAAAAACAATAAAACTCTTAGCCAATTAACATGGTGCGATACATTCTACAGAAATTAAAACAACTTCTTTTCTTGAATATCTTCTATTTGTAGATAGTTATGTATTTGGAAAAACAATTCAATCTTTCTTGTGTTAATATGTGGAAATAAAATGTGTTCCATATAATTTATTTTATACTATGCATGCTTAATAAATTAACAGCGATATCTGTTTCTTTTATAAGCAACTATCAAAATCTCAATCAATTAATATGGTGCTGTACATTCTACAGAAATTAAAACCACTTATTTTCTTCAGTATCTTCTATTTGTAGATATTTATGTATTTGGAAAAACTATTTAATCTTCCTTGTGTTAATATATCGAAATAAAATGTCATTCATATAATTTATTTTACACTATACATACTTAATAAATTAACAGCGACATCTGCTTATTTCATAAATAACAATTAATACGGTGCTATAGATTCTACGTTAGATCAAGATATTTATTTATTTGTTTAATAATTTTTTATCATTTTATAGAGATTATATTTGCATATTAGTGCCAAAAATTATCTATTTAAATCTATAAATACGCGATGTAACACAACTACTAGGGGAGGAGGTGGACAGAATCCCTAGTTCATTATAAAATTAAAATCATCACGCCATCCGTGGGGAACATAACATCGTCCGCTATAACGCCGTTACTTATTTGGTACGCAGCTTCCCGTCAAATCACATACAAAATAAACAAATTCATCTTGGCAACTTCTATCACGATCGAGTCTAGTCGGGCGGGCGAAGCGTATAAATCACGTGACCGACCGCCTGCAATGTACACTGCGACATTAAACATCCTAAAACGCCCAAAAACTAGATAACCAGAGTTCGGGCCTCGGCTTGACATTGTCGCCCGGTGTAAACAAAATATTATTTCGACGAGACGCGTAATAAAAACGAAGGAAAAATATGATAAACAGCCCCGGCTGGCCATTATTCCCTTACCTGTCCGCGCGAAAGAAATTTACGATAAATGATAATATAAAATACAGAGGAAAGCAAAAAAAGAGCGTCGTTTGAAGTAAACAGGTCAGGGCATTTTACATATATTTTGCATTTGGTAGGGCAGAACGTGCCTTTTTACAACTAGAGATAATACGCACGCATACATGCGTAACCTGTTGCGATATTTAAATTTGGGTTTTCTGTATAAGATGAAAAATGTCGACGTGAATAATATGGAGAAAAAGTAGATCTGCTGACACGAGGTTGTTCTTTGTTAATGGACAATTCTCAAGTATGACATTTGGCTTCTTGAGTGAAAATGGTGGTGAATGTTTAACTATTCAATCTTAGTCGCAGTAGCCATATATATGTATATATGTATATATATATATATATATATATATATATATATATATATATATATATATATATATATATATAGCTGTATTAATTGTATTTTGTATCATGTTTTTAATATAGCTTTAGAAATACGTTAATTGAATAAATATAAAGTTCAAGTAATTTATTTTTTGATAAAATTATTATTTTAGGTTTGCTATTATGTGTGTAAACTATGGCAAATAGTTCTTCGTTTTTAACGCATTTTTGAATAAAAAATCAATATTTGTTTAATGTGCTAAACGATTTATTTAAATGTATTTTATCTGAGTATGTGCGCTAATCAGTGTGAATTATTTTTTTTTTTTCGAAGCATTATTAAAAATAAAAATGGACTGAGATAACCTACCATAAAGGGAAAATCAGCAACAAAGCATTTATATGTTTAACGTGCTAAACAATTTAGTTGAATGTGTTTTATTACAGTTTGTGCGCAACATTTGAAATATATTATGACTTTCTGACTACTTAAAAATAAAAAAATGTCATTATCATACTTACGACTAACTAAATTTGCCCGTGGTTTCGCTTGCGTGGGTTTTCAATTAAGGTGACGGGATTTACCTGCCTGATTTTATTTCTCGCGACACGTGAGTAAAAGATTTAATACACACCTCGCGCCATCGGATGATATGTTGTGTCTACATTATTTACTAAAGCTTACTACAAAAATAATGTCCTTTTTCTGTTCAAAAACTGTCTGTATTAATTCGGATCAGGAATTATATTTATACCAAGTTTAAATAAAATTTGCTCGTTTATTTAAGCGTGCTCGAGTACCAAATACCGATTTTTTATGGTATCAATAGTTCAGGCTAGCGAAGATATAAATTGTAGGGCCGTATAATTATTCCAGTATATCAGGTAAAGGCATGCTAAATTTGGCAGAAATGCATTATTCTTTTATAGGGTTAGTAGGTAACTAACGAATAAAGTTTTCTCACCCACTATGGCCATTTTACCGGTCACGGTACGTCTTACCCTATATATTTCATACATCTCTTTTTTTAGTCCCATTCATCTTAAATCTCATCCTACATAAGTTATCTCAGCTATAGAACTATCAATATGATTTTATAATAAAAGTTATAGAAAGACATTTTAAATTAATTTAAAGGATCAATATTAATGCTTCCTATATTGCCCTTTGAATTGAAATTAATTAAATTATAAGAAAAAAACACCAAAATTGATGAGACGGCTTCTGTAAAACCAGTTTTGTTACAATAAGTACAAATGTAATGTAATCTAAAGGTTTTGGGGACATATACTAATATAGAGTAATATTTTAATAGTTTTTATAAAATCTTCGGATATAAAATTTATCTAGTATAATGAATTGCTTTATTGAGGTAAGAATCACTAGGCGTATTATTTAAGAACCAACCTGAATTATTAATAAATAAGAAGTGTATCAAATTAAACCAATATGTTACAAATAACATACTGGTATTTCCCTCAAATGTGGAAACTAGTTTAACACAAATATTTACACGTAAAACCTAAATCAATTTGAAAACATTGCAGCAACCTCGCGGACGTAAAAGTTATCTTTTATGTCTGAAATCGAATAAATTTGAAAAAAAAATTGAATAACAAAAATCATATTTTCAGACAATTCACATTCAAGCGACTTTACCAAATTATTTAAACATTTATATCTCGTTCTCGTGAAAATAAACGCGCCTCTACGATACATATCGTCTCGCGTTAACACATTCACGTCCAGGCCCCAACTATTATAAATCACTTGCCACCACCCATAAATTCTGCACCAAACACCTATTTTTAAACCTGATTTGCAATGCTACTGGGAGCGCCTCACCGATATCCCTGTGCAGGTGCTCGGCCTGATCTCCCGGACGAGGGAGGCTGCGGCGACGGAGAAATAACGAGAGAGGCTTACGATGCGACTTGTTAGTCGCATTTGGAAAAGTGGTATTGTAAATAATGTATGGTTAGGGACGGGAAGTGAAGGTAAACGATATGTAAGCATTTGGCCATTTCGATAAGTGCTTTTCTTTTGTTTCAGCTTTCATCTGAGTTTTATTTGCTTATCATTAAAAATATCAGTCAACTGAATAATTGTACAAAAATTATAACAATATTTACTTTAAGAAAACTTCATTGATATTGTTTTGGAAATAAGTAGCGCTTTTACATATCATTGAAAAAGTGAAGATTTATAAATTTAAGCGATGTTAACTCAATTGTTAGTCGAGTAAAAACCAAAAAGTTCTCATCTCCAATTATAACGTGAGCAAACAATTTTTTAAAAAAGGTTGTTTTGTTTCGCAAAATTTCCTAAGCAAGAAATATTTCGTGAAAATCTGAATAATTTTACTCAACAGTAGCATTGCTATTCAATATTTCGGTCAATTCAACATTTCCATAATTTTCTTTATCATAGTAAAGAAAATTATGGGTACATTGGATTCAAGAAAAATATAGTCTAAAATATAGTAACTAACAATTTTTAAAAAAATAATAATAATCGTAGATTCGAGAAAAAAAAATATGGGGTAAATTTTTCAAACATAAGTTAAAGTCATGAGCTGATCGAAATATTTATTCAAATAATCGAAATATAAATCTTAATCGAAATATTTATTCAAATATTTGGTAAAGTTTGTATTTTTAATAAAACACAAAATTAATATAAACATCATGAGAACAAGTTTATTTTGTTGAAAATTAGCTTAAAATACAGTTTATAAATGATCCTACCAAATGCTTTATTTCGGAATACATCAAAATAACTGGGACATAAAACAAGGCATTTTTATCTAAATCTCACGTCTGTAGGCAACAAGATTTATATGTGTTTTATTCAAGATGGCTTCACGTGCGATCAAACCTCTCGATCCCCGGCATTTGTGTTTGCTGAGCGGTCGTATTATTTTGATGTTTTATAGTTCAGAAACATAATATTTGTATATTGGTTAGTAAGAATTCTAACGTACGTAGCGATATAAAGGAAAAATATTAATGCAATTATTTATTTGTAGTTTGTTACACAGTATTATCACATTATAGAACAGTCGACACTGACGTACCGAGTGTTATAAAGAAAAATATTAATACAATTATTTATTTGTAGTTTGTTACACAGTATAAAAAAGTCGACACTGACGTACCGAGTGATACAAAGAAAAATATTAATGCAATTATTTATTTGTAGTTTGTTACACAGTATTATCACATTATAGAAAAGTCGACGCAAAGTTCGTTATTGGTTTAGTCCGTCACACGTTTACATATTATAATTAAAATTTTCAATACTTTTGGCCTTTACTTTTAACGCACTCTCGACCTGACCCTGATTTGGGTTATATCTTTTTTTGAGAACATTCATGTATTTCAGAGTTACTTTTCTTCCACATTCCGGCACCTCCTCGGATTTTCTGAGTTTGACGGCCTTACGAGCGATATCGGCTGAAGATCTACAGAAGGGTGAATGGGACACACCGTTACGTTTGAATCAACCAAAAATCTTTGGGCCATACATAACACCGATTTGAATAGGAACAAAAACATAAGTGATAAAAGCAACGTAGTGAACACAGAATTAGTTGCGGTAATGGTTTGTCAATTCTTTGAAATTTTGGCCATCTTGACATTGTCTATACGTTCAGGTACATTTTTTGCCCGTTTTTTTCAGAAAACCAAAAAGGCTGTTAATGGTTATTTTATAGCTAAGTTTTATTATTATTAATCATTTAATAGATACACATACACAAACGCATATATATATATACACACATGCACACATACACACACACATATATATATATATATATATATATATATATATATATATTAGGTTGGCTAGTAAGTTAGTATGTTTTTAGCCGCAACTTCGGGACTTTTGATTCTCGAAACTTCTAAAAAGAAGTCGAAAGATTCTCGAAACTTCTAAAAGGCTGTGCTGTAGAATAGAAATAGGCCAAAGTGCAGTCAGTTGACAACAGTCAGCCCAGAAGCTTTAAGCGACATATTATTCATTGGGAGTTGCTTCCAGAGGGATCTACAATTATTGCAGATAAATGAGTAATTGGATCAATTAGCTAAAAAATTGAGTAATCAACAGAATCGAGTTTATTTTCTACATGATAATGCCATATGTTTGAAAACGTACTCGTGATAAATTAGAGGACCTCGGCTGGCTTTTATTCATTTATTCACCATATTCGCTGGACATTGCGTTCTCTGATTACCATTTATTCAGGGTTATAAGTAACCATTTGCATGAAAAAAATTCGACGTTAAAGAAGATCTCCAAAACAACCTCGCACAGTTTTTTTGAACCAAAGTCACCGGAATTTTATAAGAAAGCCATATGTCACTGCCAACTAGATGGCGACAAGTAGTAGATAATAGTGGTGCATACTTAAATTAAATTTAACGTAACATCCAATTTTTTAATAAAAATTATTGACAGCAACTCGGGGTTAAAAACTTATTAGCCAATTAGAATTCAATAGATTAGAAAGATCTTTAAAATGTGGTCAAATATAAAATTAAAATATAATTTGTTTTTTGTGTTTACGCTTCTAACGAATCACAATAAGAAGCTTAATGAAGTAATTGATATTAAAATGTTCGATAGATAAAAGTAACTAATTAAGTATTTGACTAATTTGTTTTTATTTAATTGAAAATTTTTATAATTTTTACACAATAAAAGTTTAAATTTAACCTTTAGAGAAGGACGGCATACGGTGTTGTGAGGTCATTTTTAATATTGCACATTATATTCTACGAGAGGAAAAGAGACACGGATATACCCAACTCCATCCGTATCTTCAAATTTAGAAGCCTACAACTGGCTTATTTTTCAATCAATTCTTGAATGTTTTTCAAGATCAAAATTTAGAATGAGTCAACTATCGTATTATATTTATATGACTGGAATTGAAATCGATTGGTCGAATCTATCGTTCAAAGTAAAATAGTGTAATGAATGTTTTCCGTTAAAATATCCCTCGAAGAAAAAACGCTCTAATACTCAAATTTAAATTATTTATTAAAAAATTATGCTATTTATCAAAATTTATAAAATCATACAGTAGCTTTCACGACCCATCAACCCATATCAGTAGCTTGTTTAACTGTTTAGTTGCGCTGTCAGTCGGATAAAATTTATAATAAGTAAACAGATAAATTCTATAACCTGACGTCAGTATTGACCTTCAGACACTGATTTCAAAATATAAATAGTGAATTGTAAAGTAAATATTTATTTTAAAATAATATTATTTTGATTTGTTGTCGACATTACGTTCCACGTTCATTCATCACGACGCGTACGTGACGAATGAACCGTGAACGAGATGATTTGTGTCACGGCGTCACGCTTATTACGAGCGTCACTCACGCACTTCACCGCCCTTGTCTAGCTTGCTGTGGAACTGACTTTTGCGTTTTTCGACCGAAGATGACACAGTTGTTTTTTTTGACGGAAGAAATATACCGTTACGAAATATTAAAAGAATTTCCTAAAGAGCAAGGAAATTGAATGGAATTGGAATGTTATGCAATTACGCAAATATGTACCGAATTTATATTTTTACTTCTATTTTCCTATCATTTTCTTAAGGAATTCAATTAAACAATAGTTAGCGAGATATATGTATATACCGAGAAATTAAATAACAGTAAGCGAGATATACGTGTATATCGAGATAATTAAACAATAATTAGCAAGATATACGTATATATCGAGATAATTATAGAATAGTTTGCGAGGTAAATGTTACATTTTTCAATGATCATCTTTGCAACCTTATCATCAAATTTGTGAACTAAGAAAATCATACTATTTTCAAAATAAATTATAGTTACAATTACACTTAATATTAGAGTTTATAAATTGTAGGTATTACATTTTTGCGTATTGTATTTTTGCGTATTGTATTTTAGTGTTTATGAATTTTACGTATTGTAATAATGTGAAAATAAAATGAAATCATAAAATATTAATTTTGAACCACGCGAACATTTTCCATTTTTGGAAATATCGTTTGTAATTTAATAATCGATAACCGATAATAAATGGCGCTAGAATTGAATTAAACGTCAGTGGAAGATTAAAAAAAATAAGTGAAACAGTTACAAAAGCACAAAAAAAAACGATATCAATGAATGTTGAAAAACTAATTATATATATATTGAAATTTTCCTATTTTAGTTATACGTTGGGTATATATATATATATATATATATATATATATATATATATATGTAAGGGACTGCATGGTCGGACCCAACGTATAACTAAAATAGGAAAATTTCAAATTATATAGAAATAGGCATAAAACAATAACGCGTACTAAATACTACAGCTAAGTGGATGAATTAGGCACTCTAGATAATATATGCAGGTAAAGGAAATAAAATAAAGTGACACACACAGCAATTTTATTTTCACAGTGGCGGCCTGCCGCGGCTTCACAAAGCTACAATTAAGGCATTTAATCAAGTTATTTTGACAGTTTTTTGTTCATGAATGTAATCATGCGCTTTATTTTAAAAACACAAATGTGCAACATGAGGAACCTCCCTCTCTTCCCCCTTCCCCCCTCCATATGTGAATACGTAGCACCGAACGTAATTAAAATACGCTAAATTAAATTTCTACTTTTATTTATTTTGAAAACGTTTTTATATCTCTTAAACTACTAATCCAAATATGAAGTTTCAAAGTTTAACTTTTATCCATCGAAAACACTTAAAGCTATTATCAAATTTACTTTAATCAGGTTTAACAAATTTACTTGAACTTTGCCTTTCTTGGCCCGCACGCTTTTTAAGCTTTAAAAGCGTTTTTCTATAAAATAGAAACAAATGCTGAATATTTTTTCAGAGCTTTATAACATTTCAAATTATCCTATACATCTCATTATTGTATCCTTTACATTTACCCTTATACCTTTTAAAAGGTCAACTTTTATCCATCAAAAACGCCTAAAATCCCTACCATATTTATTGTAATTATGTTTGAAATTGATTTAAACTATGTCATTTTTGTCCCGCACACTTTTTAAACTTTAAAAGATGTTTTATATTAAATAGAAGCAAATGATGGACATTTTCTAGATCTTTATAACACTTAAAATTATCCTATACATCTTATTATTGGGTCTGTAGGAATAGACTAGCTAACTTTTTAAAAGATCAACTTTTATCCACGAAAGACGCCTAAAATCCCTATCATATTTATTGTAATGGTGGTTAACAAATCGATTTAAACATCGCTATTTTTGCCCGCACACTTTTTAAATTTAAAAAAATTACCGGCGTTTTCCTATAAAATAGAAATAGATTTCTTCAAGACCTATAAACATCCCATACATATTATAATTAGTGTAGCTCTAATAGATTTGATAACGTTTTATCACGAAAGCACCAAGACCTGCGACTTTTGCTTCGACTACGTTAACATTATCAACTAAACCTCAAATATTATAAAGCAAGTGCATTCTTGTAGATTTTTTGCATGAATCTCTTAAAAAACAAAACTTCTCGTTATTGTATTAGTTTAATAACGCATTTATATATCAAAAACATAAACCATTACCTAAACAAATTTGTAACGTGAATACTTCAATTTAAAGTTATTGTTTTCAGATTATACATTCATTTTCTTATGAATAACTTTCGCCCATCGTGCTAAAGCAAGTCGACACCTGAAAGAAGTGATGGTGAATGCCTTTTCAATCGAGGAAAAAAAGAGTTCAAAGGTAATAAATGCTATATTACTTACGATCTCTTATTCTAAACCATAGATTTAAAATGTTAGATCTCTACATATACCTTCCAAGCAGGCATAATAACTTTGCACATGTTGTTTTCTTTCAATATTACTTTGAAAACTTTTTTAAGTTCAGATATTCAGATTACGTTTATATATACGAGTATATATATGCGAATAAGAGTACTTAAAATAAAACTTATGTCATTTCTTAATACTCTCCTGTGACGTGCTAAAATACTAAATATAGCATAGGCATATGTAACTCAAAAATTATTCGCGTCTCATGCAATTTAATTAATTATTTGCCCAATTAACAAAAAACATTGCAAACGCGAACGGCGCTAAGTGCTAAGCGACAACGCGACATGAGTGGCTGAGAGCGACAGAAGGCATAATACGTATAATCAGAGTGAATTACTCCATAATTTGAACGTACTCGTTGGAGGCGACATTCACGCTCGTAGCATAATTCTACGCAACGTAGACGGCACGTAGACGTATATGAGTGGTGACTCAGTCTCATTTGATAATATTTACGGGATAAAATGGTTACATATTTTAAATATCTTGGGTTTTACAAAATTGTGACGTTTTTGATTAAAGGGTAGGTAGTGTTAAATTATATTGTTCATTCGAGTCGAAAAGAAAAGCTTTAAGGGATCCCCCTACAATTGTTCTCGGAAATAATGAGTTAAGTTTTTTTCATTTCATTTGCCATCTGTTCGCATTAAACCAGCTATTTAAAATAAAGGAACTAAATGTTTTTGATACGTTTAAGGTACGTGGTAGCTATTGTATTAATAAAACTTGGTAAAAGTTTATTGTCTACATATTGATTTATACACTTGAACTTTTTTTTTGTTTTAGTTTGTTGTTTGTTTACTATGCATCTGTGTTTTATTGTTTACTTTTCTTTAAAATGTTTTCCATATATATGTCTGTCTAAACCCGTATAGTTTAGGTATGTCTGTCTGTAACAGCCTCATAATTTCGACAGTTTTTCTTCCATATTCTCGGATTGTAAGGACGATATATTTTCACGCACCCCATTAGTAGGTATAGACGAAAAGGTTTATCAAAATGATATTTAGATTCCATTCAACGTTTTTCATTTTAAGTCATGTTTGCGAAATGTTAATTTTTTAACTCGACGTGAAATGTGTCCCCCCTCTAATTTTTCCGAAGGGAATTTGAAAATTGTTAAAAATGTTCTGTACACTAGCAGAAAGTTCTAATTATTTTCTCAATTAAAATTATTCAATAAAAATTATTACTAAAATTATTCGATTAGTCAACTAAAATTATTTCAGTTAACTCGAACCAACGAAACACCTTACGGAAAAGCATATAAATGCGGACCCCATTTTACGCGTTCTTTAAATGCATTGAGTATGTTTATATTAACTTAAAGATTTACCTTGTGCATCAATACATATACAAAATCCACCTACCACTTACAAATTTATTCATCACAATATATTCAGAATTGTAAAACCTCAACTTGAAATTTGGCACACTTGTTTTTTTTTGGCTTCTAACTAATTTTAACCATCAAATTAAAAAATAAGTAAGTTGTTTAACCGTGCAATTGAGAACGAAAATGTTATTCTACCTTTGATTGACACAAGTATCTATAAAAAGTATTCAATGATACCATAAGACAAGTTAGTGGTATGTTGAGTTTAAAAAGTATTAAATGATACCATAAGACAGGTTAGTGCCGTAGCCAGGAAAGTACTACAATGCAAACGAAACATCTATACTTATTGATTTTCAATTAGCCGGTGAAATTTTATTTTCAAAATTTGCTTGCCAGGATTAATTGTCAACAAGCATTTAATATCAATACTATGCGATATCCATAGCTCATAAGATAGGCCAGGTACCTGAATATATAGACTAATATTCTGAAAAGGATTTGTTTTGTTCTAAATTTCTTTAATCTTTTTTCTTTAATATAAGTTTTTAATTAAAAAGTTATAATCTTTGAGGATCTCAGATACAAAAGTTGTAAAATAAATTAATTCAAAATTTCTAACTAGAACCCAGAGTGGTAATATTTATTCATTCATAAAAACCATCATATGGTGTTTATATATTTTTTTATAGATGCAGATTCAAAATGTATATTTCAAAGTAATATTGATATATTTTCTTTGATTAAATTAAGCAATACACCAATAACTCTTGTAGTAGTTAAAGTTAATTATTTGTAGGTATCACATAAAATAATTAATTCCATACATACATAAGAAAGAAAATAATAAAGTACAGTCCATTTAAGAATCATAAATTGCAGTCCACAGAGCGGACTCGAAAATAGGAGTTATAAATATAATTTACCATATTGCGAGAGCGTTGGAATGGACACTTGACGGTGCCGTGTTCGCTCTAATACTCTGTCCGCAAGGAGCCGCGCTACGAATGTCCGGCTTCAAGTAGGCACTAAGGTATTATGGTGCAATTACAGAACGACGGCCCCGGAGCTGCGCTTTTGTGTTCGGAGAGCTTGATGGGCGTGAAACTTAATGAGAGTACAGGCGGGTCTTAGGCTCTTATCTTCGTAATGTATTGTTTATTATTTCGGCGTGGTATTTTAAATTTAAATTTGTATTTTTTAGAGATTTCTTCAGAATTTATTCATTTTGTTGTATATTTTTATGTCACGTTATAATTTGGTTGACATCGATTGTAGCTTGGACTGTCCGAAGTATATAACTTTGGACGTAAAGTATATCGACAAAATGTGCGAGTATTAATATTACTTTTTTCTTAATTTTATTACATTAAAATTTTGGAAATGTAACGTATCCAATAAGAAAATAAGTTAAATAATTCAATAAATAAAAGTAAAAATATGTTTTTATCGACCCTGCCAATTTGCAGAATTTTTAAAAAATTCATACACTAATTTGATGAATTTTAGCACATTTACTCTAAATAATTTTTACGAAAAAAATTATTTTTAACTATGTCAAGTAAATCTTCTCAATGGTGGTTTCGTAAAAATGCATATTTTTTCACAATTTCTAAAAATGCCGATTATAATGGCACCCCATTGAAGTTGAAAAAGAAAAAATAAATGGAAGAAAATTCGAAACTCAACTCCATGGTCCTATTTTTAAGGGAATAGAAGAAAATGTTAAATTTTGCGAAAATCATTTTCATTCCAGAAATATAGATTTATGGTAACTGTTTTTTTTTAAATATAAGGCCTGATATTTTTTTAGAACAACTGAAATCTTACTGTATTTTTTTTGTTTCTGACAATTGTCAATTTTTGAAATTAAACATTTACTTTTAAAAATTTATACGAAATTTCTTTGTGCAGTTATTGAAAATTAAAATGACACCCATTACATGTAATTAATATAATTTTTTTCATATCAATTTAATTCTCGCATGCTTTAATGGAAAGCGTTGATCGTATATGACAAACACTAATATTTTTTTCCGCTTCGTCGACAATTCACGTAGCCAAATTAGTATCGCACTATACTATAAACCTTTGCAAAAATACTTCAAAATATATAAAACAAAATGTCTACCTACACCATAAATAATTCATGAAGAGCCGTCTGCAACAATATTATAATTCTCATATTTACAAAATTACCATGAGCATGATAAACCGATTTATCAAACGGAAGTACATTTTTATCCGACGATCAAAGTGTGGCCGCTTATATCCGGCCGTCGAACGGAACCCGCAACATTAAAGGTCTATCTATATCCGCAAAGGAAAATACAAAGCGTGTACTTACAATATTTGACAGAAAATAATAAAGAAAGAATAATATGAAAGAGCGCTCGGGAAATTTCTAACAATTTTCTGCTTATTAATTTTTATCGTCGCAACACGAAGTCTGTTATTAAATGGCAACCTATATCAGGGTTGATGGATCACTTACGCCTGTGAGTATTGGAAATTATGATAAAGTGAGTACAGGGAATTTTTCCCTCGCTTATATTTTGTACGTTACATGTACGCATGTAGATACGGTACTATTGTGTTAAACATAAAGATAAACCGTTTGTGTTTATATCCGGAATGATCTCAAAAACTCTCAGGTTAAAGGATATTTTTGTTGGTTTTCATAGTACCCCAAAATGTACAATTAGTATTTTATTATAATTAATACCATATATAAAAAAGATATTATTTCTTTATTGAAGGGACTGTGTAAAATGGCATTAGTGTTGTCTGATGGTAAACATGAGAAACGAATATTCGGTTACTCTGATGTTATTTTTCGTGTGAAGTCCCCAAATCATATATGTTGTAATGAATCAAAATGGTCTATAATGTCTAAATATGGTGTAGTGTGTTGTATAAAAAGTATTCAAATATATATAGATACTCAAGAAATCAAGGTCCACTGATATCTTTCTGTCAAATCTGATATCTTTCTATAAAATCTGATATCTTTTTGTCCCAAATGCCAGTGTACCATAGAAAACATACAATCAAATTTATGAATTAATATTATTAGGATTTATTCGAAAATACAATAGGTATTTTATCCTTAGTCATTATTCAAATAATTTGTAGAAATAATACAGCGTTAAGTTTTTTTAAAAATTCGTTCTCACATTACTCTCAATACAAACACTTTTATATTACTACTAGCTTCTGTCGGCAGATTCGTTCACGTGGAAAACAATAATGAAATTTTATTACATTAATGTTATGTTTACTCGGCTTTTTAAAATTTCGCCAATATTTATCCATTTATCATATTCGATTAAAAAAAATTAAATACTGTATTGTTCTTGAGTTATTAAAATGATTATATACAACACACTGTATCGTATTTAGACATTATATATATTTTTATTGATTACAATACGTATGTATGGAGACTTCACATGAAAAAATGATATTAGTGTAACCAAAACTTCATTAATTAATCATCATATGACATTGATTGCATATCGTAAGGTTCCTATACGTGATGTATATATTAATACTGCTGACGATAATATTTACATATAATTGCAACGATCAGTTAGTTCCAAATGTAAATTGAATATATGAAACAATTTATGACCAATATCATATAATGATGGATTCTTAATAAAATTATGAATATGTGTTTAACCATCAGAGTTTGAAAGACATGAGTACCAATATGGTATAACATTTTGTAATGAGCAACAGATGAGGTATTCATAAAAAAATATATAATTTCATTGGCATAGGAACTGCTATCCGTTTGTCTATATTTTTAATTACGCAAAAGGTATTTTAAAGGAGTAAATCATACGTGAACATTGTTAATAAATAATGAGTTACTTACTTCCAAACCAGAAGAGCTCCTATTAGAATTCCGACAACAAGGACAATGGAGCAAAGGGCTATAACTGCTGACGTCTGGAGTGAAGGGCTGCTGTGATTGTAGGCGTCGATCTTCTGTAATAAGAAAAAAAGACAATGATTATTAAAATCATGTATTTGTAATTTAAAACCTAAAATATTACATTTTTATAATACGAAGATTTACGTGAAAATGTCTCGATGAAAGGTTTTTAATAATTTCCTTAAGTTCCTTTTCACGGGAAACTGCGTGATGTTCAATCGGAATTCTTATATAAAAACGATATTAAGGTTCTCTACTGTATTACATTTCTAACAGTCACATTCCCTTTTATTCCGTATTTCCTTTAAACATTGCTATTAATAATTGATTTAATTCCTAGATATTTTTTTGTTGCAGGGAAACCCTAAAACAAAACATTGTAATAAAGCCTGAAAAACTCTTATTATTCTGGAAGCATTTCATTTTTCTAAAATTTCTCTTTACAAGTCTCTTAATCGATTTGAATAAAAAAATAGCACAAAGCTTAGCTTGTTGTGAGACTTTGTCGTAAAGTGATTGGATATTACGAATATTAATTCAATCAAATTTTAAAGAATTGTTCACAATTTAAAGATTCTTAAATAATATTACTCGTTAACCCTTTTCTTGTTAGATATTTTATATTGCTTTACTGTACATATATATATAGATATATATATATATATATATATATATATATATAATTTTTTATTTGTTACTACTGTTATTATAAAACCCTGTTACTATTTTCGATCCGCGTTTTCACTTGTATGAAAAAGGGGAAATTTTTTTTGTAATTTAAAAGTAACATTCATGGGGAAATATTGGATCTCCCCATTGGAAACTGCTAAGTAGTTTGAAATACACAAACTCACTTTCGCGCTTGAAATGTTTGTCTTAGTTACGATTACGGACTTGCTATTTTTTTCATCTTAAATGAATAAACATTATGAAGTTTAAAAATCAATGCCATTACTTGGAAATTAAGAAAATATTATTTACTTAAATATAAATATATACATAATTATGATCACACTCTCATCTTTAATATTTTTCTTAAATTATACCAATATTGAAAGTTAACATTGTTATTCTATATTTATTTCCATAATATAATTTATAGGTTTAACAATTTTAACAAAGATCATTTAAGTAATTAAGATGCGAAAGCCAAACATACAAACTTACTTTTGCATTTTAAAATTAGTCAGAATTAGGATTTTATGTTTGCTCACTAGATTTACTAAAAAGGTGAATCTTGTATTACCAGCCTTATTTACCATCTTTTGACAAGGTGCTAATTTGAATTGATTTATAGTTAAATTATTCTAAATGCCGTATTTTAATTTAAGTGTTAATTGTAATTCAATCACTCTTTGTTTCATATGCCTTTATTATCTCATGTTTTCAAAATAGATAAACTGACTTAGAATAGTATTCTCTATATTCGACGTACTTTTTGACTTACATTTGATTAATTCTTTTTACTAAGGGCAATATAAGGATAGACTTATCAATCTAATCTTTTTAATATTGATCAAAATAATATTTTGTTGTCAATAATTTTAGTTCTAAAATTTTCAAGCTGAGTACAGAAGAACTTTCTATACTTTCAAGAGTGTTCAGAATCATAGTCCTCGGATTTCTTAAATGTAGGATAAAGTCACTTTTGTATCAAAATGGAGTAATTATTTATACTAATGTAAGTCATTGAACTATTATTACATACACATATAATTGAATTTAAATTAAAATAACAACATGTGACGAAAGACCAAATTAACTTTTTAAATACACAGTAGTTTAATTTTAACTAATTTGTTATGAAAGAGAGAAGAAACTACAATATATAAAGATACAGAGATGTTGCTAATACGAATGTTGTAATTGACGTGTTCTTTAATTTTAATTATTGAGAATTTATAGCGATGATAACAATTAGAAAGGAATTAAAGTTATTAATATTACAAATATATTATTAATGATATGAATATATTACTCAGAAACATATTATTTAACAGAACCTAATTAACATATATTATTAGCGATATGGACTAATCGTTGAAAACAGTTAATAGTGATTGATAAATGGGATGTTTAGTTTAAGATAGATTATTTACTGAAGTGATAACTAAAACTAATTACACTGTAATTCATATACGAAATTTAAAAAAAATAACGATTACTTAATTTTCCCTCTCCAAAATTTCTGTAAAAATATTTTTCAGTATTAATTATTTATTTATCTGAGTGTAAATATGCTTTATTCCTGTGACAAATTTTAAGTTTCTAAATTAAAAAGTTTCTCCCAAAAATAGCGTCGACATTATCAATAATTTCTCTAGAGCTACGAACTACTTAACAATACCTATACAAGTACTGGAAGAAAACAGTTCTTGGATTCTCATAATTTATTCTTTCAATTAATATTCCAAAGGATTCGAAGACTTCAATTAATATTCCCAAGGATATTCGAAATTAAAAAAAATTCTTTGTTTAATCCACTATTTGAATGTTAGTTATTGAAGTATATCAGTGTTAATTTGCTTTATCGCTATACCATTTATGAAGTTTTTTTCCATTGTGAATAAAAACTAATAAATAACCCGAACAGGGCTAAGAGACTAATGTTCCCTTTTTGTAATTGTATAGTCCTTATTGACGCAAGTCTCCCTAACATACATTTTTTTTATTTGACAAAATTTTTAAATAGGCATAAATGATATTAATGTTGATAAGGTACCATTTTCTTCTTATATAATGTTTGATGTATAAATTAAAATTAGATATAAATCCACCAACAAAAAATAGTTAATATCCAATATAATTTACCCAATATGTGTTACAAATTTTCCAGAAACTACCGAGAAAATACCCAGCCTGGAGAAAACATTAATAGTACTTGTTCCATCCCAATTGGGATGCAGGTAAATAAATCCGAATAATCCAGAAAAGTTTGTTTATTTGGTGCAATTTATTTGTCGCAGTTGCGAAATATTCAACTTCCGCATTTTACCGATAAAAACATACGCTTTTAACCCGAATAAATATGAGCGCACATGAAATAATCACGCAGATTTTCATACTCTACTTGTCATTTGCAATGTCAAAGCACAATTCATTAGTATAAATTCGCGTTCAAAGCGAAGCGATAGAGCACGTACCGGGGGCCCGAATTTGCCCATTCCACATCACACCGTTCGGGCGATATCTTTATTCCTGAAATTCAGCTTCAAACGATTCGTTTCAGTAATTTAATAGATTCAATCCAATGGAAAAAGTAATGGTCGGATGGTTGACAAATTTATGGTCCTGAAAAGTGAATATCGTACCCATTTTAATACATATTTCTTGAACGCAGCCGGGGTCGCAGGAGCGGTTCGAGATCAGGAACTGGACTGATTTATATTTGGCTCCTCGTAATTGGATGTCTACCTGCATTTTCTGCTGCGTTTCACCACTATTATTCTATCTATATACAAGTACGATAGTATTACATATTAATTTATTAAGCTATGGCCAGACACAAGACAAAGAGCTAATCTTTTGACTACGTTTATATTTGTGGCGATTGCTCGTCTTTCACATCATGTAGAAAATAATAATGCGAGGAGAGACCAAATCAGTTAATTGTTTGCTTAATTTCTATTCTTTTTGTGTTCTGTTTATGAATTTTCTATTCTACGTACATATTTATGTAGGTAGTATAGAAAATCTCCATATTATGTACGTACATATTTATGTACGTAGAATAGAAATCACTTTGGTGTTTAGTTTCAAATATTTTGCCAGTGTTTATTCAGGAATTATTTATTGTTGCAATCTCTTCACTTATATTATCGTTATGTCTTTAGGACTTGAAATAGCAATTAATAATAGTCGGTTTTCGCCAGACGTTTGTACTTGAAATTAGTATTTAGATCGATCTGATTGATTGACTGATTCCATTGATTTGATTGATTTATTTTGGATTTTCTATTTGAAATTTACTTAATGTGCTTCATCCATATCCACCTAAGAAAATTTACGTCAATTTTTTCTAATATTTATATGAATATCTGAGTGAGGGCTAAGTATATACCTGATTTTTTTCTAATATTTATATGAATATTTAAGTGAGGGCTAAGTATGTACCTGATTTTTTTTTAATTTCATATGTAATATGTGGTATCGTTTGAAAGAGATAATAATAAGGGCCTCAAATTTTTCTTCATTATTTTAGGCAGTATATTTTCAGAGATATACTTTTAAAATATACAGGAAATATATGTTCCTCCCCTTTTTATTCCCGAAACTACTCAAACTATAATTATAAACAAAATAGGGTTTTTAGATTAATTATGAACAATATAGGGTTTTTAGATTAATTATGAACAATACAGGGTTTTTAGATTAATTATGAATAAAATAGGGTTTTTAGATTAATTATGAACAATATAGGGTTTATAGATTAATTATGAATAATATAGGGTTTTTAGATTAATTATGAACAATATAGGGTTTTTAAAGCCACGCAAATTTTGAAATATACACCATGTTTTTATGTCTGTGAAATATATAGTAAGCAATATATTTACGTTGTGGAAAATTAATATTTGTAAAATAAATGTTTAAAATTTCCAATACTGGCTTAACGTAAAGTAAATGAAATGAACCACATAAATAGTTGATTTTTTTACATTTATCTACAATTGACGTAATGGATGTATTGAGGAACATAGTTAAGTGTTTCGTTTCCTGTATCTTACACTATCATCAGAGTAGTACTAAATTCTGTCATTCTACAGACTTCTAAAAGTGCTATTTACTTGTGAACAAAGATTCGAGGAAAATCCTTTACTGTACTGAAACAAGAAATGCTTGGGTATTAACAAGCGAGCTTACATAGGGAAAGGACAAAAAAAATAAAAGCAAACAAAGACCATCATGTTGCCATTGTTTAACTGGTACTTAATGGAGGTTGAAAGATAATAAAGTGAAATGAATTTAAATATAGAAAAATGAAAAGTAGACGCAATTATGTATTAACGACATTTCTGCCTGATAATTAAAAATACTATTTTTTGTTTTCAAAGGTGGAAGAATAAAATCCTTTATTTTATATAATCCTTTATTTTTAATAAAATCCCTTATTTTGTTTGCAAAATTCGATTCCAACCTATCCTTTCTTAAAAAAACTACAATCATTTATAGTGTAAATTATTGTAGTAAACGGATAAAATATATTACTTAAAATATTACAATCCATTCTTTTACAATTTTCAATTATTCTTAGAGGTTATCTCAATTTTCTTTAAAGCTCGTAGTCAATAACACAGATATAAAGGTAATTCTCTAAAGGTCAATGTGTCGAAAGCAAGTCTATATATGCTGAAAGTGAGATATGACTAGACACATCCGACCTAACTCGCAAAACAAAGAGCTTAAACCGTAATGGATGAGCCGACGGCACGCATGTACAGTCACGATTTTCCACTAACGAAAACACTTTTCTTAATTGCCATTAGCAAATGAATACAAAAAAAAATCCATTTTCCTTTTTTTACTCTAGATAGGCGACTATGCCCCGTTTCGGAAGGAAAACGGGACAAAGACATTGACAGTCACAAATGACATATTTATTTGGGCGCCTTGTGTGTGCGCGCTATTGTGTTTGTGCTGTGACAAGTTTTGCTTCGAGTGTTGGAAATAAAAAGTAGGGTGATTTGGAAATCCAGATTTGGTTAAATATATTATTAGTTAAATAATTTGATATGGATGATACATCTGCGATAAGTTATTTAGTTTTTTTTCACAGACAGATACATTAATTTATAAACTTGTTTAATATTATTAACCTTGGAATTTGATAATTTTTATTTGTGTCAACTAAGCAACGAAAATACACAATATATATTTTTTTGTTCATGATTTCTCTATATTTTTTCCTGTGTTTATCTATTGGAATACGAATATCAAAAAAACGATTAAGCGCGTGCGAAAATTTTAAGTGAAATTTCTAAATTTGTTCTCTTTTTAAAATTTTTCACTTTTATGAGTGAAAAATTGAAGGGGTGATCCCTTCATAGTCATTTTGAAACTTAATAAAATATTTATTTATACTATTTTATGCGATTTGTTGACTAAAATTATTTGAATTCTAGGTTCTATTTTCAGATTTTTTAAGTTCATGGTGGAAAGGATAAATGGGAAGGGGCTAGAATGTATATCATTTGAAGTTATTTCAAAAGGCAATTTCATTTCAAAAGATGTGTTAAATGAAACTTAATTTTATAAAATGTGCAAAAGAAAAAGTTTTTCAGCACTTATTTGCAGGTATATTTTAAAAAAGCTTTTAACATTTTGCTCCATTTTAATTAAAATTCTCATCTGAAACATATTATATTAGAACTTAAGAAATGTTATGCATATAGGTTGAAAAATGTATTTTTTATTATGTAAGATGGACTGACTCACATATCGACTTCCTTATGTCAATGCGACATTTTAATGCAAGGACTAGAAAATAAAACTAGATGATAAAATACTTATATCTGCCGAAAATACATACGAATAAGTGTCTTTGAGAATTCCTCACGTATTTCAGTTGAATGTTGTTCTCTATGTGTATCTTCATTTAATACATTAGACAATTAAGCCTTTTTACGTTTTACATTGAACGTTACATTAGACATTTAAGCCTTTTTACGTTTTACATTGAAATGTTAAGAAGTGTTCTTGAAATATTTTTTGGAAGAATTAAGTTTCTGGCTGTAACAAAACGTTTTAAAGAAATTTCAGCAATAAAGTACAATGATTTGTTTCTTAATAATTCAAACAATTCATAATTTCTTGGTCACCCTATATCAATCAGTAAACTAGGTTACTAAACTATACATCCACATTGGTTTTTGTCACTTCCAACGACACTCAATTAGGCGAGGGGAGAAAAACTGAGTTCGTAATGAAATATCTCTGTTTTTTATTCTTTTCGTCACCTGTGAGTCTCGTGATTGTGTAGTTATTATTAAATATGAATATTTGGCTTTGGAAAAAAAATAACGAAACCTGCATGAAATTTTTCAATAATTTTTTTATATTTCACCTATGTGTTGCTTTTTAAATATTTTCAAAACTTTTTAAGAAGGAAGGAAATCTATTTTTCGGTAGGAAATATATAGTTACGATTTAACCTCTACCCTTTCCTTTTTCTGTATCCATTCAAATAAAAACCATACCAGAGGCAGATAATTAAATAATGAATAAAATGAAAGAAGGAAAAGAGATTTGAGAAGGAAAAGAAATTTTTCGGAAAGTTTTTCTTTCGTTCCAAAACACGTTTACTGTACCATTTAAAAATTGTTCCCGTTTGAAAATTTCCCATTTTCTTTCAATTTTTTTAAGAAATAATTTGAAAGACTCAAATTTGCCCCTTGTATATATGCTGATTATCATACTTCAGAAAGTCATTCTTCGTTTTGATTGACGTTTGCTAGCTGCTTCTCGGGCGTGAATAAAGCTACTTAAAGAAAAAAAGCCACTTACATAAATTCCAGTTATTAAGTATTTTCGCACAAATAATATATACATTTTCGTTTCATCCGCGACTTCATCCGCTAAGTAATATAGTAGGTTTGTTTTACACTATATTAAATAACCTTTGTAAATATCACATTAACGTATCAGGAAGCACCATGTGGTGCCTCCCGATAATGATGGCAAGGTTGCTGGAAGACCTTACTTCAAAATGACTTAAATATGTCCCTGCAAAAAGCAGTCCTCTCGTAGGTCAACTCCGGTCTACTTAAGTGTCTCAATCTTGTAACTTTAAGAAGTCTCCAAATATATTTAGTATTAAATCCCCTAAAATTCACGGTCTGAGAAAGAAGGCCGAGGCTAGAGATATTAGGTGCATCGCATTGGCGAAAATGTCACTTTTTATGTTCTTGTGAGACGTTTGTGATATATTATTAAATATTTAAGACGTCTAGACCCAACAGTTTGAGCTGTGCGTCAACATATCAGTCAGTCCTAGCTACAATTTTATACATGTAGATGAATTAAACAGCAATTATGGCCGCAGTAATAAACAAAACAGAAAACAGAATAAATGGCAGCCACATACGATTATGGGAAAAAATTCACATCATTTTCTTTCTAAATTCATAATACTCTTTGTTTTTGAAGAATTGTTAATTTACTATATATTTCAGGAATGATACCTGAACTCACGCATGCCCTAATATTCAATTATTTCTTTTGTATTTTCCTTATTTTCTTTTTCTCTGAATTTCACCTCTCGTTACGTAGATATATATTTTTCTTTTTATAAGAATGTATGTATCAAAAATCAATATATTCTACCTGCGTAATAAAATATAAGTTAATGAACACAATGTAGGGTAAAAAGAGTCTTTACATAATATAAAAGGTATCAATTTACGTGGTACGTCTTTTAACGTAAAAATTTAAGAAAATTTCAATTAAAATTGATTACGCAACGAATTGAAGATGAGATGAATTACGGATTGTGCGTACAATGAAATTGATAGGGGAGGTAGTTGGAAGGTTTCCAAACTTCGCTGCAACATGCATCTAGTAATAAGAGTTATATTCATGATATATTCAGAGACTTAGTACTTGCTACGTTACAGAAAATCAAAACATGTTACATTAAAGTTTGAGTGATATATTTCTTGATTAAATGGTTTTAAATTAATAGTTTTCCCGTTAATATGAAATGGAAATAAACCAAAAATTAAATGTTATCATGTACAGTGAAAAAAAATGTATTAGATTGCTTTCAAGGACATCCAATTTGAATAAGATTCAATTACATGGTGTTAAATGAATAATTTTCTTCTTAATTTGTAATGGAAATAAACCGAAAATGAAATGTTATGATGTACAGTGAAAAAAAATGTATTAGATTGCTTTCAAGGACATCCAATTTGAATAAGATTCAATTACATGGTGTTAAATTAATAATTTTCTTCTTAATTTGTAATGGAAATAAACCGAAAATGAAATGTTATGATGTACAGTGAAAAAAAATGTATTAGATTACTTTCAAGGACATCCAATTTGAATAAGATTCACAACATGTTATGCAAAATTGTATACTTTTCCATTTTTAAAATTGTGCATTACTGCAAATATTGATTTCCCGAGAAAGGTAAAATTTGCGGTCATTATTCGCTGATGTTCATCATAAATTAATTCTTTGAATATGTATTTAAAATATTCCTGTACGTGTTTGCATCTGATACTTTTCCAAAGTTTATAAATTAAGGAAGTGAATTTTTAGGATGCGAAAAGGAAGAAAATTTAATGTGATAAAAACTTTAGCTGACTCATAATTTGAGAGTCAGCTAAAATAATTTGACTTAGCTGACTCATAATTTTAGAGTCAGCTTAAATATATTAAGAAAGTTATAAAAAAATATTACAGGTTAAAAACTCAAAACAAATTATAACTAGCAATATACCCTTGCTTGAATATTGTGATTTTGAAATTATCGTAACATAAGGCATAGGCAGCGTTCGGCCCACCTATTTTCGTTAATTTTTATTTATACGACTTCGAATGTAACTAATCCAAATTTATACTTAGTTGTTACACTAGTACGATATAATATTAAATATTTAAATGAGCCTTGTTGCCAAAGATTGTTCAAACGTTGTTATCATATGTAAGAAAGGAGTTAATTTTTAATACTTAGGCTAATCGATTTTCAAAAATGACCAAAAAAATTGGACGATTTTCCAAGCCCCATTTATATTTACACCACCGAAAAAACCGATACCGAATTTGACAAAATCTCCCTCGGCGCAATCCTCTAACTTAATAAGCGAAAATCTAAGTCACTCAAGCCCGCCCGGGTGCGTCGGCGGATCCGAGCGAGTCGAATAAATTGTTACACATCTACAAAAGTGATAAAAGCAACTCTTACACTTTATTGAGTGAGTTGGCCCGATATGGTGTCATTATGTAGATTGGTAAGGATTTTTCTTGCCACACCGCCCGAGACGAGTAACCCCGAAAAGATTACCTCACCTTAATGAAAAAGAAAATTGCATTACGCTTTCCGTCGAATTTCCATAGTCGGCCCGGCGAGTTTACGTGTAGACGACGCCGAGGTTTGAGGTCTGAGTGCGTAGGGTAGAGACGCAGGTAGGTATTAGGGTAGATAAATAGTAGGAACTGCTTAAATTTATGAGATTCATTTACAGAGTTCGCTTCGGATGCTCCTTATTATTTTTTTGCCCTTTTTTTCATTTGACTTTTTTGGGCGGTAATTGTCCTGTCGGTTAAGGGGGTGTGCTCCATAAATTGACACTTTTCCATCGCGGTTGGTTACGGTAGTTAAT
The DNA here is from genome assembly GCA_039881145.1 of Druceiella hillmani. Taxonomy (NCBI): domain Eukaryota; kingdom Metazoa; phylum Arthropoda; class Insecta; order Lepidoptera; family Hepialidae; genus Druceiella; species Druceiella hillmani. The sequence continues at coordinate 2,387,750 of JAYKKI010000040.1, read as the reverse complement.
TTGGATTGCAGATTTTGCGGTTGATTTACTTGTTTTGGTGAGTAAATTTGATCTTTTCCGTCAGTGACTCCATTTTTTCTTGATTTTAAAAACGATTAAGATATAAGAGTTATACTTATGTATTTTAATACAAAAAAGAGTGGAAAGGGATTTTTTAAACTTTTTACTGAAATTAGTTAGCGATAAGTATTAATTTCATGACTCAGATGTTATTCTAACATGTTTACAGTATCGTCTGTTTTATTAAATTCACAGGACAAATTTTGAACAAATTTATTTTTCAATGTAAATGTTAATAATCTAGAATTTTGTATTTTGGCAAGACCAGTATTTTTTAAGCTAAAAATACAATTTATTTAGAAAATTGTTATCGCAAAATTAGGAATATTCCAATATAAAAATATTGATTAGATTAGAAGGTAAAAACAGTTAAATAAAGGTTTTATTTTAGTAATTTGTTTCTATATTTAAAACACCTCAACGAGTATGAGCTGAGCAAATGCTGTATTTCTTAACTTGTAATCAGTCAATTTATTTTTTATCTTTGAATATCTTACGTCTTTATTTGTAATTTCATCAAAAGAAATCCATCCCTTCCATCCTTGAGTTATGGTACCAAGAAATTATAACTTTTGTTTTAAAAAAACTAAAGAAAAAGTAATTTGATTGGAATCAGACAAATTTCAGGCTATGATCAATGAATTATATTTATTATTTTTAGTTATAACAGGAAAAGTACTTGTGGAGTTCAATTTCTTTCAAAGGCAAGAGGTCAATTTATTTCTATTCGATAGAAGGTTACGAGCAGGCCGCGTCTATGCAGTAGAGAAAAGCGAATGTTGCGTTAAGATCTTTGTCATAGTTACATTGTTTAGCAATTCAGATTCTAGAAGTTATTCTTTTCTACTCTACTACGTTTGAGGCGAAATTGTCCATCAGTATTTTTGATATAATGCGAGGTCGGGTCATTTAGTATTAAATTATGATTGTGTCACATTTTTATTAGGAGGGTTCACACATAGCCTAATTTTGACAGAACTTTTGCCAGACTGTTCTTTTAAATTATGAGTTGAGAATAAATAATTTCTTAATAAGCAACTAACCTTAGCTTTTACACGCATATTTTTTGTGAGTAACTGCTTATTGAATGAATTTTCCAACAGAATGGCAATCTCTAAATGTCATAACATGTTAACCTATTATTTATATACTTTTTATGTCATTTTCGGATATTGAAAAGCCTTCTGCGCTCTCATCCCATCATTTCGAAAGCCTCTTCTCTTATCCTCACGCGCTTCCAGTTAATAAACTTTGAATCTATCGCATCGGCGACCCAGATCACAATGCATGCGTCGCAATATTTTCGCCTCATCTTGCTAAAGCACATAAACGGTAATACAAAATATTATACATTCATCCACTCATGCATATTTCCGGAAGAAGTAGCTAAATATGTTTGTTTATGGAGCCACCTCCCTATGTGCTCACTTCCGTCAAGTCAACCTATTATTTTTATGCTTAGCTATAAACTTTTTACGAGGTGTAATAAATGTAACAAGAAAATGAAACGGGACTGGGGCATCTTGGGATACAGCCTGGGGATTCTTTGCTTTCGTTACCCCATCGCCGTCGTTAAGTCTGTTCGGTTCCAAAACTCGTTTGGCTATATTAATAATTAGCACGTAAAAGGATTGCTTTCGGAGATGCACAGTTTTATTTGATGAGTTGTTTATGTAAATAAGTTGGGAGTGTTTACATAACAGGTAAATAAGGTTTAGGAGGAGTGTGTATTTGTTTTAGAGGTAATGAATTGTGTTTACGAGAAAGTTTTCCGTTTGATGTTGGGTGTTTCCTTTTTATAACATTTGTATGCGGTTGGATAAACTTTTCCATTAATATGTCTCATTTGTATATTTCCATTAGTATATAAAACAAAATGTATTGGTTTTTCAATTCTAATTCGGGAAAGTTTGAGTACATCTTGTCTGTTGCAGTTGTCACTTAAATATTTAATTAGGTTAATATCATTTTATTTATTTACTTAATTATTTACGTACAGTTAGGGAAGCATAAAAATTTCCAATAACTATGTTATCCTGTGGTGTAGCACAGGATGACATAGTTTTTTATTGAACATTTTATATTATTCTCACTAAGAAATCATACTCTGGTGTAAGGTGACCAAGTAGATAAATAATAGTATACCGTGGAAAAGTGAAGAATTTTGACATAATTAAATTCTAGATGCGGTATAGCACAAGATGATGACCCCGCGAACGCAGGTAGTTATCGGAAAGGAAGAACGAGCTTTTTCCTTTAAAATAGAGCACACAATTTTTCCACTTAACAATTGAAAAATAAACTTCGGCGATAAAACTCTTATTATGTGCTGCAACGTATGGTAACCCAATATATACAAGAGAAAATTGATATGAAGTAGAAAAAGGAAGTAACCAGTGACCTTATGTACCAATATCGAAATAACATCCCTAACCATCAGGCATATTCATTAACCATCAGGCATATTCAGCTTCTTGTGGGCTCCAAATAATGATCACTCTTATTTTTTTATTTTATGCAAGTAAAGCTGCGGATAACAAGTAATATAAAGAACTATATTCAAATATTACAGTTTTTTAATACTTATTCATGTAACGATACGATAAACATAAAATGTAATACAACTTTAAGAAAAAATGCTCACATTCTATGACTCACCAAGGGTTTGGAGTCATAACTCTAAAAACCTGAATCAAACTGTTAAAATACTTTGGAATGCAGCTCCCAAGACTGTATTTAGTCAGCTTCTGAGCCTATAGAATCTGTAAGCTGGCCTGTATGCGATATATAGAACGTTAGATGAACTACAATTAAAACCACCCTGAACACAGTAACAATTTTAATAAATTGTGGGTTTAAACATGTATTCATAAACTAAAAATTTACAATGAACTCACTAAAAATATACCAGGAATTCACGACTTCAACAAAAGTTTTTCTACATAGCGAGGGTAGTTTAGCACCGAATCACCAAAATCGGGATTGACAGGTATATTATATATTCAGCATGCAAGAATAAGCAACAAGAATGACAAAACAGTTGTTAGATGTGTGCATGCGTGTGCGTGTGAGTGTATAGGAGTATATATGCATATGAATATGGATGAACTAACTAACATATATGTATTTGTATGTATACAAATTTATATATATTTATGTGCCAGTATACATAAAATCATTTAATCTGATTTCATGTTTACAAATTTAAATGCTATCTGAGTAGTTTTTTTACACATTATTTAACATAATCTAATGTGGAAACCAAAAAGTTCGTTTCTAAATTGGAAATGTTTTCCTGGCTTGATATACGAAATTACAGTTGGTATCTATAGAGGAGTGCAAGTATTAGTAATGTGATTGAGAACTGCAAAATAGTAGTTCATAATCATATCGTGTTCCAATATGTTGTGAAGTATGTAACTTGTTATAGCATACTCGTTTTGACATCAAGTATGGGCCTTTAATTTATACTTTAGCTATAGGTTTCTTTGTTTGTATTGGGATATTTTTACATTTATGTGTAATTTGGTACTAAATAAAATTTAAGCTGAAAAACCTGTAATCAGTTTTTCACAACGCAAATAGATTGTCATTTATATCTTTCAGGAGTAAAAACACGGTGCATTTTTCAAAAGTTGTGATATCCAGAACCATCCCTTTAGTTTTCCCTGAATCTTTGCGTATGCTTCTTACAATCCCATTTTTCCTAAATTTTAGGTTGATGAATCCCTCCTAAGCCCCCCGCAATTAAATTTGCTTCTAAATATTTTTGAGTGTTAGATAACATATGCGTGTTAATATGTCTTATTAATGTGCCAAATTTTAAGTTTCTGCGTCAAGTGATTTCTGAGAAAAATGGCTGTGACAGACAGATGTGAATGGTTATATAAGTGATTATTTTTCTTTTTTACATTGCAATTAACCACTATTTCAAATATAAATAAAATAAACTGATAGCGCACTCAAAAAACTGTGTATTTTATTTCAGACGGCACAAGAATAAGTGTAAAGAACCCCCGGGAATACTTGCAGGGCGCATTAACATACGCCCCTTTTGGCACCTGCGGAAATATAAGTCAGCTTTACACCTCGACGCGACGCACTTCATTCGCCCGAAACCTTGAGACGTACGAGCGAGTGTACACAGAGCATCTGTCCCTGCCCGGCCAAGTGTTAACATCCATTGCACAACAGATATTATCAAAAGAGCACGGGAGCGACGAAAAGGCCCGTCCCCGGGGAGGTCGGGCCCGCCGACTCACAGTCCCGTCCGATTTGCCACTTCGTATGGATTACATTTAGTTTCTTTCGATCTTCCCTTACGTATTCTGTATCTACAATAAGGCATGGCGCGCAAGGCACTATGCCCTGCGAGAGCCTTTTTAATATAAGGGTAGGCGGATTTATGTATGTAGCGCCGCCCTGAATGATTTGCGAGTTAATGGTCGCACTAAGACCCTTTTGGCGTAGATTTGAAGCCGGGCATATTATTATGTAAATCTGATATTTGGGTGTAAGGTTTGGATTGTGTGAATGATCGTGTATTTCCCGAACGTACGAGCGGTTACTTTGCGTGTGAATTCTTTATTTGGATGAGATTTTTATATCTACTGTATCCTGTCGTAGTGTCAATATTTAAATAAGAATGTTTTTGATCAATAATGCTTCACAATTAGTTATATTTATTGCCATATTAATAACAAGTGTGTACCATATAATTCCGTTCACTAAGTTTATTACTGCAGACACTATTTTATCACAAACCATCGACTAGCGTTTACCATAAAAAACTCCCGTAGTAATTAATTAAAAAGCAAATGAAAATACTATAAAAACTATTAAATACCGATATTAAATGTTTTAGGTTAGTAACGATATTAAGATAAAGTCTAATAAAAACCTCTGAAGCATGTATATAACTAGCATTACGAGTGTTCCGAACATATAGAGATACTTAGAAACACTTAGGTACTCCTAAATATAAGTATTTCTATTAAACTGTATAAAAAATGTCAATTGTTCACAGCGTAAAGAAATTGTTCGCTGTCCTGTATCGAAGTCATATAATTGTTATATGTGAACCATGATTGAATATACAATATATACATACATATATATATATATATATATATATGTGTGTGTGTGTGTGTGTATATATATATATATATATATATATATATACATGTTTTGAAAATTTAGAGCTACATTGTAAGCACTCAAGCTGAAATGTTCAATCCATTGTCATCGATAAATACGAAATGCTCACTAAAGGCTCCTCGAATCTCGTATTCTTTCAAAGGTCATGGTCTGTATATAACAATTACAAGATGTGGGATAATTGCTATAGATTTCCTACAAGCTTTTGCGTAGGCTTCTACAAAACCCTAATTTTCATAATTTTTGGTCGAGTAGTTTAGGAAATAGGGGGGAGAGAACCTATTTTTTTCGCATATTTTTCAATGAGTCTCTAAAGACATGTTACTTAAAATTCGATTAAATTGAGTTTCATAGTTTAACTCTTTCGAACGATATCCACTCTACACACAGGGTTATAAAAAAAGAGTATTTAATTTCACCCCCACTAAAGTTTACCTGTAAAGTATTAGCTCTTGAGATATGTATGGGTTAATATGTTGTATTACTATGGTACATTTCAAGTTTCTACGTCAAACGGTTTTTGACAAAAAAAAATATATGGCAGGCAGACAGACAAGTGAGTAATATAATAATGGTTCCCTTTGTCTTTCTGAGGTACAGAAAACTAAAACGGTGATAGCGACTGAGAAAAGCGTTAAGATTATAATATGAAATACTAAAAGAAAAAAAAAACAGTTAAGTACGTATCGGAAAATGCATAAAACAGTAGGATCAGCAATTATCTACATCTGTTAAAATTATTGCTGCAAGTTAATGGAAATAACTTTCACTAAAAATCTCAAATGCAAAAGTTTAATATTTTGAAAACGTGGCTTGAAATTAAATATGGTAAATGAAACCTTTATTTACTTTTAGAACAGCAATTCGATATGAAACTAGACAATGAGAACAATTGAAAAAAAATTGCTCCATATCTTCCTATGATGCATTTACTTGCAAAACTTCATATACATAGCTAGCTGTAAGGCAGCGAGTGACGGAACGGACTAATGTAATGAAATTATAATGGTCTTTTTTCATTAGGGAACCCTAAAAAACGAGCAAAATGTTAACCAAGTGTATGATTTTTAATATATATATATATATATATATATATTGAAAATTTAGGACTACACTGTAAAGCACTCAAACTGAAATCGATGATTTCATGAAAACTATACTTCTCTCAGACTCATCTAGACCAAACTGCAGAATAGAAAATAAAATATATCCAAAGCTCAATCCATTGCCATCGATAAATACGAAATGCTCACTAAAAGCTCCTCGAATCTCGTATTCTCACGTAGAAGATGTAGGGACATCCGCCCGTCCGCCCTATCTGCAACGTCGATCGGCATCTCTCGTAGATGGCCTTTTCGAGTTACAGTATCGCACTGCGGAACTCCTTGCCATTGCAACGACGAATATATTGTTTTTACGTGTAATAAATATCCGTATTTCGCCATTGATTTTAAAATATAGATTTCAATTACACATTGAATAGCTACGCGAAAGAATATAGTGTGTAAAATTTATTTAATTAAATTCTGAAAACAATAGACTTTAACCTTGAAATGGCTAAGTAATTTGAGAATTACAAACGCGCAGATATGGCATGAAGAAAAAGAAGCTTTCGCAATAGATCTTAGACTAATTAACATCTTGGTGTTATGGGTTATTATATATTTATGGTCTAATTCTTAACAAGGAGAATTTTTGATTTATCAAAAGAAATTGAATTGTGCTTCGAAATGAAGTCAGAAACAAAAGTTCAGGCTTTAATCCTGTATTCACTTCTACAACAGAACCTAGAAGAATACAGAATCTTATGGAGATCGTTGAGTAATTGAGACGTATAATAGGGAGAAATGGACAAACTCACTTATGCCTTTATAATGTAAGTATAAATTCATCTAATAGCTATAATAATAATGTAAGTATAAATTCATCTAATAGCTATAATAATAATGTAAGCATAAATTCATCTAATAGCTATAACAAACGCGACTACGTTGAGACTACAAACGTCTCTTAATTGTTACTTTTTAGATTTACAATACATTAATTAAAGAAATATGAGAGTAATTTTGGTTATAAGTAACAGCTAACTTTAAATAGGTGAAATATTACAAAAAAAAAAATTCAGGCTTCAAAAAAAAAGGAGTCTGCATAATACAAAAATGTATTCTCAACGGACAGACTTTAACTATGACTATATATATATATATATATATATATATATATATACATATGTATATATATATATACATATATTTATATATATATATATATATATATATATATATATAATATTTAAAACTAAGGAAAAATTATAAATAATCCTGTTTGAAATTAAAATTGGAATAAATCGTTAATAGTCAAAAAGAAAATTAAGAAAATTACCTGCCAGTCTTTACCACCAGTCTCCTCTATTTCATTTTCTCTCTTCTATTTCATCCTTTTTATCTTTTCCAGAACTATTTAATTTATAAATTGGTATAATGTTAGTTATTTAATCTTCCTAATTTAGTAGCTCTTGTGTTATTTCACAAACTTGTTTGTACATTCAAAACTCTTCTTATACCTATATACATTAAAAGAGCAAACAGTCGTTATAATAAGTCGGGTTATTAAAGATGAATTAAATGGATTAAAAACAAACTAAAAAATTTACAGTTTTTGAAATTTTTGTATATTTGTTTGTACGCATATTACTCAAAACCTACAACACTAATATTAATTAGATTATCACGTTGTATAAACTGAAATATTATAAGTAAAATAGAATAGGTATTATTTCAATAAAATATCGAAAAGTTGTGAAAAAATATCTATTTCTCCCTATATTCGTTGCCGCATCACGTAAAAACTGTTGAGTAAATTTTAATAAATTGAAATATTTTATCTTGATATAATGTTTAGTAAATAAAAATAAACCGCCGACCTCCTGATTAATTTTATGTGTAACCATGTATTAAAAAATAATTGTTACCTGTTCTGGTGTTAGTTAATCGTTATGTTATATTATTATATGAAAACGTGTTTTGTTATAATTTAAAATGTATTATAAATCAACTAATGATTTAGAAGAATTGTGGTATAATAATTGTAATAAATTTAATTTAGCGAAAGACACCTCAATATTCCCTTGGGGCTAAACTAATACATTTCAGAATTTATAAAAATATAAACAAATGTAATTTGAAAAAAAAAGTATAGTACTAATTGAAAAATGTTAAAAATAAAAACAAACAAATATGCAGTTAATATTTTCTATTTTAGATGAGCATGTGGATAACTATATATGAACGAGAGAAATGAAAATTGTTTATCAAGTATTTCAATATGGCAGACTACCTTTATTTAATTCAATAGAAAATAGTATAATGGGATGTTAACGGAAATATGTTATAGACATCTATTACAAAACCAGGATCAAAATAAGTAGAACATTATTTAATCTGTGGCGGAACGTAATAAATTAAGAATGCAAAAGATATTAAATAAGACAAAACAAATTTGGAATCGTTGATAACACCAAAAGTACATAGTTTTTTTTAAAATTCTTTATTAAATAGATAATTGCGAGAAAAAAATTGTGAGCCGTCATGGGATACCTGGCAGATGTGAATGCTTATTACATTGAAATATTTATGTTCGGACGAATTGACATCGACGAAACAAATATTCAGATAGTATTAATAATAAAATATTAATTTAATTTTATCATTTAATATTTTAAAATAATTTATCACATAAATATTTCTTAATAATCTACTGAAAATATATTTTTAACTTCATAATACTGTTAGCCGACATGATGTAAAACTAGTCGAATTAAGTTGGAAAAGCCGACGAGATGCGAAGCTGACCGAATGGCACGGCACGACGTGCTATTAGAACGTTTTCACTGCCATTAAAATGCGCCTTTAGATATTGAAATATCTAAAGGCATCAAAAGTTAAAAATAAATATAAAACTTAAGAAGGACAGGGTGCTTGTTTATAAAATTGAACTATTTGACAATATAAAATTGAACTCTTCTAATCGAATAATTAACTCATCGGTAGAGGAAAAGGATCACCGGAATCGGCCAAAAATTGCGACCTGTAACGTGTCCTCATAAATATACAGGTACAGAGCAAATGTCCAACGAACGGGGAAGAAGAAAAGGCAAAGTTAGTTAACAATATATAATACAAATATTAAAAAATGGTATCATTTGTCGAAAGATATTCTCTTATTTCCAAAAAGTCATATTAAAAGTTGATTACTTGTAAAATTACCTGCCTTATAATTACCTCTATGGCCAAAACTCGAGTCTAGTGCACTTGTCGATTATAAAGAACATACCCAAGTGTGTGTAATATGGCGCGCTTGCCGATTATAAAGAACACACCCAAATGTATGTGATAGGTGGTGAAAGAAATACAATTGTGATAAATTATATACCTATCTAAAACATATTTAATCTATATAAATTTTAAAAAGTGAGACTGTACATTGAATATTTTTAAGAAAAACTAAGTGCTACCTAGTAGAGACATGCTACTAAGCTTAAAACAATAGCTTTTAGAATGTTTGGCTGTTTTTCAGTGTGTCGGTTTGCCTGTTCTTCTATGCGCACCTTCCTTACGTACTCATACTATGCGCACCTTCCTTACGTACTCATACTATGCGCACCTTCCTTACGTACTCATACTATGCGCACCTTCCTTATATTGTAACTAAAAATGTCATGGTTTTAACTTCTACTTTAATATCGTCTTTTACAGAAGTCGAATAGAATAGTGTTCGAACACATTCGGTCACATCTTGTGATATTGTCGTAACATTATCTTGTTATACTCGACTCCAGTTTGTCACGTTTTTCTTTCCTTTGTATAATACTTTTCATATATAATATATATTATGAAGTGTTGTGAGTCGCCTATAACTAACACTAATTTCCCATCACGCATATGGGAGTAACAGATATGCGTCATGGTAAATTACGGTATGGTGTATAATTTTCGAAGGATGAAATATAATTTTGGTTGTTTATATTTATCCAACAAATTATTTTAAAAATGTGTAGCCCATGAAACATATCCTTTAAAAATTCTGAATAAACTCTCACATAGGGATTAGTTATCACATCGAAAGATGTTATCACACAATGTCGTGTCTTGTAATAAGTACACTTATATTAATATGCTTTAATATATATATATATATATATATATATATATATACACACACACACACGCACATATATATATATATATATATATATGTATGTATGTATAAAACTAAAAACTAAGTGGATGAGACATGCGCGCTGTCTGTGTAATGAAGGAAACTGAGTCGTCACGCTCGGGTAGTGACGATGAATCGGGTACACTCGGCTCTCTTCGACATCAGCCAAGCAAGTTCACTGTCTAACACGTTTCAAGTTTTATTTTTGATTCTAGTGCATTGTTTCAAGTTTTGTTTTTGATTAATATTTTAATTGAGTATAATTCAATATACGCGTATGTTGTTGTATATAATCAGTGTAATATCACAAGTGTGTACAGTTAGAGTCTTGTTAATAAAAATAACTTAAACCATCCTTAAACTAAGCCTAGCTAAACCTAGACTAGACCGTGGGTATCAGTAAATTTTAAAAATGTTACTAATAAAAACTGTGATTTAGCTATACATTTTTTAAACCTAACTTAAGGTAGGTCAAATTGGCGATTATGCACCATTTTAAGCAGTCGCCAACATTATAAACTAGTATCGGTACATACATACACGGCCTTATAATTGCTTAACGCTGCTGTCATATTGATATACGTGATTGTAATTTCTAATCGATATCGCTGTGTGAACTATTTACATTATAAAAAAATATTTAATATAAGTCAGAAAAGAATGAGACCTGTTAAATGGGATGAAGAAGAACAGGTAAGACGAATTAAATTTTTCATGATCAATTTATGAATGTCTATATATTAGTAATGGTATTAAGAAACACGTTTCGTTTACAGCAACTTTTAAAAGATATTCTTAAAAAACACATTGAGGTAATATCGAATAAAAGGAGAACAACATTAATAAAATGAAAATAAAAAGCGACGACAGCCGCTTATTCCAGGAAATTATTGGAATACGAGTTCCGTTTTTTAAAGTTATACCATTACATGATTTCTTTCGAAAACTTATTTTCCCACACTCGACAACAACATCGGACGCTAGTTTATATCATTCAGCTGATATTTATTTTTCATAATTTTTAGTAAGGACATTAAAGTAAGTCCAAATGCAGTGGAAATAATGAAAATTGAGTGTTGAAAATTTATTGGAATTATACCAATCTGGAGGCGGCGCCAACCTTGAAAGCCCCACTCTGCAGAATCAACTAGGACATGTAATGAGTTCGACTCCAATGGAGATGTATTCACTAATATTAGTAGGTTTTGCTTAAGCATTAAAATTGGGGCCTAGCATTGTGTTTATTTTTTAACTATCAATAAATTAAAGTTTTGTTTTTATTATAGGTAATTCTTGCTGGTTTTTGTGCAGAAAATAAATAAGGAAATATCAAGCTTTATCTGCACTTAAAAACTACAGGTGTAACATATACAATTATTTGTAGCGTTGTTAATATTTGTATAATATCAGAAGAGGTTAAAGAAATCTAATCTGACATAAATTAGGTTTTCTTGCTTGCTTTATTAATTAATATACTTATTTTGCATTATCATCCATAATAATATATATATATATATATAATATATATATATATATATATATACACACATATATATATATATATATATATATATATAATCAGTATATCTATTATTTTGAAAATAAGTTGGTACAAGGAAATGTAGGTATACAGGAAAGTGGTTTGTTGGTGTAATTTATAAATATTCTTTGATATAATACTATCAAAGTTGTATCTATTTTCCTAAAACCTTATGATTAAAAGATAAAAGTCTTAAATCTTGATACTATTTATTATTTTACAGAAAATCAGGACGACATGGAATTCCAAGACGGCAATATTTAATTTAGGCAAAAAATATAGGCATTTGGACTACGCATGGAAAATCATGGAGCATCAAAGGTTCAAAGCTAAACACTCCATGGAAGAACATAGACTTAATTAAAATAAAAATTTAAAAAAGTAAGATCGACTTGTAAATAAAATTGGATATTATAAAATTTGAGTCTTAATTTTTCTCCTTTTATATAATATATTACGGAATTTTATATTTCTCTCTATTCATATATTTCTTTATAATTGCAATTTAAATTTTTATAGATTTAGTAAAGGCAAGTGAATGACTTATTTTGACAAAAGAATATAAAAATTTCTGAACCTAAGATACTAAAAGTTAAGAAAATGTTCTCAAAAAATTTATTTTCCAATATAATCTACAAGTTCAACACATTTTTCACATTTTTTAAAAAGGGCTTGTATCTCAATGAAGAAATATTTCACATGTTTGCTCTCGAAATTTTTTTATACAGCTGTCTTCAACTGATCTTTGTCCTCAAATCTTCAGCTACGCAATTTTTTTTTAAAACTACTAAAATTTAAGTGATTATTGCTAGTCAAATCTGGTTTGTAAGTTGAATTCTCTCTTGCACGTTATTAATACTGTAGACTGACTCATGGCTTGAAAATCATAGCAATCATCTTGCATCGGTAGATGAAACATGATTATAGATGGTGATTTGGGTAAGATTAACAATTATGATAGTTTAGATTATAAAATGTCTATTTATTTTTCCAAGTACACACTTCTAGGTTTGAATTAGAATGACATACGTAATAGAAGCAACATTACATTAATTACTTACTCCACCATACGCCCACATTCGTAAAGCAGTTAATAACTGTTGGTACGGTGGAATACTGAAACGTCTGACATCGCAGGCGATATTATCTTCAATTATGTATAAAATATATTGAAAGGTTTCTTTCAAAAATCTTCATTTTTGCTTGAATTCGTTGCCATTCAATGTTTTCACGGAATTTTTCCTACATCTGTGCAATTTCTCCTTTCGCATACGAACCAGTCTTTCCATCTCTTTCACTTCCATATCTTCTGTAAAATCGATATGATTATCTGAATACTTCTATATATTTAACCAAATTTAAAAAACTAATAAAAACGACGATCAGCCCATATAACAAAGGTGAAATGTCAAACTTCAAACAAGTTTTTGAGGTTCAAATCACACGTTAAACTATGGAGCACGATGGTTTAGCCAACTATAGTGTAGATATGGTTTGAGCTAAAATAATCTAGTTCCGTGTTTATTGATAACAAAATTATCTGTTTCTCGTCGTAAAGCTAAAACCACGTTATAACTTCGTTAATCTATGGTTATTAATAAGGGGGTATGTTTGGTATTTTATTCGAGAGTAATTTAATATAATACGCATACGTTATTGTATTTGTTTAGTTTTTATCGAGTTTCTATCGAGTGGTTACCAGTTTTTTTTTTGAATTTACGATGTGAAATCTTTTTAAGTTTGTAGTTATTATTTTAACATTACACATATAACAAATATTCTTCCATTTGATTGTTTATTAAGGTTCAGAATTTTTTCGCTACAAAAAATATATCTATTAGATAGAAAAATTGGCTTATTATATCGCTTTAGGTACTTGTATCGATAACAAAGATATTATTTCTTTTCGTCCCTTTGAAACATCGTGAAGAAAACATTTCAAACAAAAGTTCAGAGATTTCTCTCTCTAATTTTAAGTAACTTCCTGCAACCCAATCCATGAAAATGGAAAAAACACATTCCGACATCCTTTGCCACGCGGAGAAAATCAAAATTTAATTTACGCGCGTCTTTTCGGTCGCGAATTCCAAAATACACCCCCAAATCAATGCATAACAAAAGCTCCTTCCACATCAGACTACACCCATCGCATTATATACAGAATAAACGCGTATGAAATAAATTTCCCTAACGACACTAGCTCCGCAAATATACAATAAAGCAGAAATTGTGATTTGTATAAAGGAAAAAAGAAAACTCACACTCCCTCGGCTGGGGGTGCATAAAGGATAAGAAAATCCATTTCGAGCACACGTGGTATTGATTTGCAGCCTCGTGTCGCCTGCAAGGCTCGCTTCCTAGCCGCCTAGTACCTGTACCGCCTTCATTATACATATGAACTGTTCAATATTTGCGTACTTGTTGAGTTTGAGACGTTTGACAGAGTGTGTTTCGAGTTGGGCGCTCGCACACCTGCTCGCCGCCTTCCGAATTACTTACGTTTGAAGTGAGATGCGGTTTATTTTTGCGTATGCGAAGAAACACGAATGTTAAAAAAGAGCGCCGATGCTGAGATCAGGTGATTCTCGTGTAAAGACTAGACTGACAGACAGGTGTTTTTATTATGGTTTAGCGTAATCAAATTTGTATGCGATGTTTATTTGGGTGTTCAAATCTGGGCGGAATTATCTACTTTATGGTTAAATTTGATAAAAAATCCTTTTTAAGCCGTATTATTTTAAATATTTACACCAAGTAGCGTCATTTAAATGTTCGTTCAGATATTTCTATAATATTGTGTTTATCTCTCAATAATCCTTTACGTTAGGTTCTTTCAAGTAAAGGTAACATCTTATCATTATTTTTAACCGTCCCTGAAGAGTGATTGTAATTTGGATTACAATTTCCAAATAAAAACGTTCTCTTGTGCACAATATTCGTTAGTAATCATATAAAAGAGATAACTCTGAAGATTAATATGGTACAATATAAAATGTATTGTGAATTATTCATGATTTAAGAACTAAATGTAATACTGAAAAAAGAAATTTACTTTCTAACAATGGGTCCCCGTTACTAACGCAGTGGGACATAAAAGATAATTAGTGTAAAATTAAAGTAACTTATATAAGATGCGTAAATTAGTCGTGTCAAATAGGTTTATATATAGAATTAATCTGATTTAATAAATGTAATACAATCGGAAAATACTAAAGAATATTTTATATTTTACACGCGAAACAACCATACCACATTTTTTTGTAACAACTTTAGGGACCGGTTTTACAATTAAAATTATTTTTTTAGAATTTTTGGCTATTTCAACTTCTATTTATTTTATATTTAAACTCTGTAGGTTTTATTTTTTTCGACACCCCCGCAAATCCCTACTATTTTCTTGAAAATCCGTTATCAATCATTTTTGTTTATCATAAATTATATTCATCATATTTTTTCCGAATCTCAAGTTTGTATATCTTATTTTTAATAAAAGCAAAATATTTATTTTCAATGCCCCCGCAAACTCGAATAGAGGTCGATGTTATAAAACAAAAATTTTGTTTTTATTCTTTCAAACTGCAACGAAAATTACTTTTAAATTATTTTCCATTATAACATTTTTTGTCAATATTCGTAGAGTTATAGTTTTCCTATAACGCCTACTCGAATCAGTTTTCTTCAATCTTTCCGCCGTAAAAAGTATTTTTGATTACGATCATACCAAATTTCATCGGAATCGGTCCACTAGTTTTTGCGTGATTGAAAACATAAAGTAGTCTGTTATAAATAGAAAAGCTATGAAAATAAAAGACTTACTAAATTTTGAAAAGAATAATTTTAATTCATATTAGAATAACATTATTGATTGTTGTTAAAAACTGTTTTCATAAATACAGATTTTGTATATATTGACACTGTGCTGCAAATATATACATTTGACACAGCCTTTAACGATAATTACATTAAAACACATTTCCAATTTAAACTTACCTAACAGATACATTCACAGGAATATATCCGCCCTCGTGCGCAATCTTCAAGTACTTTAATGAATAGCAAGCGAATGCACGTAGATTGTATAGCTACCCCGTAGTACGGTACTACGTGAACACACGTTTAAAATGTCAAATAGCGCACCCGTTTCTCGGTAACCAATTTAGTCTCGAATAGGTGCTCGCGAAGGTGAACGGGAGGAGCGTCGCTTAAGTGGTTGAATTGAAATGGCGACTGATCCACTCTTGTGATGTTTTAAATTCGAGTCGGAGGAGTTGAATGTCGCCGGAGTGAAGTCGGATTAAATACGTGCCGGCGGAGGGGAATGATTATTTCAATGAGACACATTCCCGTTGCCTTTTGTGAAGTTGAAGATGTTAAAAATATAACAATAAATTAGATTCATTAAGACTTTCCACGTTTATAAGTTTGGCAAACGAAATTATTTTCTCTGTACATGTATATAAATATTTATATTCTTATCGTCGTTCCCATTAGGTAAAGTTAGATACCGAAATAAGTCAAAGGCCAAACACTTAATAAGGCCAATCACTTGACAATGCCAATCACTTAATAGGGCCAATCACTTAATAAGGTCAATCATTTAATGAGGTTATTTCACCCCTCATTTCTTTCTTTCTTCTTGCTTGTTATATATTTATGACACAATATTTCTATCTTTAGGACACACGATATTTCTTCTACGCCCATGTCAGTAGCATTAAACTATAAAATGCAGATAATATTCTAATATTATTCATCCATTTTTTTGCGCAAAACCTCTAAAAAGTGACCACCCTAGCTTTTTAATTTAAAAAAACACACAGAGTGTAAGGCCGTTAGCTAATAAATAATTTACTATAAATAAACGTTCATTTTGTACACAAATGATAACGTTATATTACACTGAAATGTCATTAGCGGTCCTAAAACAATTTAATAATCACCCTGAATTTAATTTGCTGTCATTAGTATGAATTTCGACTGAAAATGTATGTTTTATCAAAATGTCTTTCTACGTTATGGTAAATGTTTTAATAACAAAGCTACCGCCAGAAAATATAGTAGAATAAAATTTTATCCGAAATTACCTGAAGTCTTCGACGTGACTAAATCGGTTTGGTTCAACGTGCATTCTATATCATAGGTGTTTTCTTGTATTGTGTATACGATTTGAGCATATTTTTTTTGTTCCAATGGTTGACTATAATGTTCTATCTGAGAATGTGTTGTCCCTGCTTAAATGGGGAGACGTTGAGTAAAGTATTCATATCAACTTATTTATCAGATTTTCATGATTTTATATACCGCAATCTTTTATTCCTATAATAGTAAAACATTCCTGTTTATTCATTAACCAGATGTTCATTATTTGAAATGCCATAATATCTTTTGAGCCGCCTAAATATAGAATTTTTGTTAAATAATTTTCTCATCCCCAGTTGCATTACTTCATTCGCATTAAGTTTGTTTTCCTCGTTTTTCACGATATTTTTTACATAATATATATACATGTATATATGTGTGTGTATATATATATATATATATATATACATACACATATGTATATATAATTCATAGTTTATAAGAATTCGCTGATATGTTGGAAAAACTATTTGCTTCTTTGCAACAAGCGTATGTTTAGAGTAGTCCCAGTATATGTGATAACTTCACCACTTGTTTTTCCTATTTTTAATCTATTTATATCACTTATACTACTGTGGTAATATATGTAATATGTCAATGTCTCTTTATGTTTTATTTTTTACAATACTAAGTAGAATATTCAATAAAGAATTAAAATAAATTACTATTCGAAGCCAGAGGTATATACATATTGCCGGAAGCTCATATATTATATATTAAATTACAACCATTCATATCTAAGAGACATGATAATAAAGAGAAAAGTTAATATAATTAGGTCACGTAGATTGATAAGCTGTTGTCGAAAATGACGCATAAATAATACGTGACCGGCAAAATAACGTTGGTAGATCACGCAAGGCATTACTGGAATTGATCCAAACATTATGGAGACTAGTGTATGAAGGCTAGAGGGAGTAAAGTCCTCATTCTTGAACTGAACTATATCACGCCACCATATGAACTATATTAATTGAACTGTATACGTCGGTGATGAAGTGTACACAAATGGTATCTATCTATCTATAGAGATAATTAGAAGTGGTTTATCTAAAAAGGATTAAAGTATTCACAGTTTAAAATTGGCATTATAGTTTTTACATCTATATTTTTATCGTTGCCTAGTGATATTTAAAATCGGATTTTATTAACTGACTGTTCGCAGAGTTTCTTTAATAGGAAGATTTATTTAATGCTTATAGAAAATGGAAAACAATTCATATTTAATTTCTAAATATTTTAAGAAAATAATTTAATTTCGGAATAAACATCATTTATTTATTTGCACTAATCTCTATTTTTCTAACTGGAACTTCATTCAATACTGACTATATATTTTCGATACATGAAATATTTACGATCATTAATTTTTTAAAAAATCCTTGGAAATATTGAGTTAATGTTACATATCTGTGTTTGACTTGTTACTAATTGTGCCTGTAATGGGTACGGAAGAACTCTAAAACAAAAGAACTGGGGTCTAACCTTTATTTAGGGTCAGACCCCAAACTCAGTCCAGCGAGGATTGACCTTTTCTTATATTGGAATGAAATAATTATGTGGCTAAATCGAAAACAAAGACTTGGCCGAAAGACACCGCCTTGATTTCATAAGTATAACCATGCCGAATTCTAATTCATAAATTTTTAAAATTTTCTTATATTAGATATTTAAAATTAGTTTAAATATTGTTTTTTTTCATTTTTATTGCCACAATACTTATAAAAGTTTTTCTTTCGGTTACGTGCAATTATTGTATATTCCACATTCCCAATGTTTGTAACCAGTTCACTTGTTAAAGCCTAATTCAAATTTTGAAGCCAAAAACGGCACAGGATTTAGGGTAACATAAAAAATCAAAATCGCTCATCACTAATTGCGTCATAAAAAATCAAGAAATGTCCGTATAACACGAAAATGCGAATTAAAAACATATCATTCCAGCCAAACAACGAGGCCGCTCCGCCGACATACAAACAAATACATTTGACAGCAAATACAGTCGGCGGCTATATTAG
The DNA here is from genome assembly GCA_039881145.1 of Druceiella hillmani. NCBI lineage: Eukaryota > Metazoa > Arthropoda > Insecta > Lepidoptera > Hepialidae > Druceiella > Druceiella hillmani. The sequence continues at coordinate 2,368,619 of JAYKKI010000040.1, read as the reverse complement.
AAATATTGCAGCAAGCAAATAAAGTTTTAATAAACAATTTTCCAGTGGAAGAGGAATGTGAAACGCTTTGCAGCGGGCGGGCGGCAACTTGGGCGCCCCGCCCACCTTTTGCTTCCGTCTATGGCGAAATCTAATGTAATGAACATTACCGACTTTTCTTAGTCGGATATTAAAAGTGGAATTTCTTCGCAACTTCGTCTTCAGTTCTCCATTGCGAAATGTTATTATTTTATTGTGCCGGCGTATTGTGTGCGAGTTTATGTTGTTGCAAAATATCTCTAGGCCTTTTTTCGAAGTTACTTTTGGGCAATATGCGAGATGGTTACGAGTGGTAATTGAACAAGTTAGGTCATTTAAAATGAAATTGTGTGTTCTTTATTTGCGATCCTTACTTTATTTATTCTTTATAAAGAATACAACGAAAGATGTAAACACAATTATAAAAGAATTTATGGAGTTATGAAAGAAAACTTTATTTTAAGAACTATATTAAGATTTTACCAATTTAATATTGAGTCGTCGACGAAGCGAAGCTATGTTGTTACATCGATTTTAATTTAATCAGCTTGCTTTGAACAACGTTCCAAGGTTTTGTCCTGGTAATATTATATAAATAGTGGGAAATAATATATTTCAATATGTAAATTGTTTTACGTCTGTAAAAGAAATAGTAGACAATATATTTATGTTTTAAAAATTAATATATGTAGGTAAATAGATTAATGAAGATACTATGTACCTTTAAAGGCTTATAAAAGCAGAACGGTTCATGAAAACTTCGTACTTGAAAGATTTTTTAGTTGCAATAACCTAGCTAGATGTAGTAGGCAATACGAAGTACATGGGAGTTTTGCACCACTCTAATATTCTCTATATAGGCATGGTAAAAAAACTCAGAAGTGATACGTGACAATGAGGGAGCATGATAACTTATACTCCCCTCATCACTGAAATCAACAAGTTGGGAAATTGGAAATACCCTTAATTTCATATGGAACCATTTGAATGGTTGCAGACAAACGTTTCCCACTTTAGTACCAATTGTGAAATAATAATAAAACCTTTCAACACAAACGGAACTCGCATTATTACGGTTTTGCATACACTTAGAAGTCTATAAACATTTAAATATTTCAGGTTTCGCATAGAATTCCTCTTAAATTATCGGAAACATTAATTTTATTTTTCAATACTTGGATACATCGTAAAGTGTGTATGTCACTGATATGTGGAAAAATAATTTGGTTTCCTATAGCTTTTCAGTTTATTAATATACAAATTGGCTGAAACAATATTGCTAGTGGAACTCGCACTATGATGGTTTCGTTTACACTTAGAAATATATAAATCTTTAAATATTTCAGCAGGTTCGCACAGAATTCGTCTCAAATTATCGAAAATATTATTATTATTTTTCAATTTGTGGATACACCATATAGTATATGTTTATAATCACCCAAGCAATAAATATTCCAAATTTCATTGAAATCGTTAGAGCCATTTCCGAGAAATCATATATATATATATATATATATATATATATATATATATAACCTATCTTTCATAGGTGTAAAGAAAAATATTTTGCTTTCCTGTATCTTTTCAATTTATTACTGCAAGTTGACTGAAATATTATGGCGAATAGAACTTGTACTATGACGATCTTTCATAGGTGTGATGAAAAATTACTTGACTCCCTATATCTTTTCAATTTATGAATGCAAACTGACTGAAACATTACTGCGAGTAGAACTCGTAACACGATGGTTTTCGTATATACTTAGAAACATATAAAAATTTTAGGTTTTGAAACACAAATATTATTTTTAATACATCGCATAATATATCTTTCATAGGTGTAATGAAAATAAATTGATTTTCCTGTATCTCTTGAATTGATTACTTATAATTGATAGAAATATTATTGTGAATAGAATTATCACTAGGGTGGTTTTTTATAAACTTAGAAATATATAAAAGTTTGTACGTTTGAGGTTTTGTACAGTATTTCTCTCAAGTTATTTGAAATATTAATATTATATTTAAATACGTAGCTATACCTCGTAGTCCTGACTGAAACATTTTTGAGAGTAGAATTTGTACTACGATGGAATACACTTAGAAATATATAAAAGTTTGAGGTTTTGCAATGTGATTCTATTAAATTATTGGAAATATTCTTATTATTTTTTAATACAGTGATGTATCATACTGTATATAATAAAAATATTTTGATTTTCTACATCTATTCAATTTAATAATGCAACTTAACCGAAATAATTTTGTATTGAAATTATATTAAGTAAATTACAGGCGCACAGGAAAAAAGCGCCGATTTAAGTGGACAAAAATAATTTGCAAATAAAAAGTCATCGTTGTGTAGGAATTTATTATCATTTGTTTGTTTATTCGGCTTTCATTTTGAAATTAATTTTGTTACAAATAATATAAATATGGTGTTTAAACTTTATTCAATTTTCCGGAATAAAAATTACCGTCCGGGCGGTAATTTTTTTTTAAAACGTGCTTGTAAAATCTTTTCCTACACTTTTGTTGAAAGAAATTAATAAATCAGTATTTGAAAAGTGAGAGGGACTTAGCACAATGTTTATAAGCTTTCTCATGAAATCAAAAATGTTTGGTGAACATTTTCAATCGCATTTTAAAAAATACCTCCTCAGTGAGACACTCCAATCGATGGAGTTGTTAAGAAACAAACAATTAATTCTCATGTTCGATATATATTTAAAAAGAAATTCAAAAATATTTCTAAATAGTCACGTGACTGAAATAAAATCTTATAAAATTTTATTTTCCATCTCCATTAGACTCAAACTGAAAGAGCTGAGGTGCCGTTATATACGGGCCGATAGTCAGACACGATGAAATTATTCAGTTTTCTTAATTGCCTTTTGGCTACGAAACCCTAAATAGCTTACAACGCGTATTTTAATCTTCAGAGTAAACTATTATCGTTAATTTATATTTTGTGCCTCTAATACATATGTGCGTCCTTAAACGTCTACTTTGAAAGCTTATAATTTCTACCATATCCTTAATAATTTAAAAAGCTAAGTAGCAAAACGAAATAAAAATATGACGAAAAAGATGTGCATATTTTCCATCTGCGCGCGAGATAAATCCCGTGAGCTTAGTACAGTGCGTTTGTGGGTTTACGTGCGGACCGTTTATTTAGATTACCCCTAGATTTAGCTTGTATTAAAAACGATGCTTACCGTACTTTCAGTTTTTGTGGATTTTATTTTTACTTATTTATATTTAATATCATTACCTAAAGATAGTTTAAGACCAAAGCATAAAACTATTTTAAGTTATAATTTTAAAAAAAGTGATTTTCCATGATTTTAAGACTACGATTTCAGTTTGATTACTTGCATATGAGTATGCTATAAATGATGAAATATTTGAGTGTTTTGGAGAGAAAAAATATCGAAGCGGGTGACAAAAGGTGAGAAAAATGTGTTTTCTTACATCTGTAATATACAAATACAACGTGAGAAGAAATTACATCGAATAATTTTGTTAGCAGTTTGTATAAGGTTTATTGCTTATATATATATATATATATATATATATATATATATATATATATATATATATATATATATATATATCAAGTTTCTACTTGTGGGGGAGCTTTATGTTTTTTTTGTTGATCATGTGTATACATATATGTCCTTAGTATACCTTCACCGATATCCATTTTCCTCTTGTTTATATATAATACTTGGCAAATACGGATAGTTTATACTTTATGTTATTTAAGCAGATCAAAAACCTTGCATTAAGCTACAATTGTCAAACTTATTGACTGCAAAACCTTAATAGAAATTAAATATGGAAACATGATTGATTATGTAATTTAAATTATGATTGATTATGTGAAGCATGCAAGTTTTAATAAAATATTAATAAAGAACAACGTGTCAGCATAAACATTTGTATATCCGAAAAAGGCCTTAATTGAGTATGAAGGCAGAGAAAAAAATCACGATTCTTATAAAAATATTAGATTTTCTATAACTACAACTTGCTCTATTTTGGTGTAAAATAATTTTAAATTTATTTAATTTTTTACGATATTACTTTATATGATAAAGGAACTAAAATAATTACGTTTATACAACGTGAATGTTAGAACAAGAAAAAAGAATAAAAAATATATATGTATCGACCTATTTTAATTCAAACTTTGCTCAACCTGTACATACGAGCATCATATATAAATTATAATAATACGGTTAGCGAGCAACATAAAATTATTAAGGTTGATACACACCAAAGCCATAAACCCGCGCCGCTACGGATGCTGTATTTATCCCTTTTTATCTTATCCCACGAACGTTTAGGCCGATACGAGATCAAAGCGGGCATCGCATTAACTCCGAGCGGCATTTACATAAGTTGATCGTTGGTATCCGCGAGTGACTCACTGTGCCGCAACCTTATTTGCAAACTCGCTACTGCGGAACAAATTTAAGAATTATTTATTATAGCATCTCGCTTGTATTGCGTCCTGGGCTCGTGCGTTTGCTTGGGGTATCTTAGCGGGAAACTGGAGTATGGCCTCGTATATGGGCAATAAGAGAGAGAGATAGGTATGAGGAAATGTTTTGGAAAAGCGCTGGGTGCTCGGAAAATTTGTATCGTTTAAGCTGAGAATGGATTGGGAAATGCGGAGTAATTGTTTTAATACCTTAAATATTTTTTTGGCTTTTATATTAAGATTAATGTGATATAGCGATATCCAAGTGGCAGATTGGAAATTACTAAGATGCTAACTGTAATTTCCATTTTGAACAATTTTGAAATAAGTTATTAAATAATATTTTTGAAAATAATTTTACGGTTTGTTTGCTTGTTATAAATCAAAAATAATAATATGACTTTTTATACTATTACTGGTAACTTTAGTGGTTAACCTAATTTTACATTAAAGCTTTGAATACTAATGGAGAGTTGAAGGTGACGAACACGTGATTCACGTCGTTTTCCATTGAGGTTGAATAGATTAGTAATGACCGAAGACTTCCATGGTATGAAGATTAAGAGAGAGAATGAGAGAATGAGAGAGAGAGAGAGATTTTTCCATTCTCCCATTTTATTTACAGTAAACATGTTTCATCGACTTTAAATCAACATATATAATCTATATATAGAATATGTTTCATTTAATCTTTTTACATAAAATCAGGATTTGAACTGGTATAGTTATTGTAAAAATTTCTTCAGCGTATCGAAACCCCAATTTAGTATTACTACCTGACCTTCATCCCCCAGTGCATTGAATAGGAAAATATGAGTGAAGAAATTCCACAAATGCCTGAACGCTTTCCTACATGCTTGAATTCGTGAAACTGAACATAAAAGTTGCAGCATATTTCTTGTTGCTGAATTATATAGTTCGATCTAAACCTCTCTTTTACACTTATACGCAAATATTCAATATATTTGGCGTTAATTTTGTAGAAATTCATTATTCATAATTAAATTAAACTACGTGATGTAGTATTATTTCTACTTTCTTTAATTTCTTTACCACGACCTAGGTTTCGTTGTATTACAACATCTTCAGGTGGGATATTAGCAAATCCTACCTTATACGCAAACATTGCTTTACGCAAGCAAATGTAATTTTGAAAGTTTAAAATGTTCTATAAAATGTAATGATCAGGTTAAAATTAGATAGTACGTAATGAAAATAAATATTAACCAGTTTTTTTGGCTCGTAAAATTTATGTTCGAACTAATTAAGTAACTGGGAAAATATATTTAAACTTATATCTGATTTTTATTGATAACATTACACCCAAAAATTTCCTTTACTGTCAAGACCGTTCCTAAGAAAAGGCATTCACATTAACATTTAGAAAAGACCTCAGTGACTAATACCAATTTAGCTTTGGCTACTCTCAAAATTATTTAAGTATTAACCTATAACAGAAGCGAGACCCCAAAAAGAAAATCTGATTCGAATGAAACTATCAAAAAAGGTGCCTGCCACTCTCGATCAAAACGCCACGCGAAGCTCACACAAAATCACCAAGGCGAAAAGTTGAAAGAAATCTTAAATGTTTCAATTTCACCGGACTCCGTCTCGTGTTGAGACTTCGTAACTTTTGTAGCAGCCGGGGCTTAAATACCGCCCGCCCACAAGGCGACGCTGCTCAAAGTAAATTGAAAAACGTCCTACGGATACCGTGATAAGCCCCCCTATCAGTTTGTCGTCCGATCGAACCATCGAGCGAAGATCGTGTGGGCAATTCAATGTGCCGGAGAGCAAAAGGTGATACGTTAAAGGGATTAAGCTTCACGTTGAGTTGAGTTTGATTGGGAGCTTTACTTATTTAATGTTCCTAATTCAATTTGAGGGAAAACTTTCATAGAATGGGAGAAGTTTGTGGAGCCGTATATATATATAAATGTTTCTTTTAAATATCATTTTGGAGGGTAGTTTTTAATAATAGTTATGTTTATTAAAGTTGACTACTAAAAAGTGTACTTTCAAGGATCGCTATTATCAATGTTTTGATTGTGTTTTAACATTTTTAGATTTATTATATCATTTATTTTTAAAGTGTATGAACTAAATAAGAAAAAATAGAAAATTTGTATTTGTGAACAGTACTCTACCTTACATTAAATACAATTCTGGTATATCGTTATTTTAAACCAAAAAATGGATAGAAAAAATCATTATAAAAATGATAAAACAAATATAACCTGCAGCATTAAATAATAATTTTATAGTTGAGTATAGTAGGTTATTTTTATCAGCATTTATTAAAAAAATTGATTTTTATCCAGTTAATTTTAAATATTGAATATATTTGGCGTTAATTTTGTAGAAATTCATTATTGATAATTAAATGAAACTATGTGATGTATTATTATTTCTTTCTTTAAGTTCTTTACCACGACCTAGGTCCCACACATACTCACAATCTTTGCTAATAGCCCACCTGAAGATGTTGTAATACAACGAAACCTTGGTCGTGGTAAAGAACTTAAAGAAAGTAGAAGTACATCACGTAGTTTCATTTAATTATTAATTATCAGTTAATTGCATTTAAATTGTCTTACCATTTAGTAAAATGGTAGGTAATTTAACTGCAAATAGTATGTTTCCCTAAAAGAGAAAGAAGGGAGAAAAAGTAAGAGAAGAAAGAGAGAGAAAAGAAAGAGTAATAAGAAACAAAGTACTAACAAATTTATTATCAAAACGGATCAGGGCAATTTTAATTATATGGATTATCGACTGTACTGAAAACCTGAACGCTGGTCATCGTCGTCGTCTTCCACATTTTATAAGAATAATAAATTGAAAACAGTAATAGCTATTATTATATTTAGTGCAGAATACATTTGTTTTCTCTAATTTGAACAAATGTGTTGCCTTTGAATTTTCCGGACATGAAATGTCTTAACGACCATGATAATTACTATCCTCGTAAGAAAAACATTTAAAATGTTTCTTTGACATCTTTTCCGGACGTCAAATTACACCAAATTCAAACTCCAAAGGACAAAATTGCTATTGAAAAAGCATTGGCGTCACAATACAAAACGGTAAAGGGGGAAATGTAAAATTAATTTCGCATTTATTGGCGACTCACGTACGGCCACGATCCGCCCGACACATGTTCCTAACGATCAGGCTGTATGTAATCATAGCGGCGACCGTGCGACGTGTCAATACTGCTTATACAGCATGTTCTTAGTTACTAAATCCTAATGCACAATCATTAGCTCTCAGTTATGTAAGACCTGATTTTTTGTATAAATTAATTCTGAAGTTATAGTGCCTTGAAAAACAAAATACATATTAAATAAAAATTGAAAAGTCCTCCGTCTTTAAAGGTGGAGTTGGAGAGGACTTAAGTTCGAATAGTTCTGTTCTTTGAGTTCCGTAAGTGAATTAAGATTACTCACGTATCCGCGAGTCCGTCTATCGGTCATAACCATTTTCCCATGAAACTGTTTCACGTGGAAATTTCATAACCATTTTCCCGTGAAACTGTTTCATAACCATTTTCCCATGAAACTGTTTCATAACCATTTTTCCATGAACTGGTCATAACCATTTTCCCATGAAACTGTTTCACGTGGAGAGGACTTAAGTTCGAATAGTTCTGTTCTTTGAGTTCCGTAAGTGAATTAAGATTACTCACGTCTCCGCGAGTCCGTCTATCGGTCATAACCATTTTCCCATGAAACTGGTTTACGTGGAAATTTTAATTAATTGATTACTATAGTGATAAATCAAATTAAAACCTATGTATTTCAATAGTAAAGGCCAAAAATATTAGTGTAAATATTTTAAAGGTGGCAAGTGAAGAAATCGAATTTAAGAGTTCTGTACCTCAAAAGGAAAAACGGAATGCTTATAGGATCACTTCGTTTTCCGTCTGTTGGTCGGTCAAAACCCTTTTTCTGTGGAATGCGTGAAAGTACCAAGTCGAAATTAATGTCACATAATTATGTCCATGATCTTTTGGAGCTATAAGAAATCGAGCTTCTAAGTCAGTATAACCAAGAAGAACCCTGAAAATACGGCCATTCACGCCGCATATTTTGAAACTCACAAATCCAAATGTACGTGGTACTTCCGTTGACCTAGGATCATGAAATTTGGTAAGAAGCAACGTCTCTCAGAACAAGTAAGGGAAAAAATAAAAATCGTAAATTTGCAGTTATATCACATAATTTTTTTTTTAAATACGTGAAAGATGTATTAGGCAATATATTTTCGTTCTAAAAATTAAAAGTTTTTAGAACGAAAATTTTAATAGTAATATTACGTACCATTACGTTTATAAATACCTAAATGTGTACGGAAGTCTAGTTCCGCTCGCTGGCTGACAGGTTTTTTTATAAATGTGTTGGATATTATTCGGAAGAGAAAGCTATATGGATTGTGATTTTTTTAGATTTCCACGTAAGACGATCCTTGTGATGTTATTGGAAAGGTATCGTCTCTCCTCATCGGCTAAACTTCTAACGTTAAAATTATGAAAGAAGTGCTTCATTACTAGAAATTTACTGTAATATAATATTAAATATGTCGCTTAGTATATTTTTCACAGGCGTAAAAATACGTGGATTTCTCAGATTCAGGATCGTTTTTATAGTTATCCTGTAAAACTATAAAAATGATCCTGAATCTGAGAAATCCACGTATTTTTACGCCTGTGTAAAATATACTAAGCGACATATTTACAAGGTGAAAAATAATATCCTAATATACATACTATGTATCCTTTAACCTTTTTCTGTGCCTAAGTGTTTACGGAAGCATCGTAATGCGAGTTTTATTCGTATTTAACAAGTTGTTTTATCTAAATTTTGTCTTACTTTCACGATAAAGAAATGAAATTTATTGTTTATAAAAGTGTGGATATTTTTTGATTGCTCAATTACAGATAATTAAATACGACAACTTATATATGAGAATAATTGAAAGTTTATTTTAAACATATGTGCCTAATTTAACTTCAGTCCGTCACAGTTTTTGAAAAAGCTGACTAGCAATGAATGAATAGAATGATATAGGAATTTCGCCAGTTTTAACTTCCGGAAATATAGCACAATCACAAAAAATATTGTAAATATATCCGAGCAAATAATTTATATTTTTTAATTGCTCAATTAAATACAACAACTTATATATGAGGACAATGCGAAGTTTGTTTTAAACATATGTATCTAATTTAATTTCAATCTCTCACAGTTTTTGGAAAAGCTAACTAGCGATGAATGAATAGAATGATATAGGAATTTCGCCAGTTTTAGCATGCGGAGAGATAACACAATCATAAAAATTGTCGTAAATATATACGAACAAATCGTCGAGTCAATCGTGCTAGTGCTGTATATTAGTAGTAAATCCATGATACAATAAACATGGATCTCTGAGACACAATTTATATTTATTTGTATATGTCCTATTTTTTCGTTTGTTGTGTTAAGTTTCTTTATTAAAACAATATATATTGCGCATCCAGTTTGGATATTGTGAATATTGCAGATGGAAAAGTCTAGGCTTTTATCAAATATTACAGATAACATGCACAGTTATTTCGATGTTTAATGGGAAATATTACAATAAAGTACGGAAACTCAATATTTAGAATCTCTGAGACTCCATTTATATTTATTTATATATGTCCTATTTTTTCGTTTATTGTGCTATGTTTCTTTATTAAAACAGTATTTAATGCATATAAGTTTTTTGTCATTGTGAATATTGCGGATGGGAAGGTCTAGGTTTTTATCAAATATTACAGATAACATGCACAGTTCTTTCGATGTTTGATGGGAATATTATAATAAAGTACCGAAACTCATTATTTAAAAAACAACTTCCAATGAAGTTTTTTTACTTAGGATATGTGAAGTTTATATTATTAACAGTGTATTTATATTAACAGTTTAGATTTGTCGAAAAATAAATTTTTATAAAATATAAATATAATAAAATCATTGTATGATTTACTATTTTATAGCTTTTGTTTCGACTTTAGTTTTTTTGTAACATTATTTGATTGTAAATCGAAAAGATTTTCTAGTATACCCTTCACACATTGTGTCTTGTCCAAAACATGAAGTTATTTTTCTATTGCAATATGAGAGAAGCAACACTAGTTAACGCAAACTTAACTTAAGGTCTAAGGAATTCAGTAAGTTTTTTTAACTTTTTAAAAATATAATACGGAAGATGCCTCAGATGATGTTTATAACAGAGATCAAAATTTCCTTCTTTCAAGTTGTTTCTTTGCTATTAGTGCCTGGCTGTATTATAGTAGAGTATACTTGCACCCATATTTGCACATATATGTATGCTTTGTTCGCTATTTGCCCTAAACAGAATTCAAGAAGCAAGTGCACAACAATAATCAAGCAAAAAGTTGGTGAAAAAATGGCATGTTTGTTAGTTGGCAATCAATTATTGCACTTAGATAAGAACGAGAGCTTTGTCATATGATTGGATATGAAAATGTACGATACATGATTTGTGAAGATTTTTAAACTTATCTTATAAAATATGCAGAAGTTACAGCTATATGATATACATATAGAAAGAAGTAATTGATTGTAACAGTATTGACCTTTTGATTTGGAATTCCAAAACGTGACGTAGTCATCCCCTCATAATTTTTTGAACTTTTCTACTAGAAGGAAAAGTTTAACCTATATTGATTGAGATGTCAAACTTTATTGGAACTAATAACAAATTAATACTTAAATATTAACTTATTGGTTTACGGCGTCTACCGACTAGCCATTTTCGCAGTATAATACACCACTTTTTCTAGGTATTTAAGTACTCACTCACCTGATTCCAGTAGCTCCAGAAAATGATCTCTTCAGGATTAATGAAAATTGGTTTCTTATAATGTGTTGAAGTTATGTATAATAGTTGTTATAGAATTTATAATTAGTTCACTTCTCGCTACTAAAATGTTTAAATATACAATTGCAATTGCATTTAATTAAAAAAAATATGGTGTGCTCTTATGACCACATGATAATGGATGAAAATTGATTTAGAATTATACATTTTTATATATTTTTAATTTAATAATTATTATATGTAAATCGTCATATTAAAAAACATTCTTAAAAATAATCATAATTACCGCCACCTGTATTATCGATCAGTATTTCAAACACTTGGCGCTTTGTCAAAGTGATTACATAATTTGTCAAATTAATTGGTTAATTGTAATAAGCAGTGATAAGAGAGGGCATTTATTTTTAAGTTATAATTGCTTGGCTTGCAACGTTTAAGTGCCAAATATTGTTGAATTGAATTTTAAATGAAATACGAAATAATTTTGTGAAGTATAGAACTTTCTCGAAGGAAAATAACTCTATTTTATTCTATTTAATTTGAAAAATTGTAAATTGCCATTTGTTATTCGATGTCTTATTTCTCTCGTAAAATGTTTCGCCACTGTTTTGGAATCTTTTCACCAAAAAAACATATCCTATTAGTTCTTATTATATTCTGGAATAGGTAATGATACCAAGTTTACATCTTTGCTGTCGCAAAATTGAACTGTGAACTTTGGTTGAAAAAAGTTTTTGGTGAATAATTGAAAGCCCGAATATCAATATTACATTCTGGCTCCAGGGACTCTTTGTGTTTAGTCGAAAAGTGATAATAAAAATTATAGATCACCGCGGAAGCATTTCTACCTGATTTTCGCGACAAATAAATGGTAATAGAACACTTCGAGAAAATTTTACGACCGCGAGGCACAATTATAAAATTGGTTTTAAAATATCGTGCAATATGTATTTGCGACGAGGAATTTTCGTAAATCAATTTGACGAGGATCAATAAACCGATCATTGATTCGTTTTTTTTATTTGATCGTACCGATAAGTTCAAAATTGAGAATAAAATAATTATTGGCGTGGACTGTTCCTGTGGGCGACGAGTAGTCGTCATATTGAAGGTTTTCATCATAAGGCAGCTTACTACGGTAACAAGATCCTACACTCTTAGAAGCCTTCTAGTCACCATCTGGAAGAGCCGCGGAGTTCACGTGATTCGTTTGGTGTTTCCAGATCAGTAATTGATTTATACAGGTGACGAATTATCGTTAGTCGCGAGAGGAATAGTTAAAATTTAAATAGTTTTTTGGTGATCGACGATCTCATACTGCGTATCGTGCCTGAGATCCGTAGTAGGGTCATAGCAACTAACTGATGTTTTTTCGGTCTTAAAATGTACTTGAAGTCTAGCTTCACCAGTAGAAAAACAAAGATTCTGATTTAAAAAAGCTTAATTAGACCCATTATTACCCATTCTGCTGAAACATGGACAATGACAGAAAAAAATAAACATATGGTATGTTTAACGTCTATTTTTGAAAGAAAGATTTTTGGTGGTTTGAAATGTAACAATATCTGGAGAGGAAGAACTAACTCTGAACTTGACAAATTATTTGAAGAACCGGATGTAGTCAAATATATCGAAATTCAGAGAATAAAATGTGCAGGGCACTTGAGCAGAATGAACGACTGTCGGGCAACAAAAAAGATCTTTCCAGCTCCCAAAAAAGAGGAAGACCTAAACTTAGGTGGTTCGACTGCTCGGAAAAAATGCTTTAAAATCCTAAGTGTAACGAACTGGATATCTCTGGCCAAGAACAGGAGAGCTTGGGAATTGATTCTGCGGAAGGCAGGGGCCCATCCTGAGCTGCCAAGCCATTGAAGAAGAAGAAACTTAATATTCTATAATTTATTTAATCAATTATATATTGTCTGTTAGAAGTGAATTATATTATTTCAAGATTAGGACTAATTTGTCCGAGTGGCGTATGTGATATTTTCCATGCCTACGCCACAACAAGGAAACTCCTAATTAAAATATATATATATATATATATATATATATATATATATATATATAGATATTATATATATATATATATATATATATAAATATATGTATTTAGAAAATAATTACATTGATGTTATATGATTATATTTGTGAACTAATCATTCAGTGTAATATTGTTCGATTGGACCTCTTCATTGCTATCATATTTTAAGAATGAAACGACAGGTTTATGAAAACTGAAATATGTTATAAATGCTTTAGATTCAAATTTAATTAAATATCTAAAAAAGTACACTTGATATTAGCGTTACCGATCTGAGCGTGATGTCTCGATTTCGTTCCCTGCTCAGAAATAATGCGCAGGTGAGCCTAAATAAGTTTTCATTTCAATAAATAGTTTGTTATATTTTGAATAGTTATCTACCCTTTTCAAACCCGTTTGCATAGATTATATGGAAAAAACTTCAGATTGGAAATATTTCAAAATGCAACAGCACAATATTATGGATTAATGTAAAAATAATGTCTTCCGGAAATGAACAAATTACAATTTCAAGCTTCACTTACCTGAAATATTGATAAAATGTAATAAAAAACAATGTTAGTAATTTTGGACCTGAACATTTACACAGTGTTACGAAAAATGCTTAAAAATATGAAAATCTAATATAAAGCTAAAATCGCTTCTACCGAAAATCGCTTCCGGTGTCGCTTTTCCGATCAACTCAGTGCAATTACATAGAATAATAAAAAACAGAAATAACTTAGGAAATAGTTTACATAAACAATATTTTGGATACATAGACTTATACCACGGGTTATCACCACTGAAATATAGACAAAAACCATTTAAGTCTAGCGCTGTCGTCCCGCCCAATAACTTAGCAAAAGTTATTCCTATAAATTAGAGCTCCAACACACGACTCGTCCAGTCACGTACGAATCGTGCGACAGAACGGACGAACCCCTAGGCTACTTCTGAAATATCCCTCCCCTAGGACAACTTGCCCGGGGATGAGGGGAGCTGTAACGTCTATCTGTGCTTATAGGCACCTGATGTTAAAGAGTTACCCTGATCCCTTAGGACTTTGTGCTGTTATAAAATGTCTCAATTCTAGTAATTAGCTTGAGATTGGATGTTAATTTTTTGCAAAAATGGAAATAAATAAAACATATAAATTTCAATAACTTTGGCACCACGTTTAATAAATAATCTTTAATATTTACATTTTCTCCTATTTACATTTTTATATTTTCATCTCTCCAGATCTTTTAAAATACTTAAGTTTCTACACCAATCTATCCAATAACTTGAATATTCCAACTTCGCGAACTGTCCCAAGGATAAAGGTCCATAACATTTGCTGTAGGAAATTTGATTTTTGTTTGTGTATTTGTATATTATTACATAGGAACATTACCTGTATAAACTTTTCATTGTCAATAAATTCAACTTGTAACATATATATATATATATATATATATATATATATATATATATATACACACATATACACACACACACACATATTATATATATATATATATATATATATATATATATATATATATATATATACATATATACATATATATATATATATATATATATATAGCTTTTGATAAGTAATTACTTACTAAAATACGGTTTAACTCGCGTGAAATTCGGAATAAGAATAGTTATTAAAATTTATTTTTTATTTTCGTATGACACTCTTGAGTATAACCATTTACTTAAATTTAAATTTAAAATTATACTAAATTATACTAACAAATTAACACACAGTGACAAAAATTCTAAAAACAGGTTATCTGGCTTCTGCTATCATTCTTTATGCTAAATCAATTACTATTTTTCAACTATTTTTTCGTGTACTAAATTCACCATGTTACAATTTTATTAATAGTACAGATTGTCATTTAGTTATGAAAATATATAGAGAAAAACCTACCAAGGATTCAACGAGTAGAACTCTTAGTACGCGAGTTCCGTAAACATTCAGATACTTATATATTTAAAAGGGAAATGTTATGTACATTTCTAATAAATTATTTAAAAATATTAATTGAAATAAATTCAATAGAAATGGACAGATTTACACGTGAGTGATCTTGTAAGAATTTCGTTTTTCCTTTTGAGGTAATGATTCCTCTAAATATCCTATAACGCAAAGAACTATCTGAAGTAATAGTAACATTATTATACCATTAAAAAAAGAAATTCTTACTTCATTTGAAACATTTCAAGTTCAAAGTGAATATGCAATCGGTCGATTTTGAGTTCAATGGTTCAATTTGTGTATATTTATTGATATAATTTAGTACAGGATAAATTGTCCGTCAGTTATGTTTGTGAAAATTGTTACACCGTGCTCATGTTGAGGATTTATTAAAAGATATTCGTTTCATTCCGCCAAAAAATGTTCTTGTGTATATTTATTCATATCATTTAGTATAAGATAAACTGTCCGTCAGTTATGTTTGTGAAAACTGTTACAGCGCGCTCATCTTGAGGATTTATAAAAAGGTATTCGTTTCATTCAGCCAAAAATATGTTTGTGTAATTTATTGATATAATTTAGTACAGGATAAACTGTCCGTTAGTTATGTTTGAGAAAACTGTTGCAGTGCGCTCATCTTGAGGATTTATTAAAAGGTATTCGTTTCATTCCGCCAAAAATATGTTTGTGTATATTTATTGATATAATTTAGTACAGGATGAACTGTCCGTCAGTTATGTTTGTGAAAACTGTTACAGTGCGCTCATGTTGAGGATTTATTAAAAGGTATTCGTTTCATTCCGCCAAAAATATGCTTGTGTATATTTATTGGTATAATTTAGTATAGCATAAACTGTCCGTCAGTTATGTTTGTGAAAAAAGTTACGGCACGCTCTTGTTGAGGTTTACATTAGTACCGATGGATTTTTCGGTCAGAGATGAAAGTCTCCATTGTAATAAGGACTGTATATTAGTATATTTATTTGTTGTTGAGTACAAATATGACAATATACTCTTTGGTTAACTTCATAAGTCAGTCGGAACAAACATAAAAAAAGTAAAGATATTTACCTTATTTTACTTAACGAGATAAACTTACCTTTTCCTTCTCGTATCTACAGTTATTTAGTATCGTATGACGCTATATTTTTAGGAATCTAAATAGCAGTAATAATGTTCTTACACTGCGATAGCGAGTTTATAGAGCAGTTTTCGGAAATATCTCTCCCCTAGGATCGTAGACAACTGAAATGTTGTTAGCTGCATCGAACCCCAGAGGGAAACTCACACGTTTAACTGAAATTCTAATTTAGACTTTTGTTCGAGTTTTATTTATATTTAGTTTTATTTACATTTATTGTTAGAAGATTTAAAGAGATCTGAATTTATTCTTTTATAGTTTAGTTTGAATATCTCGGAGGAAAGTTTTCATTATAACTTATATTAGTGTAATTAACTAAATTTTGTCTCTATACACAACAAAAATTTAAACTTAAAATTAAACTTAAACCGAGTAGAACTCATACTGCAAGGGTTTCGTATATATTTAATAACATGAATATTTAAGGGTACATATTATTTCAAATGCACCGTTTACAAAATTAATTTTCCACAACGCAAATATATTGCGTACTGCCTCTCGTAATCGTAAAAACATTGCGCATTTTTCAAATATTGTAAAATTTACTATAATCATTATAGTTTTTCTATAAACTTTTTAAAACCCTATATTTTCATAATTTTGGATTAACTAGTTGCGAAAATATGTGGGGGAATGTATTTATTGGATATTTTTAGTATATCTCTGAAAATTTACTTTCTAATATTATGAAGAAAATATTTATGAGGTCATTATTATTAGCCCTTTATAGGAATTAAAAAAAAAATTAGGAACTTTGTTGGTCCCTAAAATTTCGATACAAATATTTTTAGAGTTATATATATTTTATTATCACGCCAGATTTCAAGTTTCCACGTCAAGAGATATCTTTGAAAACGAATGTGACAAACGGATTTACGGACACGTACGTCTTATAAGGGTTACTTTTTCCTTTCGGGGTACGGTTCTGTAAAATTAACTTTTATTCGAGGTTTCCCCGCATAGATTTTTTATTAAACTAGTGGAAATTATCCCTGATCCAATAAATTATATTGGAATTCTTGAATATTAAAAAAATTTAGTGAAAAAGTCCCTTAATAATATTCTACAAAAATTATGCCGTTTTCAATGTTAAAAAGTAATCTATGTATTCATTCGAGACATGAACTATGTCTCTAAAAAAGCTTATGCAAATATATCGAAGTGTTTAAAAAAGTAATATAATTGAAAAACTTATAAAAGTAATGTAAAGTAAAAGTGATTTAGTTAAATGTAAGAAAATGTAAAAGTGATTTATTAAAAAACACAATTCATTTATAACACAAATTCCCCGATTTATAACACAGTTTTCCTGATTTAGTACAAAGACAGTCACGCAGCTCAAGTCTGTATATTACTCCGTCGAGTTATTTATACGAGTGCCACTTTGGTATTGATTTTTTACTTAATTGTAATCAAAATCAAGCAAACAAACTCACTCACATTTATAACATGTATGCAAGTACAATGGTTTATCATTTCACGTATGTAAGTATAATGGTTTACCATTTTACTTAAGTAATTACAATAACTTACCATTCCAGGTATGCAAGTACAATTGTAAAATAACGCATAAAAAATTAGTCAAAAATATTGTTGTCTTAACTTATTTTAAGACAATTCATCTGATTAATAATCTTAATATAGTGTGTACGCTTTTTTATACTACTTAATAGATAAAATATTGATACAATTTTATTACAAGTTTTTGAAATATGTATCGAAGAAAACATGTCTGTCCTTTGATATTTCTTTTTTTTTTACCAATTTTTCTATATTATATATTGTTACATACAAAAATAAAATTACAGTTAGCGAAATAAAAAAAATTAACTTTAGATACTAAGACTTTGGTCAAGTGAGAAAGGATGTCTCACAATTCGATATACCTTTTTTTTAATATGCTTAAAAAAAGAATAAAAAGTTTGCCAAAAATTAACTTTAATGTAAAAAAAATGTGGAGTGCTGTGAACTTACATTTATAACTAAAAACGACCCACAACTTTTTTTATGTAAAAAATATTTTTTTTGCTAATCATTTTAATCTTATTCTTAAATTAAAATGATTAGCAAAAAAAATTATAGACATTCTTTTACTCGTGACCAAAAAACTTTTGTATGAAAAAATTATTTTTATATCTCTTCACTCATATTGCTACAAAAGCTTGCTTTTTAAATTATAACATTAATTTATATATTTTTAGTTCTTAATTAATGTTAAAATTTAAAAAGCAAGCTTTTGTAGCAATATGATTAATTATTGTGCTGTCGTGGATTCTTGATACGGGTGTGAAGTTTTAAATAATTTGGACATCTGAAAGTGAGTGAAAATTTATTTGAAATGTTCCGTTTTATACAAATATATATATATATATATATATATATATATATACATACATACATACATACATACATACATACAAGTGAAGCAAATACAAAGCGTGTTAAAAAAACACGACCTCATATCATATATAGTGACATTCGATAACCAATTGCACAGAGAAGTAGAATTAAACGATAAACTAGCCACTCAAATTTTTTTCAAAAAATTTAATGTTTCGGAAACGAAGTTTAAAAACTAAAAATTGAGAACAAAGCCTCAAAACTATTTTAAAAATTCTACCGAATTTTTACTTGGATATACTTCTAACAATATATTCATTAGAAGTATATCCAAATAAAAATACAATTTAAGATTGGGCACTTTTTATTCTTACGTTACATATCGCACTTATTAGTTTAAATATGAAAACGTTTCAATTTAGTTTTACGAAGTATATCTAAATAAAAATAAAATTTCAGATTAGGCACTTTTTATTTTTACGTTACATATCGCATCAATTAGTTTAAATATGAAAACGTTTCAATTTAGTTTTATGAACGAGGCTTAAAGGGAATATAAGCGCGTAATTTCGTTCATGAAAATTCGCTTATGTATATTAAGGCACCAAAAATGGTAAAAAAAATTATGGAAAATCGCATCATAAAGCATCACAATTAAATTAGTTTATAAAAAAATGATAGTTTTGAAAAAAACTTCATTTTCCATCAACTTGGAAAAAGTACCAAATTTATATATATCAATACAGTATATGAATTCACAATATTCATTTTCATTTTTTCATAAAAACGTTATCTTTGTATTCACCATCAACTTTGATTATAAAATTGCTTTTGATGAGAAATATAGCCTATTCGGTAGAGTGGAAAATTTAGTATATATGGCTATAAATTGAACATTGAGATTAATTTTAACTACTGAAAATAACAATATACCAATAATATATTAACCAATAAAGACATTGCGTAGAAAAATGAATTTTTCGTAGAAAAATGTATTTTTCGTAGAAAAATGTATTAAAGTAGAAAAATCTATTTTAAAAACAACAATATTGTATAAATTTCAACTGGTCTTGAAAATCTGTACTCTTTAACTTACCCAATATTTTTATAGCCAAAATATTTGTAGATACTTTGTACACATTTGTTTTTGAAGATTATGTGATAAACAATTGATATTAATTACAATTTCATGTTCAGTAAATTCAAGTTTAAGAATTTTTATTAAAAATGTTACGAAAAATATACGAAAAGTTGGTACATTAGCTGCAAAATGTATGTATTTTTGTGTTATCTTAAACATTTTTCATTCAATTTAAGTATAAATCTATACCGTGCTGTTCAGTCTAGCAACTATAATAATGCACGAACATATACGCTATAAACTAAAACACGAGCATATACGCTACATTCTGTATATATACATCTACACTACGTCTAACATACCTTATATGTATATAAGCTTTCTATCCTCAACGCCCTAAAGGCTGAAAACGGATATGGTTCACGAACTTGCAAGAGGCGGATACTTGCAAAGAACAGAAAGATATTTGCTCTTTAATGTCCTTAGAGCAAGTGTTTCGAACTAATTTGTAATGAGCTATGTTTCAAACGTTCACTTGCACATTGTAGCATTTACGCGCAGCGTTATGGCAGCGACGAAGGTAATGAAGAAATAAATACTACTTTATGGCGGAGATGTAAAAATACAGAACGAGGATGTAGCAAAGTTTATTTAAGTATAAATGAAGTAGGGTAGAGATTGAGTCAATGGCATTAAACTTACAAAAGCAATACTTCTAAAGACTGCGAAGTACCATAAATACTAAAAGTGGTGAAAAGTTTAACAAGGTATCAAACTTCAACAGTACTAATATCCAGTCAGCAGATAAATTACAAAGAAAGATTGAATACGTGTAATCTACTAAATGAGGCTTTATTCGGAGAGGTAGCATGTGATTGTAGAATAAACAAAGTAATAGTTGGAATTAAGACGTGAAAAAATATGTTTACTACTGAAGACATAGTAAATATACTGATCAAGGAGATTTTTCGTTTCACTAAATGCTATTGGCGTAATTAAAGCTAATTCCTTTTAAAATTATTTATTTTCACGAAAATATGTTTAATTTTGCTTTGAAGAATAAAAATAATGGTTTTCATTCCTGTTCATTTTCTTACTTTCATATAAAGTTTAAAGCAAAATTAATAATATATACTATTGAAGATTATTATTTAAGAAGCACTAATTGAAATTAGAAAAAAGGTCAAAATTATTCTCAGCGTTCGATATATTTCTGAATAATTTTTAGAGTATAAAGTTAAATCTGTTATAGAATATTAAATAAATAATAAGTTCTACTCATAATTATTCTTTAGTAAAAAGTGAAAATGTCCATCATATGTAAATGAATGTCAAGGAGAGATTTCATTTTAGGCTTCTGTAGCTTTTACATGAACTGAAGCTAAAATAGCTTCACAAAGGAAAGCTTTTAAAAGTTGCTATTAACCATTGCAACTTTTTAAAGCTTTCCTTTTGTGAAAATATTTCCTGCTTTCCAAAGAGAAAAAATCGGTATTTCCATTTACCGTTGTCTTTTTTTAATATAAAGGTTATCTTTCTTAAGTTACTCCTTAAACACTTCATCACCCACATTCACTCACGTTTGAGTTTGATTAATTGATTATGAATGTTAGTAAAGTTGAAACATTTCGCAATTAGTTCTTATAAATATAGAAAATAATTTGTTTATTATTAGGATCTGAAATGCGTCAATTTGTAACGGCTGCATTTTTTTTCTAATATACTGAAAAAAAATTTTTATTTTACAGAAAACACTACCAATTTTTAACTTTTAAGGCCTTTAAGGCCTTTAAAGTTTTGAAAACAGTACGGCACTTCTTCCGCTTAAGAATACATACAAAACAGTCGGTATATGACAAGAATGCTGCTTATATCTTTTGTAATTAGCAATGAATATCAATAAAAAAACCAGTCAAGCGCGAGTGGAACTCACGCTATGAAGATTCCGTACATATTAAGGCATTTACAAACATTTAATGGTACGTATTGAAGCATTAATATTCATATTAAACTATTTACAAATTGTTAATTATTTAGAACGAAAATATATTGCCTAAGAAATCTCATCATATAACTACAAATTAACGATACTTGTGCTATGAGACCTTACATCTTGCCAAATTTCATTATTTTAAGGCAACTGGAAGTACCCTATAGGTTTTGATTTATTTACAAGTGTCAAAATATGCGGCATAGATGGCCGTATTTTCAGGATCAAGAAGACTTGATTGCATTGACTTAGAAGCTTCAGGGATTCTTTTTTACATCTCCAAGAGACCGTAGGCCTAAGTATTTGATATTAATTTCAAACAGAGCGTAATTTTTTGCATAAATTAGTAGAACTGGAGATATAAAATGGTAGAGAAGCTTATTCTTTCCTACCAATTATTAAGAAGTGGAAATGGGTAATTGCGATATACGTTTTTGATGGGAGAAATTAAAAAGTTTTCTATCTTCATAATAATTATAATTGAACTTATTCATCAATTACTCCTTTGCTCTATCATCTACTGATTACTCCCTTGTTCTAGGTAAAACAGGTATACCATATTAGATTAACAAAAAATTGTTTTACATTTATCTCCAATACTTATTCCCCGAAAATAAAACTACACGCACGCCACATAATCTCGTTTAGCGCAACATTATCCAACTCTAGTCTCATAACTCCACAATCTTTGTTTGGCAAACTCAAACAGGCATACGTACCGAAAACAACGCCTACTCGACCCCGGTCGCGAGCGAATACGCCTAAGAACATGAAAGAGAAAGGAAAGTTTTCAAACGATTTCAAATCCGATCATCATTTTCCCCGTCAGCCGAAGGCGCGAAATATTTTTCCTATTGACTTGCGTGCGCGTCACCTCTCGCGGACGTGTGTGCGGGGCGGCGCTTTGAGGCGGGGAAAACTGCGAGAAAAGTATGTTTATCGAGAAGAAAGTTTAGGAAAACTAATAGTCTCTGTGCCTATCTATAATGTGACGCTTTCTGATACTCGAGCAAACTAAGCAGTGGCAATTAACTGCTTAACAGTCGGTCTTGGCCTTATTACTTAGAACCCTAAGTAATAAGGCATTAAAATTGGGATCCAAAAAATGTACGAAGTAAAATAACAATTTAGAAAAAAGACAACATTACAATCAAAATTAAAAAATATTTTTTTATGAAATATGTAGTTTAGCCATGTATGAAAGTATGACATAATAATTAAAACAAGAGAATACTTTATTTTTTAATAGCTCTTATTTTTTAATAGTTATATTTTAATAGTTTTCCAGGTAATTTTCTTCCCTTCTCATGGAGAATTTTTATCCATTGCAAACTGTATTTTATTTAGGAATATCCGAATATTTTACACATATATTCTCCCTTATTTTAATTATATCTTGGTTGTCATAATGTAGTTTTTTTATAAGAAACTTCATATTCTAAGGCACGCAGTATTATAACATGGAATTCTAAAAAAAAATTCGATTGCATTATATTGATTTTGGAAATTTTATTCACAGAATCAAAAATTTAATCAAAGCTCTTAAATTATTGAGGCCTATTAAAAAAAATTATTTTAAAGCAATTTAAAAAATGTCTTGCACATTATACGAAAAAATAAATGGTAATAAACAAAAAACCTGTCAAGTAAAACCTGTCAAGAGTAGAAACTACGAAAGTTCCGTACACATTAAGGCATTTATAAACATTTAATAGTACATAATATTCTTAATAAATTATTTACAAAATTTTAATCTTTTAGAACGAAAATATATTGTCTACTTCATCTTTCACAGGCGTATATTAAAAAATATAGTGTGATATAACTACTTTAACGACTTTCGGGTTTTTTTCTTTATTTGTGCTGTGAGGTCTTGCTTCTTGCCAAATTTCGTGATTCTAGGTCAATGGGAAGTACCCTATATGTTTTGATTTATTTGCAAGTGTTAAAATATGCGATATTCTTAAGGTCCTTCTTGATTGCGTGGACTTAGAAGCTTGATTTTTTACAGCTGTAAGGAATCGTAGACCTAAATATCTTATATTAATTTCAGCTTGATACCTCCACGCGTTTCTGAAAAAAAAACGGTTTTGGCAGCGAATTGATCCTATAAGGATTCCGTTTTTCCTTCTGAGTATCTTAAAAAAGGAAAATCCTGTATAATGGAATTCACAAAATAAAAAGGATGTTCAATGTTCTGACACATATAAATGTACTCTTTAACTTTTCCGGAAAGGTATATACGAAAGGATATTCATTCTATATCATATTCCTTAATTTTAGCATATTTTAAACCGTTACGAACAATTTGCTAGAAATATTTAAAAAGTACTGTGAAAGCTTTTACGTAGCTTCATAAAATAAATGGCACTATGACACTCCTGTGAGTCACCCAACTATTACGCCATATCTTTAACTCACTCACTTACTCCACGGTCTATGATGCCAAGAAAATTACTCTACGGATTGAAACAGTGAAATTGTGTCAACTGGAATATTGGCTAACATTTTACTGTACTTTTGAGTCGAATTGCAGTTTTATTGGCAACAAGTGCAGTTGCCCTAGATTTGTAATATTTAATATGCAGATCAAAACGTATGGACCAGTGTTTATGCCTACATACTAAAGACATCTCAACTGTACCGACTGTACAATTCAAACAGGAACATCGTCTCAGAATTTCGGTTGAAAATATTTAGAAATATTCAATTTTGTTCGTGTTAAATACGCGAATGTTACAGAGAAAGTTTCACGAAACGTCAAAGAAAAGAGAAATATAATCAGTATAGCTATTTCATTATGTTCATTCTAATTAATTTTTCTCTGTGCTTTTAAACAAAAATAGAGTTATGTCGTTTCAAAAGCAAATGGAGATTGCTGTTTATAATTCGATATTAGATGATATTATCATCTACAACCACACTCGATGCATCATCTATTGGATGTAATTTGCAACACGACGGTATTGAAGTGTCTCCGCATTGTTTCAATTAATTTGAAGACATTTTTAAAGACATCGTCGAGAAAAAAAAAATTGTTTACTTCAATTCACGTCTATCCGTCAAAATTGTTCACAAATTAATAGAAAATCATTTAATTTAATGCTATCCGTTTTAAAATAAAAATGAGTTATAATAAAAATATTATACCTTAAAAACATCATTTTTATTTGGTTAAATATCTAATATATTCTAATTTGCTTCTGATTTCAATCTGCTTGCTAAGTAATGAAGTGTATAGTCAATGAAATAGCCACGTGGGAATTTGTAGATTACACACGTAATCAAATTTTCAAAATTTTGCTATTCCTGAAAAATCAGCCATAAATCCAAGTTAAACCTGAATTTTTGTATTCTAATATTGAAAAAGAGAAATTTCTTGAATTTTATATTCAAAGAGATAGGAGTTTGAACGATGTTATGGCTCATAATCAAATATTGAACTGTAAGATTCTTGACAAATGGGTCGATATCATGTTATACCTTGCTTACGTAATTTGCTACCTCTCTTAAAATACAAAATAGCTTCATATTCGTGAGCAAATATCAGACATAATATAATTACGGAGCAATAGCAATATAATTTACAATAAATGTGAATAAAAAGGCCTGTAATTTAAACTCTAGCTTATCCCCAAATATGTAACATAAGGATTTTGTAAAAAAGATACATATTCTCCCATTTTTAAGATAAAAAGAAATGAAACGTAAAAGAAAAATTTGACCTCGCCAAAGTAGTTCGGCAAAATGTCGTTGTTTACATGATCGAAAGCTCTCTGATAACCACAACATCAACTTACAATTCAGGGTCAACTTACAATTCAAGAGATATAATCGAGGGAACAAGCAAGGTTTATGGTCTACGCAATAGTGTGTTAATAATACACGGATAAATAAAGTAAATATATAAAGCGCGCAATACTACACAAGAACGTAAAAATGAGTATTAATGCTATAGCAGAATAGAGACGATTATTGAGGGAAAATTAACAACTACTGGCAAAATAGAACAATCGATAGTTTAAACATCTAATTAGAGAAATACAACGAGCCTAACCGGAACACAGATGGGTGTGTAGAATTTAATAGTGTATAGAAGGCGATATTATGTGCAGTTTATGTCCGGTAATTGACACCAAAAAAGCATATGAATATTCTATTTACATGGCCCTAAAATGTTGAGAATTCACAAGAGTATTATTGGTTACATTAAATACCAAGATTACGTTTTAAGACAATAACATGATGTTTACGTGATTGTTTGTCGATAATATACGAAATATATTTAAAACTAATATAAACCCAATACTACCAATCTATCTTAGAAACGCTCAAACTACACCGCGTGCGATTGAATCTCATGAAGGCAATAAATCTCGGCAAAGATCCTAAGTGAATTCGAAACGGTACAGTGACAAATCTATCTCGGGTGGTAAGTTTCCACCCCATAACCCTTCCAACAACCTCCCATCCGCCGGACCTGACCACTCTCATTAATAATTATCCGTGTTTTGCCGGACAAAATGCTTCGTTCGACAAAAAATACTGCAGCGCAGCACCGTATCTTGTTTGCATAAGGGGGTTTGTGTGTTTCACGAGTGGTCAACTTGTATATGAAACTTCTCATATCGCGGGGCGGTTATGTCGTTTGTAACGGGTGATATATTAGACCGGTACCTTTATGACCTTTCGTATTTTTACTTCCGCGTCTGAAAGAATAGAACAAAAATTCATCGTCCATATTTACATAGAGATTACTCAATAATTTGTGGTATTTGCAAGAACCATAATACGAGTAAAATACATTATTTTCTTCGGACTAGCAAAAAATAATGACGTTATTGTTATACGTTTGGTTTAGTATCATCGTGGGCTGTTTAGGAAAAATATATGCCCAATTCTGATCCACCGCTGGTTTCCACGAAATTAAGATTTGAGGATTTGATAATATTACGAATAAAAACTTGATCAAGTGCAAGCTATACTTTCATAATACTCCGTACTATCACCCCCACTTACAATAATTAATAGTTTTGCATTTCAATTATATGAAAAAAGATTTCGCTCAAACCAATTATTCAGCAGTTATAAGGAGATGAATAATTAAATTTATTATACCGACTAACTGCGCTAGGATATTTAAATCCTCCATCTCAGTATTCATGACTTTTTTCCATTTTTACTAAAAGATCCTTTTGATGATGAAGGTGGCAAACAGCGATTTTTAAGCCTTCTGCTCAAAAAATATTTAAAGAAATTCATAAATAATGTTTTTTCTTTGCAAAATATTTCACATATTAGTATATGATCTGGGGAGATGTTTATTGTAATAAAAAATGAGAAAGAATTGACGCCAATAAGAGTATTTATACTTTAGCCAGGGTTTCAATGTGTATGAGTTGTATTATAATACATTTTAATACAAACGCTAGAGTTTAGCATTTTATTAAATGTATATATTAAATATTTATTGCAATAAACATATGAGAAACAATTGAGCCAATAAGAACATTTATACCTTAGTCGGTATTTCTACCTGTATAAGATATATTATAATATATATTAATACAAACGCTAAAGATTAGCAATTTATTAAATGCATATATTAAATATTTATTGCATTAAACATATGAGAAATAATTGAAGCCAACAAGAAGCTAGGGTTGTTAAGTGTATGAGTTGTATTATAAAATATATTAATAAAAACGCTAGAGTTTAGCATTTTATTAAATGAATATCTTGAATATATTAATTTATAACAGATAGCAATCAGTCCATGTCGAAATAATAAATTAAGGTTGGGATCTTTTTACTTTTACGAGACCGTATTTAATAATTATATCGCCAAGGGATAAAGGGCTAGAGGGATTTCCTTATTTTATTAACCGTAATTATTTTGTGAAACCTTTCATCCTTCTTTGTGAAATTCCTTAGATTATCAAGCTAACTTGTAAAATTACCTTACTTATTTGTGAAATTACCTATTGGCTGTATCTTAAAAAAATGCCTCTACACCAATAATTTTGATATTAGGGACTTTATAAAATATTAAATTAGTGGAGAGATAATGTTTCTAATTAATGTTAATAAAACTATCTTTTGTGAAACTATCTATATTGTTTTTAAGAACTTTATATTAAAATGTTTTATATAATGTTCGAAATGAGAAAATATATTTAAGATAAAAACTTATTAGAATCGAATAAAATATTTTTTTTTTTATTAAGATTCATTTACAGAAGTCAGGAATAATACTAGAATTGTATTATTTGTTTGACTTTATAAATTAAATATAACATAATATTTAAAATTTTCTCTTAAAAGCAGCTTAAAGCTCAAATTTAAGTATGCATAAAGTAAGTAAAATATAACTTACGGAAGGTTAAAATAAAATAACTAATTGGAAATAAGGTCACTAATTAATATTTGTACGAAATGAATGGTAAATATAGACATTTTCCTATAATTAAACAAATTAAATTCTTAGCTGACTATAACGAATACATGGTAAGTCGTGACAGAAACTTTGATGATTTACCATTAAAGAGGGAAAAGCTATAGGCAAACTTTGAAAGAAATATTCATCTTACAAGGGTTCCATTCGGCGAAGAATAAACTCTTTGTCAAAAATTATTTAAATCGGAAATCTGGTCACAAAATTTTCTTTACATATAAACGGACGAAGTCTATTTAGCAGCGACACTCGTGGAGTGATGTCGCGCGCAATTTCGGAAAAACAAAAACAAAATGAACACGTCATTACAAATCACAAAGCAGTGAAGGCTTGCTTGAGCTCTGACATCACTTGCAAGTCAACGCGGCGTTTATTTTCATTTTAATTCCATTCGACCGTTTATTATTATGAAAATATGCGCGTCCAAACGCAAGTTTCAGTTTTTTTGTTTTTACAAATCTAGTCCAAACTTTTTACGTTAAAACAACCATCTGCGGGTGGCCTAGTTAAAAATTCGATAACAGGCATGATGAATAATGAACATAAGGTCATCATATCTGCGGCTATGTATTTTAACGTGTTTCAAGGAAAATAAAATGATTTA
Organism: Druceiella hillmani; assembly: GCA_039881145.1. Taxonomy (NCBI): domain Eukaryota; kingdom Metazoa; phylum Arthropoda; class Insecta; order Lepidoptera; family Hepialidae; genus Druceiella; species Druceiella hillmani. The sequence continues at coordinate 2,339,634 of JAYKKI010000040.1, read as the reverse complement.
TGGAAAAACTCTGATCCTGAATTATTTATAATGCAATCGTGACAGTAGGGATTCTAAAAAAATAACACGGCATTTAGGTGTAGAAATAATAATTTTGTTTTACAAAGCATATGCGTATATTATTTAGCCCATAATTCAATTTTAGTAATAATAATACAATTTTGGAACATATTTTGATATGTTATTGTGACAGCAAGATTACGATTTACAATTTCATCTAGTTTGTCATTTTCTTTTTCACTCAGAGAAACTTTTATGTATATTGCTTTGGTTCACAAAAGTATACACATATTTATTTCGTGTAAATGTCACAAAATTATATTTAGATTTTTGCCACGCAACATTTAAATAAAAAAAATTATTTAGATAAATTATAATAAAGCTATAACTCAAAAACAAACACGAAAAAAGACGAGTATTCCAAGACAGGCTTTTTAAATAAGCAATTTGTTGTAACCAGAACTTCCGGGGATTTTTTTGCAATGTCTTAACCTGAAATCTAATTAAATCAGAATTTTGCATTTTTTCAAGTTATTCAATTGAACAACCATAATACGTTTTATTTACAATGAATGTTACAAAGTTAAATGAAAAGCGTTTTTATTATTTGTACCAAATGTAATTGTATACTTAATAATTATTGCTGAAATATGAAGATTGTTACCGTAATTTATTTTTTGATACATTTATATTATTATTATTATTACTAAATAAACAAACAATACATTACATATAAATAACGTAAGGACATTCCAATAAACTATTTTTAATTTTCATTAGGTAATGGAGTATATAAATCTGTGAAAAATAAGAGAATACCCATATCATTCGGTTCTAGACCGCAGAATTGCAAAAATATTACGATTACACAAGCACAAAAATTTAATAAGCATAGAGGATGTCTTTTTAGTATAATACGTACAGGGCATAAGATTTTATAATTTAATGAATAAAAGAAATATTCCGCAAAATAACTTTTTTCACTTACAAAGCACAGAAACAAGACATCCTCTGGAAAGAAATTGATCAAAATAAAAAAAGTATCGGTTAAAATAGAAAAACAGGATAGACGTAGTCATATCCGGTAATTTTAAATCGAAAAATCATGTGATTGTTCTAGTTATATGGCTATAAAAAATTTAAAGATTTGCAAGAGCGTTATTGTTTTTGGAATTTATTAAACACTAAGATACATATTAAAAATAATCAGGCGCCAGGTTCTTTGATGTGATTGCTTACCGAAAATATCGATCCAATCCAGCAAGAAAATATATATTTCAAAATAATGTAATCCTACTATATCTGTTATAGAAACTCTCAAGCTACACCGCATGGGATTGAATCTCATCAAGGTAACAAATCTTGGCAAAGATCCTAAGTGAATTCGAAACGGTACAAATCTATCTCCCTCGGGGGTCAGTTTCCACACCGCATCCCTTCCAACAACCTCCCATCCGCCAGACCTGACCACCCCCATTAATAATCCATTTCATTTTTTGCCGGACAAAATGCTTCATTTGACAAAAAATACTGCAGTACAGTCCCGTACCTTGTTTGCATGAAGAGTGTTTGTGTGTTTCACCAGTGGTCAACAGGGTGGTTATGTCATCTGTACGAGGTGATATATTAGATTTGTATTTCTATGAGCTTTTGTGGGTTTACGTCAATATATGAAAGATATAATAAAAACGCATTGTCTAATAAATACAGAAAATAGATAAAGCATGCATTACTAGGCAGTAAATGTAAAATACGCATATTAATGTTATAGCAGAACACAGACGATTATTAATGGGAAATTTCTGGCACGAGAGAACTGTCAATGATAATGTATTGAAACATATAATAAATGAATTAAAACCAACCGAGCCGGAAATAGGAAACGGATAAATATGTAGAAATGAATAGTGCATAGAAGGTACTATTATGTGCGGGTTATATCGGGTAATTCGACATCGAAAACTCATGTGAGTGTTACAGTTGCTTTAATATTACTTATTAATTCTGAGGTATTTGCAAGAAATTATAATATGTAATAAACTAAATTACTGCCTTCTGATTTGAGAAAAATAGTAATATTTTTGATGTAGGTTTCAGTGAGTATTATTGCGACTTTAAAAAATATATATATACGGAGATTTGACAGATCAAGGTGCAGACCTTTTTTCCATAGAATTAATATTTAAAGAACAAAAATCATGATTTTTAAATTCTATCTATCACAATCTTTTTGTTCGCATATTATAATTTTTTCACATATTAGTATATATAGATTAAGATGATGTTGATTTATCAAAGTACATAAGAAAAATTAAAGCCAATAAGAGCATTTACACTACATGTTACTATATACTATACGTTCATGATTTCAATACGTGTGAGTTGCACAATAATAAGGATGATGGAGTTTTGCATTTTTTCTAAACTAAAATTGTAAATATAATATGATTTAATGTATTGTAATTAATACAGGTGAAACTAATAAATTGAGGTAAGAAATTTTGGAATTTTACGAGACAGTATTTTATTAATTAAAATGGTAATAGATAGCAGGAATTTTTTGATTTTTTAGCCGTAATTTCTTTCTGAAATATTTTATGTTTTTTTTGTGAAACTACTTACGTTATGAAACAACGTACTACTTTTTATGAAATTACCTATTATTTATGTTCTAAAAAATGTCTTTTTGCTAATAATTTTGATGTAAGTAACTTTATGAAAGATGAAACATGCAGTGAGAATAAGGTTACTTACAACAATTATTTGTAAAACTACCTATGATTCCTTCGTGAAATCCCTTAGATTCTTTTTAAGCACCTTCTACTGAAGTTTCGTAGAGTTTCGTCAAAATAAAACAATACATATTTACTTATGTCAAGTTTCTTTTGAAGAAGAAAAAAATAATATTAGAAGTGTATTTTTAGTTTGACTTATAAATGAAACATTTGAGTTTTTCTGAAACTTAAAATTTTAAATCATAATTGTTTTTAAGCTTTTAAAATTTAAAAAAGCTTAGAATTTTAAGTTCTACAAATGTATATATGTTACCAACTATTCTCAAAATACTTCTTGTTCCCTTAAATAAATATCTCTCTTTCAATATTTCCTGTATGCGCTATTATATAAAATATTAGATTTGCATTGGAAGTAAGCCCACTAATGAATATTTTTAAGAAAAGAACGGCGAAAATATATTCCCATACATTTAAAATACACTATAATATTAAGTATTTTAAAACTTTAACTGATTATAATGAGTGACCAAAAATATATGGTAGGGAGTTTAATGATTTACTCTTAAAAATAGCAAAGGTTACTGGCAAAAGTCTGAACTAAACATTCATTTAACAACCCTCTTATTCAATGGGGAATAACCTATTTGTAATTAAATTTAATTATACAGTAAGTTGAATACAAGTGTGTTGAATAGAATAAAGCATTGAAAGTGATATTAAATGCGAATTATGTCAGATAACTTCATATCGAAAAATAGAAAAAAAAGAAAAGAAACTCATATCGAATATTCTTATTGAATCGATATAGAAATATAAATAATTCACGTGGTCGCTATTGTTTGTGGAATATATTCAATATCGAAATAAGTTTCTAAACCAATAATATGTGAGGACTGTTAATGTGGTTGCTTGTCAATAATATACGAAAGATACTTCCAAATAATGCAAAACTAACACAAGTATCTTAGAAACCCTCAAACTATACCGTGTGATATTGAATCTCATGAAGACAATAAATCTGGGTAAAGATTCTAAGTGGATTCGAAACGGTACAGTGACAAATCTATCTCCCCCGAGGGGCCAGTTTCCACCCCATAACCCTTCTAACAGCCTCCCATCTGCCAGACCTGACCACCCTCATTAATAATCCGTTTCGTGTTTTGCCGGACAAAATGTTTCATTCGACAAAAAAAACTGCAGCGCAGCGCTGTACCTTGTTTGCATAAAGGGGTTTGTGTGTTTCACGAGTGGTCAACTTGTGTATGCAACTTCCCATGTCGCGGGGCGGTTGCGTTGTTTGTACCGGGTGATATATCAGACCTGTACTTTTACGTTCTTCTGTATCTTTACTTCCGCATTTGAAATAATATAGTAATAACGTATCGCCTAAAATTGCATTGAGATAACAAAACAATTCTAAGGCATTTATAGGAACTGTAATACGAGTATGATGAAGTCAATTACTGATTTCTGATTAGCGAAAAATAACATTGTTGATATATGTTTCGGTTAGTACCAAAATACGATATTTGGAAAACAAGCCCAGTTCTGATCAGCCGCTTGTTTTCACGAAATTAAGATTTGAGGATTTGCTAATATTACAAATAAAAAATCGATCTAGTTCAAGCCATATTTTCACAATCACTGCTCGGTTCCATTAGCTCCACTTAAAATTAATAGTTAGGCATTTTAATTATGTGAACCATCTGTTCTATCAAACCAGTGGTTCAAAAGTTATAAGGAAATTAATAATTATATTGTTTATAACAACTAACCGCTGTTGTTTTCATATTTTTCTGAGTGACCTTTTGGTGATAAGGGTAAACAGAGCAATTTTAAAGGTGTTTCCTGACAAATGTTTCAAGGAATTAAGAAATATACTTTTTCTTTACAAAATAGTTGACGATTAGGATATTGGCCCGAATGACGTTTATTGCAATAAATATATAAGAAAGCATTGAAGCCAATAAAGCAATTATATTTTAGCCAGGGTTTCTACATATATATGATTTAGCATTTTATTAAATACAGTCCATATCGGAGTAATAAATTATGGTTCGAAGTTTTTTTAATTTTACGAGACCGTATTTTACTATTTAGATCGACAAGGTATAAAGAGTTTGTGATTTTCTTAATTCATCAACCATAATTTTTTCATGAAACGTTTCGTCCTTCTTTGTGAAAAATTATGAAACTACCTGCTACTTACTCGTGAAATTATCCGTTGGTTTCTTCTAATAATATTCTTCTATGCCAATAATTTTGATATTTCTGACTTTATGAAAGATTAAATATGCAAACGAACAGGATCACTAGCGAATATTAAAACAATATCTACTGTTTTTGTTTTTGTGTCTACATTATATCTAAGAACTTTATTTTTAAATTTTGTACATCATGATCGAAATAAAAAAATATACTTAAGATAAAAGAGCACATTAAAATCGAATGAAATATTTTTTTAAAATTAAGATTCATTTATCAAAGTTAGGAATAATATTAGAACCATATTATTTGTTTAACCTTTATATATGAAATATTAAAGATCCTATAACATTTATAATTGTATATCTTAATTTTATGTTTAAAACGATTAACAAAAAAATGTATATATGCATAAAGAAGGTAAATAACATTTACGGAAGATTAGATTTGCCGTGGATATAAGATAATCAAATAATATTTGTACGAAAGAAATGGTAACTATAGTAATTCTTCAATAATTAAAAAAATATAAAGTTCTTAGCTAAATGTAACCAATGGAAAATAAGTCGTGACAGGCAGTTTGATGATTCATCATTAAAAATGGAAAAGCTGTAGGAAAAAGTTTGAAACAAATATTCATCTAACACCGCTTCCATTCGGTGGGGTATGACCTCTTTGTCCAAAATTATTTAAAGCGTCCAACATCCGTCCGGAAATCCGGTCACAAAACATTCCTTACGAAAAAATGGGACGAAGTTTGTTTAGCAGCGACACTCGAACGATGAGCGGAGTGAAAGGATATCGCGGGATAATTTCGGCAAAACGAAAACAAAATGAACACGTCATTACAAATCACGAAGCAGCTGAGGCTTGCTTGCATCCCGCAAAAGTCAATGCGCCGTTATTTAATCCCATTTTCAAACCTTTTCGCCCGTTGATTATTAAGAAAATTATTCACGTCCAAACGTAAGTTTAAAGTTTTTTATTTTTACAAGTGAGTAACACTGAGTTTAATATCTAGTCCAAACTTTTTATGTGAAAACAACCATCTACGGGTGGTCTGATTAAAAATTCGATAACAGGCACGATGAATAATGAACATGTATATTAAAGTATTTCAAGGAAAAATAACATGATTTATGGCAAAATTCTGATCCTGAATTATTTCAAGTGAAATCGTGATAGTAGGAATTAAAAAAAATTACATGGCATTGAGGTGTATAAATAACACATATCTTTTATAGAGTATGTGCGTGTATTATTTAGCATATAACTAAATGTAAGTATTTTTACTACTTCATATTAATATATAATAGAATTTGCAGACGTATTATGTTATTGTATAACAAAGATTACGATTTACAAACTCATTCAATTAGTCACGATCTTTTTATTCAGATAAACTTTTATTGCTTTGGTTCACGAAAGTAAACACAAATTTATTTCGTATAAATTTCACAAAATTGTATTTAAGTTAATATAGCCAATATTTAAATAAATAAATATTTGTTTAGGTAACATATAATAATAAACATAGCCAATATTTCAATAAATAAATACTTGTTTAGGAACATAAAATAAGACTATAACTCATAAAGCAACACGAAATAAAGTAGAATTCAAAGACAGATTTTCTAAATAAGCCATTTGTTGCAATCAGTACATCCAGGAATTTTTTGCAACGTTTTCACCTCAAATCTAATTATACCAGGATTTTCCATTTCTTCAAATTATTCATATGATCAACAATAATGCGGTATATTTATAATGAATGTTATTGAGTTAAATGAAAAATGTCTTCATTATTTGTATCAAATATAATTGTTTACTTATTAATTATTACTAATACGTGGAGTTTGTTACAGTAATTTATTTTTGATACGTTTATCATTGGTTGTTAGCAGAGAAACAAACAAATACCTACTTATTTCAGTAAGTATAAATAGATAAATGATTACATTATATATAAATACCGCAAACAAGTTAAAATAAACTGTTTTAATTTTTAATTACGTGATAAGATAAATAAATCTGTGAAAAATTGGAGAACCCTTATATTATTCCTTTCTAAACCGCAGTATTATAAAGATATTACGATTACATAAGCACAAAAACTTATTAGGCTAAAGGATGTCTTTTTATTAACATACGTGCAGGGCACAGGATTTTACAATTTAGTGAATACAAGAAATATTTCACAAAACATAGTTTTTTTTTCAGTTACAAAACACAGAAACATTGGAGAAAATTGATGAAAATAAAGAAGAGAATTTTTATAATTATTTAAGAATGTTCATTTTCTCACACTATCATCTGGTATTATCATTCGCTTCGCACTAATGAAATATACAGCAAACGAATTAATCACGTGACAACTTTTAGAAAATGGTCATACAAAACCGAGCTTTAAAATTTTGCCCCCATAAAATATGGATGTTTATATACTAATATTTAAAAGAGAATATTTACAAATTATCCACCTGAAGATGTTGTCCTACAACGAAAAATAGGTTATGATAAAGAATTTAAATAAAGAAGAAATAATACTACATCACGTAGTTTCACTTAGTTGTGCAAAAATTAAATTAATTTACAAAGAGACATTTGTTCGGTTTTATAAAAGAACTAGACTAAAGTTCTTGCACGGTTATGGCTCATTATCAAAAGTTAACCTGAATCGAGCTGTAAGAAGTTGATGATATATTACATTCGACAACTCGATATCATGTTGCAACTTGCTTTTTGCTATTTTCTGTGTCTTTGAAAACAGAAAATAGCTTTATCTTATCAGCAAATAACTGACAGAATATAATTTCAGAGAAATGCCAGTACTATTTACAACAATCATGAAAACAAAGACCTTACATTTCAACCCTGGCTTATTCTTAAATGAGTAAAATAAGGATTATATGCAAAAAATCTTAAATATTTTTTCATATTTTCAAGGTACAATGAAATGAAACTTTTGAGCGAAATCAGACCTCTCCAAAATAGTTAGGCAAAATGTAGATTTTATTACGATCGAGAGCTCTTTGCTAATCGAAATACACAACATTAACTTGCAATTCAAATTCATCTTGGGATGGTTATAATTAAAAAATAAGGAAGATTTATGGCCTATGCAATAGTGTGGCCTATGCAATAATATATAAATTAATAGAGTAAATAGATAAAGTATGCAATACTACACAGTAAATGTAAAACACGAGTATCGATCCTATAGAGAACACAGACAATTATTGAAGAGAAATTACTGGCAGGAGAGAACAATCGATAGTTTAAATACATAAGAAATTAAATAAAACCAACTGAATCGGAAACAGGAAACATAAGTATATAGAATGGAATAAAATCAACTGAATCTTGAATGTCATCAAGGTAACAAATCTCGGCAAAGATCCTAAGTGAATTCGAAACGGTACAGTGACAAATCTATCTCCCTCGGGTGGGTCAGTTTCCACCCCATAACCTTTCTAACAGCCTCCCATTCGCCGGATTTGAACACCCTCATTAATAATCCGTTTCATGTTTTGCCGGACAAACTGTCTCATTTGACAAAAAATACTGCAGCGCAGCGCCGTACCTTGTTTGCATGAAGGGGGTTTGTGTGTTTCACCAGTGGTCAACAGGACGGTTGTGTCATCTGCTTTTTTAGGTTTACGTCAACACATGAAATAAGATAATGAAAATGCATTGTCCACAGTTTGAAGAGAAAAATGATATTTCTTTTTAATTCCATTTACTACTTGCTCTATTGGATGTAACCTAAAAAAATGGTTCGTTGCCAATTATTTTGATATTAGTATTATAACTTTAGGTAGGATGAATTATGCACCGAGAATTAGGTTACTGGTGATTATTTGTAAATATACCTATGCACTGCCTATTAATATTTTGTACGTCGTCGTCAAAATAAAAATATACACTTTACCTTAAACTAAGTTTCATTTGCAGAGGAAAAAAATAATATTAAAACCGTAATTTCGATTTGATCTTTATAAATTAAACTTTTATGCTTCTATAACACTTAAAGTTTAAAATAATAATTATTTACAGCTTTTAAAATAGCTTAGAAATATATGTTCTGTGAGCATAAAGTAGCTAAACGCTCAAATTATTCGTCGTTTCCTCAAAAAAATTCTCCATTCCAATATTTTTTATACTCGCGACCACATCATTAATAAATTTTACAGTGGAAATAAGCCCACTAATGAATATTTTTAAGAAGTGAATGGGGAAAATAGATTCCGATAAATTTAAAAATTACTATTATACTGTGTGTTTTAAATTCTCAGCCGGTTATAATGAATGGACAAAAACATGTGGTAGGAAGTACAATGATTTACCATTGAAAATGAGAAAAGCCACTGGCAAAAATTTGAACTAAATACTCATTTAACACCCCTATTCTTCGGCAGAGAATAACCGTTTTGTCTAAAATTATTCAAAGCGTTCAATATATATTAAATAAACCGCATATGTATTAAGTTAAATAAAACCAGATCAAAAAGAGACAAATGTGTACAATGGAACAGTGCATTGAAGGTGCTATTGTATGCGAGTGATGTCACGTAACTTCACAACAAAAAATCATGTGAATATTCTTATTGAATCCATTCAGTCAGAATATTAACAAAGGCCGAAGATTCACGTGGGCGTTATTGTTTGTGGAATATATTCAATACTGAGATACGTTTTAAAAACAATAACATGCGATGGCCGTTGATGTAGTGGCGTGTCAATAATATACAAAAGATATTTCGAAATAATGCAAACCTTGTACATTTATCTTGGAAACCCTCAAACTAGACCGCGTAAGATTGAATCTCATCACGGCAACAAATCGCTAAACATATTCTAAGTGAATTCGTAGCAAATCTATCTCCCTCAGGGGGTCAGTTTCCACCCCATAACCCTTCCAACAGCCTCTCATCCGCCGGACCTTAACACCCTCATTAATAATCCGTTTCATATTTTGCCGAATAAACCGCTTCATTCGACAAAAATTCTGCAACGCAGCGCTGTGCCTTGTTTGCATAAAGGGGGTTTGTGTGTTTCACGAGTGGTCAACTTGTATATAAAACTTCCCATGTCGCGGGGTGGTTGTGTCATTTGTGCCGGGTAATATTCTAGACTTATACTTTTATGAGCTTTCTGTTCTTTATGTCCACAGCTGAACGAATAAAACAAAAGTGCATCATATATATTTGCGTTGAGATTATTTTATAATTCTGAGGCATTTGTAAGGACTGTAGTACGAGTATAATAAAAGCAATTGCCACCTTTAGATTAGCGGAAAATAACATTATTGATATACGTTTGGATTAGCACCATCGTGTAATATTTAGAACAAATTTATGTCTCTGTAAAATTAAGATTTGAGAATTTGCCAATGTTACAAATAAAAAATCGATCAAGTGCAAACTAGAATTTCAAAATTAGTGCTCCGTGTCATTACCCCCATTTAAGTTATTAACAGCTATGTATTCCAATTATGTGAACAATTTTTTCTCTCAAACCAATGGTCCAGCAGTTATAAGGAAATGTATAATTACATATTTATAACAGCTAACCGTGCTAGAATATTTTTGAATCCTGGTAATATCCGTTCAATCTAATTCTCATTTTTCACGACATTTTTACATTTTTCTAAACGATCCTTTTGATGAAACGAGTGGGGATCAGCGATTTTTAAGCATCCTGCCCGACAAATGTTTAAATAAATTCATAAAAAAATTCATAAAATTTCAAGAAAAATTTGTAGCCAATAAGAGCGATTCTACTTTAACCAGAATTTCTGCATGCATCAGTTGTATTATAATATAGATTAATATAAAATGTTGGAGTTTAATATTTTATTAATTGCATATTTTAACCATCAAATAATTTAAGATATTTTAATCAATTCATGTCGAATTAATAACTAATTTATTAATTCGACATGGATTAGTTGGATTTTTTTAAATTTTACGAGACCATTTTATAATTAGAACGCCGAGAGATTAAGAGCCAGAGGGATTTTTTGTTTTATCAACAGTAGTTTTTGTGAAACCCTTCAACCTCCTTTGTGAAATTGTTTACATTATGAAACTACTTAGTACTTATGAAATTACCTATTGGTTCTATCCTAAGGAAAATGTCTCTTTGACAATAATATTCATATCATTAAATTCATGATTTCATAATCTGCAGTGAGAATAAGGTTAATAATGAAAATTCATAAAACTATTTACAATACATTTTTGAAACTGTATGCATTATTTTATGAACTTTATATTAACATTTTGTATATAATCGTAAAAATAAAAAAACATATATAAAATAAAAAACGGGCCAAATGCCAGTACCAGTTGGATTCCGCAGAATCAAATAATATTAAATTTGTAAGTTTGTATTCATCAAAGCACAGGAAAACGAATTTATTACTGCGGTCGGTACCGAAAACACCACATATCAAAAAAATACATAATATATCTTATTTAAACCAATTTTCTTTGAAGGTTTATTTTAAGTTCTATTAATTTAATGTCTTTTTAGAGTTTTACACACGTTGGTTGAAAAGTTAGAGAGGAGAGGCACTTTTCAAGACTTCGAAAGCTTATATCTCACTAACTATTGAATTAAATAAAAAAGTTATTTTGGAACCCCTATATCATTTTTTAAAACTTATCTAATGATGTCCCACGCTTATGTGGACTTATTTTTTATCATCCCTCAGTTACATGTATGGAGTGCCAACCCTAATATTATTTTTTTTCATAATCCCATTATTTAATTATACAGCGATACATAGAAAATACCTACCATTTAAATTTTATCTATATGATGCCAATAATCCCCAAGTAACATAATTTTGATATACGGTCAGAGAGATGGATACATAGACAGACGTAGAGATATTAAAAGGTTTCCGTTTTCGCCATATGGCCATGGAATTCTAAAAACACATTAGAAATTAAATAAAAGTTAATTAATAAAATTGTTATTAAATCAAGACTTATTTACAGAAGTCAAGAATAATTTTAAAACCGTATTATTTATTTTGGACTTCATACACGAAATATTTAAGATTCTATAATATTTAAAATTTCAAATTTTAATTTTCTCTTCAAATACCTAAAAAAACCAATTTGTTTACACATAAAGTAGGTAAAATAAAATTTATTGAAGATTAAATCTGCAGTAGAAATAAGATCACTAATTAATATTTGAACGAAAGATATGGTAGATATAAATATTCTCCAATAATTTAATGTAAATTAAATTCTTAGCTGAATGTAAAGAATAGAGAAAAAGTTGTGGCAGGAATTTTGATGATTTACCATTAAAGATAGAATAGCTGTAGGTAAAAGTTTGAAATAAATACTTATCTAACACCGCTTCCATTCGGTGAAGAATAAATTCTTTGTCCAAAATTATTTAAAGCGTTCAACGTCCGGCCGGAAATCCGGTCACAAAATATTCCTTGCATGTAAATGGATGAAGTTTGTTTAGGAGCAACACTCAAGCGAAGAGCGGAGTGAAAGGATGTCGCGGGATAATTTCGGCAAAACGAAAACAAAATGAAAACGTCATTAAAAGTCACAGTTTAGTGAAGACTTATTGGTAATGTGTATACGATTATTAACATGTAAAATATTTGCTTCCAAACATAAGTTTGAAGATTATTCATTTTTACTTTTAATTTAACTTTAGATTAATATCTAGTTCCCACTTTTTTACGTTAAAATTATGAATAATGCATGATGAATAATGAGCATAAAGTTATCATATTTGCGGCTATTATATCATATTAATGGATGTCAAGGAAAAATAATATTATTTATTGCACAACTCTCCTCCTGAATTATATCAAATGGATCGTGACAGTGGAATTAAAAAACATACACGTATATTATTTAGTCCTTAATTAAATGTATGTGTTATCACTAATTTACATTAATATTTAATAACACTTATGGACATATTATAACATGCTATTATGACAGCAAGATTACGATTTACGAATTCATTCAATTTCTCATTTTTTTTTTATTCAGAGAAACTTTTATGTATATATAAAAGTTTGGTTAACAAAAGTATACACAAATCTATTTCGTACAAAAGTCACACACGTGATATTTAGGTTTATATAGCCAACATTTAAATAAATAAACGTTTATGTGGTCACATATATTAAAACTATAACTAATAAATCGACACGAAAAAAAGGTGAGTAATCAAAGGCCGATTTTTCACATGAGCAAATTATCGCAACCAGTACTTCCGGAAATTATTTTGCAAAACCTTTATCTGAAATCTAATTATACCAGGATATTCGATTTCTTCAAGTTATTCAAACGATAAACCATAATGAGATTTATTTACAATGAATATTAGAAAGTTAAATGAATAGCGTTTTCATTATTTGTACCGAGTGTAATTGTTTACTTATTAATCATTACTGGAAGTTGGAGTTTGTTATCGTAATTTATATTTTGATATATTATTATTGTTATAATTATTGAATATATTTGGCGTTAATTTTGTTGAAATTACTAATCAGTTAATTTTTATTCACAACTAAATGAAACTACGGAATGTAATATTATATTTACATTATTTAAATTCTTAACCACGACCTAGGTTTCATTGTATGACAACATATTCAGGTCGGCAATTTGTAGAGAACTAAATTACCCACCTGAAGATGTAGCCATACAGCGAAACCTAGATCGTGGTTAAGAATTTAAATAAAATAGATATAATACTACATTACGTAGTTTCATTTAGTTGCGAATAAAAATTAAGTGATTATAATGATTACTTGAGAAACAAATAAATACCTACATATTACAATAAATATATATCAACAAACGATTGCATTATATATAAATAACGCAAACATGTTCTAGTCAACCTTTTTTTAATTTATCGTTTTTTATTAGATGGTGGAGTAACTAAATCTGTAGAAAACTGAAGAATTTCTATATTATTCGGTAGTATTGTAAAGATGTTATGACAAACAAACAATTACATTATACATAAATAACGCGAACATGTTCTAGTCAACCTTTTTTTAATTTACCGTTTTTTTATTAGATGGTAGAGTAACTAAATCTCTAGAATACTGGAGAATCCCTATATTATTCGGTAGTACTGTAAAGATATTACGACTATTATTCATCATTCGCAGTAATGAAGTGCATAGTAAACGAACTAATCACGTGAAAATTTCCAGAACACAGTAACACAAAACAGAGTTTTCAAAAGGTTGTTGCCTATGATCCTGAAAAATTATCCCTAAATCAGAATCTGATTTTAATCTTTATATCCTAATGTTGATACTGAGATATTTCTTAGATTTTATAACTGAAGTAGATAGGAGTTCTCGCACTGTTGTGGTTCATTATCAAGAGATATCAAGCTGCAAGAAGCTTTATCTCCTACACTTGACAATTCGATATCATGATGCCTTACGCCATATGGTACATCTCTTAAACAGAAAATGGCTTCGTATCTTAGCAAATAATAGACAGAATTCAGGTAATTTCAGAGCAATGCCAACTTACAATAATTGTGAATAACAAAGGCCTGAAATTCTAATCTTAGCGTAAAATAAGAATTATAAAAAAGAAATCTACAGATTTTCCTATTTTCAAGATACAAAGATGTAAAACGTAAGACCGAAATTCGACCTCGCCAAAGTAGTTTCGCAAAATATAGTCGTTTACATGATCATTTTATGAAGCTCTCTGATAATAGAAATATCAACTTACAATTCAAGGTCAACTTGGAATGAGGCATAATCGAGGCAACAAGCAAGGTTTATGGTCTCCGCAATAGTACGATAACAATACATAAATAAATAAAGCAAATAGATAAAGTCCACAGTGCTACAAGTGCAAAATACGAGCATAACTTCTGTAGCACTAGAGCGCTATTGCGAGGTTCGTTAATGTGATTGCTTGCTGATAATATCGGCCCAGTCAAGCTACATTTAGAAATACTCGAACCACACCGTGTGAGATTGAATCTCATAATGGCAACAAATATCAGAAAATATCCTAAGTGAAATCGAAACGGTACAGTGACAAATCTCTCTCCCTCGGTGAGGTCAGTTTCCACCATTAAACCCTTCCAACAACCTCCCATCTGCCGGACCTGACCTCCCTCATTAATAATCCGACAAACTTCTTCATTCGACAAAAAGTACTGTAGCGCAGCGCCGTACCTTGTTTCCATAAAGGGGGTTTGTGTATTTCACGAGTGGTCAACTTGTATATGAAACTTCCCATGTCGCGGGGTGGTTGTGTCGTTTGTATCGGGTAATATATCAGACCTGTACTTTCAAGAGCTTTTGCAATTCTGAGCTTGTGAAAAATTTAATTACTGCCTTTTGATTTGCGAAAATCAAAAGGCAGTAATTTAATTTTTCCTCCTTCCTTGTGAAACTAACATTATTAAACTATATACTACTTACTTGTGAAATTTCCTATTGGTTGCATTCTAAGAAAAATGTACTTTGTCAATAATTTTGATATTATTGATTTTAAAAAAGATCATATCTTCAGTGGGAATAAAGATACTGATGAGTATTGGTAAAACTACCTACCATTCTTTCTGAAACCATTTACAATGTTTTTAAGCACTGCCTATTAAAATTTTGCATGTCATCATCAAAATCTAAAAAAAGACTTAAAATTTTAAATAATATTTTTTCGAGCTTCTACAATAGCTTAAAATGTTAAGTTATGTATGTATGAAGTAAGTATAATTCTCAAATTATAGGATATTTTCCATAACAAATGTTTCCTCTCCAATATTTTTGATATTCGCGATTGAAATTTGCAGTGGAAATAAGATTACTAATGATTATTTGTAAGAATAGGTAAATATAGATATAATGATAAAGATAGATTCTAATAATTTTGGAAACAATTTAAATACTATTATTTTTTAATTTTTAACTGAATATAACGAATTCACAAAAAGATGTGGCAGAGAGTATGATGATTTACCATTAAGAACGGGGAAGTCACAGAAGTCTGAAATAAATACACATTTAACACAATTCCATTTGGCGAAAAATAATTTCTTTGTCCAAAATTATTCAAAGCGTTCCACATCCAACCGAAAAACCGGTCACAAAACATCTATGATATGTAAACGGAAGAAGTTTGTTTAGCAGCGACACTCGAGCGATGTGTAAGCAGGGTGAAAGGATGTCCTGGAATAATTTCGGCAAAATGAAAACAAAATGAACATGCCATTACAAATCACAGAGCAGTGAATGTTTGCTGGAACTGTAATATCCTTTTACTTTAATAAAAAATATTCGCTTCCAAGTATAAGTTTGAAGATTTTTTTTGCATTGAAGTTAATCCGAGGATAATATCCAGTTCAAACTTTTTACGTTAAAACAACCACCTGCGGGCGCCCTAGTTAAAAATTCGATAGCAGGCATGATGAATAATAAACATGAGGTCGTCATGTTTGCGGTTATGAATATCAACTCGTTTCGAGCAAAAATAAAATGATTTATGGCAAAACTCTGATCCTGAGTTATTCAAAATAAAATTATGAAAGCGTATTTAGCAAAATTTCACATGGCATTGAGGCGTATATTAAATAACACTTTGGTTATATAGAGTATAAGCGTATATTATTTCGCTGCTGATGAAACGTATATGTTTCTATTGGTTTACATTATCACGGAATAATATTTGTGGACATATTATAAAATATCATGGTGACAGCAAGGTCAGGATTCATGAATTAATTCATCTTCTCATTTTCTTTGTTACTTAAGGAAGTTTTACTTATACTGCTGTGGCATACATTTTTAATAACATTATATTTATATTTTTTTTATTAAAACACCTCTTATATTTTAGAAAAAGTAAATTCTCTTCACATATTTTTCGTTATTTTTGTTATTATTTGTATGCAATGTAATTGTTTAATTATTAATTATTACTGAAACGCCCCTGCTATTACTGTAACTTATTTATTAATATATTATTATTATTAGAGAAATAGGCAAATCCCTACACATTTCAGTATTTGTAAATAAATAAACGATTATATTTCATATAAATAAAGCAAACAAGTTTCAAATTGTTTTTTAATCACTAGGTGATATAGTAAAATATTACGGAAAATTACACCTAAATCATTCGGTTCTAGAGAGCAGTATTGAAGAAATATTATAGAGATCTAAGTCAAATCTGAATCTGATCTTAGTGTTGACAAATACACATTTCTTAGATCTTAAATTATAACTGAGTAGGAGTTCATATACGGTTACGGGTTGGAATCCAAAATTAACGCGAATTAAGCCGTATGTCTCTCAATATACTCCATTGGACAACAAGTTCGATATTATGTTGTAAGTTACTTTATGAAATTTGTTATATCTCTTGAAATAAAAAATCGATTCATATGGTCAGCAAATAACGAAGAGAATATAGTCTTGGAAGCAATGCCAATATAATTTACAATAATCATGAATAAGAAAAGCTTGAAATTTCAACACTGGCTTACTCCCAAGTGTATAAAATAAGGATTATATAAAAAAATCCTACTTATTTTTTCCTATATTCACGATACAAAGAAATGAAACGAATCCAACATGAATAGAGAATCCAACCTTGCCAAAGTGCTTTGGGGAAATATAGTTGTTTACACGATCGAAAGCTCTCTTGTAATCGAAATAGGCAACAACGAGTTGGAATTCAGGGTCAACTTAGAATGGGAACATAATCGAGGAAACTACCAAAGTTTATGATCGACGTAACAGTATGTTATTAAATAAAAAAGAATAAATGAAGCACGCAATGCCACATAGCAAATGTAAAATATGTTTATTAATGCTTTAGAAGAATACAGACGTTTATTAACAGGAAATCAAAAGGAAAGAGAACAAGGACAGCCTAAATAAACAGAAATAAAATCAAAGCAGAAATAGGAAATAGATAAGTGTGTATAATGAAATAGTGCATAAAAGGCGCTAATTATGCGAGTTATATTCAATAATTTGACACGGAAAAATCATGTAAATATTCTAATTGTATGGACACAAAAACATTAAGGATTCACGGGAGTGTTATTATTTTGTAGAATATATTCCATACCAAGATACATTTTAAAAATAATAACATGCGAAGATAGTTAATGACACATGCCGATCATAACGGTTAGTTCAAGCTGCGAAAGATACTATCTTGGAAACCTTCAAACTACACAGCGTGAGATTGAATTCCATCAAGGCAACAAATCTCGACGAAACTATCTGCCTCGCGGTGTAGTTTCCACATCATAACCCTTCCAATAGCCGCCGATTCGCTGGATCTGACTACGCTTTTTAATAATCCATTTTGTCTTTTGCCGCACTCGCCGAACGTCAATTGATAAAAATACTGCAGCTTTACGCCATACCTTGTTTATATAAAAGGGGTTTGTGTGTTTCACAAGTGGTCAACTTGTTTACGAAACTTCCTATGTCACGGTGCAGCTGTGTTGTATGTAGTAGGTGATCCACCAGACCTGTACTTTTGTGAGCTTTCACATCTTGACATCCACATCTAAAAGAATGTAATAAAAGCTCAGCGTCTATAGTTACGTTAAGACTACTCAATGTTCTTCTCAAAAAAGTTTAAAATACAAATTTATGTATGCATAAAGTAGGTAAAATATAATTTATGGAATATCAATATGAAATACTAATCGGAAATGAGATCACTAATTAATATTTGTACAAAAGAATGATATACATAGATATTGTCCAATAATTAAGAAAAAAATCCTTAACTGAATGTAACGAAAAGATAGTAAGTTGTGGCAGTAAGTTTGATGATTACCATTGAAGACGGAAAACCTATAGGCAAAGTTTGAAATAAATGCTTCCATTAGGAGAAGAATAATCTTTTCGTCTAAAATTATTTAATACGTTCAACGTATGGCCGGAAATCCGGTCACGAAATATTCCTTACGTGTAAACGGACGAAGTTTGTTTAGCAGCCACACTCGTGCGATTAACTAAGTGAAGGGATATCATGGATAATTTTGACAAAACAAAACAAAATGAACGTCATTACAAGTCACAAAGCAGTGACAGATCGCTCGCGTTCTGGCATCCCTTAAAAGTTAATGCGGAGTTATTTATTTCCATTGTCAGTTCTATTCGACTGTTTATTATAATGAAAAATATTTGCATCCAAATGTAAGTTTGAAGTTTTTTGTTTTTACATTTGAGTAACTCCGAGGTCAATATCCAATCCAAACTTTTTACGTTTAAACAATTATCTGCGGGTGGCCTAGTTAAAAATTCGATAACAGGTATAATGAGTAATAAACAAAAAGTCATCATATTCGCGACTATGTATATCTAACCGTTTTTGGTGCTTCGAGCCGGATGAAAAACAAAATGATTTATAGGAAATCTCTGATCCTGAATTATTTTAAATGAAATCGTGAAAATAGGGATTCAAAAAATTTTACAAGGCACGGAGGTGTACAAATAACACTTTTCTTTTACGGAGTATATACGTCTATTATTTAGCCTACAATGAAATGTATGGATTTTTACTAGTTTACATTAACATTTAAGAAAATTATTAGGCATATTACAATGTTATAGCGACAGCAAGATTATGAATTCATTCAATTTCTCATTTTCTTTTTTACTCCGAGAAACTTTTATGTTTACTGTTTGATTCAGAAAAGTACATACAAATTTTTTTCCTCTAAATGTCACAAACATAATATTAACTTTGTATATAAATAGTAATTAAATAAATTTTTTTTCAGATAGCTTATAATAAAAATATGGCTCATAAACTAACATGGAAAAGTAAGAGGTAGTCGAAGTTCGATTTTTTTAAATAAGCAATTTCTTGCAAGCCGTAATTCCGCAATTTAATTACAATGCCTTTATCTAATATGTAGTTTCATTAGGATTTTCCATTTCTTCAAGTTATTCAACCGATCAACTATAATGCGGTTTATATACAATTAATTTTAGTAACTTAAATGAAAAGCCTTGTCATTTTTGGTACTAAATTGTTCACTTATTACTGAAACGTGGAGGTTGCTGCCGTAACTCATTTTTTCATATATTATTATTATTTTATTAGAGAAACAAACAAATACCCAAACGTTTCAGTAAGTATAAATAAACAAACGATTATATTACGCATAAATAACGCGGACCCGTTACAACAGACTTTTTAACATTTTTCATTAAGTGATGGAGTAAATATATCTGTGAAAAATAGGAGAAACCGTATTCGACTCTAGACCGCAATTTTATAAAAATATAACGATTACGTGAGTACTGAAAAATGTATTAGGTACAAGGATGTCTTTCCTCTTAATAACATACGTACAGGGCATAAGGTTTTTTTTCAATTGCAAAGTGCAAAAGTAATATTCTCTTGAGAAAATTAATTGGAAATAAAAACGAATTTTAATAATAATATGATTATATAAGGACATCCATTGTACTCATAGCATCATCTTTTATTTCAATAATCCGTTTTGCGCTAATGAAGTATACAGCCAACGAACTAACCACATGACAATATCTAGAAGAAACTTATACAAAGCCAAGTTTTGCCACCATATGAAAATTTCGTGCCCATATGATGCTGAAAAATTAGCCATAAATCAAAACCAGACCTGAATCTTTTTATCCTAACGTTGACAAAGGGATAAACGAACTAGACTGAGTTTCTCGCGCGGTTGTGGCTCATTTTCAAGAATTAAGCCGATTTGCGTTATAAGAAGCTTGATATACTAAATTCAACAGCTCGATACCATGTTGCAACTTGCTTTACCTCATTTGCTAAATATGTTAAAACAGAACTTAGCTTAATATTGTCAGAAAATAACGGAATGAATATAATTTCAGAGCAACGCCAATATAACTTGAAAATAATTGTGAATAACATACAACTAGAATTTCCAACCTGGCTTATTCCCAAATGTGTAAAATAAGGATTGTGTATAAACAAACTATATATTTTTCCCATTTTCATGGTACAAAGAAATGGAATGTAAGAGCGAAATCCGACCTTGCCAAAGTAGTTTCACTAAATGTAGTTATTTAGACGATTCAAAACTCTCGGGTAATAGAAACACACAACATCAACCTACAATTCAAGGTCAACTTGGCATGTGACATAATCGACGCAACAAGCAAGGTTTATGGTCTGCACAATAGTATGATAACAATACATAAGTAAATAAAGCAAATAGAGTGCGCTATGCTACAAGTGTAAAAGACTAGCGTAACTTCTGTACCAAAATACAGTGTTAAGGTTATAGCAGAATACAGGCGATTATTGACGGGAAATCACAAGAAAAAGAAAACAGCTTACAACCTAAATATATATTAAATGATATAAAACAAAATCGGAAATCGGAAACAAATAAGAACACTAAGA
Organism: Druceiella hillmani; assembly: GCA_039881145.1. NCBI lineage: Eukaryota > Metazoa > Arthropoda > Insecta > Lepidoptera > Hepialidae > Druceiella > Druceiella hillmani. Next base: position 2,318,267 of record JAYKKI010000040.1, on the reverse strand, counting down.
CACATTTTTAAAATAATAACGTACGAGGTTCGCGAGTTACCCGGTAGGTATCGATGTGATTGCTTGCCGATAATATCTGCCCAGTTAAGCTACATTTTAGAAACACAAAATACACCGTATGACATTGAATCTCATCAAGGTAACAAATCTCTGCAAAGATTCTAAGTGAATTCGAAACGGACAGTGATAAATATATTTCCCTTAGGAGGTCAGTTTCCATCTCATAACCCTTACAGCCTCTCATCTGCCGGACCTGACCACCCTTATTAATAATCGGTTTCTTGGTTTGCAGGACAAACTGTTTCATTCGACAAAAAATATTGCAGCGGAGCGCCATAAAAGTTTCCCGGAGTAAAAAAGAAAATGAGAAATTGAATGAATTTATGAATCGTAATCTTGCTGTCGCTATAACATTGTAATATGCCTACAAATTTTCTTAAATGTTAATGTAAACTAGTAAAATTCATACATTTCATTATAGGCTAAATAATAGACGCATATACTCCGTAAAAGAAAAGTGTTTTTTATACACCTCCATGCCTTGTAGAATTTTTTGAATCTCTATTGTCACGATTTCGTTTGAAATAATTTAGGATCAGAGAATTACCATAAATCATTTTCTTTTTCTTTGTGTTTCATCCGGCTCGAAGAACTATAAACGCGTGCGTTAATATACATAGTCGCGAATATGATGACCCTTTTGTTTACTATTCTTTGTATCTGTTATCGAAATTTTAACTAGGCCACCTGAAGATAATTGCATAAAGGGGGTTTGTGTGTTTCAAGAGTGGTCAACTTGTACTCTTATATGAAACTTGTCATGTCGTGGGGTGGAGGGGGGGGGGGGGTTGTGTCGTAAGTACCTGGTTATTTACTAGATCAGTACTTTTATGTGTTTTTCTATCTTTACGTCATAATAAAACGTATTGTCTGTGATTGTATTGAGGTAACTCAGTAATTCTGAGGTATTTGCAAAAAATATGTGATAAATTTAATTAATGCTTTTTGACTTGCGAGAAATAACTTATTGATGTAGAAAAAATATATACCTACTTCTGCTCTGCCTTTTTTTCATGAAATTCACATTTGAAAAACGAAAATTATGTTTTCTAATTCTTTCTACCAAAATTTATTTCTTTGCAAAATAATTTTTTTCATATATTAGTATGTAGCGAGTCTAAGGTAACATTTATATATATAAAAGTACACAAGAAAGAATTAGAGTCAATAGAAGTAACTATACTTTTATCCACGGTTCTTATGCATGTGAGTCGTATGATAGTACGGATAATTGCAAATACTGAAGTTTTACATTTTATTAAATTTAAAATTTTAAATATCATATAATTAAATTATCAATAGGAGTAACCATACTTTTAGCCGCGGTTCTTACACATGTGAGTCTTATGATAGTATGGATCAATGCTAATGCTGAAGTTTTGCATTTTATTAAATTTCAAATTTTAAATATCATATAATTAAATTATCAATAGGAGTAACTATACTTTTAGCCGCGGTTCTTACACATGTGAGTTGTATGATAGTACGGATCTTTGCTAATACTGAAGTTTTACATTTTATTAAATTTCAAATTTTAAATATCATATAATTAAATTATCAATAGGAGTAACTATACGTTTAGCCGCGGTTCTCACACATGTGAGTCGGATCATTGCAACTACTGAAGTTTTACATTTTATTAAATTTGAAATTTTAAATATCATATAATTAAATTATCAATAGGATTAATCATACTTTTAACCGCGGTTCTTACACATGTGAGTCGTATGATAGTACGGATCATTGCAAATACTGAAGTTTTACATTTTATTAAATTTCAAATTTTAAATATCATATAATTAAATTATCAATAGGAGTAACTATACGTTTAGCCGCGGTTCTCACACACGTGAGTCGGATCATTGCAAATACTGAAGTTTTACATTTTATTAAATTTCAAATTTTAAATATCATATAATTAAATTATCAATAGGAGTAACTATACGTTTAGCCGCGGTTCTCACACACGTGAGTCGGATCATTGCAAATACTGAAGTTTTACATTTTATTAAATTTCAAATTTTAAATATCATATAATTAAATTATCAATAGGAGTAACCATACTTTTAGCCGCGGTTCTTACACATGTGAGTCGTATGATAGTACGGATCAATGCTAATGCTGAAGTTTTGCATTTTATTAAATTTCAAATTTTAAATATCATATAATTTAACACATTAATATTATTGCAGGCCAAATTCTTGTATTAGGGTTGGGACGTTTGGGATTTTGCGAGAAAATATTTTAGTAGTTTTATCGGTAAAAGATAAAGAACTATAGGGATGTTCTTGATTTATTAACCGTAATTTCTTTGTCAAACTTTTTACAAATATTTGTGAAACTACTAATATTATGAAACTACCTAAAACTTTACATAAAATTACGTATTGGTCGTTACCCAAAAAACGTCTCCTTGCTAATACTTTTGATATGATTGATTTTACAAAAGACGAAGTTTCTTGGGAATAAAGTTATAATGTATATTGTTAACACTACATACCATTTCTTTGTGATACTACTTACATTATTTTTGAGCACTAAAATTTTGGACGTCATTATCAAATATAAAAAATACCATACAAAAAATAGAATTCAAATTAATAGCGTTTAACTTCGGGTCTGATGAACCCAATAACGGCACCCAGAAGGCTTAAGAAAAAATTTCCCCAAGACCTTATATAGGGGCAAAATGAAATGAGTTCAAAAGGACGAACTCAGTACAAGACATGCTAACATACGCATCAATTGCTGAATGTCTCAAATGACAGATTGCAATAATAAAATAAAATTAAAAAAAAAAAACATCGGGCCGGAAAATCGGTCACAAAACATGGAAGAAGTTTGTTTAGCAGCGACACTTGCAGCGATGAGCGGAGTGAAAGGATGTTGCGGGATAATTTCGGTAAAACGAAAACAAAATGAACACGTCATTACAAATCACAAAAGCTCAGTGCTGCATGATTTGTTTCCATTTTAAATTCTATTCTATCGTTTATTATAGTGAAAAACATTCGCTTCCAAATACAAATTTGAAGATTTTTTAAATATTTAATTTAACCTTGAGTTAACATCTAATTCAATTTTTTTACGTTAAAACAACCACCTGCGGGCGGCCTACTTAAAAACCCGATAGCAGGCTATTTTGCTTGAAACACGTTGATATGTATCATCGTATTTCGAGCAAAAATAAAATGATTTATGGCAAGAATCTGGTCCTGAGTTATTTAGAATAAAATTGTGAAAGCTTATTTAGTAAAATTTTATAATAAACAACACTTTGTTATACAGAATATAAGCGTACATTATTTAGCTTCTGATAAAAGATATGTGTTTATATCGATTTTTTCATTAACATTGTATAAAATTTATGGACGTATTATATCATAGTGACAGCAAGGTTGGGATTTACGAACTAACTCATTTTCTTTGTTAGTCAAGGAAACTTATTTATACTGCTTTGACATAAATGTTTGCATAATATTATATTTATATTTTGCTTATTAAAACATCTGTTACACTTTATAACAACAAACTTTATTTGAATATTCTTCATCTTCATTTAGTATGACATAATTAAAAAAATACTCAGTAATTTTACGTTTTAGTCAATATTTAAATAAATAAACATTGCTATAACGCATAAGTCAATACGAAGTAGAGGGAAGTGTTCAAAAACGACCTTAAATCATTTAAGTTTTATTACAGTCAATACTTCCTGGAATTCTTTCACAACTATTTTTATCTGAAATCGAATTATACTAGTATTCCCGAACTCTTCAAGGTATTCAATCTATGAACCATTATTACAATAAATATTAGTAAATTAAATGAAATGTTGTCGTTTTTCATATGCTATATACTTGTTTACTTATTACTGAAATGTGCAGGTTGTTGTTCTCTTTTATTAACTGATGCTTCCTTTTTTTTCAGAAGAATAAATGAATATATTTCAGTAATTATGAATAAATAAAACATTATATTGAATATAAATAACACAAACACGTTTTATTTCTTCTTAATTTTTCGTTATTCATTAAAAAATAGAATTCCTAAATATAGTGGAAAATCATGTCAATATCATTCGGTTCTAGACAGCAGTATTGTAAAAATCTTATAGTTATGTCAGCATAAAAAAATATTAGGTATAAAATAGTTTTTTTAGTAATACATTTCTAATGTTTAATTAATGAAATAAATATTGCTTAAAACAAGGTTTTTCGCAGTTATAAAAAGAAGAAACTTAAAATCCTGTTGAGAAGATATCGTTTAAAAATATTTTTTTTGTAATAATGTAAGAAAGTCCTTTGTACCTGCTCTGTTATCTGTTATTCTAATCTCCTTCACTCTAATAAAATGTCCAGCTGAAGAATTGAACACGTGTAAATTTTTAGAATAAGGCAACACAAAACCAAGTTTTTAAATTTTACCGTCATATGATTTTGAAAAACTAGCCACAGATCGAAGTTAAATCTGAATCAGATCTTACTGTTGAATAGAGAAATAGAGATTTCTTAGATCTGAATAAAAAATGGAATAAAAAATTAACACAAATTAAGTCGTAAGTCGCTCAGTATTCTACATTCGACAACTAGTTCGATATTATGTTGTAAGTTACTTTACGCAATTTCTTATATCTCTCGAAATAAAAAAAATGGATTTATATAGTCAGCAAATAACGAAGAGAAAATAGTTTTGAACGCAATGCCAATATAATTTGCAATAGTCGTGAATAATAAAACCTCGAAATTTCAACACTGTCTTATTCCCAAGTGTATAAAATAAGGATAATATAAAAAATCCTACTTATTTTCTATTATATTCACGATACAAAGAAATGAAATATAAGAGTGAAATAGAGAATCCAACCTTGCCAAAGTGCTTTAGGGAAATGTAGTTGTTTACATGATCTTCGAAAGCTTTCTGGTAATCGAATTATATAACATCGACTTGCAATTCAAGGTCTATTTGAAATAGGAACGTAATCGAGGAAACTATCAAAGTTTATGATCGTCCTAATAGTAGGTTATTAATAAATAAAAAAATAAAAACAAATGAAGCCCGCAATACCACATAGCAAATGTAAAATACGTTTATTAATGCTGTAGCAGAACATAGGCGTTTATTAACAGGAAATCTCTAGCAAAAGAAAACAAGCGGTAGCCTAAATATACAGAAATCAATCCAAATTGGAAATAGGAAATATATAAGTGTGTATAATGAAATAGTGCATAAAAGGTGCTAATTATGCAAGGTATATATGATTATTTGAAACTGAAAAATCATGTAAATGTTCTACTTGTTTGGGCAAAAAACATCGAGGATTCACGAGACTGTTATTATTTTCTGGAATATATTTCATACCAAAACACATTTTAAAAATAATAATGTGTGAAGATAGTTAATGTGGTTGCATGCCGATGATAACGTTTTATTCACTCCATGAAAGATAATCTGTCGGTAACCCTCAAACTACACTGAACCTGAACCTCATCAAGTGAGACTGAACCTCATCAAGGCAAGAAATGTCGACAAAAATCCTAACTCAATTCGAAACGGTACAATGACAGATCTATCTACCTCGCGATGTAGTTTCCACACCATAACCCTTCCGATAAGCCAAAAGCCGTCGATCTGCTGGACCTAACTACCCTCATTAATAATCCGTTTTATGTTTTACCGACATTCGGAAAAAAACACTGAACTAAAGGCCCCCCCCTTTTTTTTGTTTCACAAGTGGTCAGCTTGTTTATCAAACTTCTCATGTCGCGGAGCGTAGGTTGTGTTGTATGCACTGGGTGATACACCAGACCTGCATCTTTGTAAGCTTTCATATCTTTACGTCCACATATGAAAGAATATAATAAAAGCTCAAAATCTATAGTCGCGTTGAGATTACTTAATAATTCTGAGGCATTTGCAAGAACTATAATATGATAAATTAAATTACTTCCAAAAATGTTGATTGGTGAAAAAAAAAGATATTATTGGTATATGTTTGTATTAGCACCATCGAGCGATGTTCAGTTCTGATCTGCCACTAATTTCTACGAAATTACGTGTAATTGTGAGGAATTGTTAATATTACAAATAAACAATCAGTTATATGTAAGCTATATTTGCGGAATTACTGCTCCGTTCCATCAGCTCCACTTACATTATTAGTGCATACTATTCCAATTATGAGAAAAACTTTTTCTCTAAAATCAACAGTTTAACAGTTAGAAGGAAATTAATAATTGAATGGCTTATAACGACTTTCTGCGTTTAAATATTTCAATCCTGGTAATCTTGGTTTAATCTATACTTAATTCGTAATGTTCATAATTTTTTTACATTTTTCTAAACGATCTTGTTGGCAATAAGGGTGAGTAATTTTTAAGTGTTTTTCCAGCTTTTTCTCAGCAAAATATAATTTTTTCACATATCAATATATAGTCTCGGATGACATTTAATGCACTAAACACCCAACAAAAAACTAAAACCAATAAGGGCTGTTACATTTTTGCCAGGGTTTATACATGCATGAGTTGATTATAATACGGATTAACACAAACGCTGGACTATAGAATTTCATTAAATTACTTATCTTAAATAACAAATAACTTAACATATTTTGATTAGTCCATGTCGAACTAATAAATGAAGGTTGGAATTCTTTCATTTTCTATTAAAGACGGAAAAGCTATTGGAAAAAGTCTGAAATTAATACCCATTTAACACAGCTTCCATTCGGTGAAGAATAACCTCTTTGTCCAAAATTACTCAAAACGTTCCACGTCCGGCCGGAAAAGAGCTCACAAAATATCCCTGACATATAAACGGAAGAAGTTTGTTTAGCACCGACACTCGCAGCGATGAGCGGAGTGAAAGGACGTCGCGGGATAATTTCGGTAAAATGAAAACAAAATGAACATGTCATTACAAATCACAGAGCAGTGAAGGTTTGCCAACGCTGTGGCATTCCCTATCTGTGAATGCTAGAGCATCGGCAAACTGAACATGTCATTACAAATCACAGAGCAATGAAGTTTTGCCGACGCTGTGGTATTCCTTACCTGGGAATACTAGAGCATCGGCAAACCTATCCGATGTGACGTTATTTAACACGTTTCGCAGAAAGATTAAATGATTTACTATAAAACTCTGAATCGGAGTTATTTCAAACGACAGTTTGAAATAAGTCCGATTTAGAGTTATTTTAAGTGCCAGTCAGATTCAGCAAAATTTTACATAGCATATTGGTGTACAGATAAAAGTTTTGTTATAGGACCAAGGGTTCGAAATTATCAAGATAAATATGCTTTTTGATAATTATGGCGAAAATTATCTTAATTATCCGATTGTCGCCGTATTAGTTGTCGTTTGTTCTCTTTTGTTATGATAATTCTCCGATAATTATCAAAGAAATATATTCAATTGCTATTTACTTACGTTAGAAGAAAGTAGTTTAGTAAATTATACACACTTAACTACCTAGGTAATATTTTATTTATTAAAAACTTATGAAACAAAACTTCAAACAAAAATCAGACTACATATCGTTTGGTTGATTTGAGTGGTATATCATCCTCGACTACATCAACTGTTTGAGGATTGTTTAAATCTGAATTTCGAATTCTATATAAAATTTAAATCTGATTTCAGATTAAAATGAAGAATGACTAACAATTTACTGCAATATCCAATACAAAAGAAGACACACGGGAGTCCCCCCATAAATATTAAGTGTTTCCTCCACCTCTCCAATTTAATAAAAATTTAAGAGGAGCAAATTAAATATTTTCGATTATATTTATCAAGATAATTATCAAACTATATTTATCTCGATAATTATCAAAGATTTTTATCGGTGATAATTAGCGCTTCGAACCTTTATAGAATTTACATCTACATCATTTGGCTTTTAATGAAATGTACGTATTTTTACTACTTCACATAATCATTTAATAAAATTTATAGACATATTATGTGTAACGGTTAAAATTTAGGAATTCACTCAATTTCTCTATTTATATTTTATATTGAAAAACTTTAATTTTGCTGCTTTAGTTTACAAAAATATATACGTCAACAAATTATTTTTACATAAATATAATATTTATGTTATTATATCCCATGAAAGTGATTTTTTTTAAATATAATTTATTTTCGTTTAAGCTATTTAAATTTATAATGTTTTCGACGATATACAATAATGACCTTATCCCCCTACTATATTTAATTGATGTCATTATTTTTAAATATTTTATTTAGTTCTGTACACAAAAAGATATTTTGCGCGACCATTCGCGTCCCCCTGTTATTTTAATACTAAATGTTTATGACTTAATTTGTATCTTCACCGTCGTTAACGCGATCCCCTATCCTATCAGCAATCGTTATTTTTATATTACTTTTATTCGAAATAATAGTCTCCGCGTACAAAGTGCATTAGGTATAATCGGGCAGATGTTCAATGGAGGACATTACAGTGTTCGACAGAAGGGTGACCCTCGCTTTAAGTTTCCAGTGAACACTCCCCGGTCTAGTCAAGGGAAATACGCCCGATCATCGCACATGATGTATAAAATCCCAAATCGTTATAGTAATTTGTGGTATAGAGTGATTCATAAATGAGAGTTTGGTACTTTTTTATTTCTGTTTTTCTATTTACGTTTCTGAGTGAAGATAGCTTTCACCAACGATATGAAAATTTATGGCGCTTGTAAACATTATTTAGATATATTACAACGCCTTTTAAAAAGGCATATCTTTCTGCTCATTTTTTAATTTACAATTTTATTTGTCCTTACTGTTGACAGTGACTTATTATAATATTCACATATTAATAATCTATTATGAGTTATGATTTTTTTTACTAATTTCTGTTATTAAGGTTACGTATTTGAAAAAAAAACAAAACTGCAACTCTTATTAAAAAAATTCGTTTTCTGACACGAAACTGTGTCATATGGATATTAGCATTAGATTAATACAGTTAATATTCTGGCATATTTGAATAGAAAGGCAATTGAAATAATTGAAATTTATTGATATAAAATATACATTATAAGAGATATTTTTGAAAATATCTCCAAAAATAAACATGACCTGCCACCTCCTATATCCAAAACTATTAAAGTCAAAATTACGAAAAAAATGTTAATGTTACAATTATCCTTTTACACCCGATATTAGACGATAGTGAGTTTTGATTTTGAAAAATTCTATACCGTACACGAAACAACTTTTACGAACGCAACCAACGTTGGTTGAACGTGAGACTATTTGAGAGCGCACCAAAATATATTCTTTATTAGTATACGTACAAGTTAGAACTTGTCAGTCGAGGAGAGGCCGCGTTAAGGATGGCTCTGTTTTTTGACAGGAGCGCCCGTTCAAGTAAGTAACATATATTCAAATAATTTAAAGAGATTTTTGAATAGCTTACATTTATATTGCTTGTTTATAAGTTGTTAAAGAGGACAGCATGTGTTTTTTGTACATTGCGTTATTTATTCGGCGAGAATGCTCTTTGAAATTTAAAATCGCACGATCGTGACATATCTGTTGTAATATGTGAAAGTACTGTGGAATGTTGTTCTGCATTTTTTTTGTTTTTTTGGTGTTCTGTAGCTTTGAAATTTATTTGTTTTATCACTTTTAGAGCATCCAGCCACAGATGAAATGATATGTAATCTTTTAGAAAATGGCAATATCTCGATGCCTATTTCGGTAAACATCAAAAGACAAGGTCTCGGAAGAGGAACAAGATGACGAAATTATCGACGATAGGTCATTTATGGCATCCCCCTTAGGTTTTCCAGGGATACAGCCGCCTTTCTCGCCGACTGAGTTGCTACCCCCGCGGACACCAAGAGCAGCTACTGCCCGAGAATCAAGAAGTTCACATTAAATACCTTCAACTTCTGTTCCAAATGATAGATCGACATCTCCTTCATGTAATCGTTGAAGAGAATCTATTCGTAAAAACGAATCAGTATCAGTATCCAGGGTTACAGAGAAGCGAATATGGGAGCAGAGCGATTTCTCAGAGAAAGTTCACGAATTTACTGTTTTACGAACAAAACAGGTAAAACGTTCAATAAAATTTTGAAGACTATTTTGACACTGAGTTTCTGGAGAAGTCTTTCACTGCATAAATTTATATTATCTACCACTCAAATCTACAGGCGCCGAAATTGCTAAGGTATTTGCAATACATTTCATCATGGGTTGCATTCCTTATCCTCGAGTATCAACGTATTGGAGAACTGGTACTAAACTAGAGTTGATCTGTGACCTGATGATAAAAGACAGACTTCTTATTGTTGACAATACGCTTCATGTTGTCGATTTTAATTTTCCAGCTACAGACGTAACAGATAACCTGCTATGGAAAATGCAACCAATGATTGATAAGGTAAAAGAAACCTGTCACAAACTAGAAAGAGTTCCAGGATACTATTCTTTTGACGAGGAAATGATTCGCTTTACAGGTTGCTGTAAATTAAGTCATGTAAAAAATGAACCATGATCGGTAGGTCTAAAAAACTTTGTTCTAACCACAAGCGAAGAATTGATGTTTTATTTTGAGATTTACAAAAGTGCTAAAACAAAATACGGCGATTCAAATCTCGGTCTCGGTCTAACTGCAATCTTAAGCTTGATAAAAATCTTCCACCGTTCCTTTGATTGAGGAAATGAACAATTTAGTCTGTATTAAATGTGTATCATAATGCAGAAACGAATTCCTGACTGAGCGACAGTCAAATTTTAAAAAAAGATACACAGATGCCATGCGGTGAGTCTCAGCAAGTTGTTTGTAAACCTACCGCAATAGTAAAATGGAAGAATAATATATTCGTATTACTAGCCTCAAATTGTAACCGCTGCCAAAGAATAATGATGTCTAAAAAGATGGTATAAAAACATAAAGTGTATATCGATGTTTCACCTCCGAAAATAGTGACGAATTATAATCAATACATGGGTAGTGTTGAAGTATTCGATCGGCAGAGAGAATATTATCGAGCTTTTAATAACACTAAAAAGGGGACTTTAAAAGTTCTGATACACTTTTCAAATATGTCAATAGTTAATTCTTGTAGGCTTTATAGAAACGATCTCTTGGTTAATAACATTCACAGAAAAGACTCAATACCTCTGCGCGCCTTTAGTATGAATGTTGCCGATAGCATATCCAGTGTACCAGATCGTCCTCGTAGGGAAGATTGCGAAGATGATTTGTCTCTTCAAGTACCTCGGCAAGATTATAAAATATACAGGCCTGCAATTGCATCATTGGAAGCAAAAAAATATGATGGTTATGAAAACTATCCTATCAGTGATGACACAAAAGCATCCAGATCCTGTCGATTAGAAGATTTTTGCAGTCGTTCCAAAATAAAATGCGAAAAATGTGATCTGTCTAAAGATAAAAATTGTATCTGTCTAGAAATAAAAATTGTTTTAAATCTTATCACGTCACAAACAAGTAGTTAATTTTTGTGTAAGAATTTAATAAGACTGATTATTTGAATAAATATTGTTCTTACTAATAATATAATACTTACCAAAACTATTACCATTGGTGTCTTGAAAGCTAATGTTTAGAATAACGTAGACTGACTAAAAATAATAAAGAAATGTTGTTTTTTATGTCCTTTTATGAAAATATAAAACATAGTTTATTTTTCTACTTTTCCATGTAAAATAACTCGACGATGACACATATTCACGATCGTGCGACTTATAATTATTTCCCGAAACTCACAATCGTGAGTATCTGATTGCTGGAGACCAGTGTTTGCAGGATTTTTTTCACTATTTTCATATGGTTTGAAAACTGAAGAATCTACGTAATAAAATTTTAGCAATATATAAAAGAATTACATCTTTCGGGTGTAAAGGGCTTATTCTAACTTTTATAATTTAAAAAAAAAATCACGAAATGTTTTCATCAGTGAGAATTATACTAGTCAATATATTTACTTAGTCGAAAAATAATATTAATATTTTAAATAGTTTAGCAGAAATACTAAGTATTCTTATGTATTTATGTGTTTAAGTAAGAACGGAACCCTCGTTGTGAATTATTCTCGTACTCTTAACACATTTCTTTTTGGTGTCAACGCTTGTAACTATAATTCATGTATTTTCAAATATAATCTAATATATTACCCTTCATTTATTTATATCTTAAATTTACGTATTTGAACGTAGTTCGTCGCTTAATTAATGAACATTAACGCTTTAATTAAAATTAATATTTTTTAGTTTTTGTGACATCATGATCCCTCAATTAAACTTTTATATTTTTATCCTTTATTCTTTCATAACAAGCTGATATTTTTTTTAAAGATAGCATTTACGAAATATTTTATTTCTTAATTTTTATTATATACTTTTTGGAAGGCATTTGATAAATTATAACAGAATTATTAATTCTTTCATGGATTTTGCTGAATCATTTTTTTACACATTACATTATTTTATTAGTTGTGCTACAGAATGTTTCCTAGTCCAATAAAACTGAATTATTTAGAGTACCTGAGCATATTATTAGTCTTATTACTTAAATTGACATTTAGGTACATATACATATTTAGGGGTATATTTTCTTTCTATTAAAGTACTTATCAAAAAAAGATTGCAAAATGTTTCTACCTGTTTGTCTGACTTTTCGAAATTACAAAATAAATTTTGCTAAAATATCCACTATTATACTGGAAATTGCCCAATATATTTTTAGAATCACTATCTGGTGGCTCAAAAACTGTTGTATTCTTTACAAAAAGCCACAAAATCTAATACGATATGAAAACACAATATAATAAAGTTGGTTGACTCTTCGAAATTATTAAATATTATCCTAAAAATTAATCTCGTATATTTTAAGATACACGATTTAGTGGCTCTAAAACTTTAGCACACTGAAAAAAGTACAAAATGTAGAACAACGTAAAAACACACAATTTAATTAAATATTATACTTAAAATGAATCTTACATATTTTAAGATACACGATTTAGTGGCTCTTAAACTTAGCACCCTACAAAAAAGCGCAAAATCTAGTATAAAAAGCGCAAATCAACATAAAAACACAGAATTAAATAAATACTATATATTATAGTTAAAATTAATCTTACATATTTTAATATACAAGATTTAGTGGTTCTAAAACTTCAGCGCATTTTACAAAAAGTGCAAAATCTAACGCAATTTCAAAACACATAAGATGATTAACTTGATTGGCTCTACGAAATTACTAAATATGATCCTAAAAATTAATCTTACATATTTAAAGATGCAAGGTTTAGCAGCTCCTCAAACTTTCATACTCTTCACAAAATAGCCCAAAATCTAGCACAACGTAAAACACATACTATAAGTTGCTAACATTTCAAAATTACTAAATAAATTTTGATTAAATCTCCAATATTATACTGACAATTATTCTCATATGTTTAAAAATACACGATTTAGTGGTTGTAAAACTCCATCACATTTAAAAAAGAAGCCCAAAATCTAACACAATAGAAAACTGAATTTAGGACTCGGACATACATATTAATTCTTTCGTATTTACATTTATTGCATTGAAGTACGCGGCATAACGATAATGCTATATAGTATTAATCTAAACTCTGCATAGAATACCAAAATATTTTTCTATGATACATCGAGTTTTATTTATTAATAAGAATAGCTACAGTTGGAAATAAAACGCTGTTGATCGCATACAATATTTTAGTATCAAACTGTATATAGTTTCCGTTAAAGGGTTATTTGTAAACATTGCATTAGATACGTTGTGGTTCCTATTAGGAATATTGTTCTAATAAACAATGTAACGTATCATTAATGACACGCTTAAATGCACTTCTCTATTGTTCAACGTTTGGACGAACGACATGTGGTCAAGAGTTTTAATAGCTTATGCGATGCTTCCGGGTCTGCAGCGTACTTCTATACATTATAGTTTTGTGTAAGTCTATCTTTCATACCAATTTATATGAATTTTTAAATTTAAACCCATAAGATCAATCAAAGTTAAACCACCCATGAAATTTAAACTATGTTTTAACCATAATTTCATGGGATGAAGGATGGTTTAACTTCTTTGAAAGTTTAAATCTCTAGTATTGTTACTGAACTGTCATTCAGTAGTCATATTATTACAATCGCTGTTTAGGAACATAGTTTAGAGGCAGTTTAAATTGTTAATAGGTTATAATATTAACAAAGTTACATTATTGGTTGTTAAAAATAAAATAAAAAACACGAGTGGCAATGCTGAAGAAGAAATTATATTATGGTTCAATGGTCCTGAAAATCATTCTTATCTTCAACAAACTTGATGTAACAAATACCTTTAAATTTACGTTTCACTCACAATAAAGTGGAGCATTCTATTATGTAATATCGAAATTATAAGATACAGTCGTAAAAACGACGCTTTTTCAAATCAAATAGTCCAAGATGTTACAATTTTGACACTTATAATAAAAATCTTCAGTATTACAAGTAGCCAATAAAATAACTAATTTTAGCTGAAGAGAGGTTATTATAATGTTGAGATTACCCTTTGGAGATATTCGACAGATTAATTTTAAAACGAAATTTGTTGACAGTTTGAAATATTTCCATCTTTCATTCGGGTCCTTTCAGGATACTTTCAATGACCCGTAACATTCCCCCCTCATACAAAACAAGGGACCTTCGAAGATCTACTAATAGTGCCTCGTTCTACTATCGAATGCTTAAGGTTAAGAGTCAGAACCACGTCTCCTCTCATACAAAATAAGGGACCTTCAACGGTACACTAACAGTGCCCTGTTACTCTACCATTAGACTCTTCCGTACAAGAGGGTTAGAGAGTTAGTTTGAATGTGATTGATTTTGTGGATCTTAGACGACGATACGAAATTTATAACTTTAATTAAATTGTTTCAATTTAATAAGCAAACTTTATGTTAATTTTATCTCTAAATTAAAGTGATTTTTATAGCTCGATAGCAAAAACATGTAAACAGAACTATAAGATATCTATGCTTGCAGAATTATAACTTCCAATTCATCTGATATAGACAGTTGAAATTTATGTACTCATTTTACGATCTTACAGCTGAAGAATTACGTCAAAAAGTATTTTTTATCAAACCACGGTCAAGTTTTGCGTTTATCTATGAAAGAAAAATATTTTCTCTCAGTCTATAAATCGTCGGTTAAAAAAACATTTCACTAGAATAATTGAATAAATAATAAAATAGATGATAAGTACCATAAAAAGGCCTTATAACTCTGGTATTATTTTGAAATATTTATTGAAATATGACACAATTATAATTAATTTCAGTTAAACAAAACGTTGGTAAGTACTCTAAACATCTTTTAAGCATTAAGCGCTCATATATGTAAAAATATTCGTTAAAATACTATTCAACAATAATGTAGTAACTTTTGCTAAGTTTAATAAATATTGGATAACTTCAATGTTTTTATGCATGTCATTCACAAATTTCAGGGAACTACTTAGTAGAATTATTTTAAACTAATTTATGGAAGATATGAACTATAGCGATATCCTTAACACTTAATTTTATATGCGAGTGAGTTCAGTGATGTCACTTTTCTCTAAGCATATGCTTAAATACAAGAGTTTTATTTGACTCAGAATGTTAGTTATGATTGGAATCTAATTACGGTGAGGAAATTCATTTTTTTAAATCTCCAAATCAAATTTTAATTGATATTATGTGAATTTTATTTGCGAATATACGTGAACATACTAATATTATCTTATTATTTTATTTAACGTCATTATTATTCCCATCTTATTAATTACAACTATTTTCTCAAAGTATGATATTTATGATTCTCTAACATTGGACAATATTCCTAACGGTAATAAGGATATGTAATTAAATTAAAAATTTATACCTGCGAATGTTTTCGAAAACTCACAAGATAAAGCAACTTACATAGATCTTCTGAACTCATTTCTAGCTTATGTAAAAATTTAAATGTGTGACATTTTTTGAGCTGTTGTTTAACTAAAACAGATGCTTAATGCGGAAGTACAATACTCACGCAATTTTACTGTTTTATTTCTCAAATCGAGTATATAAACATTCGCTTATAAAGGCTGCGTTTTTTCACATCTATGATTCAGGGTTTAATTATCTTTAGCATATTAATTAAAATATTTTTATAAATCCATTAAATCGGGAAATTACTAGTCATATCGATGGGTGCAGAGACAACCGTATTTTAAAGAGACAAAAACATCAGTTTGTAAACATACAGCTTTACGAAAACAATAAGTATGTTCCTCGTGTATTGATGAAATTGATTTAATACTCACTAACAAAACTGACGTTCAGTTCAGGACTGATAAAAAGAATAAGCTCACAAATGTTTTTCTGTTAACTTTGCAATTAAATTAACAAACGCGGTTCGGACCTCATGCACAGAACAGACCGAGCGCACATCACATTAATTAAATAGAAGTCCCCGGGTGAATGTAAAATGCAATACGAAGGAACCCTCGCTTTATTCATACACAAATTTTATCATTTTTTTTGTAGAGTTTCGAAAATGTTTTAATTAACCACACTTGGCTGAATTCATTATCGAAAACTGCGCTGTCATAATTATTATGCGCATTTCGTGTTGTGTTGTTAATTACCGTACTTTTTGTTTAACGAGAGTGCGTTTTGGGTCATTTTTCAATTATGGATTGGCGATCAGCATGAAATTGTCATTTTATTTTAAATTTCGTAAATTTTGATAAAAAATATTAAAGTTAACCCTTCATTGTTATGCGTATCTTTTGCTATACATATTTTTTTTCTTTTTCTTCTCTGGCGCCACAGCTCTTGTAGAAAAACATGACCTCTTGAGATTTTAGACCAATCTTTATTGTTGGCTACTAATGTTTTCCAACAGGAAACGCAAACGGAAATAAAGACGTCAGAAACTAGTTTTCTTAGGTCTTCTACCACTTGATGTTTTCATCCGAAATTGGGTCTTCCTTTAAGGCTTGAGCCTTCTGGGTTTTCATCGAGTACTTTTTTTTAGAATTTATATGTGCCAGCCATTGAATTGAATCTATAGTTCACATTATTTCAGTTAAATTGCACAAGATAATTGATTAATATATTGCATAATATGACATGTCGTTTTATTGTAGTAATGTGCACGTGAGAAATATGCAAGTCCATGACCATATACTCAAGAATAATTATTCGGATGTGTGTCTTTCTTTCAATATAAACTTAATATATCGTCTCCATAAATATACATGCTAGTAATAGATTAAATTTGTAACAAAAGTCTAAAAGATTTGTAGTGCGAAATTTTATATATATATATATATATATATATATATATATATATATATACGTATATTTACATATAAATATAAATGAAATCTATGTAATTAAAACGTTTATTGATAATTTAGTTTATTTTAGGATTTTAACTTCTATAGTCCGAACTCTATTTAATTTTGCCTTACTTTGAAGTTTAGATTATTACGATATTTATCTTTATTTTAATATTTGTATAGTCATTAAGGTTTAATTAGAAATACGGAATGTTTATTTAATGGAAATAATTAAGGTCGAATATACCGAGTACGGAGTTATTAATTCCTCTACCATATCCAGGCTGTTTCAATACTCGCGCCAATAACACAAAATAGTAGAAAATGTATTAAAATATCCATTAAATATACTTTAAAGGCAACATTAAACAGGATTTTAATTATGGGGATATAAATAATAAAATAAAACGGGCAACGAGCCCAGCAATTAATGCAGAATATAAATTTTGAACGGCATTGAGGAAACAACCGCCCCGACGTATAGGGAAGCTTAAATTCAGCCCCGTCCATAATCGGTCCTTAGGAAATTTCCCTAAAAATTGCGAAAGCTGTGCTTACACTTTAATATGCAGCGGGGAAAACGAGGAGCTCCCCTCGCGGTAAGAAATGCAGCTGTAAATGGGGGAGCTTTGATTTTCTAAGTAACATAAGCGCAATTGCGCTTTGCTATTCCGACTGTTATTTATGAATTTGCTCTCACCAAGGCTGCATTGACGGCAGTTGCTCGGGATCGCCATGTGCAAAGTGAGGATTGCCGTTTTACAATGCGCTAATATGTCAGAAGTAGCATTTATTAAAACGTTTAAAATAATTCGGTTGAAACTAATTTAATCTTTAACACTGTTCATTGTCTCTATTTGGAGTCAACTTTTAATTGCAAGTTCCTCAAATTCATGTCCATTATCATGTTTAGGATATGATATTGATTTCCTTTAAAATACAGATTTCGTGTTAAGGCTGGTACAGTATATGACTGAGGACTGAGACTGGAATTGGACTAGACTGAGACTGGAACAGTATATGACTGAGGAACTGGTCTGTCCCCAAATAGGAAATCTGTATCTAATTATCTTATCCAGTTACCGTAATGTAATGCAGTTGGAATTCAAAAAGTTGCATAATTATTATTCGTGAGTAAGCAAATAATGTTGAAGTTTATAATCAAGTTTAATTGAATTAAATGCATCATCAGTTATGCACATGAATTCATTCACGTGAACGTGAAACATTTTATTAATATAACTGTAAGATTGAAGATGAAAATATATGTAATGCCATATATATTCATTATAAAAGTAAGCGTTTTTCGAGTAAGTTAGCAATTACTTTTGGTTAGAAAATATAAAGCATGTTCAAATAAGCGATAATTATAGTCGAGCCAGTAAATATAAGTAATATATTTAATATAAATAAGTAAATGTAATTTAATTTTATCAAGTAAATTTACTTAAAACTGTCTACAATATTTAGTGTACTATTTCATAATGAAAATTATCTAAGGACTTTGTTACCATCATCATAGTTTGCAACTTTCATGTGTCTTGTTAGTTACTCAGATTTCTAAATACATGTAAGCGATTTCATTTAACATTAAGATGTAAACATTGTTATCTTTCGAAACTTCGTAGCTACTGCATTCCTTTAGTTCGCACAGACTTCAACTAATTCATTTCATTTATCACGTTTTCAAGTTTGAACTAATTAATTTTAAGATCACAGATAGACGGATACGAACAAAGATCTTATAGTTCAGACGTTCGCTTTTCGTTAACAAAACAGGAATATGAGTTATTTGGAAAAAGGATTATAACAAAAAAAAATAAATGAAAACCTTTAGGGGGGAAAAAAATAAAATAAAAACCTTTAGCAGGGAGATCATCAGAAAACCAAATTATTGGAAAGCTAAATCTGGAAACATATATACGGCTATGGATTATTCGTTTCCAGAAACGGGAAAATAAACTCGGATCTTATAGCTTGAATGTTTGCTTTGCGTTAACAAAAGAGGAATATGAATTATTAGGAAAACAGGTTTAACAAACAAATTGAATGTAAACGTTTAGCTGGAGATCATTTTATAGCAAAATTATTTGATAGGTAAATCCAAAGATATTGATATGAATACGGATTATTAGTGCTTAAATATGCGGATCGTAGTTACCATACGGGCATACGGGCCGAGTTCAAACACTCGCTTTGCGTTAACAGGCATATGAGTTATTCCGAAAAAAGTTTGTTATAAAAAAACTTAATAAAAAGTCGGGAATGAATTCATAAACAACAAGAAATTCCCTCTTATGCGCAAATAAAACTTAATGATATTTTTGAAAAATTCTGTGCTAAAATATATACGGCTACATATTCGGATCCTTCTTGCTGTGAATACCCACGGATGCGGATACGCATACATATATCAGGTAGGCAATTTTTAGTACTTAAGATATAAATAGAAATAAATAAAATTTAATCATAAATTTGTTTGTTTTTTCCAAGATTATAATGATAAGAATACTGACATTCTCGTAAATTAAATTATTCTTTGAAGCATACTTAAGTTAGGAATTTTTCGTTGGTACAATCAATTACAATATTTTTTTAAATATTAATTTCTATATACCTATATAGATAGCGAATAGCGGTGTGATATATATTTCTCACATCACCTTTTATTCCATCTAATCCAAATATGCGTTACACTCCTTGGATCCCGACTTAATCATATCAATTTCATACTATTACATTTTTAAAGAAGCACTTGAATTTTTATTAGAGACTGTGTTATATCTCCACTGGCTGACAGTTGACAGTAAAAAGTGCAATGTTGCTAAATAGGGAATTACATGTTCACGATATATACTAAAAGCTAAAAATTAACTTTATACAACTCAGTATATTAATATTAGAATAATTATGAATGAGCATAGTGTTCTTTACCCCTCTTCACGATTAGCTTAACTAATCTAACAATTACTCGTGAAGTTTAATTTTTTCGAGAGATACACGTATAGCAAACAAACAGCGCTACACGCACTTTCCGTCATTGTACTCCAAAACACATCAAACTATAATATATTTATCAACTGAATAGGTTTTAATAGATCGAGATCGAGATTGCATAAAATAACTAATGAAATAAAATATTTAGTCATTACATAAATATATAAATAATTTTTCATTCTAAGCAACCTATATGTTTGACTGTCTTACAACCTTTATTTAGGTAAAAGCAAAACTTATCAATAAGCAGCAAAAAAGTTTGATACATTAATTCATTTTCGTTTTATAAACCATACTCAACTTATATTCTAGTGTCAATGGGTTGGGCACATCGATGAAAAAACAAAATAAATGCATAGAGTAACTTATTGAAAATATTTAAAAAATGAGCCGACCGTGAATCCCCCAAATACTCCACCATTTTAACTCGGAAGCCATCTAATTCTAACTTGGATAATGGGAAATTGCAAGCAGATGTTGATACGTGCATGCGGAATTCAAAATTGTTGGTTACTTCGTAATCGCCCATAACAGTAAGATATAACACACAATACAAATCCTAGCACTGAAGAGTTGTTCATTTAGCCATTAAAACATTTTGAATCGAATGCAGGGTTTGGTGCATCGCTCTATTTGCTTGCAATAAAAATAGGCGGTACCTGCGAGGATGGTAGACCCAAATTTTAAAATAGTAATAATTTTTAAATATCTTTATTCTTATATTTTCTAATTAATCAAATTTCACTTAATTTAACTTTTTTTATTATTTATAACTTATTTATACACTTCTTTTACAAACTTACAACTTAATTAAAAATCTACAGTTTTTATATTGCAATAAATAGTTTCTTCTAAAGTTGATTATAAAATTGATTATATCTTAATTAATTTATATTATACCTCGTGATAATAATTAGTCAGTGAGTGCGTCAGGATCATCTATTTTGGTAATTTTAGGATCTACTAAAGACAATATGTTACTATTTAAAAAGACAAATGTCAAGAATATACATATAATTACATAACAAGCAAAAATGTTTGTACCTTTCATAGTATATAAGTTACAGTTTCATAATATATGTATGTACATGTGTATACATACATATTATAATTTTTGTTATTGTCATAAAGTAATTTAAAACGAAAAAATTCCAATTCTAATTTATTTCGTTTTATTTTCATTCTAATATTTCTAAAACTTCTCTACTGACCATAATGCATTTCAATATTCTGTGTTGATGAATTCAGTTAATTTTTACGTTTTTAGTTTTTTCAACTCAACTACTTTTACGTCGAGTTAGAAATTAAGAATATAGGAAATTTATAGATGCTTCCTGGATGTAGCAAGTGAAAATATTTAAGTAAGAGAAATAATTCTTCTTCATTAAAAATTTGACAGTGGTAAGACTGAGGGATTTAATGTATGAATTGTTGAAACATTTACTGTATTCACCCAATCTAATTCTATAAAAAAAAAAATCTGGAAATAGGTGGAAATCTATTCTCAACAAATAGAAATTTGTAGCTTGAGAACGATTTAAGGCAAATGAAGAAGTTATAAAGAGTCATAAATGGATATTCCAGAATCACGCTTCAAGGATGAAATATTTTCATAGTGAAAACATTGAACAATGTATATTCAAATAAAAAATGGTTACGTAGAAAAATAAATACATTTTTTAACTAAAGTAGACAGTCTCTTTCTGTTGTACGCATTTAGATTACATCGATAACATTGGGCGCGATTTTTAAATTCAGGTTTTAGAGATAACTAATTATTTCAAAACAAAATTATTTTAGGAACAAAGATATTTCAATTATTTGCTAATCAAATTGAAAAGTATTCTTTTGGTAAAAAAAATAAAATTAAATAATGATTGGTTTAGTAATTACTAAGTTATAAGTTAACAAACAAATATACAAGAAATGGTATTTTTTTATTTACAATATTGGTTAGAACTAATATTAGCAACTAACATGTGTGTGTGTGTGTGTATGTATTATTTATATTATAATATGAATTAGTCGGATATTTTACGGAAATGCTGAACAAATAAATTTGTTTCAGCTTTCATATCAGGTTTGTATCATTGCAAATAAACAAATTTCCCTACTCAGTTTTTTTACTTTTGACTGTACTTTGTACTCTCAAGGGATTTAAACGTATTTTCATACATCACTCTGTTTGCGCGGGAAGGGGCGCTCTTTATTGTGAAATTGTAAATATTTTTCTTAATAACGTTTTTCGAACTCACCCTGTTCCGCCCTGCGAGGGTTGATTGTAAATTATGAATGATACTCTATAATATAATGCCACTGTGTTTCGAAACAAATGGATTGTTAGGCTTTAGGCAAAAAACTTTTAAATTGCTTTTTGTATTCTGCTCGTAGTAATTTTTATGTTAGTTATAATTTAACAGTTACATGATGATATATAAGTAACAAAGTTTTGAAAAGTTTATCATGGACAATTTCTTAATATATCTGTTCATAAATATATTTTTGCGTAAGTATACGTGCTCGTAAATGCCAGTAAGCTTTCTTATTTATTTCTTAGATTTATTGTTCATCTTTTTAGTTTTTTTAGACACAGGAGTTGTGCTTTTTATGATTTTTAAGACAAATGCCCGGAAGCGTGTATTTATTCTTTTAAATATTCCACTTACGTTTTGTGCTAAATTGTCAGAAACATTTTTCAATTCTGAAGAATTTTGTAGTGCTCTCAAAAAGGGACTTATTTTAAGGCGATATATTTACTTTTAATTTAAATTGTATTTTTTAAATCAAAGTATATTTTCATTCTGTATCATTTAGTGTTTTTGTATAAATTATCGCGAAATATTGTGATAATTGTGTGTTCGTCGAAAATTATTAATTAAGACAACAAATTCTTTGTAACAAACAAAGAATTTGTTGTCTTAATTTATAATTTTTAATTATACATCAAAATTTTTTTTTAATTGTAGTTTATTATGTGCTTCGTTATTTTGTTTTCTAGATAAAAAATGTTAGATTATTACTACCTGTGCCCCACAGTTTCACTCGCATGAAATTTAGAATAAGAATTTATTTATAAACTATTACCGTACCAAATTTTATCAAAATCCGTTGAGTAGATTTTGTGTGATTGTACCTACAAAGTAACAAGAAACAAAAATTTTAAAGAGGTTTTGCGGCTTTTTTTATCATTCTATACACTAAAATAATCACTCTTTTTAAAATATTTTCCATTTATAGAATTTACTGTGTTACAATTTCATCATGTTATATGAAAAGTTTACTCAATGCGTTTTTTAATATTTAAATATAAGTCGTATAACTCCGATTTTATTCCATAGTAATTTATATTATACATGTATTTATTAAAAATAACATCATCCTTACCAAAATCCCCAATACAAACAAAAAAATAAGGCCAAAGCCGTCACTAATATCCAACTGGCAGTTCCATAAGCAATTTCCTGCCCACGGAAGAAAGGTATTCGAAAATAATGATCCGGGGGAATCCTCGCTCGCCTTGGCTCTCCCTCTCCACCCCGGATGCTGGGCGATCTCGCGCGTCTGATTGATGGTATCGCGCGCGAATCTCGGGCGATAATCGGCCCTCCGCGGCTGATAAAGCGCGCTTGTGGACCGCCCGAGATGAAATGCGATACAGGTCGCGGGCTTGGAGGGCGAAGAAGGAAAACACTGGGGAAAGTGCAGGTTGGCCGTGGTGGGCAGTAGGAGTTAGCCGTGTTATGATTGAAGCCGGACGTTAGTTTCCTGGTAAATTGTGTCCAGATGGATATTATTTAACCATTCATAATTTCCAACGTTTACTCGTGCTATTTTCAATCAAAATTTGTAAGACAAGATGTATGTTAATAGATTTTGACTACAAATATTAATATTTACGTCCAACTCTTAAAGCTGCCAAACTACCAACTACAAACTTTCCAACTCTTAACCAAATATACTTTAGTATGAAAATGTACTAAAAGTGTATGCATTACTTGTTTACTGTTTTTTACGGTTTTACTGTTCCAAATAAGGGCTAAGCTATATTTAATTCACTTAGTCTTTCTAGGATTTAAAATTTTATTTAAAATATTACTTTTTTGTGTTTCATAATTATAATCTTGCCATATTTTTGGTGTAAAAATATACGTGGAAAATAGAAACAAAGAACATTTAAGAAATCAATAACAAAAATGCATGTGACAGTACTAGATATATGCGGCGTAGGTATTACTTGAATAGTGTTTATTATATAATAGCTACGCTCGTAAAATTCGGGATAAGATTTTTTTTTATTTTCTCTCATACCCATTTTGCTCTTGGTTATAAACTATTAGCATTCCAAATTTCATTAATATCTATCCAGTAGTTTTTGCGTGATTGACGCACAAAATAACATATAGACAGACAAAGATGGTAAGAAAAGGTTTCCCGGCTAGAATTATCACTTTATTATAATAATTTATCTATTATTATAATTTAATTTGTTACAATTTTATTATTTTATAGAATAGATACAAAATATTCTTCTATCTCATAAATCGGTTTTGATAAATTTTAAGTGGGTAACTATATTACATATCCGAAAGCGTATATATGAGTCAGTTTGTTATCTAGTTTATTGTTATCTATTACTCAACAACTACCAGCATTATAAATTCCAAAGTTTGTTGCGTGTAGACTATATTGCTGATTAATGTTTATATTGCTGATTAAGATATATTGTCGCTACATGTATGTACTATATTGCTGAATAAGATATATTGCTGATATATGTACATACTATATTGATGATTAAGCTTTAGTGTATTATTTGAGTACAAGTACAGGGAAAAATACAAAAACATTTTTTTTGCTGTAAGGTAAACCTCACTTCTTTCCTTCTTCAACCAGAACATTATATTACACAAAATAAAGCAAACAGTTTGCCTTGATATAGTGCTGATTGTTTGTGATTTATGATTACACAAAATAAAGTAAAAAGTTTGCCTTGATATAGTGCTGATACATGTATATGCTATATTGCTGATTAAGCTTTAGTGCATTATTTGAGTACAAGTACAGGGAAAAATCCAAAAACATTTTTTTTGCTGTAAGGTAAACCTCACTTCTTTCCTTTTTCAACCAGAACACTACATTACACAAAATAAAGTAAACAGTTTGCCTTGATATAGTGCTGATACAGGTATATGCTATATTGCTGATTAAGCTTTAGTGCATTATTTGAGTACAAGTACAGGGAAAAATCCAAAAACATTTTTTTTGCTGTAAGGTAAACCTCACTTCTTTCCTTTTTCAACCAGAACAATACATTACACAAAATAAAGTAAACAGTTTGCCTTGATATAGTGCTGATACAGGATATGCTATATTGCTAATTAAGCTTTAGTGCATTATTTGAGTACAAGTACAGGGAAAAATCCAAAAACATTTTTTTTGCTGTAAGATAAACCTCACTTCTTTCCTTTTTAAACCAGAACACTACATTACACAAAATAAAGTAAACAGTTTGTCTTGATATATCTAGAAAGTATTTACGAATTTACTTTGTTATTAATTTCTAATTCTAAGTAACTAAAACCACAAGTCGATAATATATAGATTTAATACGGGTTTCATCTGAGTGCTTAGCACAATTTGCTTGCTTTAGTGAAACAAATAAAGGAAAAGCTATATTGAAGTGATTTATTTAATTTAAAATTGTAGTGACTAATATAAGCATAATAGTGGTTTTTCATCATTGTGTTACCAAGTAATAGCAAGAAGCTGAAATATCCACGCTTACACTCAATATAAAAAAACTACTTTTCAAATGATTCATTTCTAAAAAAGGGTATTGAAATAATAGGATTATTTTAAAATCGTTCCATCAATAAGGGATCTTTTGAATCGAGATGGAAAACTTAATAAATAATTTATCATCATTTTCCCCAGAGGGCAGTGGAGATGGGACCAAGCTCAGCAACCCATTGTGCAACGCGTCTCTCATCTAAATTGATAACGAATAAAAGTAATTTTTAAAAGTTCAAATATGTAAACGATGTTTTGGATAATGCCGTATTAAATTAGTCGATTTCGCTGCTACCTTTAAATTCTAGAGTCTCCTCTGATTATTAATTTATCATATTTGATTTGAATAGAAAACTGAACTGATCATGGTTGAGAAGTTGATCATCAACGTAAGTACATATATTCGTGTATTTTTTGAGACTAAACATCATTGAAGTTTTATAACTTAAAAACTAATAGTATATATCTAATAAAATGTTTTATAAAATATAGTACTCTCTCGAAATATAAACGAATAAACGTTTATACGTGATTATATATATACTAGCGTGACCCGTGCGAAGTCTTCGCATTATTATTTATTCCATTATGAAGCTCAGATGACAGATCAAACCAATATTTTACTAAAATTGACATATAGAGGCGCAAGTATCAAAAGCATTGAGGTAAAGCGCCACTTTATTTATACGTGAGTGGATTTGAAATTAAACAAAAATTTTACCGACCGTCAATGATATTGACGTTGAGCCGTTAGATGGCAGCATTGCTGTTTTGTGTATATAATTTTAATAATTAATTAATTTGCAAAAACAATTGCAATAATAAATTTTTTAGTTGTGGATGCCGGTAGAGCAAGCAATTATCTATAAAATGATATATAATTTATGTGGATTAGTGGTGAGGTTTTTTCTAAAAAGGGAGAGTAACATCTTAAAACCTTAGCGTATTAATATATATGATGATGATGATATATATATATATATATATATATATATATATATATATATATATATACACACACATATATATTTGTTTATTTTTAATCTATGTTAACAATAAGCTCCGAAATTATGGTTCAATATTGGGATTATTCAACTTTGAACATAAGAAATATTTTCAGAATTAGAATCCTAGCAAATATTTAATTAAATAATATTTTTTGGGACTTATTAGCGAACATATAGAAATTTATAACTTTTATGCAATTGTATAAATTTGTTAATGTCTTAAACGATGTAGCCTTAAAGAGAAAGTTCAGACATTTTTTTTGAAATATGTTTGAACTTTCTCTTTAAGACTATATGAAAGTAATAAATTTCTGATTAAATAATATGTAACAATAATCGATTGTATTGAGTTAGGTAAATGCAATTTATAAAAAAAAAAATTTCATTATCTAAATGAATTAAACAATTTTAAGCCGGAAAATACTTGCACGCAAAGAATTCTAACATAAAAAGGGTTTGGAAAAACGTGATTGAACATTTTATCCATATTTATAAAACAAACATTTATTTGAACAAAATGTTATCCATATTTATAAAAAAATAATTGTTAAATTTCATCCATAAATCCTTTTACATGTATTGTAAAATGTTACCCCATGGTTCCACTCGCGTGTAATTTGGAATAAGAATTTTTTTCTCTCGTGTGTTGCTTGGTTGTAAACTAAGGCCATATAAAAAGTCATTAAAATCCGTCCAGTAGATTTTGCGTGATTGACGCATAAAATGCAATAACATACAGACAGCGAGACAAAAATTCTAAAAATACTTTTAAATTATTTTTA
This sequence comes from Druceiella hillmani, assembly GCA_039881145.1. Taxonomy (NCBI): domain Eukaryota; kingdom Metazoa; phylum Arthropoda; class Insecta; order Lepidoptera; family Hepialidae; genus Druceiella; species Druceiella hillmani. Next base: position 2,290,260 of record JAYKKI010000040.1, on the reverse strand, counting down.
TGAAAAGTAAAAGAACATTATGTCAAAAAAATACCTACACCTTTCTTAGTGGACGCAACAAACTCATCCGTGAAACCGCCTTGTAACCATCCTCAAAGCAATTTCAATGCATTTCTTTTCGTCATTTGCATCTCGACTACCGCACATTTAACGTACTCATTTGAAAAAACCTCGCATATCTGAAAATGAAATAATAGTTGAAAGACTTTGTGTATCTACTTGAGGTAGGGCACCTGACTCTGACATGAAAATCCTTTACCAGTCAACAGAGAGGTGCCTAGTGCTGCAAAGCTACGAGGAAATGCACAGGCGCCGAGAACTCGGGAGATTTTCTTTATTTATCTATGTGGAAATCTCATATAGGAAATGACGTTTGCGAAGGAAAACATACGTTTGGCGTTTGGATACTATTTGAACGTAAGTTTTTGAATTGTATCGAACTATTTTGATACGGAGCTATCAGATACATTTGATGCAATTTCGATTATTGTTACATATTGTTCAATAATAAAGTATTTGTTTTCGTAGTAATGATTTGAAATGTTTACCATATAACACTGTACTAATAATAGAGTTTAAAAAGTGAAATAACGTAGTTTATTAGAATATTTACAAAATAAAATCACGTCTTATTTACAAGAAAAAAAATGAAGTGAGAAAATATTTTTAATAATCATTTAAAATCTAATAATTGTAAAATGTTACCATTCCATGCATGATCAGTGTATAGAAAGTCTTTACATGTACAAGTGCATACAACATATAATAATAATACTGTACCAATAATAAAGTATAAAATTGAAACAAAGGAATTTATCAGAGTAGTTACAAAATAAAATCACGTCTTATTTAGAATAAACAAAAAATAAAGTGTGAATATATTTTTAATAATCGTTTAAAATATAATAATTGTAAAATAGTACTATTCCATGTATGATCAGTGTATTGAAGTCTACATATGTAAGTTTATTATTTGGAATGGCTTGAACGTTAATAGGGCATTACTCACACTAATACAAATACTACATTTATATTTCATGACGCTGGGAATGTTTCAACTCAGTTCAAAATGAATTTTACTAATTTTTTTTTATTTAAATATATATAAATATAAGGAGTATAGAAAATATAACACAATAAACAGAAAATGCTTAAATTAATATTAAATAGTACATATTTTCTATAAATTACAACTAATTTTCAATATCGGTTTTTTATGATCCTAACAAAGATTAAGTATTATTTATAGTTAAATGATATTACGCGATGTAGTATTATTTCTACTTTTTTTAAGTTCGTTAACACGACCTAGGTTTCGTTGTATTACAACATCTTCAGGTGGGCATTAGAATCTTTGCTAATAGCCCACCTGAAGATGTTGTAATACAACGAAACCTAGGTCGTGGTAAAGAACTTAAAGAAAGTAGAAATAATACTACATCACGTAGTTTCATTTAATTGAGAATAATGTATTTCTATAAAATTAACGCCAAATATATTCAATATTATTGAGAGATTTTCTCGTAAAAAATGTAATTAACCATAGACTGGCGTTTAAGGAAAGATCTATTCCTAAATAATATAATTTACCAAATGTTTGTGTTAGATTCAGTCTAATTATTACACCATGTTTCAAGATTTCCTTAAGAAAGCTAGGAAATTTACGTACAACTTTGACAGTTCAAAGTCTCTTAGGTGCAGAATGATAAAAAAATATTTCAACAAAGGACCTCCCAAAATAATTTTAAGGCATCAGCCATCGAAAGTGTCTATCTACACGATTTGGCCTTCACTTTCTAATTATTCATAAGACATACATAGTCTCCAGGGTTCTTCGACATAAAACGAATACGGCTTAAGTTATTCAGGCCATCGACACGCATGGAAAACTGCATTTACAAAATTCAACAATGGAAACGGGCTTCCGACTACACGTACATTACATACCTACGGGGGGGTTGTCGCAAGAGTAAGCTCGTGAACATTATGAATAATAAAGTTATGTGTTATGTATCACGACCCCAGTTCGAGTCGATCACCCCTTCGCTCCGTTAAGTTTTAAGCGAACTGTATAGAGTTGGTTCCTGTGTTAAATATGCACGTTGTATACACTAATTATTTTAAGTATTTGCCTAAATGTTCGCTGCACAATGGCGGAATCAACAATGAGCCGTGTCCTATTATTTCACGGCAAAATTAGTCTGTGGCTTGCCAGAGTACAAATATCACACAGATGGAATAATTAAATTAACAAAAAAAGAAATACATAAATTGAACTCAAAATTATATAGACCTCTCGTTTTATTATTATGAAATAAATCATGTTGCACTTTTAATAGTTCCCTATCTAAAGAGATCCACGAAGTTTAATGGCGTGACAACACTGAGTGGCCTTGATTGTAAACTCTATGGGGTGTCTAGTTTTTAAATTTAATAAGTGATGGATTTCAATTTTACATATATTATACAATTATTTTACTGAAAACCGATAAAATTATATACAATTTCATATCCCGATGGTGCGTATACCTAAAATGGTTGTTCCATTGATATGTATCGTTGAAATGAGAGTTCTTTGAGTAAAGTGTAAATATTTTTTTGAATTAAATATTTGATAGAACTTTATTAAATTTTTACTTTAAATACAAAGTAAAAAGTACAAAGAAATCATTGCAAGTGAAACGAGTTCAAACTCCATGGGTTATTATTTACCGTTAAAAAGATCGTTTGCCCGTCTTCCATCTCTATAATTAGAATTTGACTCCATCATCACAGTCATCATATGCTGTCGCCAGGAACAAGTATGTCTACCAAGTTTCAAGTCTCTAACTCATCGGACAGTAAGTGACATATAGAGTACAAAATTTGTAGCAGGCAGATAGACGGAGACAGATAATGGGAAATTATCAAAACTACAACTTTTAAAACTATCTTGAATAAGACTTGTTAAGTCTATCTTGAAAATTTAAACAGCTCGGGCACTAGCCTTTAAGTATATAATTTGTAAGGTAGGACTAATGCAAGTTTTTTAGTTGTCAGGATTATTGATGGTATCACTTCAAAATTTAAAAAAAAATTGTACAGGGAAATATTCGAATACGACCGCTAGTTTGAAGACCTGGAATAGGTCAGCCACATGGCGAATGAGAATTGTATCGGGCACTTGTTTACGGTGGGGGCATGACACCACAATTTTTAGGCGCTTTCTTAGAATCTGTTGATGTTTAATTATAGAACAGCTGGATCTTTTCGGATACCCTATTCTTTGATTTTTCTTTCGTTTAACATTTTCAATATTTTTTCTAATATGTAGCATACATATCTTGGATATTAAATATATATTTTTTAAATTTCGTCAGCTTGAAGGGTGATATCTAAATAAGTATTAGTTACTCAGGTTTTATTTATAATTTATTTAATAATGCACAAAAAGACAATAAATAATAACGAATATAATGTTCTTGCATAACGAAAACTGGAGTTAGACTAAATTGTATGCATTGCTGCACACATTTTTACCTTTCAGTTGTTCGTTATATCACGCCATAATGTGGTAATACCAATAAATATGCATGTAGTATGGTTCAAGTGTGCTCATGTATGCATGTATGCCGTAGTAGTTTGGTTCATGCATGAACGCAGTATAGTTCAGGTTTATATCATTAATAATTTTCAAAGTAATACATTTTTCATTTCAAAGTAATAAACATTTCATGTGTTTTGCGACATTGGAAATTCAATGTGGCTCTCCGATTTCGAAATTTAAGACGAATTCTACGTCAACAAAATATAGGTTTTTTTGTATCAAAGTTTGTGCAATTTTAAATATCGTAAGTATTCAAACTTTTTCTATGTTGTCAAGTATAACAAGCACAGAACACGAAGCGATCGATTTGTTAATTATGTATTAAGATTTGTCGTCACTGTGGTATGTTGGATTGATCACAAGGTATACGGCCTTCGACGGCACGGTATACCGCGAGGATCCGGGTTCAATTCTCGGCCACTCGTCGAGCGGGCCAACAGTCTAGCCCCGCTTGGCTTAGTGGTGCTATACCATTGTTCTGGTTGACTGTAAGAGATTGCTCTCGTCGCAATAAGTCCGCCAAATGTAACAACTGTATACATTAAAGTACACAAATGAATAAATTTATCTTTGAATGCGAATATTCACTCGGAAGTTAGTTTTAGAGAAGTATTATGTTATTCCTTTTACATGTATGTCAAATATGTGAAAGCTACTTTTAAACTAAACATACGTATAATTATAAATCGCACTATCCAAACATCACTCCAACATAAAGCAAATAACCGGGGGAAGTGAAAATTCTTTATTTTGAACATGATATTAATCAAGTAATGTGTGCTGCATTAATGTTATTAACATTTGCTACGCAGATAAATTAATCAATCTTTCGATATGTTTTCCTTAGTTATATATGGTCTTGTTATAACCATAAGCAATTTACTACTTAATACATTTTCTATACATGCATACTAATAAATAAAACTTTGAACGTCTAAGAAGAGTTAAACAATGAAAAGTGTTACTCTGTAGTATAAAGTTTCCATACTAAAATTTAAAACGCGTAATATTTTGACTTACATAGCTACGAGATATTGAGCAATACTCCCTCGTTTCCTAATTAAATCCTTTTTGCGAAAGAAAACCGGGAAAGGCTTCATTATTTAGTTTTTGGCTTATGACTTATTTGTTTATCCAGTTGTTAGCTACCAATGGTCATGGCAGTCGATAGGTTGATGTTTTTATTTTATAACTTTTGTCATCCTAATAATAATACAATATATTTCAATTTCTTTTCTATACTCAGTAGTATTGCAACAATAAACATCCAATTCAAATTATATAAAAAGCTGTTTCTTCTCTATATCATACCAATATAATTGATGGTAGCTGATAATAACCACGATTTACTTCTTAAACCTAAAACTGCACAACACTGAAAACTTTAACAAAATTTTTTTAGAATTTCTTGCATGGTAGACGTATAAATAGGAAACAATTTCAAAATCTATCGACTTTTTCGCTTTAGTTTTTATAGCCCTCGAAATAAATTTTCCGAAATCATCTTTAATTGTTTGCAAACAATTTAATTTTATTAGATGTGGAGATTTCGAAAATAAATTTTATATTTTGAATCTCTCGTCCGAGGTAAAAGCAAAAGATGGTTAAAGGAATCCAATTTTCACAGAGGCTTTTGTTTCGTTTCAAAAAATATCTTTATTAACACCCCCGGGCACGTATAGGCAGTAATATATTTACATTGATAATGCCATTGTTTATTTCCTCTCCAGAGAGGGAAAATTGCGAGCAAGCAGAGCGCCCTCTAGGCTTATTTCTAATTGATATTGTACGTATTTCCTTTAGCTTAATTGGTCTAATAGCGATCGTGATAATTTTCAGTAAATATATCTTCTTTTTTCCATACTTTCCATCTGTTTGAAAACAATGGCTAATTGACTTTGACAAATTTGTGGAATTATTCGTATATCTCCCTCGTTATATTACTTGTTGAAACTAATTAATTAAGATGTCCGCCATCACTGTATATTTTTGTATGAAACGTGTTTATATTAGTTTTGAAAACACTGATTTCGAAATTGATCTTTCCTGGTATCTTCTAGTTAAAAGTAAAAACAATCAGTTGAGTTTCGAAGAAAATTAATTACTTCTCGTCAAAGGTAAAAATGAGAAACAAACCAACTTAAAAATTCTGCAGTAATTTTGTTATCTTTCGTTGCCAAAATTGTTACATTCTCATACAACGAATTGAAGCTCAATACTATAAGAAGAAAAAAATAACTGACATGTAATCTAGATATACATATATATATATATATATATATATATATATATATATATATATATATATATATATATATATATATATATATATATATATATATTAGGAAGTCATATTAAGCATGCCTTTAAATTGAACTATGGATGTGAATATGTATCTTTACAAATCTTTATAAAATTATTCCAACGCTTCATTTAGACATTTGTGTTTACTTGTATTTAAATTCAGAATTTGAAATAAGAAAAATGTTTTTTTTGTCTAAAAAAAATTAAAACTTTTTAAATGTTTATATTATAAGTCATTTTTAACACCCCCGAAAGGAAATTAATCAAGCAAACATACAATTAAGTTCACGACTCTCCAAACGAGAGCACTGTGCGCCGCCAAATGTTATCGTCGTACGTGACTACCCCGACTACCTACAACTGCCTTCGAATGCCTGCGACACCTCCGCCTATCTGCCCCTCCGTCTCCACCCGCTAACCGTTCACGGCTCCCTAGGTGTCCCTTCAGCTAAATCGCCTGTAAGTTATCACAATGGGCTAGATTGGCTTCCGCGCTTTTCATCCCCTCTTTCTTTCGTCCGACCGATGATGCTCAAACGTTCATGTTAGTTTACTTTTCGTCAATAATTTAAAAAATCATTCTTTTACCACAGCAAGTGAAGTTGTAGTGATGAAAACTTCATCTTACGTAAGAGTCGTAACGCTTTATATATTTACAAAACTTTGTGTATAAAAATACATTTATATATTTCTCATTTATATGTACAGTAATAATTAGAGTTTCATCTAATAGAAGAAATGACTAAGTATATAAGCACACAAAATCATGAGATTCCTCCATCCGTATTTAATTATGAAGGATGCTTGCTAGTAACAAATTTAGCAAGAGACTAACCATGCAGCTTGTAATTTCTCAATTCTTTAACTAAAAACTGAGATATAATCCTTATTTCCTCATTTTTGAATATATTTTTCGATACGACTTCTACCTAAACTGAGCCTAATGATTATGGAGAGCGAAATGTGATATGTACGCACAGGATCTTACATGATAAGTAAAATAAGGCACTTTTAGGAATTATGTTTATAGCGTTATCTGTAAAATGTGCGTAATTTGAAATTGTACAACAGGAAAGTGTACATAAGCGTAGTTGCGCCTAACATCTCAAAATTAAAAAAAAATCTATTAACACTGAATACTTCATGTTAATTTAACTTTAGAAGAGACAAATTATTTCTGCGGAATCCAATACCAATCTTAATTACTATACTTGTAACTAATGGGTTGTAATAATATTATTAACAAGCTTAGAGTAGTTTAAAAAAAGAGTGTATTGGTTTAGAAATAAAAACCAATTTTGTTTATTTTTGTATTTGTATTGCTAGTATTTACATTTTAAAGTTAGAAGAAGAGAGATTTTTTTAACAAATGATACTAACTTTATAAAGAGCGAAGACTTATCTGTTTTTTTATATTTTGATGTAAAAAATCTGTTTGGATGGGAATTAAAACGTTATGATAGCACATCTGACGCGAAGCCGGCCGATGTGCATTTCCGTCTTATCGGCTCTTTCCGACTCATTTGGCCAGCTTCGCTTCTTGTCAGCTCATAGTGTTATAAAGTTAAAAATATATTTTCACTCGCTTGTTAAGAAATATTTCTGTGACACATTATTTTATGAAAAAAAAATAATAATAAAATTAAATTATTAACAACTACCTGAAGAATTGTTTTTTTCGTTTTCAATTCTTTGAAATAAAAATATTTCAAAATGAAAATATAAAAAAAATAGATGTTTCACTTCTGCCAGGCGCCCCATAACGGCTCACAATATTTTTCACAAAAATGATTTAGCTGGTTGACATGAATGATTGACGTTTTCACCGTCTTGAAATAGATATAGGGTACATGACGTCACTTTAAAACACATGAGTAATGAGTTGTAGCAATTTAAGTAAAAGTAGTCGAATTATACCAAGTGCATTTCGAGTTAATCTTTAAAACTATTATATCTGTATTAAAATTACGAATGAAAGTGTTATATATATATATATATATATATATATATATATATATATATGTCCTGAAAATATATAAAAAAACTAATAAAGCTCTTATTGCAGATTTGTTAACTGCTAATTATTACAAATTATTTGTAATCACCAATTTTCAAGAGCAAAATTGGATTATAGAATTATTTTTGGGTTAAACAAAATAAATTACTAAAATCTCGAAAAAATTGTATACGACAATGAAATATAACAAACAGTTCCAGGATGAATATAATTAATTATTGTAAATTGTTTGTTACAAGTTTTTTTACATAACATGATTGAGTCCTACAGTTCTGACTTAACTAAAGCACCAAATAAATAACAGTAGTTGAGAATACCATTAAATAATTAAACGTGAAAAATAATTGTTTTAAGAATTAAAAACACAAAACAAAATAAAGATTTGATCCCTTTTTTGTCCAAATAAATTAATTTTACCTTCTTGATATTTTTATATATCAATAATAATATATAAAAATATAATAAACTGAATGAACAAAATATTATTGTACGAAACAGGCATATAAATAAAGAGAGCGGCACATTTGAAAGCATATAAGGAGATGAAAAGAAATGCTATAAAGATTTTGAAGAGTAAGTAATGGTTGTGTTATTAGTACTCAATTTTTAGGCATTCCGTGACTTAGTAGGATTTTAGATTTCCACTTTCGAAAGCAGTTTGGTTATATTTTATATACGATAAAATCACTTATATAGCGAAACTTTGAGAAACGTCGCTTTAGCGCAAGCCTCTAACGCCACAGGGCTCTCATCCTGAGTTAATTTTGTTGCGCTGGAGACATTTTTATGGATCGGACGGGATTGGAGGTATGCAGGGTGACGCGCGGTCTTGCTACCGAGTGTGAACGAGGAGTCAACCCCTGGGCGGCAGGGAAGGAGTGAGTTATGGCCGATAAGGGTATGGGTTACTGTTTCCTGATCTAGTGATTAAACAAATGAATACGTGAATTAGGGACGTTTTTGTAATTGAATATAGATTTATGGATACAACCAAGCATTGTGCATAATATTTGATCGATGGTGATTGGTGCGATGTCCTGGTAGTTTCTGTTAAATTTTCTTTGTATTGAATCTTAAAATAACATTTCATTACCCATATTGGCATAGTGCAGCCCTAAGTATTGCTAAGTTTTCGAAATTATATTTAAGTTATGAATCCTTGTATCGCTATAAGTGAACTATTGCATTATTTGACCTAACTAAAATATGTCTGAAACCTTAAACCCTAATCTTAAAGCTGTTCGTTTTTCGAATGTTTATACGGAACAAAAAATTTTGCAAGACGCATCCAATATTAATATTTTTTTCTACGTTATTATTCTATCATTAACTAATGCCATTTTAATGTAAAATATTTCACTAGTTTACAATAATATGATAAAGAAAAAACTGTAGTAACTTTGTAGTAATTAACACCAGAAACTATTACACCCTTTCTGAAAAATTTGTCAATGTTTGGAAGATCAGATTTTTGCATTTTATCTGGTACATGTCTATAAAATGTGTTTATAGACATTTTGCTTTTTAGACGTTTATTTCATAATGTAATGTATGTGTACATATATTTTGAAGCAAATGCTTATAATTTATGTTATATTGAATGGATCTTGGTTTACTTGTCATCATCATACAGGGCTGGCATTATTTTTTAAACTAAATATTAATCTAGGTTCCCTACAACCCACTGTACAAAAACGGAGTTACGGCGTTGTGCTAATATAAATGAAGCGAGTCCTAGGAGACGGATGTATGATAACGGCAATAATATTTGGGTGTGGAAGGAGATGTCATTTAGGGGAGAAGAGAGAGGTTAAAGTCCAACAGCTCAACATTGAGTAGAACCGTAGACAACAGTCAGTAATTTTATTTTGTAGCATTCTTTTTGTTTGGGACTGATTTAATCTTAATTATAATTACTAGCATGACCCGTGCGAAGTCTTCGCATTATTTATTCTATTTTATTAAAATTGACATATATCAAAAGCATTGAGCTAAAGCGCCACTTTATTTATACGTGCACTCACGTATAAATATTGAAATTAAACAAAAATTTTACCGACCGTCAATCATATTGACGTTGAGCCGTTAGATGGCAGCATTGCTGTTTTGTGTATATAATTTTAATAATTAATTAATTTGCAAAAACAATAGCAATACTACATTTTTTAGTTGTGGATCCCGGTAGAGCAAGCAATTATCTATAAAATGATATATAATTTATGTGGATTAGTTGTGAGGTTTTTTCTAAAAAGGGAGTGTAACATCTTAACTTTAGCGTATTAATATATATGATGATGATATTCAACTATCAAGCCTTTGACATTAGTAATTTAATAAAAAATAATAAAATGGGTACAAAAATATATGATCTAAAGGACCAGTGAAAAATATAAATAATACAACAGGAAATTACTCATCAAAGTAATACTAATAGAAGTATGTTTAAAACATAGCTGTCCATTTTCAATGACTCCAGTGTTTGTGTGAAGACACTGTATGCTTATTTTAAATTAATTCTAAATATTAAATTATTACGTATTGTTATTGAACTGTATTCGTAACCTCAAAATATATTTTTTACTTTTTTACTTACTCTAACGTAGTTATTACTGTATACTGCAGTACGATCGTTGTCCCCAACATATTCAATTATGTAATTAGAAAATATATCCGTAATTAAAGTCATAAGTCATAAGCAAAACCATTATTATCAATACATATACCTGAATATAACCTCACGTGGTCCCTTTGATATAAGTTTTGTGATAGGTATTTACCCTCAATATTTTCGTTAGCAAAGTCAATTACTGGGTCGACTCATTTTATGGGCCCCGCGTCAAGGATAATAAATTTCGTAATCCTGTTTGATTGCAATGTCGAAGGACGAGTTATTGTTTACTTGTGGGCCACTTTATCAGTCGACCGGCAGCTATCGGCTCCTGGGGGGCTCGGGGACATTGAATTTAATAGATATAAAAGTAACAGAAGGGATAAGAAAATATGAATTTGCCGCGTCATTAAGAAGGGAAATTGCGTTTTTATGTGTGTTTGCCGGTTAGAGATAAATTATTGTTGTAGGGGGGATGGAGGTGGGTACAGTAAAGAATTCAAGAGGATAGAGAAATTTTATGTGCACATAAAGTATCATTACATTTCAATAAAAAAATTGAATTAATAATGTACGTACATGAGAATGTTTACATTTATAAATGTGCATACGTGATTAGTGCTTTAGCAATGTGTTCTGGTTATAAAGTGATGCATAGTGCATAAATCGAAAAGTAATTTGCAATAAACTTATCTTCGTAGTCCACTGTTATAATTTTGTTAGGACATGGTACATACAGTATCTTGTTTATTTAAATTTTTGAATTTATTTACTCAAATTTATTAAACTGACCGATCGAATGAATCTTGCATTGAAGCACTTACTATATGCCATTGCCTAATGGTTTTCTATTTTTTTATATACGTGTAAAAAAGTTTTGGGGTTCTCTTCTCACCGTTTTGAGACCTTCATCACGCAAAAGAGACGTCGTAGTAAATAATATTATTAGACATTTTAGATTGAACTTTAAAACACCTCTCCAAAGATATATTGGTCGATGTCTTTTGAAAAATCTTTCATAGCAAAATGCAATGTTCTACTCATCAATTTAAAGACATTTATTTCGCGCAAGGTAAGCCTTAGGGGATAATATTACTAGACATTTTAGATTACATTTTAAAGTATCTCTCCAAAGATACATGGTCGAAGGTGACTATGAAAAAATGTTCTATAGTCAAATGCAATGTTCTGCTTACCATTTTGAAGACTTTTATCCCGTGCAAGGGACGCCATAGTGGATAATATTACTAGACATTTTAGATTACATTTTAAAATACCTCTCCAATGATTCGTTGTTGAAGCATGTCTATGAAAAAAATGTTTCATAGCCAAATGCAATGTTCTGTCACCATTTTGAAGACTTTTATCCCACGCAAGAGACGCCGTAGTAGATAATATTACAAAAAATTTTAGATTGCATTTAAAATACCTCTCCAATGATAAGTTAGTCGGGGATGCCTATAAAAAAATGTTTCATAGCTAAATGCAATATTCTGCTCACGATTTTGAAGACTTTTATCCTTCGCAAGAAATGCCGTAGCGGATATTATTACTAGAGATTTCAGATTGTATTTGAAAATACCTCTCCAAATGTACGTTGCCCGAGGATGTATATGAAAAAAAATATTTCATAGCCAAACGTAATGTTCTGCTCACCAGTTTGAAGACTTTTACCACACCGAAAAGATACCGTAGTGAATAATATTACTAGACATTTTAGATTGCATTTTAAAATACCTCTGCAAAGATATGTTGATGGAGGATATCTGTGAAAAAAATGGTTCATAGCCAAATATAATGTTCTGCTCACCATTTTGAAAACTTATTATTCTGTGCAAAATGAATAATATTACCAGACATTTGGAGAATTCATTTTAAAATACCTTTTATTTGAAAGATATGTCGAGGGTCTCCATGATAGAAATGTTTCACTGACAAATGAGTCATTACCAACGTGTCGATAGTTCTTTAAATTTTTTTTGTTTCTGTGTATTTGCATAAAGTGTTGCATATATCTTACTATGAAATTTTATCACAATCGGTTTTAAACCGAAGAAGTTATTGTGCTGTGGATAGGAATGAACAGAAGGACTTGAAAAAATATATAATGGATCCATTTTAGCCGTTTGGCTACAGAATCTTTACAAAACTAGAAAAGCATCAAAAATACATTGTAACATTTGCCGTTAACAGATCAATAAAAAAACAATCGCAAACCACTCTGTCACCTTAGTACTTGCCTGTTACGTATTTATATGCGAACTAAATATATATCGCCATCATTACTGAAAAACATCGATTCCATGTAAATCATAGTATAGAAAGAGAAACTAAACTAAACTTATTTTTTAAAATTTAAATGGCGAGAGTCATGCCAAAGTATAAATAATTTTTTACAGTTACAAATATTATTATCGGCTAGTAATTTATACATATATATATATATATATATATATATATATATATATTTAAATACCTTGAGGCATTCCATCAAGCCACGAATTTCCCTTTTTGTAGAAAATGGTGTAAAAAGAAAGGAGTCATATCGTTTTAGTTAGATCGCATCTTATTTTGCTTTAGGTGCGTTTCATGTCCCATTGTGGTGATGACTAGAGAAATGGTTGGTAAGTTAATAATTATATATTTTTTCAATAATATATAAGTTAGTAACTACTGAAAAAAATATTTCTAACGGTGGAAACCAAATCTTATAGCGAGAGTCATGCCAAAGCATAGATAATTTTTTAAAGTGACAAATGTTGTCACCGGCTAGTAATTTAGTAATAATTTTTTGGGACCACACAAAAAAACAACGGCATTTTGAACAACAGGGTTCTCTTTGAAGATTTTATAACTTTATGTGATGTTGCCTCATTTAGAATATTCAAAAGACTATGAGCGTGCTGATAAGATTTCACTTATATTCATTGGTTGAAAATTTAAAAAATATATTCGACCAGAGCAAAGTAAATATTTTTTATGATTTGTTTCAAAGTATTTCGAACTCAAAAAAACTTGTAATTAATTGTTTTATAGTTGTGATCCAAAAAGGTATAACGGAAAAATTATAACTAAAACTCCTTTGTTCGTCTGTTGGTGTCAAGTTATTTTCTTTTTACCTGAAAGCAGCGGTAAAAAGGATAGGTATAAAGTTTCATAATAGACGACTTGAAACTTCAGAATTCAACATTTTCTATTGTTTTTATTATATTCATTTTTTTAATTGGGCTTTTTTAACTAATGTTGTTAAAGCCAGAAATTCAATAATAAAAAATTGCTAAGTTGAACATTGTCCTTTAAAATAAATCAAAAAGATGTCATATTGAAAAATTTTGACCATCTTCTTTACCCAGATACAAAGTAATGAAAATATATTTGTCGCAACATTATGTCACTTTGCCTAAAACACTTGCTAAGTAAAACTTACCTACGATCTCGGAATATGATATATGTGTGTATCTGTTAACGGGTGTTAAACTCTCAACACAATAAACAAACTAAATTAATAAACGATCGCTAAGTTGAATATTTCCCTTCAAAATAAATCAAAAGTTTCAGACTGAAAAATGTTGACCATCGTCTTTACCCAGATCAAAGTAATGAAAAGATACTCGTCGCAACATTATGTCAGATTGCCTAAAACACTTGCTAACCAAAACTTACCTACGATGTCGGAATATGATATATGTGTGTATCTACTAACGGATGTTAAATTCTAAACACAACACTGTCACACCTACGGCAGCATATTCATCTCCTGCATTTCAACCCTATTCAGATGAGCACCAAAGTTGACCTACCGTTTAGTATTCTCGTGTGTACTCACATCTTTACAGCCAAGGTTTACTGTCGGAGCTTGCAGCTTTTACGGTATAAGCAAGACAGCTTTTCACGTTAATTACACTGGGATTGAGCGGGCTCTCTTTAGATACAACTATCAGCGTAAATCAGTAGATGCAACTTGTGAGCGTGCTAATGGCCATTTCGTCAGATTAAACTTTACGTTTAGTCTTCGTTTAATATATTAATTCATTAGGTAAGTAGACTTGAAAAAAGGTTGGCGAATAATTTTGATTCAATTAGCTAAGTGCTCATTTTGGACGTATCAAGATTCTTTTATAAACATCCGATTCGCATATTGTGTTAACCTTCGTGTTTAAATTGGATTGTGTGAAAACTTTTTACGGATATTGGGGTAAATAGATGTTTTCCTTGAACTCGAAATGGTATTTAATTTTCGTTATTTTTCTAGATGTATAATTTATTTCAAAGTACAAACTCGTGCTATTTAGTATATTGGTAAATTTTGTTATTGCGATGCAACTCAAAATGAAGTAATTGTATTCAATATACGTGTTTCAGATTATTTTTTCCTTCATATCTCAAGATTTATTTACTCTCAAACATAAAGATTAAAAATTGGCTTATAATAATTAATTCCAATACTTGTTATTAATTTATTTTTTATGTTTAATTAATCAATAAGATAAAAATATAATAAAAAACAGTCGTCTGTCAATGCTCTTTTAATCTTTCAATTTAGTTTTAATGTTAAATTATTTCCAGAAAAATGCAATTGAATATAAGTTGGAAAAATGAGGCCAGGTAATAAAATAAACAATTTAATTATCTTGTGAATGAAAAGAGCTATAAAACGCTAATAAATAAATTTTATTGTTTACCTATTTTCAGTACTTTCCCCTAAAACATTAATATGTTTTCGAAACTTTTGCAACTCTAAAGCTCTAATATAAATTTAATTTCTCAATAAAGGTCAGAAGCACGAAAAACACAACTGAAACAGTTGTTTCAATACGAATAAGGTACATATAAAATACCTGTAATTATAACTAAAGCTATTATTGGTAAAAAAATTATAATCCAAAGAACTTTATTGAAAATTGCTTACAAAATAAAGTTCAAAAGAAATTGTTTTTGCGTAAAGATAGAGAGAATCCTCTTCAAAAAAGAAAAAAATACTTTTCTATTTGCTGATCAGTGCTAAATTTTACTTTAAATTTGAAATAGACTAATTCACCTTGCTATTTTTAACAATTTCTTTCTTTTTGTCACATATAAATAAATATCCTATATCGTTATTATTTTAGCGATGTCCGCAAAATGTAATATATCTCAAGGAATTAATAATAAAATGCGAACAGAACTATTATGTTCAAATTATTGCTATTAAATATTAATTATTATAAACTTGCGGTTTAATGATTACTTAACAATTAAATAATTATTTAATCGCAATAATTAAAACGACTTTTTCCAAAATAATATGTTATGGAATATTTGACTTAATTTTGAATCAATACTTGCATTGTGGAAATGTTTCTGATTTTGCGGGTGATTTCAAAACCCAAGGTGGCCCTGAAAGTTTATGGCACAATATAAGCATATATACACGCGCCCACGTATACACACTCACACATACACACATGCATACGCACACGAACACGTGCACGCGCATGTCCACGCGTACACACACACACACACACCCACACACGCACGCACACATACACACACACACACATATATACACATACATACACATAAATATATATGCGTGAGCGCATGTGATTTTTACATCACTTCAGTTATTAATTTAACAGTACTTTGAAATTTTAAAATATTTCAATTTGTGTCGAGAACGTTTTCCCTATCATTCATTGGAAAAAATAATAACTGCTCAATTCGTATTATATTCTACTTACTACCGCAAAATATACTTTTCAGACTGATGACTACCATCGGGTTTTTTTGCTCGATTGTTTGTTTCGCACATTAATTAAAACGCCTATGTAAAATATTCGGAATTTTTCAATTTGACTACCGATAAAACAACTAAAAATCAAAAGTATGACATTGTGCGTTTATACTTCAAGGGGGGCAAACAAAGAATACAAAAAAATCGAAATATAGAGCATAAGAAAACACAGATGTGCCCAGACTCGTATCTCTTGCGATCTCTGATTTACAAAACTGTGACGAGACCAGAACTAATGTTGACGATATTAAGTCGCTTTAACTTTAGCAATAAGGTTGAGATTATAGCGACACTCGACTGTCGCTAGCGCTCTCCTTAATGGCTTAAGTTTGTTAGTCAGGTAAAAGCAGTTTAATGAATGTCGTTATTAACAGAGTTCGGTAGCGAGCTGGCGGGCGGGCGAGCTGTGAGGGATGATGCACGGTAGGCGCTAAATCTGCGTCATAATTTGGTTTGCGATACGTTTTATGTACGTGAATGTATTATCTCGTCTGTTCTGGATGCTGCGACGAGTTACGCGACGACGGTAGCGAGATGTGTGGTCGTGAGTGAGGCAAAATTCGACGGGAATTGGAACTAGATTTCAGAGAGTGTCTGATTTATATCTACAAAATTAAGTTGCGGTTTCTATATTAGAGAAGCAAAATTTTGTTCCCTTGCTTTTTGAACTATCTGTATGCTCTTAATATTTCTATCTCTCAGGCTTTTATCGATGTGTTTAACTTTTAGTTATGATTCTTAGGATGTTCATATTTTGTTGTGTTACGTAAAATTTATATTATTACTATGATAAGTTTTTTCTAACGAATATGATTATATTTAAAAAAGCAAAACATAATATTTAGAACAGTCAAAATTACTTTGGTTATTAATAGTTTGTTGTTCATTGGAACAATGAGTCATGTCCTTGGGTAATTTTTTTAGTAATTTTCATAATTTCTTATTTGTATTTGAACACTTCATATTAAACATAATTTAATAAAAAATCTTCTACATAATACAATTGTTAAGTATGATATATCTTGTAATAAAATTCAAAGGAGCCTCGTTACAAATATTGTTTTAAAGCATTATATCTAAGAGCATATAAAATATATATCATTATATCTAAGAGCAGAATAACACAAATAAACAAAAATGAGAATAAATTAAAAAGGACAAATTCTCTGTGTTAAGAAATACACAGAAATCAGAAAGCATATTGCTAGTTCAAATTATTTTTAGTTTTCAAGCAAACCGTGATGTTCTACCATGGAAAAGTATTACTAAAAGGCCATAGTTTTAATTAGGTAAATAAACAGACATATGGATAAGAATATTGTTACAAAATAAACACGTATATAAAGAAATTACAAAATAAACACGTATATACAGAAATTACAAAATAAACACGTAAATACAGAAATTGCTATTTAAATGTTCAACTTCACATTTTATTCAAATAATTTGTATTTTGCAATATCATTTATAGTACTTATTTCGTATTACTCAAATAATTTAATAATTTTATTTTGTAACACGTATTGTTCCAATTTGATGGATTTTGAAGACATAACTTTTATGGCTCGTAATTCCCAAATAAATGGTTATGTTTTCAGAAGTATATTGTTGTAAAATTAAGTTTCACAAATACTATGTTTAGACATAATTGTGAATAAAAGGGGGCAACCCGACGAAAGGGTCTGTGCCTGTTTACAAGGTACAATTAAACAATTAAGGGTATGCTGAAGCATAACACGTGTTACCTAGATGACCACCCCACCACCATAGATATAGCACAATTGTAACCAATAGACATTGAGAATCTAAGAAAGCAAGATTTATCTGTAAGCGAAATAATTTGTAAAAATGGATTCTGTCACCAACTCTCAAGGTAACAACTTCGGGTATCAATAAATATCAAATGTGACCTAAGATCGTTAAAATTGTTTAATCACGAATCGGTGTGACTTAATAATTTAAGTCACCAGCAGTACTTAGATCCAGCAATAAATAGATTTTAAGATCTTGCCTGCACGTTATAACAAATTTGATAATGAAAATGATGTAGTATTATTTTCAAAGTTAAGGAAAAGCGTATTAAAAGAACAAATTGCATGAAATACACATTTATTTAACAACGCTAATTGAGACACTACGATTGTTAATATTATCTAATATTACAAATTAATGAGAGGTTATTAAATGATATAAATTTGAATTGGGACAATAAAATAATATTTGAAAAAATGCAGTAAATAAGCTTACAGCAACATAATTATGACATACATCGGTAGTTAATATCCACATATCGCCGTGAAATCGACACACGAATCTGGCAACGGTAAACAATCACAAACACTCGTCAAAATCCGCAGCAACACTCGGTGCGTTTCGCGCTCGATCGCCGCGCCGATTCCCCAATTATCGCATTACTCGAACGGCAATATCGCGCCGGGCGTCGCCTTTCACTCCCACGCCCACATCATTTCTATTAACATAGAGCTGAATCAAATTACTCGCCTAATTCGCTGCGAAACAAAACGAGCGAATATCATGAAATACGCGAACACGAAGCCCGAGCTTCAAAGGCCTCCTAATAATGGCCACACGGGCGCTTACCGAAATTGAATCAAAATGATGGCCGTGATTTGCGAGTCAGCGCCGCTTGTTTGACTTTGGGCGGATCGCCGCCTCTGTGGGAAACTGGTACCCTCTGGAAAGGGCGTAACTTATTGAAATTTGGGCAGAGCTTTGAGCGAGTGTGGTGTTTCAAAGTTTTCGTCAGCAGCCTGTGTACTATGACGGGTGTGCGGGTTGTTAGCTGATATCCGAGCGACGTTTGAGAACATCACCCGCATAGTTCTGTAACTAGAACACCTAGAAATCTAGCCTTAGATGCTTTGAGATAGTCTCAGTAAATCTTTGAATGGGAGTTTTTTATAACTGGTATTCCGTATATGAAATTTTACAATAACATAAATAGATAGTGCAAAACGAGCTGAAGTACAATCCCTCCAATGCATTGCATACAAATATAATACAAAATTTCGATATGTATATACATACACACAAACGCGCGCGCGCGCGTTTGTGTGTGTACATCATCCAGGAAGGACATCCGTGAAGGTTTCATGGGAGTTCAAGTTCAGGCCAATTTAATTCTTGCCTTTGCCTGTGAAGTTGGCCTATTCTGAGCATGTCATTACGTTTCTAACCTTACTTTAAATTGTATTGGATTATGGTATGTAAATACAACCACTAAGGAAAGTTGGGCAAATTAAACATATTTTTTTAATAATCTAACAATAATTTTATTAGTTTTAGCTAGTTATTAAAGTGTAAAACTAGCAAATACAGACACGGATGCCTTTTTCTCCACATAACATAGCGTAACTTTCTGTATAACCCGCCCTACCCTAATCGGGTCACGCGATTGATGGAAACTCCATAAGCATAGCTGTTATGTCTGTACAAGTTCATGTCTGAATCACTATCCTAATAACGAATTACAAAACCGAATCGCTAACTCACTCGCCTCACCCGCCGTAGTCTAGCTCGTCGTTAATAACCGCACTCATAACGTAACATTAATGTTAAGCTAATGCATTCGTATTAAATATTCAGTCCAGACCTTCGGATCGAGGCTCGACTATTGCCGGCCTGTAAATCTTATTAATACGTGCGAGGTTTTATGTAAATCGTACGGCGATTACGTAGTGAACGCTCCGGCAGCGGATCGATGTAGCTTTAATACGGACGCTGATTGGGAATTGAGAGCGAGTGGATATCGTTAACGGTCCGCGGTAATGAGAGAATCATTGGGAGCATGAATACGTGAAAGCTGTTATTGATTCGATGCGGTTTCGGAATAATGTGGTTTTTTGTTATTGTATCCGAATGTATGAATGTTTGGAGGCACGGCTGTAGAGATACACGTGAGTACTTTTGGGTCATCAGTAATTTTTGAGGCAGTACCGAATAGCGAAGCAACGGATCTTCGGATTGTCCATTCATTTATGAATTAATTCTATATTACTTATGTAAGTTTGTGTATAAACACACGTTACAGAACGTATGAAAAAATATACTTATAATACATTTTTGGATCATATATAAGGCAGAACAAATTCAATTAATTATTATGGTTCAAAGAAACGAACTAATAGGTTTGACTAAATTTGACGAGTTAGGAATTAAAGTGATGCTTGGAAAAATTACGCTACGTCAGATTATGCATTTTTCCAAATTAGCAATAGTTTATATATTGATAGTGAGCTGGTATTAATTCATATATTTGTTTTTACCCGTTACGCTCGGGCGAAAATGTATTACTTAAGACGGAAAAAGAATAAAAATGATGTTCCAATCTAAAACTAATATTTGAAACTACTGCGCAATTGAAAATGCATAGTATCTAAGAAATGACGTGAAAAGAGAGAACGATGCATCCTTTGCAGCAGTTAAAATGCATTTACAAACCTTCTGTCACTTTGGAATTTAATAAATAAATTAAACAAAGAAATATAATAAAATAAACGATGTTGAATAAAAAATAAGTGTTTAGATTTATAAATTATTTTATTCCTTATTCTTATTTAATATTATTTATTAACTTATTATTTTTTAAACTTATTTAATCATAAATTAGTATTAGCAAAGGTCGATGTTTTGCCCTCATGATCAATGATTCACATATTTTATTATCGATGTTTAATTATTCAACATGGGTGTTAAAAAGGGAAATTCATTATCCCTATCCGGAAGGGCGAAAACCGGACGCCCCAAATAACTAATAGCTTTGCCTGTTATTCGATTCCTGTCTAAAATTAGTTAGGGATTCTCCAATTTTCCATAATATGATATTTTTTTCGGAAAGAATAAAATAAAATTAATTGAAATGCTGTACTTTCTAAGTTAAGGGGTATTTATATATTTTATTCCACGTTGAGTTACTAACTCACATCATCGTATATCGTTTAATTTTTTTTAACTTTTTTTTTTGTAAACAAATATTTAATCAAAAAATATATCTACAAACTTTACGTTTTTGTATTACATGCATGGCAGAAGAAATTTTTTATACCCAAAAAGAGTATAATTATTTGAAATGCCGCACTTTCAAAGTTAAGGGTTATTTGTATATTTTATTCAACTTTGAGTTAAAAAAATCACATTATCGTACATCGCTTAATTTTTTTTATCTTCTTTTCATTGTAAACAAATATTTAATAAAAAAATATATCTACAAACTTTACGTTTTTGTATTACATTACGGCAGAAGAAATTTTGTACTATACCCAAAAAGAGTATAATTAATTATATAATTAAGTATATAGTAATTCAAGAAACTGTTCTTAAATATGTAATGCATAAAATGCGATACTAAAGATTTTTCAATTAAATATTTTTAGTGACGTAATAATTATGTAAGTTCATGATTTCCAGGATATATACTAACCGATTCCTGTAAATATGCAGTTCATATTGGGGCAACAAGGGGCAATTTATTCTCATGTGTTTTATGAGTAGGCACAAAAATTGGAATGAATTAGCTAAGTTTTCGAGATAACATTTAATCGAATTACTAGAGCGTTTTGATTAAAATTGTGCTTAGTAGTTTTGCTTGTTTTCAATTCTAGGTAGAAAGTTTGAAATTTTTTTCATTGGGCGGATATGATTTTCCACGGTATCCCGCAATTCTTGTAGTAGTGACTGATTTAATCTACATTAGGCGTATGAATTATACATAGAAATTACTTATGTATATTTTGATTAAGCTTATTGCAACTAAATGGAGAATAAAAATAATATACAAATATTTAACAATAATGACTTAGCTCCATTAATTAAAGATTGAAGTTAACATTTTAACAGTAACTTTAGCCCGTGATGTTCGTTCGATATTAAATTTAATTTTCATGGATCTTTTCTGCAAATATAATCATAGTCGTAAGAAGAGACGGGTTGGTAGGGTTTTAATTGAAAAATATTCCTAGTCGGACCGTGTCGCGGCTGATATATGGCGGCGGCACCGGAGATGAAGAGCTTTTATCACGGGGTCAGAGCGTCAAGCGATGAATTTATTTGCTACAGAAGGGGATCGCGCACGGACTCCATTTCGACTTGCGGCCGAGTTTTATTTGAAAAGTTTTGTGAAACGTAATACGAGTATTTAATATGGCGGCACCGATCGTGATTTGAAAAGTAACCGAGTTCTTTTTAGAAGTATGAGAAAAGAGTAATGGATAAAAATGATCAACATTCATAATCATATAAATTAGTCAAGCAATACTTACTTACAGATGTCACATTGCTTAGATCAATAGGTATTCTTTTCATGATGGGATTTGATGAAAATTCACTTACCTGAAACAATGAGAAAATAAAGATTAGTAAATTTTTGAATGAGTTTTTTGCTATTTTTTTAAATATATATAAAAATGTCACTAAATTAATTAATATATGGTATATTACTAGCTTTTTTCGAGTCTAAAATGGAAAAATTATGATTTAATTTAAAAACAATGTCCTTGTTAAAATATAGGATATTCTTATTACAATGGACGATATTATCAACTTACTATGTAAATATACATAGACTAGTTGGCCCGTGTAAATAATTCGAAAGTCACTGAATGGAAATATAATGTGAAAATAAGTAACTGAAAAGTAATTTATTTAATTAAACAGTTTATATATAGTAGGATCATACATCGAGGGTTCCCTGCCCTGTCTCAAGTAAAATTGTTATATTTGTCTTAAATCATTATTAATACGAACTTTCTAGCTCAATAAATATTTAAAATAATTAATTCAATTAAGGAAAAACCTATAAAATTTAGTTACATAGATTGTCAATAGATGGCGCTATTTACAATATAAATACCTTCGAGAATAATATACAGAGATTAAAAAAGTTTAATTAAAAAAAATATTTTGAATTGTTTACTTTTTCTCATACAAACAATTCAATATTAAAGCGGTGAAGGTAATCTTTTAAATGAGATCATTGGTTTTGTTGAAGTAATAAGGGGTATATAAAGGACAGACAAAGAACACCTTTTTGATATAATTTATAGAAATAATTATGTTCCAGATATTATATTTAACAGAGTGATTTTTTTAAATGAATATTAATCTTTGTTCATTTTCATGTATGTATTCAAAATTTTGTGAAGATTGGCTTAGAATCAGAGACGTGAAAGCTAGTCAAATAATTATACAAGCAAACTTACTTTCTCTTTCATAAAATTTGTAATAGATGTTTACTTAGAAAATACATGAATGACATGAAAAGTTTAGAAAATGTAATAGGATAAATTAGACAAATTATCATTTCACAACATCGCTTTGATTAATTTATTATGTGAAACATTTTATAACTATGGAATTTAGAAATCATTTAAAGTATTTCTCATCTCATATATTCAATAAATTTCGCATCTCGTATATATCTTATCTACGTTTTATCTCTTGCTTAAATTACGTTCTGAAGATAGAAACACCCACCGGAATACGAAACGATATTTTGCGGAAAATCCTTTATATTTTATGCAAAAAGGTAATAATATATTCCAGTTTTAAGTATAAAAATTGCTCGCATCGATGAAATAAAATAAAAGACAATATATTTATATTCAAATACAAATTAACTAATTTTTATTCAAAGTATAAATTAAATTTTAAATTACTTGTTCCTATAAATTTTGCGATCTATTTTCGCTCTCTTCACTTTACATTTCCGATATACGCAGATAGCTAGTTTTTAAAAAGATTACACTGGTTTTTTTCTAAATATGGACTATTTTTATTTTTTTTGGGAAAATATATATGATATACATAAAAAAAATAAATAAAACACCTCGAAAAAATGTATAGAAAATAAAGTACGATTTTTTTTTTCCAAACTATTTATTAGAGTATTCCATTTTCATTTTAGATTTCACTTTTTTTAATGTGCTTAATTTATTTGTTCTATATAACTAGAATTTGAAGTGTTTTACTCAAACCATTTAGATTTGAAATTTGAATTGCTTCAGGAATGGGATTATGGATTTCTTTGTTGATTCACAACTGATCACTGGTTAGAGTGATGTTTATTCAAATTGCTATGTTTTTCTGTCTTATTCATTATTAATTATACTCAAAGATTAAGAGAGATATGATAAGGGGACGTGGCACGTGTCGCCTCGATATACGCAATCACGTATACATACGATCGCGCCTGGAAACTGTCACCAGAATCTTTCCACCACAATGCGTCATTTATAAAAGTAGCATCACAAATTACCGATAAGTGCACGATTTGATGCGATTACCAATTTTCTACGATTTTATAACTTTTTATCTATCTAATTATCTTTACAGGACCATTTCTTTACTAGCCCTAGTACTGCACAGGAGGCCCAGTGTATATTGATATTACAGTTTGAAATACATCTATAAATTAATATTACATAGATATGTTCAAAATATTGTTTTTCCAGCTTTAAAAATGATATTAAAATCAACGAACAGTGGACCCGAGGAAAAATGACATTCTACAAAATAAAATTCAATTTGCTCGTCTCGTTCTGGTGGAAAGCGTTTCCAGACATAAAAGTTTATCGTTGCTTTTCGTACCAAAGTTATGTATTTTTTTGTAATTTACAGTCTACTACACTCTCATTCATTATTGACATACCCAGAATAATAAAGTTAAAAAAATAATTGATAGAAATATAGATTTATTAAAAACTCCAACAAGAGATCTGTCTTTTTAGAGCTTTGATAAATTTTAATAAATGTTTGTAAAAAACTAAAACTGAATTTTCTCAAATATGCAGCTTTCTAATTAAAAATCAATCAATATTTCTAATCGTAAATGCTTTTCGTCATATATATATATATATATATATATATATTAATAATTTGCGATCAGTATTAATCTTTTATTCAGTATTGCTCGTAATATTAAAATTATTATGGTACATTTTAATTATAAATAGCCCATTATGCCATATACTTATTTTATTGAATTTTCATTATAGGCCTACCTTCCGTAAGTGGAAGTACTCTTACCATGAACATACTGATAATATTTAATAATTTTTCAGCTATATTTTCCAGGTTGCGTCTGTGTATTTATGTTGATATAACAATAAGCGAAACGTACGTAAGAGCAGTTGTTTATTTAAAAGCTTCAAGGATTTCATTACCCCAATGATTGATTATATACAAACAAAGTTAGGTTTATTCTTCATATAAATAGAGGTAAATAATATAGGCGACATCCGGGCTTGCACTAACTACGTTTCATTATTAAACTTAATTTTTCTGTTTCTTTTTTTACTTTCCTCATATGGAACAGAAAATCTTTAGATTAGTGTACGTTCTAATTTCACGTAACTGAGATAAATGGTGTAAAGGAAACAAATATATGGCCTATGTGGTCATAAAGCGGAAATTTAAAAAAAAATTACTGCCAGATATGGCATACAAAACATTCAAAATAAATACGTACGTAGTTATATAAGTAGTTATAAAACACAATCCTTTACATAACCCCTCTCAACTGTAACGCCAAAACGGACCATGAAAAGCGATAAAAAAATTATAAAAAAGCTCCGCCCTTCCTATGGCCGCCTCTTTCCAAGTGTCCGGTTTCGTGTTTTAAATTAGCTTCCGGTGCGCCGCTTTGAAATCGGACTTTTCTTTTTGTCCCAATTTACTTCCTTTATATTCATTTACTTAAATCCACATTACTTTATGACGAAATTACGTTTTACCTTTAAATTATCCCCTAATTGCAGGTGGTGGCTGCGCAATTCAACTTTTGTACGTTGACTTAAATTTATAAATATTGAGTTTTTTACAATACTCTTGGAAAAAGTATTTTAAGAGAAATCCTCTTCGAAGTCTTCCGAGAGTATTAGCTACTATTTATTTGAGATTTAATTGCAGAACTTTTTAATGCTATATAATTATGAAGTAATTCATTTTGACGTTTTCATAAAATATTTTAAGAAAACGCCGTTTTCAAAAATTATCATGCACCAAATCGGATAAACCAGAGATAAAAATATTTCACAATTTTGAAGTGTTTATGCGTAATAATGAAAATTGTTTTATATAAAGTATTGACAAAGATAGCTGATGACATTTAAATAGTATTTAACCAAGTAACATAAAAATTATGTATGGGTTTTGTTTGCTTTGTAATATTGTTTTAATTAAATTATTTAAGAGATAATATTATAAGAGATACGATTATAAGAGATAGAGATTTAAGAGATAATAGTTAATATTGTTTTAATTAAATTATTTAAGAGTAAAGAAAATTATAATCTTGAAAATGTGAAAAAATATTACCAAGTAAACATGTATATTTAAAATATTTAAAATAAATGGGTTTATGACTATAAATTGTAGAGAGGAAATCGACCAGCTGCGAAATGTTTGTCTGTATTTCAATTCGTATGCCCATCACACAAAATTTACTAAATATATTTTGATGACGTCCTTAATATAGACGACTGTTGCTAACTGGGTTAATGGAAAAGTCCAGGAAAACTAAGTTGCTAACCAAAAAAATATAGCAAACCATATGTTGTATTCGAAACTTTAGTAGTGCAAGCAAAACAATTATCCATTCCCATATTAAAGGTTTATTAATTGAGTAAAGAATAATATTTATAAAAATTGGGAAAGATACAAGAGGAAGTAGCTAAATAGCAATTTATGTTTGAAATTTTGTAAACATTGAACAGAAATTGAAGTCAACACGATACTCGGAAAAAAATAAAATAATACTGATTCTGTCCAAATCAATTATACAGTTATTTTTTGAGGGAAAAACGATTTTCATTTGACCGCTATTTACATAACGTTTCATATTGCTATTTACTTTGTTCGTGATCCCGCCCACACGAATATCACCAATTAGGGCGTCAGGAAAATCATCCTAGTTCTGAACTTTCAAGCACTTATATATATTATATTTAATACATACGTTACGCCATTGTAGATATTCAAATTGTAGTACTACATTTTATGTAATAAAACATCGAGATTTATCCTACGGGAATAATGATTTTTCTCAGGTTGAAAAAACCTATATGATAATTCGAATGACGTAACTATGTCTTATATTTATATCATATCCGTCCAACATTTTAAGCATGATTTAATAACACCCAAATAAACTTATATGTATTAACATCCCACATAAACGCATCTATGGAGTAGTGCATAGACTACTCCATCCTACAGGCTATATATATGTTGAATTTGGTAGACATTGGTTGATGGATTGCAGACTTGTTAAATAGCAAAGAAAAAATACATTTAATAGATTAATTAGATCTATAACACTATACAATATTATTACACCATTCAAATTAGTGAATTCGTATTGGATTTAAAACTACATTCTTGATAACATTGTATTTTTATAATAGTCTCTTTAATTTTAAATTAATTATATCGTGAAGAAATTTAAAATTGCTTGCTCAAAATGTTGATAAAGCGTTTAAATATTCCGATAACCTTAATATTCCGAGGAAGTTGACTATAAATTAAAATTAAATTTATCGGTCTATTAAAAAATGGTTATAATATATTGTAAGTTTAAATGTGAAAATGAATAGAAAATAGCGACGCAGAGATTTTAAAATGGCCGTTTAATGTAGAAATAATAACCACAAAAAATAAACAGTTCCGTTTTAGTCAGGAGTCAAAAACCGTTATCAAACTTCACAACATATTATCACTCAGCACAGTAAATACAATTGATTTAGAAAATTTCAATCTGAAAATGAGTAATAAATGATATTACAGAGATATTAAAATTGCTGAAAAAAACTGTGGCATTTAAATGTGTCACATAATAACGTGCAAAAAAATAAATACAACTTCGTTTTAGACGAGACTCAAAAATCAATATTAAACTTCACAACATCTCATCACTCAACTCAATAAGTATAAATACCATCTAAAAGAGATCCCAATCATCTAATATCCAAAATGTCGACCCAACCCAGCAAGCAACAAAGCTTGCACAGATATAGCCATAAACAACCGTAAAACTTATCGATAAAACCAAATCTAAACACAGCCTCCCCGCCCACGGCCCTCTTCCTCGTCGTCGATTAAATCTTGTCGCTACAATCTACAAAGAGAGGTAAAGAGTCCAAATAATAAGATGAGAAAATAAAAAAAATAAAATAAAGAAGAAAAAACGTCATCTCCGGAGACGTCGCGTTCGCTATCAGCCGGTGTCTATCGCGAGCCCGACGGCGATTTGTCAATGCCTCTGGTTTATTAATTAAATAAAAGTATCTGTCCTTTTTTATCTACCTGTATTAGGGATATTCAGACATGCATTTGAAATTATTTATTATTGTGTAGGTAGTTATGTCAACATGGATCTTTGATGGTACTGTTCGATGTCTTGTCATAGTATCCTGTGACTGGAGATCTCCTTAAATGGGTTTAATTTTATTATTATTATCTGACGACACGTTGACAATTTGTACGTAATGCGGAATACAATAAATAATGAAAATTTTAGTAGTGGTATCAATACGATGTAACCAGTACTCGATTGGGATAATGAAATTGCATAATTACAGAAACAACGTTTTGAGAAAGTTAAGTTTATGACTTACGTCTTTTTTCAATAAATGTTGCATTTCAAAAACTTTATTTTTATCCATTCGATTTTTAAACCAAAAAATAAATTTTCCGACCATAATAAACTCTATGTATGCATAGACAAGACATTAACGTGAATTGGAATAAAATATTTTTTTATTTATTTCAATACTTACCCTAATATCCATTGACGCAACTGTAATTTAACATTTGAACTAATTTTTTAATAATTTTAAGCGTATGTCTCTTTTTGCTGATGTTAAAATGAATTTTTATACCAAATTTTTAATTATATAAATTTTTATTGGAATGATCATAATGAATCAGAAATGGTAAACGTGTTACGAAAAAACTAGATTTTCGTGTTCCACGGAGATGGCTCAATCGCTTATTTTTTGCATTTATTACTACAATAACTCACGAATGTCAGATTACCTTTGATAGGTACATGATGAATGGTACGATGAAACCATTTTACAAATGATGAAATGATACGATGAAACCATTTCACAGGTATTATTTCCTTCCCATAAATAATTTAATTCAGTATATAATTTCAGAATTATCCGATGCATTATTAACCGAATAATTTTTTTGACAAATAACTATATGATGTCATCCTTTTTTTTACTATATAATATCGCCATATTTAATACGATATGTGAAGTTCGAAATTCCTTAAACTTTTCAGCTTTATCCGCAACAACCACAATTTTAATTAATTTCAAACTAGTAATTTTCATGTAGCATTATTTATTAACATCTGTTAAATAATTGTTAGATATCTTTAACAGCAAATGTACTTTGTTTTCTTATTCATCTTATTTTATTTACGATAAACATTAATACTACAACGTACTTATCAACACATAATTGATTTTATCCTCTATATACTTATTAGCTAATCTATATACAATTATTAAATAATCTATATAAGACAAATTCTGCAGATAACTATCGAGAACCGTCATGTTTTCTTATTCTTTAAGTACGATATTAAATTCATTTCTTGTACTTTTTATAATTTGCATGAAGTTAAGTAAATAATAAGTACTATATAATCATAGTACTTGTTATGAAGGGAGAGGACAAAAAATTAGGGAAAAACATATATCATACAATTTTTTTCAAAATGTGAATGTCGATATAACACAAAGAAAACACTTTTCAAGGTCCATAGTAAATTACATACACAGGACCTAACACCACCGTGCCTCGTCTCCGAGTGACAAAATGACAAATTTCTTAAAAGATTAAAATCGATTAGACACCCGATGCTTTGTGACGGGGAATCATTCAAAATGAAGGACAATGACTGAGCTCCGGTCCTTGTTCTGACAAATTACGTCCTTTTCACTGAGGCACGTGATTTTTTTGAGTAAAAAAACTGCTATCGCAATTCGATGGAAGGTGTATAATTTATTCCGGTGCCCGTTACGTTTATACGTTCGACTTCTAGCGCGGGCTTATATTTAAAGGAAAGGTTTTATATGAAAAGGTTTTGCATTTTATTTTTTGTTCGATACCCCATTTGATTTCTTTTTCCATTAATGAATATCCTGTGAAATTTGTAATGAATACATAATTACGTTTTCCCAATTTGTAATATAATATTTGTTTAACAAGATTTAGCTCTCGGTGAAATAAATGTTTTCGGAATACCAACTAGTTAGTTTAGTTCTTTTTTTTTCTACGTGAAGTGTGAAGCACGTTCTCAATTACTGTTGTTCTGGAGTAAAATTGACTAAAAGAGTTTATCAGTTATATGTATTAGGAACCAATTGTATTGCGACTGCTTGTTTTTTAGTCGTTTTGGAAGAGTACGGGTGTACCTATAGTAATAAGTGCTATAGAAATATCACCCTTGCCTTGTATCTAGAAACGCATCCTGTTTTTTGGCTTTTAAGTGTAAAACGATAAAGATGAAAATTAATAACAGAGGGTTTAAAAGACGAACGATTGCTCAATGTAAGAATTTAAAATTAAAAATTCAGAGAGAATTCGCACAAATATTAAACTTGATATTTATTTTTTTTAATTTATATATCATTTTCAAGAAAACATTTTCAAAAAACTCCATTTGAACGATCTCTAGTTCGTTTCTACTGTCCGTCCAAGCTGTTGATAAAATAAAATGAAAAGGGCGAACAAAATTGTTTATATTTTCCACGTGAACCTGGGTCACAATTTGCATTTTTTTCTAATGGGGCCTTCATGAGAACTATTTTTATTCCTTTACCACCGAATAATATTTTTATTGTAGTAAATTTTGCACAATTGTGGGTAACGGGCCCTGAATAAAAAACAGATTAACATGTCAAATACGGCGCATCAGGTTTGTCTAGTTGTATATATATCATCATAGTAGACGTATATAAGCTGAGAACAAAATAACCACTTGTAACATGAGTGATCCTAGACCTTTAACGTCCATAGCAACTAGCTACAAAAATGGTAACATTTCTCTAAACCATTTTAGTCGAAAAGCGTGTGATGTTTCTGCTCATATTTAGTTTCGCTTAAGTGTGACAGCAAACTAAGATTAACACAAGCTCTCATGTTGTGAATGTGTTTTCTAGTATAGCGTCGGGTCTCGTTTTTGCGTAACTGGAGTAGTTCTTAAGTGTTGTTTTTATTGATATGTGTCGTTCGTCAACGTCGAAAAACTCGGCGCTATTTTCTATATGTGTTTGTATATTTCGTACAGCGTTATATAAGTTGAGTCATTAAGTGTGGCGCTTTACTTTCTTTTTGTGAACTCGTAATAGTTCCTTGTAAATATCCTTTTGACCACTAGAAAGCATCATACACAACTAATTTATTAATAGCACAATAAAGATACTCATGAAATATTTTTTGACATAATCAGTTCACACTTAGCTTCCACCAAATTTTCTAGTTAATTTGTTAAAATTACGTGGAATGAATAATTTTTAATGGCAGTTGTTTAATAGTACATTGTATCAAAAGATGTTAGATACCTAATAATGTATGGTTAATCATAATTTACTTAGTAAACTTTTCTAAGGTTCTTTATCTTTACACAGGTTCACTTAAAAAAATACAATACCCAAAGGTATTTTTCGCTCTGAATAACCCCTAATTTTTGGTTTAATTTTTTATGTTTTTGTTTTAACATATGGATTTTATTAACGTATCAAAATGAAAAGTTGTGAGAATACAAAAATGGTTTCTTACATGTCTATTCAATTTGTTATTGAAATTATTTCATTATCATTGACCTAGATTTAAAAAAAGTTGGATCAGTTTTTGAGAATATCAAATATTTAAATAATTTTTCTGTGTCAAGTATTCTAAATAATACGTATTGGGATATTAGGGAAAAAAAAATTTTTTTTAATATATTTGGCGTTAATTTTGTAGAAATTCATTATTCACAATTAAATAAAACTACGTGATGTAGTATTATTTTTACTTTCTTTGAGTTCTTTACCACTACCTAGGTTTCGTTATATTACAACATCATCAGGTGGACTATTAGCAAAGATTAACTCTTAGGATCCTCCAACAGCATTTATATATTTCAAGTACAATAGCGGAAGCCGGGTTTTTGTGGGTTTTCCCACTGCTTACTGGTTTTTAATATGTTTCATGTTCATTTACCTCTTTGAAAAAAAAATAATTTTTTTCTAATCAAAATGTGAATTAGACAGAAATCTCGTCAAAGTGTAGTGTTTAATTTGCTTTAGGCACAATTAACCGAATAGATATTTATAATAACTAAAGAATGTTAAAACCAAAACTTTAGGAAAATAAGTGAAATTGTTATATAATTAGGCATATACCAACATATATCTATATATTGCAAGCTAATTTAATTTTATCCTATTTACTGCAGTCTTAATGCTTGCTTGCAGCTGCAAGTAGTTGAAGTTTTTCAAAACAAATTTTTCATATGTAAGAAAGAGTATTATAACTTAACAGAGCTACACAAAATTAATTTATTTATCTTAAACTTAACAAAAATGTTAACAAATACGTTTTGGGAAGAAATTGCTAAACACAAAAATTAGTTCCAAATCAGTTCAATGGGTCAGGAATTAAATTGTAGGATGAATGCCCATACATTGTTTTAGAATTGGTTCTAATAAAAATAACAATTTCGATTTCTATAATGCAAACGCTAATACCACAATGCTCTTCTCCCCTGACGTCGCTTAAAATAAAAAAAATAACTTGATATTATTGAATCGTCTACATGTATTTATATATATTAAGATTTTGTCAACAATTTTTTTTATTATTATTTATTATATAACTGTTTATTATGTTTACGATTTTATTAAATGCTTTCAAACTAAAGAGTTCAACATTTGTTACATTGCGGTTGAAATTATTCCGATCTACTCATTAAAATGAGTAGGTCGGAATAATCCCAGCCTACATACGATCTAGTACATACGTATTCATACATGGTTTTATGTTGTCGCTAGCCACATTGCCTACGCGACTGGAACTTGGGATTCGCGCATATAAAGTAACATAATTTATTCAAATTTAAAACGCTTAATAAAATATTAGCCACTTTAAATTGTGAATTGAGAATATAATTACAAAGGGGCTTCCTTCGGGTATCATTTAAGTTCTAAATTATATAATTAAATTATTAGAATATTACTTTTTAATTTGGGAATATAATCAAAACTTCACGGCAAACTAATTATTTAATTTATATATAATTAAAATGCGAATAAAATTTAATTGAGGGGGAATTAAAAAAAAGATGGTTTTCTGCACTTTAATCTGAAAATATAATTTTAATTTTAATAACCAAGAATGATTGAATCTATGGTATTTATATTCTTTTAATATACATACCGTCATTCTTCTCGAGTTTTCAAAATATTGAACTTCAATTAAGAACTAGAAGAGTAATTATAGATTTTACTAGAAAGTAATTCTAATGGAACCAGATAGCTCATAAGTTGATTGATCGAAATTGTATGTAATATGTGTTCATATTCATAAGTGGTAGTAGATAGTTGCTTTGTAATATTCATATACAGAATAGGGCTTATTCTTATGTATCTATATCTACATCAAAATGTTAGAAATTAAAATATTGAGAATTAATTGGTATGGGTAGCGATAATGGATCGTTGAAATTGTTAATGTTCTTATTTGCGCATCGTTTTTTTTCCAGTTTTAATATAATGTTGTTCAACCCCGTTTAGGACAAACTACATTTTACTTAGCAAAATTAGTTTTTCCCACAGCATATTCGGACCAAGATTAATCTAATTTTGTCCTACAATGATATTATTACTTATACCTACTAGACTATTGTCAAGGAAAAACTTTTGATTGTGACTCTTTCGTGGCTTCTTGTTATAATTGTTGACATATATGTATTTCACGGTTAATTAAATAAAACACTTGTTAATGGAAAGTTAAATTGAAGGCAAATTAAAATGAAAGTTTTGTGGAAACACGTTTGACACTTATTTACAATCCAAATATAAAATGATGATGGTATTGTTCGTCTAAAGTAGATCAGTAATGAATGACTGATGCAAGTCCATTTATATTAACAAACATTTGAATCAACATAATGCTTGACATATAAAGAAATTATTTAAAAAGAATATTGTAAATTTATTCAAAACTTCTATTATACAGTGATTTGTTTTTAATTTAAATGTTTATTAGTAAGAAATCCTCGGCGATTTGGCTTCACTTAGATTATTTTTAAACAATTATTCATTGTTTTAAATCCAACTTCTTAGTCTGTCTTGCACAGTATTTAAAGAAACGAAATATTAACTTCTTGAGATGTTATTTAAACTATTTTACTTGGAATATTATTTTATCTATGATATTAAAATATTGAATATATTTGGCGTTAATTTTGTAGAAATTCATTATTTACAACTAAATGATATTAGCAAAGATATTTAAAACATCTTTGCTAATAGCTCACCTGAAGATGTAATATAACGAAACCTAGGTCGTGGTAAAGAACGTAAAGAAAGTAGAAATAATAATACATCACGTAGTTTCATTTAATTGTCTATTATATTAACTTGATATTTTCATAAGAGGCCACACGAAGATGTATTCAAAACATAAATTTTATTAATATTATGCTTATATATAAACTTTTCACGATCATATATTGAAAACCTATTGTCCTTCAAGTACTTGAACACGAAACCCGTAATTTCAGTTGTACTTTAAAAAGCTTCACGTAAATACATAAGTATCATGAATCTCTATAGCCTTATTATATGTTTACGTTTGCGTCCATACAATGCCCGTACATTCTTGTCTGCCGGACTTAATCCCGTAGGTGTACCGTTTTCCGGATGTAGTAAAAAGCTACAGGGAGCTTCCGCTTAATCCCAATGCTGGTTTTCCTTAAGCTGTAAACTTTCCACGTTGTGTATGTTGTTATTTTTTTCTTTCTGTGGCCTCCCTCGTTATATATTGCTTGTTAACATGCCAGTGTGAAGACATTTTAACGAGGGATTACATTCGAAACAATTATGCGGTTGACTTAAATTCGATTTGCCCAAATTTTTTCGTTTTGTTAATCTTGAAGAAACGCACAGTAAGGATTCAGATATTAAATATACTACTATATTTTGGGCTATCAGTAGCCCAAATAAGTTATAAATATCTAGAATACAAATTTTTTTTCAATAATTCTTTGTTGACATACTTATTATGTAATATTCTAAAAATAATTGTATTGAAATCCTCGTAAGTTACTCTCGCAAATGATTCTCCACATAATTAAAATAAAAAAACGAGTAGTTCATTTGTCCTGTTTAAAATTTAATGTTAAAAATTGAGTGTTAATTATTGATATATTTGTGCCGATTAATATGCTTTATCGCTATGAAAAACTAAGTTTCTGTGTAAAACCCGTTTTTGTCCAAAAGGTTAGTGACAGGCGGATCAGCACGTGAGTGTCCGCATAACTGTTTTTTTTTCTTTTTGAGGTACGAAAACCAAAACTTACGTGTAATGTAACAAAACGTATTAAATATTGTTTGACTTTTATGTTCCGGCTTAGTTCCTGTAAACTTCTTTGTTTATCTAGCTATTAGCAGTTGTGGTGGATTGTTAACCATATCATTGTAGTAAAAAGTTTAAACTAGTTCAAATTCTGTATAAGATATAAGCGCAAGTAGGCAGATATTATTTTATGTAATTTTTCATCGAGATTACGTATTATATTTTATCCCTGGGCTCTGAAACTGTATTATATTAAAAATATGGTAAAATTATCCAGCAGTTTCACACGATGCTTGGGCTGACAAACAATTAGATCAAAATTTAACAACTATCAATATCTTTTTCTCAAAATTTATTTATAATTATTTCACCCAAAAAATATTTATATACAGACACTAACCCTTATTATTTTGTTGTATGTATGTATGTATGTAACAATATTTTTAATATGTTAAATATATATTTTATAATTAAATTAAAACTAAATAAATTATAACATATAACTAAGTGACGCATATATTTAATATGTCATTCAATTATTCACATATTCTGAAAACTTTGCAAGTAATTTAGTTTGCGAGTCATTTAGTAGCTTAATTTAATTTTATTTTTTAATAATGTCGAAAATATGCACCATTTTATATTATAGTTATTATCAGGCTTAAAATATGTTATAATATCGTTAAACTGGTTAGTTGGATTAGGCAAGGTAAGGTACCTGACCTAATGGATAAATTTGGTTTAGATTAAGTTACTTGTTCTATTTCGAACTTTTTGCTTCGCCGCAAAATTAAAAAAAGAAATATATACTCGGGCAGTGTAGTAATTAATATCACATAAATGACGTGTATTCGCAAATAATTGATCATATAATCCAAATATTGTAGATTTGACATATCTGTATATATAATATTTATAAAAAAAATATTAATAGAAATAATTTGTTTTTGGAATTTTTGCATATTTGTATGTTTGTTTGTTCGCGCATCACGTAAAGCTTAAAAAATTCTAATGGAGCTTTAACTAGTGGATCCTATATGACCTAAGATACCATATAAGCTTCGATTTTGCAATCAATATGCCAAAAAGGGGACCTGGCAATTTACACTTACGATATAGAATGCAATTACTTGACAGGAATGTTTGTTAAATGGTTAAGATAACGTTATGGGTATTTTAATCTTAAATCTTTCAGCTAACTTTTCAAAAGTTCACGTGTGACAGGTATAGGTAGTTAAATATAATTATAATTAAATTTTACTTGTAATTTTAATTCCATATAATTGTATAACTGTAATTAAAATAATCTATATTTGCCGAAGTTATGGAAGGGGTGAAAGGTGTAAAATATTTTAATACTATATTTCAGTGAAATGATATAAATTTCAACCCTGTGGTTGAAATGGAAAGCTGGTAAATACAGAGGGTTTAGAATAAATGCACAGATACAGACAGAAAAAGAAATAAATTGATTTCATTTCAAGATCCTACGCCTTAAAATACTTGCAGCTTCTTTTTAAGCATCTTCCGATATGTAGTGCTCTATTTTGTGCTTGTAAATCTAATCCAGCTAATATATAACTCTGTGTCACTTTATCCGATTGCCGCACATTCATCCGCTACGCCGTAGCGCGACGCCTAAGCTACGCATTTCTAGCACATACATATACGAGGAGAGTTCAATCCTTTTGTGTTTTAAAATATTTTTCAGTATTATTCCGGCCCAGATATATAAATTACTAGTGAAACAAAAGGTGTCGGAGGCGACCGACAACAAATTATCGTACATTGTCATTCGCCAACGTGCATCCCTTTCCATGGCGGGGGTCACACTTCCTGTAAAACTCCACTCGCACCCGGAACGGGCGCACGTACAGTCCATTTCTTTATTACACAATGATATAAGCTTCTTTTGATAGTGTTTTTAAAGAAAATGTGTTATTTCACAAACCTACATATAAAACAAAATACAGATAGACTCTTTGAGAGTAGATTGAAAACGTTTTGGTTATCTTTAAGTGAGAAGGTTATTTCAGCAAGATGATTAAATTTGTAGCTCTAATTATAGATTTTGCCAAAACGTTTGATTGAAATATTTTAAAAAAGGTTTATAAATAAATTGTGGCGAAAGAAAGCATTACTAGAAAATGTATATAAAATAATCCTAACGATTAACTTAAAGTCAACATTTAGAACAGGCGAATTCTCGATTAAAATTTATAATTAAAGTTTATTGAACTTGAAGGTATGTTTGAAAGGACCATTTACGAAAGGAATGCGAGATGAAAGGGAGTATTATTAAAAAAATTGGTTATGTGCGAGTTTGGATGGAATTTCGAACTTTCTGTACCTCAGTTGAAATTACTTAATCATAAGTTATCACTAATATGAACTTATCAATAAATATTTAATAAAACTTAATACAGTTTTGTGGGGTGGGACATACATTTACATATTATTATTTATCATGAGTAACCCAAAAACTGACAAATAGTATCATCGTTATAATTTTCCAAAGACTGCCTAGGCTTCTAAAAACACTTTTTGTTTCTCAACTTTAGGTTCAATAATTTGAGAAATTCATATATTTTTTTTCTAAAATTATAACAATTCTCTTTGACACCCTCAAGACTAGTTGTTTCAAATGATAAGGTACTGTATATGGAATGGTACTATATAATCGTTCTGGCTAAGTTAATTGAGTACCAAATAACCAGAATAACCAGCGCTTGATACCTTTTTCTTGCTGTTTTTAATGTTTAAAGAAAAAAAAAAACAGACACCTCGAATAATTAAAAAAATTAAATATTAAAATTAATAAACTATGAGCAAAACACCTAAGCACAAATAATGTGTTTCTTGAATATACTCCTTTATCTATTATTATTACATATATATATATATATATATATATATATATATATATATATATATATATATATGTATATATATATATATATATATAATACCTTGTTTGCTTTCAAACGTGCATAAAGTGATTGAATTCTTATAAAAAAACGATGAATATGTACTACACAAATTGTAAAAAAAATTCAAGCCAAATACCGTATTTTTTTCAAAATTTAGGTATATGTTCTTATGGTCATATATCGGTCACAAGTCGTATCAATTTGACGGATAGTAAGTTAAAGTTGGATAGCTAAGAACGATTCATACAGAACTACTTTAAATTTGAAGCTTATGAATAACTAATTATCTTGTACAGAATAAATAAATTAAAAAGAACTAAAAAAATTATGTAGAAATTTAAATTTGTGACAAAAAGAATTAGCAAGAAATTCGTAAAGAATAATCAGATATAATCCAATAAAAATAATGTAACGCATAGTAGATGAAAATATAAAAAAATCAGTACTGTAAATAATTACTAACTGGCGGTCGTATTAGCTGTAACTCATCAAGTTGGAATACTGCCATAGGGAATGTTTGCATTATTACACACATTAAGGGGACTCATAATTTCCTCTTGAATAAAATATAAAGTGCAATGTTAAGAACCAGATTACCTCTAAGTCTTTTAATCTATATTCAAATAAGCTTTGATGAATGTACGGAAAGAAGCCTTCATTTCTTAAATAAATGAAAGACAAAATAGACTGTGGTTTTAAAAAAATAATTATTTTTATTAACCGTTTCAATTTAAATATTTTCATCATATATTACACCCGCGTGTATACCACGATATTAATAAAATTATAACAACCTTTTAAGCAGGTAAAAATATTAAGAAGTCAGGTCTTCACTGCGACGTTTTTTTCAATAAAAGTATTAAAATTCTTTTACGATTTTGTGGAACTTTCGCAATTCTATGGCGAAATTAAACGGTAAGGTTTGTAATGTGTATTTAAGTGTAAGGGCTACAAAAATAATTCGGGGGTTTAAAATAATTCAACTGTTATTACTTTCTAGTCGAAAAAAAATGCGGTAAAGCGCTTTTGCTTTTTGAAAGGAGCTTAAGAGACTGAAAATTTAATTAACTATTTTGGCCATCTAGGACGAGCAAAATAATTACGAATAATTTTTGGGAGCAATAAATTGTCACGTAAAGAAAGTGGAGGCCCTGAAAATGCAAAAGATGGTTGGGCAGCCACAGGTTTGATGGAAATATGACAAAAGGCAGTAGTTAACACAAAATGGTGTAATTTCTTTAATCTGTGATTAGTAAGTATTTATGTACATATTTCGACTATGTGCGGTTTATTAGGTGTTAAATTGCAATGAAAAAAGTAAGAAACATATTCCCATGCATTAAGTATGGGAAATCGGAAAAGTATGGGAAATGTCGGATATGAAAATATATTTAATGAGAGTAAAGAGCTGAATGAATGCGACGTCAAAATTAGTACATAAAGTAATAATTAAATACAGAGACATCGCTAATTTTAAATATGTAAATTATAATTTGATAATATACGGACCAGTTTATACTGCGCGCAATCAACATATTACATATCCGTATAATGTAGTTTGAGAATTACCTACATACCTATATGGCGTCGGCCACCGCATCCGTTTTCATATCAAACCATTCAGGAACCATAACTAATTTAAAAGCCAACACCGTTATCTGAGATCAGCCCGAGCTTTTGTACTCAAATGGAGCGGCCGACTGTACCCATGTAGTAATCTATGTAACCTACCACGTAATTGTCTTCGTAAAGCCGCAAAATGTATTTCCTTTTATGCGCGAGCAAAAACAATTTTGGCCCTCACTCGGGCTCGCCCAAAAGTTCAACTCATAAACCTAAATTTGAGTGGAGCTGACGAGGAAGCTTTTTTATCACCTCTTTGGACGGGCGTAGATTTGTTCTCTCACATATTTTTTTTTCTTCGCTCTTTGAGCTTTTGTGCTTTTTACCGCCCTCGGACAGGTATCGGGGCGGCGGGTGTTTGCCGCTCTCCGAGCGAGGGCTTTGATGATAATTTTTTGGGCGTGAAGGTTGGTCCGTTATTATTATGTAAACGATAAAGTTTATATCGGCTCCGGTCGGGTTGAACCCCTTTTCTTGGCGTTATATTAGTAGTTTATTTTCTTCTTACTAAAGCCTTGTTTTGGAACTTAGTTTGTTCTTGTTGACGCGCCGAATGCAAAAAAAGAAAGCCCACGCTTATGATGTAGGCGTTTAGTCTTTTCTGGTTAGCCATATGATTTGTTTACGCTTTTATGTAAAATGGTTTGCCACTCATCATTATATATAACGTTTCATAAGGAAAAATGTAAACAATAAAGAAATATAGGATCCTCGTTTCTTGTTATATTCTTCATACATACAAATTAACATTTTTCTGACGTATACTTTGAAATCATCGTTAAATATAGTTTCGTAAATATTTAGTTGGTTATTTCACTTACTTCCTCGTTTCAAAATCTCTGACTTCTATTCAATCAGTTAAACCAAAAGAGCCACTTTTTACCACTGTCATCATTTAACTCGTCATTACATGTTCTAAAATATATATTACATAGTCTAAAATATACAGCCGAGACTACAAACTATATAATAGTAGAAGCTTCAAGTCAATTAGATAAGTTATTTTCCTGCCAAAAGCTAATAAAGAAAGAAAGTTTTCCTCTTCATAAAATTAGAGTAATTATACCTAAAAGTTCAACTTTTTAATTTATTTTACATATTAACATTAATTATATTTACTGCTTGCACCAAAGTTTTTCTTAAATTTAAAATTATGTATTTTCACTGGACACGTAATACATGTGTGTATATAATGATATCATTCGATTTTCCAAGTTCAAAACATTAAAATTCTATTACGAAACAAAATTCTAAACTACCTGATAAGCTCTGCCAATTCGAAATGTGCCTGTTATTAACAACATCAGACAGCTTCGTACGCCACGCACCGGCCATCAAATTCCAGTGCCAAAACCTCACAAATTCCCTCCAAAACAAACAACGGAACAGTATTACATCAACACAATTTTAAACTCCCGACATTAAATTACAAAAGTTTTCTTCAGTGACGTCGGAAAGCTCAGTCAAATTGCCCTGCTAAATATACATTCGCGAACCTTTTAATAAAGCTTTATTTTATACAGGTCGTTACGCATGAACGGATATCCCTGTTTATCCTATATGGATGTTAAGCCTAATCGCTGGTTTAAATTATAAATTCTTGTGAAAAGCAGTTTGGGGGAGGTAATCATAATTTGGCCTACTTTTATTCGGAAATGAATATTTATGTAAAATGCAAAACAATGTATTTTACTCTAAAATGTACTTACCATAAAATTTACAGTTTTAGTTTTATAATGGCACCGTTTAGGCTTAAGTGTTG
Organism: Druceiella hillmani; assembly: GCA_039881145.1. Classification (NCBI taxonomy): domain Eukaryota; kingdom Metazoa; phylum Arthropoda; class Insecta; order Lepidoptera; family Hepialidae; genus Druceiella; species Druceiella hillmani. The sequence goes on along the minus strand of JAYKKI010000040.1, from coordinate 2,248,061 downwards.
ATTCCTTCGAGTACATGATTTATTTGTAGAGCTTTTACAATGAAGTAGGAAAACTTTTTTGTTGTATGTTTACGCATCCATTTTCAACAGACACGTAAGTCCTAAAAATAAACATGAATTAGGAGCTTGTTCTTTCGTAGTATTATCAGCATACTTACAATGTTAGGCAGAGAAAATCATATGTGTATATAATAATACGTGAATAGAAAACTTTGTCCCCCTTTTTAAGTATATTGCGCGCACGTAGGAGTATGAGATTTGGCATAGTTAAAGTTTATATGGAGAAGGAGTGCAAAAAGCTAACATTTATATAAAATATGTGTAAACAAATATAATTTAGTGTATTCGTAATACATTAAATTATATTTGTTTACATTTATACTGCCAATGTCAAATACATAATATTCTGTGGTCAAACATTTGCACAAAGTAGACATTGTCATCAAAGAATTTTAAAATGTCAAATTGACTGAACGAGTTTCGAGCTATGAATTTTGTGTGATTTCAAATGTTCTTTTTCAATAGTCTGTGAAGTGTATGTCAAGATAAAAAGCGTTCATTTTCTATTTTGTGCAATAGATATCTACGTTATAGTAAATACAAATACAAGTCCTACATGTGTTTTTTTTCAACTATTACTAATATTAAATTTCAAACTTAACATTTTAAATATTGCAGGGATTTGAGGCAAATAATACGTAGACGTATCTGTATACGCTCTCAGCTGTGGTAATAAAGCATTATATTCAAAGATTTTAGTGGTATTATTTTTGACAAAAAAATCTCAATGAAGTTTAACCTTAAAAAGTAACGAATTACGGTCGATTTTCGATCACTGGATCACCACTTGTAAATTATTATAGGGTACAACTTTGTGCTGACATGTTGCTTTGCTATTTAAGTGTTGATCACTTATGCAGTAAAAAATTACGTTTTTAAGTTTAGCAGTTTCTATATTTATTTAACTTGAATGTGATTTCTATCTTACTTCAGTTTCTTTCAAATTAAGAGTCGATTCTACTTTTATCATTACCTTATCTAGAAATCTGCCCTTTCTCTTCAGAAATTCCTATAATTATATTATCAAGAACCCTTCTCCCTTCCCCTTAGAAATTTCCCAACCAAGAATAGAAAGAAGCCAGTTTCAGTTCATTAAACAAACCGTAATTATTAGTTAATTAGTAAAAAATGCATAATTTATCTCTGGGAACTGTTACTTTCGCGGTTTGTTAAATTATAGCTGCACATATAATAAAATGGTAACAAGACTGTGTTTGTGTGTGGTACAGAAATCACTGGATGGAATTTATATAGAGCTTTCCAGTTTATATTTTAGAGTTTTGGTCCAAATCTGCAGTAGCAATCATCGTACTGTTCCTAATGGGGTTTGGGCAGAAGCAAGAATAATTAATATGAAACTGATGATGTATGATATCAAAATATGAACATTTATGATATTGATATCAAAATATGACTATGATGTAAAATATTCATTTTTCAATATCCAAAATTACAATATATGTATAATTACATTGTATATCCAAAATTACATTTGTAATACTACATTGTATGTATATTTTGACACTAATATCCAAAATGACTTCATAGTGTAAGTCAAAGTTCCACGTTGCCTCTATCTGTCATTTATTAATATATATATTCCCAAGGATGGTCTAGCTTTATAATTTGCGAAAGTATCAAAAGTATAAACTCATCTGTCTAGGAGGTTTCTTGGCATTTGCTGCGTAAATCTTTAAATTTATGTGAAAACAATGTACAGCAAGATTATTCGCCTCAAATAGTTTTACAAAAAAATCTAGGACAGTTTATAAACAGGCAGACACTTAAGTTAATATACATTACCGAAAAACAGATCGTGACGAAATGCTTCAACTGAAAAGCCTCTTTAAATAGAAAAAATGAAATATTTTTAAAATACAATACGTTATTCGTTTTATGCTCAATTTTTATTAAAATTATTATATACGTCGAATCATTTGGATCAAAAGTTTATATTTTAAAAGGGGTATTTTTGAGTAAGTTAACAAACTTACGCCGCTCTCTTATGCATTCCTAAGGATGATTTCAATAGCACACCGCACGTGATGCTCACTATAGTACTGTCTGCTGTAGTGAACGAATGCATATGATCAGAGTCCTCTTTTGCGAATTAGCCATCAATTTTTTTGAAGTAAACTGTGTTTTTCCACTCGATAGATAACGTGAGCTAAACGTATATAAATACTAATTAAGTAATAATATCATGTACAAGAAAATAATTATATCCAGATTTTAATTTTCGAGAATTCCGTAAATTTTACGTATAACGTGTAATATTTAGACATAATATGTTTATTCAGGTACCTAGAGACATATATTGAACTTAGTGTATAAGTCAATATTTTGAAAGAACATTTATGTCTACGCTAAGATATACTCGTACCAAGCTGGATCAGGTATTTAATAAATATGAGTAATTTAAACACAAAAAAGTTAAAATTAAGTCACAATAAAGTTCAAATGCTAATTTCATAACTTCCATACACGAAGAATTGCGGACAAATCTAGTTAATAGTACGCCTAACCTATGCTTTCAAAACTAATCCAAAAGTTTTTATTATTTAACTTTAAAACTTTTTAACTTTTTGAAATCCTGACCTCATATTTTAAATGCGAAAATGTGTTTATTTGTTCTTCTTTCACGTTGTAACGGAGCAACAGATTGAGGTGATTTTTTGTACAAATCTAGTCGATGGATCAAGAAATGATATAGGCTATGTCTTATCCTGGGAAATTATATTTTTGTTGAGAAAATCATTATTTGAAACTGAAAAAGTACACAAAATGTGTAACGAAGCAGTCACTAAGGAGCAATGAATCGACTTGAAGCAAAAGAAATACTCCTTTTAATTCCTAATTTAGAATGAAATCTTTTTGATTTCATTGTCATCTTTATTATAAAGTCACGGAAATAAAGAGTTAAAATTTAATTTCTCTTAATCATGCAAAATGATGCAACCCGTTTTAATTTGTCTCTATTAGTTTGCAACTTTACAGCGTTCGCGAATCCGCGGGGAAAACTAGTTTTTCATATAAAATAATATCTCTTTCTCCTTCACTATTAAATTTACTTCATACTACATTTACATTAAGCATTTAGCAAAGAAAATAAAGTTCAAAATTTACATAAATTATATTACCAGTAAAAGTTGTTAAAAAATTCTAACGCAATTCGAATTTACATAGAACACAAATCCATTTTACACGAACATCCTCCATATATACAACAACCCTATATCAATAATTGGGAGGGTTTACCACATCCTTGCGGGTAAGGAGGTTAGCTTTCATATATTATGGGGTTGTTCAGCGTATTTGGTGCCGCTCGCATATACCCGTCGGATATTCCCTTTGTATATGGTTTCCTGTTATTCTTATCTTTGTTTATGTGATCGAAAGTATTGTACCCTTTTCGTGTATTCGAATCAGCCATTCGGGTGTAGATTATTTAAACTGGAATCTATGATTGGAGGATACAGATAAATTTATTGGGGTAATATTTGATGGCAACATTTAACAAGAGTTTTCGAACTGTTGTTTATAACTTATATTACCGATTACGTAACATAATTAGATGAACTGATAAAATTGATAACTTTACTCTATTTGAGCTTTTACTTACAATTTTGTTGCATTTTAATATGTGTTTTATACACGGTGGAGATATTTTGTGTCAAAATTTAATAATAGTTTAAAAATTATTGTTTGTGTGAACTTACATTATCGATGACTTAATATAATCATATACGTTATGCATTGACGCTTTTCTGCATTTTTGTATGTATTTCATACAAGCAATTGCATATTGTTGAGTTTTGCTATTATTTGGTAATAAAGCTGGATCTTGCTGCATTTTTCAATTTATTTCATAGATGCAACTGTATTTTATTAAATCATTACATTGACAACCTCCGTCTTGAATTTAGTGGCCCTTTGTAGTCCTGGCTGCTTCATGACAGGATGATGTTATTATTTATTTTAACTACCTAGAGCGCGCACAAATATTCTGTAGCGTTCACCTATCTTTCGCGCATTCCATTAATCCCAACTGTATTGCGAGATGCACCCAGTCTAGATATTTATTTCTGCTCCAACGATTGCTTCAGAAATAATGTCATGGAGTTGCATGGTAGATCGCGACTAATTGTTAGATCATATATAACCAAATTACTGTGTGGTTCTATTTAAATTGTTCTAAAAATATTTAATCAAATTACTGTGTAGTTGTATTTAAATTGTTCCAAAAGTATTTAACCAAATTACTGTGCAGTTCTATTTAAATCGTTCTATTTGAATTGCTCTCTGTGTGTGTATTGTCTCATTCGTTACTGTTTTATAACCGTCTGTCATATATTCTTCCACATGCGTTTTGGGTAAATCTAGAAGTTGGAAAAGGGGTTTCCGAGTTATAAATAAATTTTTGTTGAGTTTTGCTATGCCTTGACGTTTTACAATTGCTTGATTTTACTATTACTTGGCTTGGTCAAGTGTCGATGCAAATTAATCGAAAGCATGTTATTTGACAGTACAAAACAAATGGTAGTATCTAATTTTTTTTTTCCTTTGTTTAGAGCGTGGTGGAAAAATGAAAGGGAAGGGGCATGTCACAGATTCGTACACTTTGAAGCGTATTATTTGACAAACGAAGCCTAAAATAAAAAAAAAATGTTAAATGGAACTTGAAAATTATTGTAAAATTAATATTGGATTGTACCCCAGTCGACGGGATATGTAAAAATATCCTTACTTGTCATGTATGGGGAACCATATTAAAAAATTACTTTAAAATTATACTACTTGTTCACAATTAAATGAAACTACGTGATGTAGTATTATTTCTACTTTCTTTAAGTTCTTTACCACGACCTAGGTTTCGTTGTATTACAACATCTTCAGGTGGGCTATTAGCAACCCACTTGAAGATGTTGTAGTAACGAATGTGCGGTCAGCGGAATCCCACTGCATCATCTGTATGAGGTTGTTGATTTGAGATTTAGATTTGATTTGCGATTGACGTTTCGTGGGCATGGAGAATGGAGCAAAAAAATAATTTCGGAAATTTGAATTTCTGTATGATTTAAAAGATTTTCAATCTATGTCGTCAATTCGCCTACTGAACACTTCATTAGTACAGAGCCAATTAGAATCTGGATCCATAATTTGGAACCCACATGGAGCCAAATACAGCTTGATGACTGAACGTGTGCAAAAGATGTTCTGTATGTGACGGAATCTGTATATGAGACAATATGGAGTTTATTCCTCTTTCTATATTCAATCGATTTCTCCTTGGGTATGCTAGGTTTCCATTCTTTGTAACTTAGAACAGACATTGCGCTTGAAATTTATCTTCCATCTATTAAATGGAAATATTCTATACCCTGTATTGTTGAATAATCTTTCATTCTTCGTAAGTGACAATTTCATGCGTTCACGCAATCATTACCTGTTTATTTTACCTCTCTCACGAACCGAATTATATAGGGACTGTCCAATTTCTCGCAGAATTCAATCGTATTTTTTTATTATAATGCACTTTTTTCTTCTCCACTAGAGAGAAGCTGCTAGTAACGCCAATTATTTAATATTATATTGGTGTGATTTTCTGTTTTCAAAATATAAATCAGTTTCTACTCGTTAAAAACATATTTACAAAGGTCTTCCACTAGTGAGCAGATGTAACAGCATTTTCCAGCAAATCTCATGTAGTCGTTTCGAAATTCAAGTACGTTAATAAAAATAAAACACTCAAAGAAAATTTTTGCACTCTGAACAAATCGATTGTCTTACCTTGAAAAGCTTCGAAACAGTAAGCGACCCCATTCCGAAATAAACTCGATTCAGCCCATTCCAGAACTCGACACTTCGATTCAATCGACGCAGCATCTTTGCCAATGGCGCCTCCTACCAAATATGCTCTCTGGCCGTAACTTCCGGCGATAAAACTCAACGGATCATCCGTGGCGGGTAGTCGGCATCCTTCCCCGACTTGCCTTTCCGCGTTTTCTACGCGGGATATTAGTTTCATGAAATTTCACGCGATTTATTAAGCCGTGGGCGCTGAGCCGGGCGGCTCTCGCTTTATGGGTCCCGCTTGGTGTTGGGGCAATAAAATTGTGTTTAATATATATTTTTCTCGTTTATTATTTATTGTAAGAGCAGGGTTGTTAAGTGTAGCGCCTCGTAGAGGCTTGAAGTTGCGTGATATTGATATTTAATTTGTTGTGCTTTTACTATATTGAGGTGCTGTCGCGTTTTGAGTGATAATGTTAACAAAAATACAGGGCGAATATACGACTGAGGTTACTTTTATTTATCATACTTAACAATATGGTAAGATACAGCTTAGGTTAATTTATAAATTTGTACAATTTTTAGATTTCTTTTAATAAATTCTGATTTTATTTATTTTCCCTAGGGAATTGCGTAACAAAATAGGAATATAATAAGAAGTTAGTATAATATGAAGCTCAACAAGGTTTGATAGTAAGTACTATGTATCTAACTATATTTAAGGTTTGATAGTAAGGACTATGTATCTAATATATTAATAGGACCAGATAGGCATTAGTCACAATCACAATTTCATCAATAGCAGTAACTGTATTGCTCGGTGGTGTATGGATAGTAAAGAAATATCCTATCTAAAATAATAACAACGTGTGTAAAACTAACGAAAACTTCTGGAGTCACGTCCGGTATACCTATTATCAAAATTACACCTGATTCATTTCTTTTAGAAATTGAACAATGACAAATTAGATGATTTTTTTAAGAACAGGTCCGCCATCACTGCACAATTACGTAATATTTTTGTAATTTTTTCAATACAGTTTCAAGAAAAACATTCTTGAAGTGGTTAATTCATTTCATATATTTAATTGCTTCGAATTAATTTGCTACTATCCAAAATGGTTGAATAGCGAGTATAAGTGTAAAGCAGCGCTTTGAAGAAGGCTTTCTTTATTTGGTTGGTAGTTTCATTATTACAAGAAAACGTGTTTTATCAAATATGTAATTAAACTGTAATTGAAGTTCATGAAATAGTTCCATTTCCACATGACTTTAAACTTGACTATTCGATCGAGAATATATTTTTAGATCTGGATGGAGTATTATTATAAAATATATTGATTATTCTTAAACAGCCTATCAGAGGGTTTTATGTCAGAAGCTCTTTTCTAAGTTAAAGTTATGAACTAATTCATTGGCTTTTGCGCAGACTTTCTTGCACTCAGTGCGATCCTCAGTGAGCTTTTTCAAGTGGTTGCTGTTGATTTCAAATAAAGCACTGCCTAGCTTTGCGTAGTCTTTAAAGCGAAGTGAAATATTTTCTTCTAAGATGCTATTTCTCACGCAAAGGGGAAGCTTTTGTGTGAGAAATAGCATCACAGAAGAAATCGCTTTTGTATGAGCCACTATAAAGGACCGTTGCTAGGTCGTTATGTAGTTTTGAATATTTCTTCTAAATTTATAACTTACTCCGTCTTAGTGTTTCATGTCTCGAAAGAAAAAAAATGGTACGTGTCGCTCTGTCTGTTTGTCACATCCATTTTTCTCCGAAACCGCTTGGCATAGAAACTGAAAATTTGGCATAGTAATAAAATGCATTAGCCCACACATATCTTAATTATTAGCATTCAAAAATATTTATGAAAATTTTAGATGGAGGGGGATAAAATTAAGTACTCGAGATATTTTTCTAAATTCTGAATATAGTCTGGAGTATCATTTAAAAGAGCTAAAAGCTTTTAAAGAGCTTTTATAAGGGTAATATTATTGTATTAGAGACATACTGAAAAATATGCAAAAAGATTTGCTCCCCCGCCCTACAGTCCTGAAACTTCTTAACGTAAAATTATGAAAAAGGAGGCTTCTTAGGAGCCTACGCAAAGATTGAAAAAATACTAATGCGATGATCTTAAATGTCATAATTGATAAATTTAAACCATATTTAATGTCTGTGAAACTTACATTATGCAATATATTTACATTGCAAAAAAATTAATATTTGTAAATAGTTTAAGAGAATATTATGTACCCTTAAATATATAAGACATATGTATTTGACAGGTTTTTGAAGAATAAATTTATTTAATGATCCAGAGAAAATTAGAGTTTCAAATATTTATGCAATATAGCTATTCATTACTTTACTTGACAATTAACATTAAACTTTACAATTCTATAAAGTCTCATTTCAAATTGCTGTAAGAAAATTTAAGTAAAATTATAATGTAGTCCTCTTTTAGAACTATCATAATTACAAACCGCATGTTATATAATTAATATGACGACTTGATCGATTTAACTGGTCCTTAAATACACTACAACACAATTATTACATTCAATATTATCACTCAAAAATCTTACACAAAAAGCTTTTACAGTACAAATAACGGAGGTCTGCCATATTCGGAAGAAAATTGGAAGGAAACAGAGAAAAAATTACCATTATTAACGTTCACTGATAATACTGCTTTCTTAATTAACGGTCACTGATAATAAAACACACATCATGTACAAACTTGATGTGTGTTTTATTATCAGTGACCGTTAATTCAAGAAAAGCGTTTGTGAATTTAGCTCCGGATATCATAAAGCATTTTTTGGTCTTTCTTAACTATAACATATAAAAATTTACGAATTTAACGAATTTCCGTAGGACTTATTCCGTTTTCCCTCCGCTAAAGATAGATTATAGGGCACATGCCAGAAGAGACGACGTGCGGGAAAAAAATGTAGGTCGCGCTTCGCTTTCTTGTTTTGCGAAATCAAAAACTACGTTGCAAATGGTATTAAACAAGTCAAAAAGAAATATCCATCATAATCTTTCACAGGCACTACAAGCTTTGTGTATACGCAGTGACGGCAGACATGCAAAAATCTCCAAGGTATACTTTACTTATATACATATTTGTGTGCTCTGAAGTATTACACGTACAGTCGTCTAGATAAAATAAGATAACATTTTTTTTAGGTATTAATAAAACTAAGTCAGTGCTGAGGGCCAATAGTGATTGGCCAATTGCCAAAAAAAGCCACGTTGCAAATATTTAAATCATAAAAATTCATTTAGAGAGAAATAGAAACAGCATTTGCATTTCCATTGTATTAATCCGAGTAGGTTCCGATTAACGTATTTGTAAAATTAACGTATTTGTGATATCAATACTGGTTTTAGTTAATATATTTAAAACAACGGCAGAGATTGATACTTAGTAGTCGAAGATTATTAGTTTTTAATTGCTATTATCAGGTCACTGATTAAAACCTTGCACACAAATACTGTCGTTATTTGTTTAATCTACATGATCAATAGTCTTTACTTTCTTAAAAGAGGTGTAGATCTTTATAAAATATTATTATATCTTGTGAATTCACTCTTGTTAGGAAATTATTTGATATAATATAAATATATGCTTTCGATAATTTCTAATTTGTTAATAATGAAAGGTTTAAAACTCTTGAAATAATTTGTATTATGTTAAATGTGCTCATTAAATAGACAGATCGTAAGAAAATGAATTTCATTACGTAACGAATTTTATAGAATATCTTAGCAGTATATTTCAGTAAAAAATGTATATACGTACAACAGGCTCAACATATATACTAGTATATTTAAAAGCGCTTGAAATTTTCAGCATTTCTTTACTAATATTAAAATATAACTTATTTATCATACGTTTGAAATAAAATAAGCTTTTAAGCTCTATTTATAATGTAAACCTAGCATGCGTTCCCATTAACTATAATGTGATACATTTTTATTAACTATAATGTGATTATATTCTGTTGCTCGTATATTAAAAACTTGGAAATTGACGAGGAAAAATGATTTTGTTTATTTTAATTTGGTAATTTTGGTAAATAAAATCGTGCTAAATTATTTAAATAGTTTAAGCTATGATGGTAGCAAAATTACTGTTAAAAAAAAATTGGTCGGTTATTTTGATATAATTTTATTGTCTTCATATATTCACTAGGAACTGATTGGCTAAATCTTACAAGCGATTACAGATTAATATTTTCAAGAATGACATTCATTCTTAGCAACATTTGCTAATATCGATTTTCTCTTTTCTGATTTAATTATTTTGTGAAAATATCATTTGACAAATTAAAGGACTTACAAAGGCTATTACTTTATTGTTGTTCATTTGTATGTGTATGTATATATATATATATATATATATATATATATATATATATATATATATACTGACAGAACTGAACAATGTAGAGTACAGAAAAATGGCGGTATAGAAGAAAATTATAAACAGAGTAAATGATCATGTAGTGGAAACTTGGTCTAAGTTTCCACTACATGATCATTCTTGCCACATAAATATGTGGTAAGAATGAACGCACATCGCACATTTTGTGGATTTCTTATTGGGTTTGTTTATAAAAAAATACTTTCTATTTAACAGATTGATTCCAATTTAATTGCTATCGACCATTTTCTTAACTACATGTACCTACGAACTATAAGCAGTTACGTAAATGGGCTGTTACCGCAAGGTACACACATACATACATATACATATATATATATATATATATATATATATATATATATATATATATACACGCACACACATTCTTTTTAGATGCCGCTTCGCCCCGCTTGTTGTATATTGGCCGCCTGGCGAAGACTTGACGGAGAATGTTACAAAACGCGATCACAAAAAGCCTCGCTCGGCGGCTTAAGGCAATAAGAATACGGGGGCGGCGTTCGTGTACACATTAAAAGAAACACTGCGCCCGGAGTATAATCCGTGAGTTTCGCCACCGCGTAAACAAAGATGAAAATAATAATAAATCAAGTGGCCGGCGGACGCCACTGAGCGCTCTCCCTTTGACGGTTGCAGTGGTCGGTGAGAGTGCTGTATGGGGAGCCAGTGGAGGCGACGTAGTTTGTTTCGTGACTTTTATTATTTTATAGAGAGCATTCATGGTATATTATTAGGTGATTGTGTTTCATTTATTTCACGATTGAATGTCTATTATAAAAAATGTGTTAGACTATTTTTTTAATGTAATATGTGGGAATATTGAACTTGTAAAACATATTTTTTATCAATAAAATATAGATATGACGTCTTCTACTCCGTGTACGTTATAGTAAAATTACATTGATTAAGCACTATTATAACTGGAATTAGCATTATTACCATATTTTCTACCTGTAATAATAAAAAAAATGTTAATCTTTATTACTTAAATAAAAAGTATGACAAAAGGTTGAAATATTAGTGTTTATTATTTTTCTGTACATTTAATATTTGAAACTTAATTATACGAAAATGGCTATCGCCAAATTTCCTTCTATATATATATTTTAAATATATACATTTTCATCAAAATTTTATTTAATATTTTAATTTAATCGAGAATATTAATGTCAATATCCGCGATTAAGAGTGTTTATTTTTCTTTTTAATGTATTTTTCGCGAACTGAGTAATTTTTAGTTCATTTTAATCATTTTTTTTTTCATTTTTATCTTTGGCATAATATATGTAATTCATTGCTATAAGAGTAAACTCTTGCAATCCACCATATCCGAAGATTTTTAAATAGAGAGATCCAAGGCGAAAAATAAGAGAGTAATTATAAAAATTTCTGATATAAAAATAAATAAAAATTCATATATACATAGATAGTTATATATAAAAATATTTGCCTAAAATGAAGGAAAAGTGGAAAGCATGAGTTAGGAAGGAAATTCGATTTGAGCGGATAGATGTGAGTAAAATTAGGACAGTATGATTTTCAGAAAATTTCTTAGAGCGTTTATAGATGACACACTCCCTAAGTTTGCATATATATTCATGTATTTTCATATAATCATGAAGATTTAAATTTTTAAGCGTATGTTTAAAATGATTCCATTGGTTATATATCAAATTCTTTTTAGCCATTAGGTATATTAAGAGTGGACAAGGAATTAAATTACTTCTATTTGTTGATAACAACAATGTAACTTGCAGCTCTGAAAAAAAATAAAAGGAATGTTGAAATAACACAGTCATTTAGGAAAAAAATTAAAAGTACTGGCTAATTGCGTGTGTTGTTCGCGCATCGAGAGTTCAATACGTCGTTCGAAGTGAAATTACTTTATTCATTATAAGTTATCAGGGATATGTGACTTCTAGTGCAGTAAATATTTAATAATGTCTAATGTAATTAAATAAGGCGGATGTATGTTTCATTGTGAATGTCCAAAAAACCATATATACTTTTTGCAACAACTTTTGCGTAGGGTTCTAAAAACCTTGTTTAATTTTTAATTTTCAAAACTAATATTTCCCTATAATATTTTTGAGTGACAGCTATTGAAATACGAGTAGGTTAATATATTTTTTTACAATGGCAAATTTCAAGTTTCCACATTAAGCGTTTTCTAAGAAAAACGACTGCAACAAAGTGGCAAACGGAAATGTGAGTGACCTTATAATACTTTTCTTAGATACGAAATCCCTAAAACGGGTCGGTAATAAAAACATATGGAAAATTTCGTAATAAAGTGATTTCATTTGTTTTTACATATAAAGAAAATATTATTACGATGGCTTGGTTGACCGTTTTTTTTTTATTTTACACTCTTCTGTGGTTCGTTACCCAATAAAAGTTCACTTGAAATAAACTCAATCATCCTATTTTACCCACCCAAATTTTCAAGTTACATTTTGTTCACGCCATTATTATAATTATAGAATATTATTCAAGTTCATCAGACTGCGAACGCCTTTCCTGACCGCTACTAAGCGGAGACAATGCCGGCGATATCTTTACCTTGCCATTAACATTTTTTGCTACTTTTGGACCGACTAATGTGTGGCGCTATTAGACCGTAAGGGTGGAGTGTCTGCTATGGTGGGGGCTTCCGTTACATATGTAGGGAGTATGTACATACTCTAGTAATGAAGTTGTAGGCTGTTTCTACATAGACAATATTTGTGTTGTCTTATACAAGGTACGATTTCACCTGTTCTGAAATACAATGTATTCTTGATATATTCAACTTGGTTTTTTACATTAAATATATTACCGTATATTAACTATATTTTTTCAAATAGTAGCACAAATATGTCTGTATATTTAAAATGTTTTTGAATATGCTATTCTTTAGAATTCATGTACGTCTGCATATTTGTCTGTATGTTTTTTCGAGTATCACACATAAACTACTATATTAAATTGAATGTAGCTTTAACTAATTGATTTAATTTGAATATTTCTTGGGTATTCAGTTAAAATTTAGGTTACTTTTGGTTCCTTTTGAATATTTCCTTAAGACGTTTTGTTGTCTGTCTGTTTTATGTACATCTGTTTGTTTTTTTTTGTTTGAGTATCACGTAAAAACTACTAAAAGAATTTAAATTAAAGTTTTATTAAATCAAAAATATTTTTTAGTACAAATAAAATGTTTATAAGGGGCTTATAATTCGATTAAATGCGCTCAGGACTTAAGAATTATCGACATTATTACTGCGATTCGGCTTAAAAAGCCATCTAAGATAAGAATTAGTTTTATCACATTTAGGAATATTTTGGGACTAAATATTATTATACGAGAAAAATTCCACCATGAAAATAAATTCAATATTTGAATATTGCAATTACTAGTTGCTCGTTCCAGCTTTTGCCTGGGCAAGTAAGGAATCACGACTGCGTTTTGTTTTCATTGCATCTGTATATATTTTTTTAAAACCCATTTACCAATGTTATTTAAAGGTCTATTTATTCATTCTGTGATCTGTTCGACTGAAAATTCGAATGATTCCATCATGTAACGTAAAAGCGTTTATGGCGAACGATCTTTAAAAAAACCTGCCGAGTGAAATAGAACCACGAGGTACTACGAGGTTCCGCACAAATTTAAGCACTTATAAACATTTAATGGTACTGTTAATCTATTTCCAAATATTAATTATTCACAGTGTAAATATACTGCTCATTGCATTTTTTATACATGCATATTTTAAAAAAAATATAGAATTTAAGATAACCTTTATACTTTTTCATATAATCTTCTAAACAGATTTCAGCAATAATTATGATTTTTGGTTTAGCAGTTTTGGAAATAAGGGAAGCGAGCTGCTTTATTTTCGTCTATTTGTAGAATATATTTTAAAATATGCACTTAAAAATTGTAACGAAATATTTTTGTTTTATTCTTAATAAGCCCTTCCAAATGATAAATTCTTTTAAATTCTTTTTAATGATAAATTCTTTTTAATGTCTTTTTAATTCTCTAATTTTATATGGATATTTTTAAAATGTACGAAATGCGTGAGTTAAACGCATAATTGTAATTCTATTGAAATTAGGTATAGTACTTAGGCATAATAATCTTGAATTACTTCGCCAAGTGTCAAGTTTCTACGTTCTATGGTTTTTGAGAAAATCGGCTTTGAGAGACGACCGACACGTGAGTGATTTTATAATAGTTCACTTTTTCAGTTTGAGGTACGGAAACCTAATTAACTTTATAAGCATGGATCGTTTTTTTGCAGAAAACTTTTTTATGATCTATAATTTTAAACATTATTTGGATATAACTATAACTCTTTAATTTGTGTAGCTCAAAAATATTTCTATTGACCAATTTTACAACAAAAAACCGCCCAACTGCGAGTCGGACTTGCGCATAAAGGGTAGCACCAAACAATATTAAACTTATAAGTTTGAATTTCTAAAAGACACAAGTATTCTAAAATTTCTAAAACACACAAGTTTTCTAAAAGTGAATAAAATTTCACGGCTGCGGTCCGTACCGGAAAATATACTATATCTCAAAAACTACACAACATATCTTATTTAACCTAATTTTCTTTGAAAGTTTATTTTAAGTTCTATTACCTTCTTATTGCAGAATTTAGTTGAAAAATTGGAGTGGGCGGGGGAATACTTTTTAAGAATTTAGAAGCGCATGTCTCACTAACTACTGACCTAAATAAAAAAAACTATTTTGAAATCTCCATATAATTTTTTAAAATATATTCAACGACACACTACATCCTGGTGTGCACTAAATTTTTTTCCATCCCTCAGTTACATATATAAAGTGCCACCACTAATATTATTTTCTTTCATAATTCCACTATCTCATTGTACAGAGTTTCAAAGAAGACATATTTCATCTATATAGTGCAAATAGTCTTCGAGTAAAATGGCTGTGATATATGGATAGACAAACGGGCAGACAGATCGACAGACAGATGGATGAGATGAAATTCTAATCCCGTTTTTGCCATTTGGCTACGGAACCAAAAAAAATGGTACTATCAGATTATGTGTTAATAAGCAAAGTAGGCTTTAAACTTTTTTTGCAAATTATCAAACTGTCTATAATATATTCATATATTATTTTAATTTATCTATAATTATTTTAAAATTCAATACAAAAATGCATTTCCCACTTTTTTACTTCCTCACCTTATTGCTCATTATATATATGTTCAAAAATGATTTTTCCCATATCCATCTAGATAGTTTCAATTATACGATATGTAAAGTTCATGTCAATCAGAAAATACGGTTTTGTGCTAAAGATTAAAGTCAAACAATCAAACAAAACTTTACTGTTTACAAAATTATTATGGTGATGGTAATAATATCTCGTACTAGTAATTAATTCATTAAATATTATTATGAATTTTAATTAAATAAAATACTAGTACATATTGCTCGTAGTCTTTTTAATTCTCTTAGTAATTACAGTATCTATAGTAATTTTTTTTTATAAAATACAGATATTAAATGACTCAGTGGAAATTTTGAAACTGGACTGGAAAATGCGCAGGCGTCAAAAATTATTTAATAAAAATTGTTCCAAGAAATAATTGAAAATAAATTGACGAAACTACCGACCTCACTGCATGTTTTTCCACGACGAGTTTTTCAGTAAACACGTAATATATTCCGTAAGTTAGCTATTTGCGTCACAAATTTAATATGGGTACGACACAAACGCAGAAATCTAATATTTAATTCTTTTTGCATGCAGTAGTACATTCTGAGAAGCGGAAGTGACTGAAATATTAAATTTTATTAAGACGGCCATATTGTATGAAACCTGAAGCACTTAGCTTCGAAAATAAGACTTAACATTTTACCAACATTAAAAAAAGTACTGAAATAGATAGTAACTTTTGTATCAACAACTAACAAATTGATTCGTTTTATAATTTATGGCATTTCTTTGTTATGTTAGTTAAGCTTTATTATAATGAAACATAATTTATAATAAATTAGAGAAACTTTAGTGTGTTTGTATTTCATAAGGTATTCCTTATGGAATAATATATTCGTAACTACCTTGTGAATATACAGTTCCGGGATTTTCATGAGTGCGCTTTGTGCCCGTGGGAACGTCTTGTGTGTATTTGAATAAAATGGAGAAAATGATATTAATTGAAAGGGTCTTCTGTTGGAAAACTTATTAGCTTATTGTGATATTAATATATATTGTCTTGCTGTTATTTCTATATATATATATATATATATATATATATATATATATATATATATATATATATATATATAAAACTATATTTTTACTTAATAATAATATAAATATGTTATTATTAAGTGAAAATATAGTTAAATATGTCGTTCTTGATTTCACATATTGAAATAAATAGTAGATTAAAATAATGTCATATTTATTAACGTGTCTTAATTATTTGACATTTATAAATACGTTTATATAATTTAATAGCTATTAATACGTCTAAATCGATTAATAGCTGTGAATATGTCTTAATCAATTAATTGCTCTTAATAAGTCGAGATGAGCTTTTATTGTTTTATTAACATAGCTCGGGTGTACACCACGATCGTGTTATCACATGTTATTAAGCTGTTTGCAATTTTTGCAGTTTCAAAATACATAATGTGTATGAATTTTGTATCGTATTTCGATATTTTTTGCTATATTAAATTGTTCTAGTTTTATAACCCGGTTTATACTTTTTTATTAATGTAATATGGTACGTAACAAATTAAGAAACAAACTATGCATGTTACGAATTCAGACTTAATTTAAAATAAATTTTAAGTAATTTCTTCTACTTATTCGAAGTGAGGTGACGTTAAAATAGTGATTTTGAATTAAAAAAATATGAGGCTTCCATATGATGTGCACTATGTTTTCCTTTAAATTTTTTTTTGTATAATAAAAAATTATCTTTGTTAAAATTAAATAAAAACTCTAAAACCAACTTATTTGAGTTTTCTATTAATTTTTTTCAGTCGACTTAAATCGAAAATTTCAAATTATCTATAAAATTGTAGTTATCTAGTCGAAAAATTATCTATAAAATTGTATTTATATACATATAACTCCCGAAATTTTTAAGTTATCTTTATGCCTGTTTCAATACAAACTCCGCCAATTTTTTATTGAAGGAAACGTATAAAAATGTTTGTAACATTTTTCGTAATGTTAATTTTCATCAAATTAGTTGTAACTTTCGTGATTATTTAGCAAGTTGAAATAATAGACCGTACCGAAACTACACTTTAGGATAATATAATTTAGGACACGAGATAGAAAATCTGTAAATAAGATTAAACACCGAGTTGTTTATACATGTAAGTCGAAGAATTATTATTACTAAATCAAATTGACAGCAAAATTTATCCACAAATAAAAATTTTAAACCAGCACAAGGAACCGCGGGTTGTAGGAAATTCTTATAACTTGATGTCAAACACGAATTTAAAAATATTAAAGCATTTCCTTTATCGTAAAAGACGTGCGCATGACATTCCCTATCCGCCAAGCTGCTTTGCGATAAAATTTATCCCGAGCTTTCAAAATGTTTAGCACACACAACGCTACCATTTTATCAGAAAATAGGGGATGTTTTTTTACAATTCTTCATGCGTGAATGCCTAATATTTAAATTTTAGACAATTAAATTCTTTAATTAAATTAAGCTTCGTCTCAGAAAAAAAAGAGACTTCCCAGAAATATTTAAGTAATTTTTATATATTATGTTTTTAAGTAATGTTCACAAAGAAGCTTTTGCCAAAAGCATTATTGTATCGGATAAAAAGAAATGAATCGTGAAAATTAAATTCATAATTTATTTCGTAATGTATTTTTGTTTACGCGTAATGTTTCAGCAAAAAAAACAGAGTAAATGAGCTTTAAATGCTCGATCCAGTATTTTGATTTTCCGCTCGATTAAAGTGTGACCTTTTACATTTTAGAAATCAGGAAAATATATTAACAGTCAATTACACGACATAAAAGCTTTCGATGGTCAAAGAGCAAAAGCCGCGTTTTCAATTAATTTTTTATTATAACTTCAATATTCCTGTCATTTTTTATACCTACCAACAACGTTAAACCATTTTTCACAATAACACAAACTGTATTAATGGGTTCTGATAAAACTTCAGTAGCACCGATTTTGTGTTTACAAAAATATTAAGAAGTGATTATGAGAGATATAATTTTATTGATGTCCAAACAATTAAATGGTATAATCTTTATTTCACTTACTTAATAGTTTTTGAGTCAAGCAGAAAGATAAACATTTGCGAATCTAATAAGTCTCAACAAGGTTATTTCATAAATATAATTAATAATTTTGCTATTATAACTTTCTTGTCTGTAATAGTAATAAAACAATAAGATATACATATTTTACAAAGAATATCAAAGACTCAAAATTAAAATAAAATCTATTGAGAAATGAACGATTGTTCCTAACAAGCATTTTGACGAAAAATCGGCTCATGCTTTTAAGTCTAAATGTCTAGAATAATTTCGTAAATCCAAAATGTATATTATAATAAATAAAAACTGTATTTATTCTTCTATTAACTCAAAACTGCACATCTTTTATTTTATTTTTGTTTATATTAAAGAAAAACATATCCAGAAAGGAAACTTGTAAGTCAAAAGAAATCAATATTACATTTAAAAGAATAGATATTTAACATTAATTAGAACTGATAGCTCTTTGAATATTTTTCAATCGATGTCATCAACATTTTGTATAAAATGAAACAAACCGCGATAAAATTGAGTCGTTGCTTACCAATAATATATTAAATAAAAATAAGCTTCCAAGCAAACTAAATCACACAATTATCATACAAAAGCTTTGCATAAAACTAAAGGACAGTCAAGCTTCGTGGCATCCACGTCCGGAATCCAGGCCGCTTACACAAAACTTTCAAACAAAAATAATAATACAATACACAAAGCATATCTTAAACTCGTGAACGCCAAATATTTTGATGTTAACGTCTTAATTTCGAATAAAATTATGTATAAATATGTCAAATTAATGAGGCGATACATTTGGCTTCTGATACCATCATCAGGCCGTAGTACGGACTAGTCTCGGAACGGAAATCGCCGATAACCCTAAAACGTATTCCGGACCGTATGTTAATTTCAATGCTGTTATTTCGTCGTAACAATGGATGATTCGACTCGGTTTAGTAATACAATACGGTCTTTATAACTTAGTATAATACTTCAAGCATAAAACATAACAATTTTAATAAATAACCAGCTTTGCGTGTGAATTTTCCGCCGTCGGTAACGAGGTGGCTGTTTTATGAAAGCGCTGATTAAATCGTGGGCTCTGATCGTCGATAAGTAATTTATTTTTAATATGGACATGTGGCATTTGATTGTAACTGGCCGTACCGGTGTATTTGATTGCTTCGTTTAATTAAACGACAAGATTAGTCTTTTTATTACGTTCCAAATCGTATTTTGGTTTCGCTAATTTGATTGGATATCGGTAAATTTTGGACTTAATAAAGCGATAAATTAAGTTTCAATACAAAACGTTTATTCCTAACAAATATTTATTCCGCCGCTGCTTACCATTTGAATGACGATTTTTAATTAATTTTTATAATTGGAAAGCTGTATTTTAAAACAGTTCTTTACCCTGGTTTATTTCAGTTATAATCTATATTATATTTTTGTATTTTTAAAAAATTAAATTATCAATCTGGTATTCAAAATGATGATCATTAAAACTTGCACGGAACTTTATGTAATCGTTAAGACCTAGTTTTTTATTCGGAAATACTTAACACTGTAACTGTAACACTGTAATATAACTGTATTTATTGATTAATATATCGGTGCTATTGGATTACCATCATATGAACATATATATAAAAATATTGTATTATTTATGCATATCCTCATATCATTACCTGCCTGTAAATGGCAGGCTGTAATAAAACAGTATCATGTTTTTAAATTTTAAATTATCAGCTTTTCCATTTGGCTAGAAATTTTATTTTTACCAAATTTAGTCATCGCTACTAAATTATTTTCATTATGCATTGGAATACGGTAGTTGACTCATTCTAAATTTTTATATTTTTCGTACAATATTGTGAAATATAAGTTAATTAAAAATCAGTTTTGAAAAAACTTCAAAAATTGATTGAAAAATAAGCCAGTTGTAGGCTTCTAAATTTGAAGATACGGATAGAGTTGGGTATATCCCTGTCTCTTTTCCTCTCGTAGAATATAATGTACAATATTAAAAATGACCTCACAATACAGTATTGCCGTCCTTCGCTAAAGGTTAAATTTAAACTTTTATAGGTCTGTCAATTTTTAAGATTATTAAAAAAAATTTCACTCTTCATCAGCTTTTACCTTGAAATTATGATTAATGAAATAATAAAAAAAATTAGTCAAATACCCAATTTGTTCATGTATATTTTGTTTTAATATATTTGATTTTAAATAGCAAGATTGCTACTAAAGTTGTCTTCGGATTTTACTTATACATTTTTGTAATATTGTTATATTCTACATTTACTATCTCCATGGTGTTGATTTCTTTTCACGTTGACATTTATATATATATATATATATATATATATATATATATATATATATATATATCTGGTTAATAGATAATGGGCAATAAAGTGAAACTTCATGCATGATAGTGTATTACATAATATGGTATCTTAGATTATATGAATAATAATGAATAATTAACCAACGCCTATGAGGCATATTTATTCAAAATTCTGAAACGTTAGTATCTATGTGATGTTAGAAATTTATTTATCCAGGAAAATCATTTTCATTTACAAATGTGAAAAAAAAGACTATTTACGACTTTATGTATTTTATAAATCATAATTATAATTTAAATATTGTTAAAATTAATCCAGAATGATGGAAATATCAATAACGTAAGAGACCCATTAGCAGCGCCAAGGTTGCCACACGTGTAGCGGAAACGAGCTCATAATTACGTCTTCAAGCTTCCAAATCCATTTATAACCCCGTCCACACCTTACCCTGGATACACGCTGTGCTACAGTTACATGATACCCAAGCATCAGTAGCCGATAAAAGCAATATTAGCCGCTGTTACACAGTGGAACTTTTTGAAACAATTAGAGAATACTTTTGTTTATTAAAAAATACCCCTAAATAACATTTCTATAAAACATGTTCATGGGTCAACATAGCCACTTGTGTTTTTCGTGTTAATAGTACTACAAATGCTTAATATAACTGCATAAAGAGACAGAGCCTGAAATTACATTAAACTTATTTATTAAATAAAAATTGTTTTCATATAAAGGGTTTTAAACAAAAATGCAAATGAAGTTGTTTGGTTTTGGGAAATGAAGAATAAATTAAAATATTTACAAAACTAATTAATTTGATTTTCACATAATTTGGCTGCTTCAAACTCCTTGACAATTAGTTAGAAAAAAAATATGAAAAAAAAGGAAAACATCATTGATGTTATACATCAGTAAAAGAAAAATATAAATGAATCAAAGTAGTGATTTATGTAAAGAAACTCAAACTAACAGGTGAAAACTATAGAGCATGATTTGTCTTTTAATATTATATCGATATTTTCGTTATATCGATACTTTCAGTTAAATTAAGTACAAGTGTTAATTATGAATTGTTACGATATTAATTCAGTATTGGGAGATTATAATAATTAAAATTAAGTTGTCTTAAATTGTATCAAATTACAGGTTATAAAACTTCGGTGGTTTGATAATAAGTGAGAAGTAAGGAAGATAAAATAGATATTTTTCCTCCAATTTGCCTCATAAAAATCAAAGAAACATGTTACATATTTCATATAATCAATTGTCGTAAATAATTAAAATGTATTTAATTATTTACGACAATTTATTTATTTATTTTAATCCACAATACAACTTTTAAGCAAATTTTAAATTGTGTTATTTATATCACTTTCTTGCAGCATTCTCATGTATTTTGAATTCTGGACATGTCACGCGTATTACTTAAGCTGGTGCATTTGTTATCTACTGAGTCACTAGCTTTGGATCGTGACAGTAACGAGAATCGTGCAGGGAAATGATGTCACTGTATACTTTTATGCTGGTCGTCAGACAGATCACCGATAATAACTTACGTGATAATTTCTATGTGTTGTGTTGAGCGAGACAACGAACCAATCAGACGTGCGAAAAAAATAACGTTACCTAAGATTTTGATTAAAGTTAAACTCAACGTTTTTTTATTGTTTTATATTGTAAAATATTCATAATATATTAGAGGATAAAGGACTCAAAAAGTAGTAAAATTAAAGTACTGTGAGGCTAATTAATTAACTAGAAACGACCCTTTATAGATGTTTGGCTTTACTTGTTGAATTATTATTTTTGTACTTACGCGTTATAACGTATAATTATAGTAGATAACAGATAGCACAGCATCGAACTCCATATGAACTTGAACCTGCTGTCTAACTTGATTAGCTTAAAATGATGCAGTAAGCATCGCTACCAGCACAATAATTCAATAAATAATTCAGCGGAGGAAAAGCTCTACGCAGATTTTTAGTTAGATACATTTATGTCATTAATATTTATTATTATTTTTTCGTTTTATTTTTGAATTTTTGACTTATTTTAATTTGTTTTATTAATAAGTTTTGTTGTATATAATTAGAAGTTATTTTATATAAATCCCGTTGTTATTCGCTGCATTTACAGAAATATGTAAGTGTCTGACAACTTAATTCTTTGAAGTAATCCATTAAAGTAATGTATTAGAAATTAAGATAGTTTTTAAATAACATGTTAATTAAATTAACTTGTAAAATATATTTTTCATACGAGAAATAACTAAAAGGATGTGCATGGAAAATATTTTGAAACGTGAAAATATTAATAAGAACAGATATCTCACAACAGTTAATAACTTGCGTTAATGTGCTTGCGAATAAAGACAAAATTTGATACTTACTTATTATATAATAGGATACTGATATTGTCTTTCTTGATGACTTTTTTAAACCACTGTGTAACGTTGTCACCGATGCTCGGGGTGTTTTTTGAAATCTGATCACATGTTTATTCTCTCCATCTAAATTCCGTCTCATCGTCTCTTTATTTCCAAAAACAAACTTTAATTAGCCTGCCCAGAGGGCTGATAAAGAAATTGTTCTCAAGTAAGTAACTTCGAGGGAAAATGAACATTTAGTAATCCCCCATTGTAAGCATTTTCTTGTGTACAATGGAGAGAAATCCGTGAAGTTTTCCAAAGTAGGCGGTTATTTAATGCGTTTAATCGAATTACTTAATTAAAATTTTGTTCATTTAAATGTATATTAGATCGGATTCTATTATTTATTTAGAAACAACAACGTATGTAGTAATATAAGAAAATTTGTAATAATATACGCTTAAAGTGAAAACATAAATCTATATTTCCGGTAATTGCCAGATACTAGAAAAAATAAATTTCAATCGGGCTAATAGCCCACCTGAAGATGTTGTAATACAACGAAAGCTAGGTCGTAGTAAAGAACTTAAAGCAAGTAGAAATAATACTATATCACGTAGATTCATTATGAATAATGAATTCCTACAAAATTAACGCCAAATATATTCAATATTTATTCCTTCTAAATAATGGTTTATTTCGATTTCATTGACAAAAATTGGGTCACGACTGTAGCGGAGAGGTCAGGTTTCCATAAACTTGTACAAAATAAATTACAAAATTTACCCTGTATTTATTTTAAGTAAAAAAACGATTTTCGTTGTCTTTATAAATACCTGAAAAAGTAGTAATTCGGATGAAAGCATTAATATATATATAAAAATAATTATTCTTAAGGCAAATAAATAAAAGCCTACTAACTAAAACATACACGCGCATACCCATATGTGTGCGCTTTTGTAGTCTCGATGTACGTACGAAAACATGTAGGCTCTTGTGGTCTCAATGTACATAAACAGACATGCGTCCTTTCGTAGTCTCCATCTAAGTATATATGAATGTGTATTCTTGTACTGTCTATCCCATTGTAAATGTGCGCTCTTGTACTCTACATAAACGTATGCAGCCATGTGCGCTCTTGTAGACTCCGTGTACGTATGCAGACAGGTGCCCTTGGTAGACCCCATGTAAGTATGCAGGAATATGCGCTCGCGTACTTTCTATGTACGTATTTAGAAGTGTGTGCACTTTTATATATACAAATTTAAAATATAATAAAGATTACACTGTGGTTTTAGATTGGCTTCTTTAAGATGGCCAAAAATTTAAATTGATTTAAGAAAGTTGTAATAAAAGCGAGAAAATTAAACCAAAATCTAATTGTTACCGTCAAATATCCTTTTAGTCAATTATTTTGCAATATTCTGTTATAATCCTTTACTTATTTGCTCCGAATTATCAACTCAAAATTCACTTACACGCCAACCACAATAGAACTGAAGCTAATAAAATAATATAAATGAAACCATGCCCAAAACTGAATAATTACAGTAAAACTTTCAAACCAAAACTTCGATCAGATTATCCCTCACAAAATGTTCCATCCGTGAACAATATCAATCAAAACGTAGCAGGGGTCCCTAATCACATTAGCACGATGTTAAACAAATCCAAATGCTGCGGTCCCATTACCCCATCTTTTACAACTAATTAACCCTTCAGGTTCCGACACATTTCATTGAGAATCAACTATGATTTATATATTATATAAATATGATCGAAAATTAGAAAAAACAGAAGTTAAAAAATAAACCCGCATATCTATCCTCTGTGTGATGCGTATATGCAATACGAGACGTTTATTATATGATTTAACATGTGGTATATAGTGACAAATTTTAACTTATATAAAAAGAACGTTAAAAAAATTGCGTGCAACTCAGTACACGTGATAGAAGTGAAATTTCTTTGGCGATTTAAACCTCGATTTGTAAGAATCTAGTAAGGGTAAAATGGCAGAGAGACGGGGAGAGAGAAAGAGAGAGAGAGGGAGAGAGAGAATATACTAAGTGTTAATTCATAGTATATACTAAATTTATATAAGAAGACTTGAATACTATACATTCAGAAAAATTAATAAAATGTCCTTATAAATCGAGGTAAATATCTAATAAAATCTTTGTATAAATTTACATAGACAAATGTCAATTAAAATAATCACAGAAAACAATGATAAATATTGATAGCACAACGTATGTGTGGTACCTCAGTTATTCATATGTAGCATCCGAAGCGTACATCTACAACGCTCACATGCGCGACACTATCTTATTCAATCGCTTTGTATCGTCGCGTATACGCCGCCTCTTTTGCTCCACTTCCATGACGTCGGAATATATAGCTCTCTTTCTCTTTATCTCTACTTCATATCTTTTTTCTCTCTGGTGTAACGAAATGTGCCTAAACGTGACCTTAAAACTTTACTCTCTATTCTCGTCCACTTAGCGATTATTGAATAGCCGCCTAAGAAGTTTCACTTTAAAAATTAACATCGTTGTGTAATAGATATATATTTTTATAAACTTTTTTGCTTTTTCTACATAAAATTTGCGCTTTTACAGTGAAAATAATATCCCAATAATTATTTAGAAGGAAATTCATAAAATAATCATATATTTATCCATGAGCGAAATATTTTAGCTCACTACAACTGGATAAAAATCAAAATTCTATTACAAGAATTAGTTGTAAAAATTTATAAATTTTCAAACTGATGGAAAACCGTGAGCCGTCACCCGGTAACCCTCCTTATTCTAAAGGGTTAACGAACACCGAACGCCATTAGGAGTTATAATTATATCACACATTTAATGTTCAGGGATTATCTTAAGAGGTTTACACAGGCGCCCTTAAACTGGCTCCGGGAGGGCCAACGGACGTGACGGTCGAGGCAAGATGGAGCCACGCATGGGGTAAAAGGAGTGTTACGCACTTTAGATAGTAAAACTACCTGCTTCCAACTTAAATGAACAAGGGAAATAATGGGTTTCGTGTTTACTCCTTCGCGGTAATAATTATTGAAGTGTACGCTAGGTAAGGGGGTTAGTTACAAGCCGTATGTAAGTGGAGACAAAGAAGGTTACCCGATATGAACAAATATTTGTAACGAGAATCTATAACTTACCCTGACAATCATGAGACGATTTAAAAGAATATTTACATAATATGACTTTAGGTTATAATATTATGTTTATTAATATCGAATATATTTGGCGTTAATTTTGTAGAAATTAATTATTCACAATTAAATGAAACTACGTGATGTAATATTATTTCTACTTTCTTTAATTTATTTACCACGACCTAGGTTTCGTTGCTAATATCCCACCTGAAGATATTGTAATACAATGAAACCTAGGTCGTGGTAAAGAAATTGAAGAAAGTAGAAATAATACTACATCACGTAGTTTCATTTAATTGTGTTTATTAATATCCTTAGAAACTTTGACAGTTATGAAATTGTTTTACGTTTTACAGATAAACATGACATCCGGTTATATTTTCTATTTATCTCGTTACCGTTTCGCATTAAGGTAAATGAATATAACAGAATTGTCATTATATTAATTATGCTTACATACAAAATTGCGTTTGAATAATCAACAATATGTAACCTATTGTATATAATTTCTAAAGATAAACATTTTAGAACGATATACTTTATATACTATACTGAAAAGTGAGGATTTTCATTTAATTTTGAAAAATTTCTTTGAATTTTTTCGACACATTAGATGGTTAACATTTGTAAAAGTTTCTGGGAAGATTCCAACAAATTTAACTTTGATAGAATGTCATACTCCACAACTTAAATATACAACGACAAATTTATTCATTTAAACTGGTTATAACTAATCAGTTATTAAAAATAATTGTTTAGCGACGCTAATTAAAAATAAAATTAATGAGTGTCTAATCTGTATTTTGAACAAATTCGTAATATCTGTGTTCATATTGTACGAAAACCACTGGACGGGTATTAATGAAAATTTAACGTTTTATATATTATAGGTTTACATGTTAAAGGTAGATATCTCAATAGAAGTCATCAAATTTATTACTCACCTGTGTTTCTACTTAATAGATTACTACTTAATTAATTGACAACGATATTTTCTTCTGTTAATTAATAAAGCAGTAACCGCTCTTAAATTGTAGTTTTTAATTTATTTTTAAAAAATATTTACATTTTCAATTTAACAACGATTTTACATTTATGTATTAGTAACTAGTGTATCATAACTATCAATCGCACCTTCAGGTACAAATCGGGGTGCACCTATAAAGAGAAATATTTAAGGTCAAGGAGTGTGTCAAAACTAATTTACTTAAAAAATAGAACAATGCCGCACAAAATAAGTATAATAGAACTATAAGTAGGGGATTATAAAATGTACCTACCCAGCAGATACTCTATTCCAAGCAAAGTATATTGAGTATTTATGGAATATACTTCAGCAGAGTATATTATGCATAAATTTTTCATACTTCTCGCAAGGGACCTTGTGAAGATGCAAATCTAATAATTACAGAGTCTGCAATTAAACTCATTTACGCTTTACTTTAGTTAACGACCGTATGTAATGAGAGTCGCATCATTAATGCGAAATACTATACCTACATAATTACATCTGACCAGCAATGTAACATAGCTGGTACGCTTATGGTAACTATGTAATCCTATATACTTCTATTTTCACCCTTAATTAAGTCGCTGTTAATTTTATTCGATTATTGAGGATCGTCGTTAAAACTTAATTTATTTCAACGTTAATAGACTAGTTGCCTGTCTATAAATTTTCCGGGAAATCTTCAAGGTTTAATTATTTATTACATCCTTTAGTCAAGTGTGTAGAACATTACGACTCGATCTTGTCCAATATACACGCTTTTATTGCAAAATTTATAATAATAAATCATACATATTTTAGAAATTTCTTAAAGATTTCATTGTCGTGCACAACCCTTTCGTACATGATTTTTATGTAGCATTAACGGTATACTAGCTATACCGTAAACTCGGAAATATTTCTATGGTTCGATTTTGTGACAGAAAGCAAATCTTAGCAATGTGTATTAAATGACAATATACACTGTTGAACTTTTTTGTGGTTTTCATATATTCCACAAAATTGTATAAAGTACACAGTAACATAATTTTAATGTTGCTGTATTGGTTTGAAAGTTTAACTTAAAAATATACCTAATAATCGATAAAAGAAGGCACTGAAATGTAAGTGCGATATCAATTTTCTATTTTTTTCTGGTCGCTTAGAATTTAGAAGATAGAATTTTTTTATAATTTTGTATGAAAACGCAACATGCTGTATATCCTGGTATTAACATATGTTATTTCGATTTTACTTCAACGCTCAATAATGTGAGGTAAAATATTTTGTACATAATTTTGTCCATACGAAAATAGCTCATTCTTTGTTAAAGATGTATTTCATGCAATTATTTGCAGTATTTATAAAACAAATATCGAACAATCGATTACGGTTCTCAATAAAGTCTTTTGATTCGTTTCGATAACATCTTTACGATTTTCAAACATTTATATAAACATTTTGTACATATAAACATTTTGTTCTTATTTTATTCCTCCCTATTACCTTCAAAAATTACTTGCAAAAATTAACGTATATCAAGTTTCAATTTACGATACATAAAAGTGTTCACAATAAGATTTCGGTTAAGATAAATAACTAACAGGTTTTGTCAACTTAATCGTTATATCTTTATATTAATTCAAAAAGTATGACTTATGGAGTTACAAATTTGTTTTTGATATTTAACATTTTAGTAGCATTTGACGTCGAGAAAATTGACAATGATTTTAATTTGTGACACCAAGCGACTTGTAAAGCTTAGTATAGACTGAAAGGAAGTAGAACAGAGTAAAACGAGATGGATTAGGGACACTTCTGGGAGTTTAGGCTTAGGAGTAGCAAACTTAAGGACATTTAGTACATACAAATAAAATATTTGTGAAAAACTAATTAAAATAAAATGTTCTCCGTAAAGTTTAAGCTAAAAAAATGTGTCACTGGAAGTCGTCAAAACTTTTTCCTGTTTATATGGCTATGAGTTCATCACTGGCATCATCTATATTTTCATACTAAATAACAAAGAGAGAATAAAAGACGACGGCTCTCTTTTTAGAAACATTCATTTCTCACACAACCTTAGTGCAAAATATTCACGAAGAAGAGCAAGTTCTTAGGAAAATCCACTCTGTTTATTTTACCTCGACACGACGCCCGCCCAATGAGTGCAAGTATTATCGCACTACATCGTTTACATAGTCTTTGAAGTCTGAGAAGATTGAAATTTTACATGCGATACTTATTTATAACGAAATTTATTTTTTTTTCTGACAAAATGCAACTTAAATTTTAATATATTAGTACTTAAGTACTTTGTAAAAGTTTCAGTCTTTGATGGGTAGATTTTAAAAGATTAATTTTTCATAGTATTTTCATTACCTTAAAAATACTCAACGATAGATGATTACTCATTGAACTATATAATAACTACTTTTTTTATTAAAACTCAAAAATTAATAATTATCTGGACAAATTTTAATGAAAATATATGTAATATATAGTTTAATACCTCAGAGGCTTGATTAATATCTGCGATAGAAGTCACAAAAGCTGTCACTCAATTTCTCTACTACCTAATTAATTAACAGATTGCTACTTAATCGACAACGATATTTCTTTCTGTTAAGTAGTAATCTGTCCTAAATGGTTGTTTATATTTTTAATAAATGTTCATATTTTTAATGCAAGAACATCAGCAAATTCTTTTGTAAATAATAAAAAATATTAAAAAACCTTGCACCTACAGAATAATGCTAAAACCTTTAATATAATAGTAGTGTAACTACAAAATGAGTAGCAAATACCGCACTCTAATTAACGTATATTAGAGTATTTACAGAATATTCTCCAAGAGATTATATTATACATAAATTCTTAAAATCGCTCGCAAGGGGCTTTATGAATGTGTATATCTAATAATTGCAGAGTTTGCAATTAAACTCATTTATGTGTTACTTCGGTTACGATCGTCTGTAACGGGAATCGCGTCATTAATAAGAAACGCTATACCTACATAATTACAATCTGATATAACTCGTACTCTTACGGGAACTATATAATCGTATATACTCCTATTTTCACCATTAATAAATTTCATATTACGTTCCAGTAAATTACATTCGATCATTGAGGACCGTCGTTAAGATTTAATTTATTTGGACATTAAGATACTAGCTGCTTGTCTCGGTATTGTCCGGGAATCTTATTTATTATAGCCTTTAGTTAAGTATAGAACTGTATAGTTTAATCTTATCATATAAAAATGCTTAAGAATAAAAAAAATGATAATAATTAGCCACTTATATCTGAGAACTTTTTTAAAGATTTCGTTTTCGTTTATAATTTTTCGCACTTTATTTTTACGGGTTAATTTGTTTAATGCACAAATGCACACGATACATTTTCACTTACTTTATTTAAAGTAATTATTATTTATTTCCCACATGTTCTAAAAGTTATTATACTCTCTATATTCTTCTGGATAAACTATGCAACGATGAAATGTTCATGTCAGTCGATTTTGTGCCAAACCGTAAAAAGAAATAATAGGTAAAATTTTTCCTCTTTCCAAATTAAAGTAATAAGGACCGAGATTGAAAATTAAACGCGACATCCCTTTTTTCTTTCCTTGGCGCTCTTTTCTCAAGAAAATTTTCTTTAAATATAAAATGAGATATTAAAATAATTTTATGGTTTTAAATTAATTTGACTTTAATCTGACGCTCAACGAGTCTTTGTCTTTGACGTAAATTTCTTTATTTATAAGAATACCTCACAATTCATGAAAAAATGACAATCCTTTGAAATTCAAATATAAATTGTTTTGAATATATTTGTTTTCTTTTCAATTTTGTTGTCCAGATATCGGCAATATTTATAGAAGAAATATCAAATAAATCATAACGTAAGTAATTGAATATTGATTACGACTCTAGATCATGTCCTTTTATTAATCGCAATAACAAATTCAGGAACATTCGTCACTCATTCAATATTTAAAACATTTCTTTTAAGACTCAATGCCGTTCTTATTTTATTTCTCGTCTTGAATAAAATTTTCAAATAGAAATAAATTAACGTATTCCAAGTTTAATTTTTATGAAAAGTTAAGGTGGTTAAAAAATTTCTGATTAAAATAAATAAAACACCTTTTTTAATTGTTTTCCTCTCTGTACAGATTTTATCAGCTTCGTCACAACACCTTATATTGCATAATCATTTACGAGGACTGATATTATTAATTTGTTTTCGATGTTTAATATTTTAGTTGTGAAAATTTATAGCAATTTTAATTCGTGATACCAAGCGACACGAAACGACGTGTATAAAGCTTAGTACATAATAAGCGGAAGCGGAACAAAGCGAGTCATTTTGGATTGAAGGTAGCAAAAAAATTGATGAAAGTTTGTGATAAACAAAATACGCTCCGTAAGCTGATGTGAATTTAAAAAAAAATTGTGTCACTGAAAGCATACGATTATTTTTCCTTTTCTGTATAGGCTATGAATTCATCATTGGCACCATCTACATTTTCACACTGAATAGCACGCAGCGGATAAAAGCATTGCGTCGGTTCTCTTTTTACAAACATTCATTTCTCACATAACCTAGTGCAAAATGTTCACAAATAAAAGCAAGTTCTTAAGAAAATCCACTCTGTTTATTTTTCCTCGTTACGACGGCCGCCCAATGCGTGCATGTTTTATCGCATGTCGCCGCGTACGTAACTTTTGCATCCCGAGAAGATTGAAATTCTACGTGCAGTTGTAATTTATAAAGAATATTTATTGCCTTTATAGAAAATTCAATTTAACTTCTTCGAAAATTTCATAAATTTAATGAAGTATTTTTTTGGTTTTTTTTTTGACATATTAAATGATTAATGTTTGTAAAATTTTCGATCAAATTTATAGGACTGTATATTCGTTTGATTAAAATTTATTTTGGCGTTGAGATATTAAACACACCAAAAGGTTTGATCATTGACATATACTAGTTTTTTTTATTAGAAATACATTTTTAGCTATCCCCTAAAATTAATAATTGTGTAATCTATACATATCTCTACATGCATTGTAAAAAAAAACACCGGACGGATTTAAATAAAAAATTACAGCTTTATACCTTAGCGGATTAGTTAAGATCTAAGATAGATATAAAGATTGCCATTCAGTTCTTTTACTACTTAATTAATTAACAGATTGCTACTTAATTAATGGACAACGAGGTCTATTTCTGTTAATTAATAAAGTAATAACCGCTCCTAAATGATGATGTTTATTTTTAATAATTGTTTACATTTTCCATTTAACTACTACAAATGAAAGATGATTGCAATGATCGGACTCTAAGACACTATCCTGAGAGCACACGAAAGACAAATATTTAAGATGAAATAGTGTGTAACAACCTTTCCAGGTGAAGAGCCTGTAAACTTTCTAGTTCTCTTCTAAACTTGAAAATATATTAAAAACTCTTGCACCTACAGAATCATTTATTAATGTTTTATTTATCAAAAACGCCATGTCCAATTGACAAGTTTCCCTAAAGCGCTGAATATGTGTACGCAATCAAAGTCAAAAAACTTTACATTACACGTAATAAAACACATAATAATCAATAAAACAGATAAACGTTTACACATTAATTCAATTTGAACATAAAACTAAATAATTATCAAACATGAAGTACCGAGCATTTCTATAATCGCATTCCCAAGGTACTCAATAGAGCAGGAAAAAATGTTAAAATTTGGCGCCTCATGCCATATCTCATTGATTCATTCGCTCCATGATATTCGTGCGTGCTCCAGACAGATGAAATAAACTATGACTTCGTCATTTCAGGTAACGGTAAAAGAAATAATAGCATAAAAATTTAATATAATGTTAGTGTGAGTAATGAATCATAAAAAGTATTCCTACCTAAGATATGCGCTACTCCAATGAAAGTATATTCGAGTATTTATAGAATATAATCTAGCAGAGCATATTATACATACATTCTTGAAATCGCTCGCAAGGGGCCCGGAGATATCTAAATCTAGTAATTGTAGAGTTTGCAATTAAATTTATTTACGCCTTACTTAGGTGAACCATCGCCTGTAACGAGAATCGCATCATTAATATGAAGCATAATTATAACAGATAACCAATTTAATATAGCTTGCATCCTTATGGGAACTACATAATCACATATACTCCTATTTTCACCATTAACGAGCCTTATATTAAGTTCCAGTCGATTTTATTCGACCATTAAAAATCGTCGTTAAGATTTAATTTATTTCAACATTAACAGCTTAGTTGCTTCGGCATTGTCCGGGAAAATTAGAAAGTTTATATATACATATATGTATATATATATATATATATATATATACATATATATACATATATATATATATATATATATATATATATATATATATATATATATATGTCCTTTAATTTTAAGCGGAGAACTGTATGCAAATGCTTAAAAATGAAAAATGGATAATAATTAGCCATTCATCAATAAAAGTTTCCGTAACGTATTCCTTGCTTTCCAAAGTTATTTTTACTTGATGTTATGGTTTAGTTTGTTTAATTGCAATATGATATAACAGAAATATTTTTTATGATACAAATTTATAATAGAAAATTAATCTTAATAATCAGTATAAATAGCAACGAATACCGTTAATTTTCTTTCCCGATTTTCATGTTTTTTACATTATTTTCATACATAGATTTAATTGGTTATATTGGTTTAAAAGTTTAACTCCAAATGCATACCATTTGACTTCCTTCACTTAAATAATTATCATTCATTACTAACACTTTCTAAAAATATTCTATTCTCCGTGTTTATCTAGATAAACTATGTGACGTTGAAATGTTTATGTCAGTCGATTAATTCGTTTACATGTAATAAATTTTTACGTACCAAATCGTAAAACAACAAATAATCGAACAAATTTCTTCCCCTTTTACAATTAGTGTAATCATTATCGAGATAATGAGGTATTTAAATGGAAGTGTAACGCCTCTTTTCTCTTTTTTTGTCGCCCTTCCCTCATGATTTTTTTTATAAAAAGTCAACATGCTATTTATGCTAGCAATAAAATAAACTAATTTAACTTTATTCTAACGTGGGCGTGAAACTGTTCATACGAGAAAACCTGTTGTTCATACAACAAAACCTATATTATTCTTATAATTTTTTTCTATATATTTCTTATAATTCTTTAATATTTTAATATAAATTGTTTTTAATAGTTTCGTTTTTTTTTTTCATTTTGCTGTTCAGATGTTTGCAATATTTATAAAACAAAATATCAAACAAATCATAAAGTAGATTATCGAGCATTGATTACGACCCTCGATCACGTCCTTTGATTAATCTCAATAACAACTTCATTAATGTTCTTCTCTCAATGAAGGGTTACTAATATTTGTAACAAAAATGAACGCCCTTCTTATATTATTTCTTCAGTTTATCTTCAGTAATTTTTCTAATACATTTTTTTACAAATTTTATATTGTCTGTAATAAGATATTTAATTAAAAATAAACAAATAAAATCTTTCTTTTCTGTAACTATTTTCGCGATATCGTATATTAATACATAAAGTTCGAACTACGGAGAGTTTAAATTTGTTTTTGTTGTTTAATCTTTCAGTTGCACTTGGTATCATGAAAACCGATTTTAATTTGTGAAAATAAGAAAAATGTAATGACAGCCTAGTATAGGCTCAGAGGAAACAGAATTGTAACAGAAGCAAGTCTAAGCAAGCTAAGCCCGGCACTATCGAACGTGACGATAGTTACTACGTACAAAAAAATATTTATGAAAAATTACTTCACAAAAATTTGCTCCATAAAGTTATGTTAAGTTAAAAAAAGTGTGTCACTGAAAGCATACAGGCCTTTATGTGTAGCTGAGAGTTGCCACTGGCGCCATTTACGTTTTCACACTGAATAAGAGGCAGCGGATAAAAGTGTCACCCAGTTCTTTTTTCACAAACATTCATTTCTGACACAAACTTAGTGCAAAATGTTCATAAAGAAAAGGATGTTTTTAAGAAAATCCACTCTGTTTATTTTACCTCAATATGACGCCCGCTCAGTGCGTGCATGTGTTATCGCGCGAAGTCGCAGAATGATCTTTTGAAACTCTAGATGCCATACTCATTTATAACGAATATCCATTTTACTCAGAGAAAAAGCAACTAACTCTAGATTTAATCTCTTGAATAGACAGAATACTTTTCATCACAGTATAATTTATTTATCGGAAGTTTTACATGTATGACAATAATGTAGGTTTTCAGGTTAAGGAATTCTGTTGATATTTATAAGCGTGTGCTACTACGGGACAAGTACGTCAAATGTCTTAAATAAAACGAATCTTATTGCAAAGGTTAACTTAATGTGGGAGGTGTATGTACAATTATATTAAATGTAATTTAATATTGAGTAATATCCGGAAATGGTCAAAATAATATAAGGTGTAGTGGAACCGTGATTAAAACTTAGAAATGAGAGTGTAGCGCTACTTCGATTCTTTTAACTACTAGATAACAATCCTTTCAATCATAGCCAATTTTTTCACACTTACTCAATCCTAACATAGGAAAAAATTAGAAAACTTAATGTTTTACCTAAATATAACTTAATACAGTATCAATAAATTTATGAGAAAAATAGTTGGCAATCCCCAAAACATGTCTTTATATAAGAATGATTTTTTAAATAATATCATATCGTTTGTAGGTTAGTTGACATATACTGGTATGGTTTAAAAGTAAATAGTCGAAAGTATTCATTTCAGATATTAGTCTGTTTTCAGACATTAGTTTCATTTGCAAACAATTTATGAAATTGTAACATTTGCAATAATTATTCCAAATAATAAAACGTTATCGACCTGGTTTAGAATAGAACTTAAGCACCTTGTTTTTGTCAAATGCATTGATGTTTACAATTAGCGTAAACATAAATACATCTTGCATCAGTACAAATAAGAAAAATAACATTATCAGAATGCAAATAGACAAATTCACAGAGAAAGGGTAGGGGGTAAGGGTAGGTAGGTTAACTCACAGAAAAAGGTAGATTAACTAATACAGTAAGTCTAGTAAATAACATTCAAATTCCAATACAAACAGTAATGTCACTGCAACAGTGTACCATCAGCCTCCATCCCCAAGTCCAAACTCAATTCTGTTTCACAAATCGGATATCTATAACAGAATCACGCCTAATTAGCTTAGGATCGTTTTGTTAACCATTCCAGCTGGAAAAGCGACAGTCGTTTACATAGTCATGTTAATGGAAAACCATTGTCGACTGCGTATAGACAAATGATTTTACGACAGTGAGGAAATATTGAGAATTTAATTGTTTATTCTAGCGACCAGGAACTCGGCAAGAGAAATAATTTTGTCCCTTGCCAGTTAATTACGAAAGTGCCAAACTTTAGTTTAATAATTGTAGAAATGTTTTCTAAGTTAGCTGCATAGTAAGTATTATTTACTTCAAAAACCAAGTATGAATTGCTTCAATAACATTTTAAGCAGTCGATTGATCGACGATTTTCATATAACAAGGTGTGTTAATTCAATGTCGACAAAGTGCTCATGAAAAAGGTTAAGTTGCTGATTATTAATAATTTGCATCTCAAAAAAAGTCAGGATTAAAATCAAAAGGTTAACTGAAAATAAATTAATTTTTAGTTTATAATGAGTAATTTCTTATAATCAATTACAATACAGCGATCAGAATATGCGTGTATTGAAAGATATTAATATATTGGGAATACTAAACACGAAAAAATAAAACTAACAAAACAATATGTTCTATATGACGGAACAAAAACTGAGTGCATGCAAAATTTACATTAAAATTAAAGGAAATTGCTGCAAAAAAGGAATAAGGAAATCAAAGTTGAAGAGGAATTAAGGAAAAAAGGCTCATAAATAAATACATACAAATCCTAAGGACGCATCAGAATATGAGAAATCCCAGGAAATGAACAAACCCACGTACATTTGCTTCGTTGACTATTATAAGGCATTTGACTTTGTAAAATGTCCCAAACTTTTGGAAATGCTACTGAAGATAGAACGCCAAAATTTTACACCTCTCAGGCGTTTTAAAAAATAAAACTTGATTGAAGTCAATCAGAAAAGACCGTGTACTATCGTGTCACTTCCACCGAAATTCAGGAATTCATCGAGTATCTAACTATTTAACATGTATGCGGAGCTTGTAATGAAAATTGCTCTCAAGACCTGAAGGGAGAGAATTATAATCGGTAGCTCAAAAAATTCCAAACATCAGTATGCGAGTGACATTACTTTATTCGTAAATATTACTGATAACATGGAAAGTCTGGAATGGAAGTGAAAGAACTCAAGGATGGGAAGTATTAACCCCAAATTGTATTGAAAATTAATCGCAATAAAAGAAAAATTACGGTTAGTAACGTCGCTATGCTGTTATAGGTTTCGTAGCAAAAAGCCCAAACAGGGAAAAAGAAAAAAAAAATTGATTACTAACGATGACTGGCCTGAAGACATACACCTAACAAATTCCAATGTGGTTCAACCATACGTATATCTTTATTATATCAATATCTAATTACGATGAAGTCGAAAGGCATATGGCGGTTGCTAAGTCTGTTACGGACGAAGAGAAGAAGATATATACGAGCTAAACTTCACGAGAAAACCAGACTCATTTATGCATTAGTATCTTCCATTTTCCTCTATGCCACAGAGACATAGGCACTACACGCACTACGTAAAAGCGAGAGAAACAAGATAGTGCAATAGAAATATGGTGGTGGAGAATAATACTTCGAATTTCGTGGTCTGAATTTCGTACTAATGTATTCATATCCCTAGGAATCGGTATCAGATATCGTTTGTCCAATATTGTATAACATTCTTTGGACATGTGTCGCGGGAAAACGACGAGGGTATTGAATGTCTATTGGTAAAGGGCAAAATGGAAGGCACCTAAACGTACGGGAGACTATCGATGAGATGGACCGATTAGGTCAAGGCAATAGAAGAATGGAGACATAGCGTGTAGCAACTCACTTGACACGATGACTAAGACGAATCTGCTAAGAGAGTAATAACTAAAGTGAAGAAATGTCTATATTGATTGAACATTGTGTAAATAGAAGTTTAGTATATTTTGCTCTTTGATAATATCCAATAAAGAAACATTTATAAAGCGTTTATAAAAGCTTTCGGAGTTAAGTAATGAATTAAATCATATGCCCTTAGAACTGACAATCTAGGCTTAAGATAATGTGACGCACGGAATACTTTAGCACAGAAAAAAGAAGTTAAAATATATGATAGATTGCTGATTATTAATAATAAGAAATTATTCACGGTTAATAACAAAAAGTAAGTGTCAAAATGTTTTATTTTTATGGTTGTTTACAATAATTAAATTAAAAAAATTGGTCATAAAATTATTTGAAGAATTCCGCTTTTAAACCTGACTATGACTTAATATTGCAAAATTAACGAATAGAAGTACTTAATAAACTAAATGGAACATATTTTATTCTTACTGATGTATAATGAGTCCACATTTAGATTATTAAATACAAGGAGTACTTCTTGGCTAATCTCGGAGGGCGTATGCGTAATAATGAAAACTATTGGGCAAATTTGTCTGTACTGTAAAATTCAAATGATTTGTCAAGAACAAGTT
Source organism: Druceiella hillmani (assembly GCA_039881145.1). NCBI lineage: Eukaryota > Metazoa > Arthropoda > Insecta > Lepidoptera > Hepialidae > Druceiella > Druceiella hillmani. The sequence continues at coordinate 2,208,859 of JAYKKI010000040.1, read as the reverse complement.
ACCCAAGGGTATAGAGTATTACACCTAATTATAAAATAGTATGAAGAAATATCATGAAACTTTGAATTTACTGTAAAGGTACAAAAATCATTATGTATAAATTATAATAATCACACTCCTTTACTATAAACAATCTGGCAGACGTAAGGCTTGTTTATTACCATATAAGAATAGACTTTATATATGACAAACTAATTTTTCAAAGTTTCAAAATTTCGTTTGAATTCAGATAGTACAAATTTTTCATATCATGTATATCCAAACACTTGCACATATATTTGTAGCAGGTCATTTAAACTCTGGTTTTGCTCATATGTGGCAACTATTGGGTGTAACTGAGTTGAATATGGTTTGTGGCAAAAATTATAGATATTGAGTTCATCGACACCGTATATACACTCGACACATTACACTAATACATATACCAATTTGAAATGACTCGCAGCACCACCGCAACTGCAGCATGAAAATGAAATTCGAAAGCTCACCCTCAAAACGGCGCCCCCACTGTTGCTCCGTCCACCACCCTGCCGCCGCTACTCCTCTCCGATTGCGCTCGAAACCACAGAACGCTCATTCGCAGCCGCCACGCAATAACAATACACTTATCACGGCTCACTCGCTCCACATCCGCAAAACTTTCTGCCGACATCCGAACGGCTGACAAATTCCGCCCACCACAGTAAAAATGCCATTATTGAAAGTAATGGAAAAACAAAAGACGCGGGGTGTGGCTCGACGGCAATGAAAAAAGGAAAATATTTCGGGCGCCCGGATAAACGGCCGGGAAATGCGGACGGGGGACGGCTCCGAGAAAATTGCAGGCGACGACGCCTTGTCACGATCAATTGATTTATCACGCCGCGCCACTATTGAATTAAAGTAAAGTGTTTCATTTGGGCAACAGATGAAATTTGTCTTGGGGAATGATGGAGTGGAGCGACGAGCTCCGGTCGAAAAAATGTGTCGGTTTAATGATTCGCTTCCAAGTTAGTCCCGACGGGTATTGGTACTTGATTATTTTGACATTGGATTGATTGGATGCAATAACTATGCTCTTGAATCAGTAGAATCTTAATGATCATTTTGTTTTTACATCATTTTGATAGTAAATAAATAGGTTAATTTACATGTATTTACGGGAACGCTATATAATTACAAAATGACCTTATTCGTATAAAATGAAAACAACTTAAGAAATTGAAAAAAATTAATAAGTCTGATAAGATCTATGTACCTTACCATGAAAAATTATTTAGTCTTTTTGGGATATTTCAGGGAAACCTTATAATTTCATCACATGCATCACACTATCACTGCCTTACAGTTTCTCCAATTTTAAATTTATTTGAAACATGAAGACCGATAAAGTTACTGCATGTGATTTTCGAACTTCTAGCTTTTATATTTTTCCTTTCGTTAGCATATTCGATTATTAAAACTAATCAAATGTTAAAAAGATTTTTATTTGAGTATCAACTTCTTATCTATATGAAAGGATTTAACTCAAAAGCTACTGAAGCTATTGACGTAAATTTGTTACATAGTTTATAGAAACAACCCAGAGATTAAGGGGTGAAGTCTTAAACGGTTCGGAAGTTATGATGGTAAAAAATTTCGTAGAAAATTAAATAATACCCATCACATGGGTGGTATGCAGAAGCAAGCTGTAGAAACGTGCGGAAGTGGTAGGTGGAAAAGCTCAAGTTGGTTCACGCGAGATTTAAATTAAATTAATTATTTGTGTCTAATACAAGGGAACAGAATCAATGCGTTAAAACACTGCGCTTGCCTTTCGGAATTCCTTGCGGATGAAGTTGCAATGTACCGTATTACGTAGGTAAATAAATATATATCACATTGGTATGTACATATTCCAAATGTCGAAAGGTATATATATCGATATAATGGTATGATTTTCTATAAACATGTATGTATGTACATATTCATATTTTCACGCATTTACGTATTAACTATTATTTTGGTGAGGTAATTTATCTTAATAATTAATTTACATTCAATACGTAAGCAAAATGTTAAAATTTTTTACATTAAATACGGCAGAATTATTCATATAAAATTAATCTCTTCCACATAACCATGAAAAAAGGTCTGAAAAATTGTTTTTTTATAGATTCTAAAAAAATATTACAATCTAAAATAATAACAATACACTATTTAAAAAATCTTAAAAGATTAACATAAGTTAGGATGGAAAAAAAAGGACAAAAGCACAGAAGAGCTATAATTTAATAGAGGTAGATTTTTTTCACTAGATCCTTTAATATCGTTATCGAGAATTCTTTTCTGGTGTCAGGATCCAATTGACCCAAAAGCTTTACCGCATGGACAATAAAGGATTTTTCATAAGGTAGAGGTATTTTTTGGATTAAATAGGATAAGTAAGCTTTCAGAGCGTAACAGAAAGGTCGTAAGTAGAACTGTAATCTACTTTCTTGTGTCAAAATGTAATCTACTTTCTTGTGCATGTAAGGCGTCGGTGATAAATTTTTTCCTCGCGTTCTGTCGAATTACCATTTTTGATTTCTAAACACCGTTTTCAAAGTATGAATCTTTAAAGAATTCGTTCGTACTTTTAAAAAGTGACTACTCATCTACGGAAAAGTGGGACTGAAGCAAAACTGAGAAATGTGAGTGCAAATGCCTCAAGCAGACAGCCCGACATATTATTCTGGAGTGATCTCTAACAAAATATGAGGGGCAAGCAGAAGACCTCAAAACTCTGGCAAGCGAAGCCGTTAAATATTTAAGAAATTGTAAATTTCAGCTTTAAGTAGTGTATTTCAGTATGCCGTACAACATATAAATTAAAAGAAATATTTTGGTTAACTTGTATTAATAAGTTAAGGTATAATCTAAAGGTATAATCTATGGGACCTAATTGTGTTCGAAATGGACTTAGCCACTTTTTATTAAATTTATTACATATAGCCGTCAGTATATAACAATACCATTATCATTAAATTGATATGGCTCTGGCTCGCGTACAATTGTGATTTTTTTTAGATTTCTTATACGCCTTAAACGTTTTCCTTAAAAATAATAATTTGAAACTTGTATATCGTAAAAAGTTTAAAATATTTTCTATATTTTTACAATAATTAAAATTTTTGATGAATGTTTTACTTGGAATGGTTTGAACATTGTCAAAATGAAAGTCGCATGTATATTTAATTTTATGTTTGCTTTTGTATTATTGCAATATATAAATTATAGCAGGAAAACTGTAACTGTAGCTAAACATTCAGTCAATTTACTTTAGACAAAACAGAAGGTAACCTACGAACTATAGAACCTACGAATAAAATTTAAGGTAAAAAATACACTAAAAACCTCATACGTGTACGTACAATATCTCCCAATAAAACTGTTTGTAGAAAAATGGCAAAATATAATCCAACACAATTATTATTTATTTTGTAATCAATAGTGTTTGATTGAGTGAGAAATTCACATAAGTTAATAAGGCGTCATTCATGACAATAGTCGCACGCAAAAGCTTGTAAATAATAATTTTTAAGAATAATATATTTAATAATATTATTTTTCTTCAGAGGTTAATGCCCTCGTTTTACTTTTTATCGCGTATAAACCTAACCTGTAATAGGTACGTTCCGCCCCGCCAGCATCCAGCAATTTCCTTTAATTAAGCGAAAAAGGAAAACTAAATTAATTGTACATTAAAAAGCGACTTTGATCCAAAAAAAAATTATTCGTTTCGCTGTTTCTGTTTGTTACCATTTGTTGGAAATTACTATTTCAAAGACCTTTCGAAAGAAATGCTGCCGAGAGTCGACGAACCGAGCATCGACCGAAGCTCCCCGGGGAGTTTCGGATTAATCTTGTACATATATGAGTCGGAAGCAATTGTGGTCGGGGCCAAATGAAAATATAGAAGTGAAAATGTAAACTAAAGAAATTTCAGTCGTGATCTCCAGATAGATTTTTCAAATATTGCGATGATTTCAGCTACTATTCAGCGATAAAAAGAACAGAAACTAACGGAATGAACATTGGGGTATCAATGAAAGAATATTGGGTGATCAATATGGTCATCAACGTGAGGGTATATAAATATTGATGTTTATTATAAAATACCGTTGGTTTAAATGTTGCAGGTTTGGGAACACAAAATATTTTATGATATGCATACTCGTGAATTAAAGGAATTCAGATACCGTGTTCTTTATTAATTGAAAATAATATGCCGCTAAGATTTAATAAGGTTAGTGCACAGTTAACTCTCGGAGATTCATGCACTATTGATTTTTTTAGCAAATTTGTAAAAAAATATTTAGCTGTTCCACTAATTGACCATATATATATATATATATATATATATATATATATATATATATATATATATATATTACCACTCCTGTTATATACATTACTTGACTGTGGAGATATGTAGTATCTTAATGAAGAATATTTAAATACGAGTAAGTTAGAATAAGGGTCTCAGAAAGTACTTCCATATTTCTGGACACAGGTCGCAAATGGTTGAAAATTCTTGTTTCATGAAGTGAATTTCACATACTTACTCTTCTATCTAATGTATTCAAAATTTTTCAGAGTCCAAATTATCTCATTATCAGATTTAAAGACAGGTCTACTTACGACCTTGGGTTACGCTCTGAAAGCTTATTTATCCTATTTATTCCAAAAAATACCTCTACCTCTTATGAAAAATCCTTTATGCGGTAAAGCTTTTGGGTCAATTGGATCCCGACACCAGAAAAGAATTCTCGATAACGGTATTAAAGGATCTAGTGAAAAAAATCTACCTCTATTAAATTATAGTTCTTCTGTGCTTTTGTCCTTTTTTTCCATCCTAACTTATGTTAATCTTTTAAGATTTTTTATCTAGTGTATTGTTATTATTTTAGATTGTAATATTTTTTTAGAATCTAAAAAAAAACAATTTTTTCAGACCTTTTTTCATGGTTGTGTGGAAGAGATTAATTTTATATGAATAATTCTGCCATATTTAATGTACGTTAAACTTATCAGACAAAAAAAACAGTTAACTCATTTACAGAATTTAGCCCATATTAAACAAGTGTCACAGTGTTAGTAGCAATGGTAGCTATCTTAAACATTTTTAAAATACCATCATTTGTTCATTCACTGGTAAGTTTACTGGCACATTTGCTTTTTTATTTTCCACTTTCAGTTTACTAAACTTCATCAAATTGCTCTTTGCAATTTAAATATAAGTAAGGTATCACCTTCATAATTTCCAATGTTCATTTTCCATTAATTTATGTCTCTATCGTTTTATATTATTATATAGATAACATTAAAAACATTAAATTTGGGTTTCATTAAAAATTACTTTCATGGAAAATGGGAGTTTATACTTTATAATTCACGATCGATTAAAATAGTATGTTTAGTTACCAGTTAATATATTGTTATTATTTCAATAAAGAAACAAATAATTTATGTAGTTACTTATAGTGAATTAAGTATGAGAGAATATATGGGTTTAAATTTAATATAGGAAAGCGGTGAGCCATTTTATCCAATATTAGAGAATTGTTAAAAAGTTAAGTATGCCTATTCTGTAGAATACCAGCATTCGTGACGGAAGTGAAACCGTTTGTATTTGTTTTATTTTGACTCTTTAAACGCAATGAAAATGGAATGAAAATTTTAAAATATTGTTACACGTGTCAGTGGAATAATACAAAATTACCATTCAACGTTCTGACTGTCGATACAAAAGGAGGATCACTTCGAAAATTACGTGTGTGAACAGTGTCAATCAGTCTAGGAATCTACAGGCCACATTTTGTATGAAGTTCATTTACTAACTTCTAATTTCGGCTAGAGAATATGCCAATTTCAGGTGTGTAGATCTTGACATTCACATCAACAGCTTTAGAAGATATCAATTAGTAGGTGTGAAGCTACATCAAGTGCGAAGGCAGACAAATAACATAGATGCAGAACTTTATTCGCTAAATTTAATTACGTAATTGTAATGAATCAATGGTTCCTTAATAGGTAGCTATCTTTAAAATCAGAGACCGCTATGCAAGCAAATTATCGGAAAAAGGATGCATAAATCCGTTAACAACTTAATCTGCCACAAACATAGTCATGTGTATTAAACGTCGGCAGAAAGGCCGCATCGGAACTCCAAATGGATAAGCACTACCAATTTGCATGAAATAAATATTCAAGCGGACAATGCAAAAGAAATTAATATATCCGGCCGCCGAGAGAAGGAAAACCATTCTCACAGTGTCCGTGAATACCGTTTCATTCACATTAATTTTCATAAATTAGGGTCCAAAATTATGCATACACCTCGCAGGCAGGGATTTTTGATTATCTACGTTATTCCCGTATCTTTGTTTGACTTTACGTAAAATATTGTATAACGTATAAAAGTCTGCTTTGGGCATTAGAAGTAATTAAGTAGGTAGTTGGAATGTAATACGGTCTCGTAAATTGAGTATTAAGTCGCGAAGTTAGGCGTAATGGGTTTTTATGGTTGTCTTTGGAATTTATTGGGGAATTGTGAAAGGGCGAGCGAAGACGGAATATTAGATAAAATTATATAGAAATGAATTTCAATAACTTTTATTTTTACATAGCTAAACATATAATTGCAAAGATTATTCCTTAGGCTGCTGATTAACTGTTCTCTCTTGTAACAAAATAGTTGCAATCATTTTAAATTGTTTTATGGACTTTATAGCGTTGGTTTCAAGGCAGTTGCTCATTGTCATTTATGGGTAACTTTGATGTTTGTTACTCTATTAAACTATCCAACTGTTCAGTTGGACAGATCTGCTTGAAACTCAACAAAAGCATAGCTTATGATTCACGTTAACAAATGGTTTTACTCCCAGAAACAATATACGTCTATTCATATTTTTAATATTGAGTAAAAAACAAGGGGTTTGTTTTCTATAATATTGATGGAATATTGGGTGTATATTTTAAAACTAAATTTTTAAAGAAATTATTAAATAAATGGTTATATGGCAAATTATGGCCTTATATGGGCAAGCGGGCATATTAAACGAGCAAAATGGACCAATTTGCAAATGAAAGCTAGTATATTTATAATTAATAATTTATATATATAGATATTTATACTGCTGTAAATATTAGTGATTATATTAGTAAAACTATACAGGTCTACCTAACCGCAGTTTCTTGATAAAGTTTCTTTTTGGTTTTAACTAGTAGTGGAATGTAAAAAATGGAACCATCATGATTAAGCCATCTCCGCTTGCCTACCTGTGTTTATATGTTTGCAATCGTAACTCATTTAGATTATGACGAGTTAAGATAAGATTTTATAAGAAGTCAGTTGAAATACAGAAACACAAAAAAAAATTCCATTTTTTTACCTCAAAAACCCGAAATATTCAAGCGAACCAAAATGATTGAAAATTCAATTCAAAATTATGTGAAAATTCAACTTAAAATTAGCATCAATAAATTAAAAAGATACACAGAACTGAGTATCTATTTTTTCACTTTATAAAATATATAATAAACAATATATTCACATAATGAAAAACCATGTCAATATTCATAAACAGATTAATAGAGGTACTATACACTCTTATCTTAAAACTTTATAGGTAAATTGGCTATTAAATCACCGTAGCCCATAATGTATCTGAAAAAAACAAAATCAACTAATTTAAATAGACAATATGAATACGACACGTATTTTATTGTATACTTCAAAAATATATTTTCTTATTAAAAATAATTATTATTTTAAAAAAATAGTACTTCAAAATTGAGAATTATTAACGTTATATGACGGTTGACTCGGAAAGTTGAACTAATGTAAAGGTTAAATTAATCATTATAATTTTCAATTTAAAATATAACATATCTACTTCCAAATGAGATCAAATTAAGAAATTTCTTGCTATTATTAAATAAAATAGGTTAAAAATTTAAAATAATGAAGATATTATTTGCAAATAATTGAAATACATTTTGAAACTCACCGTAATTTTCACGGCTAAATTAGCCGTGTTAGTTAAATGAGTAACGATGTACTTAGCTACCCTAACAAGAATACGCAGTTAAGTTAGAAGTTAGTTTGAGTTAAGACTGCTTAGCAGGGCAAAGATTGGGGTGGACAGACCCTTTAGCCCTCCATTTAAAGTTTTATTTAACGACTAAGCAATTTGCTATTCGTAAACACAGGTCACTGTTATTAGAATAGTCACGACATAAATTGATTACATTTAGGGTTAAATTCCATAGAAATATTTTTCTAATTAATTATAAGTTTCTTAGCTACATTTTAATTGGAAAGGTGAAGAAGACGAGAGGAAAAATTATATTTGAAAGGTTAAAATTTCATAGCCCAAGGAAGACTTTCTTAGAAAGGTAAACATATTTTGGATTCTTTTGCCTATCTTACAGATAAAAGCGTAGGTGTAGAAAGCTGTTTAAAACGATTTTCAAGACTTTCAGTATTTGGCTTCTGATACGAAGTAGAATCCTACAAAGTTTCTCTCTTAGTATTTTATATGATAAAATTAAAACTTAATTCCATTTTTGGTCGTTAAGTCACAGCTATATTTCTAATAGTCGTCCATTTATCACAATAAACCCATTTCAAATTCAAAATTCGATTTTAGTAAAAAGTTAATGTCGGTTTACGCAACGCTTAACTCCTCATATCGACGAGCCTGAATACCGCTAACGGTGATAATTAACTCGCGCCTCTCAGAGACTTTAAAACGAGCTGCCGATAATCCCGACGCCCTCTGCAAATATCCTTCAAGTATATTAAAAGGACCGTCGGTTCGTTATATTATTTAGTTAAAGGGAGGAGTGGACTTTCGAGAGCTTTCGGTGTTACCTCGACTTAATGGAATTTGAAGTCCATCGGGGGTGACCTTTGGAGTCATCGACTGGCTGACTAGACAAAATAAATAAACTGTCCCGTGTAAATTGGTTTCCTTAATGTTTGCTCGGCGCTGCGAATGTTTGGTTATTGAAAGTTTGATTTTGCGCGAGACAAGGGTTCCATCTATAGTTGGTATTTTGCCATTAGTTTCTTGCTTGGAATTAATTTTGCTTAATTTCATGACGTGGTTCTGGCTTGACTGTAAATTTCTTGCCTCTTTACTGGCTAATTCGACAATAAACATAATATGCATTAGTTAGAGGATAATGATTTGGATAAATTCAACCAAATACACATCTGGACATGAATAGATCGAATTTTTCACATCTACAACCTCGTCACGAAATACAACCAAATTACCTGAAATTAATTTCAGTGCATTGTTTTGTCTTGACTGTCTTTAGAGTTGTCCCTGTACTGAATAATTATTATCTCCGTACTAAATGATTCGAATACACATGAACTTATTAATTACAAAAGAAACAATGTGATAAATTTGAACAAAGACTTATCTGGACATCAATAGGCTGAATTTCCATTTTGTAGAACCATGCCATGAAAATAAAATAAATTAGTTGAAATTAACTTCATTTAATTTCATGGCATTGTTTTGGCTCCAATTTAATGATATAGTGAAATAATGAACCCTTTTAACTGCGCCATGTTAATCCATCATCTGTCCTTCATTCATAGGCTCATAGTTTCTACTGTTTCAGTTAATATGGATGAAACTATTCAAATTTATTATTTTGGATAGGATTTTTACTATATATTTAATTATATATATATATATATATATATATATATATATATATATATATAATATATGAATCATGTAATCTAATAACTGATGTAAAATGAAATTTGCAACTAAATTAATATCTGTGCTATCAGTTCAGTAGCTTTGACAAGACTAAATGATCTTTAAAGATAGCACACAGTTTTACTTAAAAATATACATTTTACAAACCCAGTTCTTTTACGATTGTATTATATGTACAGATGAGTAGAAGCCTCTTTTAAATGGGAACACACTTATTTACATTTAAAATTCAAACAGTAAGGGTTACATAGTGTTTCTATAAAATCATTTATTAATATTAATTTTATTCCTTACCATGTAAATAATTCCCTCTATGTCTTTCATAGGCATAAAATATCGTGAATTTCTCAAAACTGCTTTTATTATTGATAACTTGTTTAACATTGATAACTAGTTTTTTTTATTAATAACTAGTTTTAGAATTGATCACTCGTCTTATTATTGATAACTAGTTTTTCAATAATAACTCGTTTTATTATTGATAATTAATTTTATCATCGATAACTCATTTATAATTGATAAATAGTTTTACTATTGATAACTAGTTTTATCATTGATAAGTAGTTTTATCATTGATAACTTTTATACTATTTCGTATTTAACTCCTGTTAGATCGTTTTTACCTTGAGACTTGGTAACAAAATGGGTCTAAAAATAGCAACTTTGAAAAATAACCAGAGAGATTTTGACTTGTATTCTATACGATTACCTCTTTTTAATAATACCTCATATGCCTACGTAAAAAAAATTTAAACCCCGTTTACATTTTCAGGAGCCCCTCGAAATACTCTTTTAATTAAAAGTCACTTTGAGTAACATTTCTAGTCATGGAAAATGTATGTAAATTAACTTAGCTATCTTATTTAATTAAAGAATTAGAAACATTTGAAAGGCGGATGGACTGAGAGACAATCGGTATTGTCACAGCAATAAGATTCCATTTGGACCTTTTGGGAACGTAATCCTAATAATAGAAACTTAAAAAAGTATTTCAGCTTTTGGCCTAAAAATTACTCAAACTCGCCATCAATAATTGAAATAAACTTGATGTATCCATCTAGGATATATAATATCATTTTAGAACGTGTGAGCAGCAAATAATATCGATTGAAGTGAACACAATCGTAGTGTGCCGGCCGCATTTTTAACTTAAACACATAGAGCTAGGAACCACGGCTCTAAGTGACAGGGAATTAATTTTTTTTTACTATTCTAGGCGAAATACAAATAATTCTAAATTCAATTAACGTTTCAATAAATTTTTCTCTTATTCACGAATATAATGATAGAGAACGAAACGGACGATCCACCCCTCGCTAATTTCCCCTCCCCTCTAAGCTGCTATCGAGACACCGATATAAATTATTATCAATGGCATCTACAATGAGCCCACTGTGCGCTGGCGAGACGGTGGTACTTCTATACTTAAACCATTATAGCTTCATTAAAATGATATATTTATATATAAAAAAATTATATATATATAATTTTTTAAGATGATGTGAAAATCTGCAAACAAAATTGAACGATGTATGTTGCCAATTACAGACGGTCTTTGAAAACGTGTTACTTTCAAAATTTATTTTTGTGTTAAACAAACTAAACTATTATTAAACAACTATATCAAAATAATATTTCAAGTATATAAAAATAAAATCTATAGAAAAGTCTCCCAGTCGTATATGATTAATTATAATATATTATTTCTTATAAACGTTTTATGCTATAATGTTGGACTACGAAGTTCTGTATTTGAATAAACCGCAGAACAGAAAAGAGAACCGTTAACAATATGGTTAATAAATGAAATATAAATAAATGGATTAAAATAATTATTAAATTAAAAGGCAGCCATATAATTAATCTTACGAAAAGCCATTCTGAAAAGATTGTTGCTTAAAATTATTCAATTTCCGCCCTCGACTCAACTTAACCTTTACATCTAATTCGCTAAATGCTACCAAAATTCCACTCGACTCCCCGATATCTGAACCGCAGCTTCACTTGCTCAGCAGTTCAGACAGTTCCGCGTTACATTTAATAAATATCATACAGAGATAAATTGACAAGCAGTACCAGTGCGCTTGCCGGCGCACTCGTACCAACACATTATGCAAAGCCGTTGTAAATTTCATGCAAAAACCGTTTGTATCATTCGCGCGTGTTATTAGCCAAATTAAATCTTATACGACGCGACAAACGTAACGCGCGTGTTTGTAATGAATTATTATTATCATCATCATACTTAAACATTAATTCGTGTTAGCAAATGCGCGAGGATGTATGTTAATTTGTACAGTTGGCTTCCGGATAACGAAAATGTTTTGGAGTTCCGCGTAGCCGAGGGAGCTACGAAGTAAATTTTTGCGCCTGTTAGTTGAAATACTTCGACTATAATAGTAAGGGTTGGAAGACTCGATCGTCTACACCAGTGCTAAATATTTTCTTTTGTAATTCGTTAGTTACTATTTATTTCATTTCAACTTTTGTCCGCGGTTTCATCCTCGTCGGTTTTTGTTTCAGGCGGTGAGATTTAATTGAAAATTTGTGTGTATTGTCACTTTTTAGTCCTAAATTTTTATTGCTAAATAAAATTCCTGATTATTATATTATATTTTTCCATTTAAAGGGTACTCTATATATAAATTTGAATACAGAACTACATTTATATAAACTTTAAAATTTTGTTTAGAAGTTTAGGTTTTATCGAATAACAAACATATTGAATCAGTTTTCTTGCCATTAACATTCTACACGACTATTTGTGAAACCGCGGGGATTATTGCGTTAATCCATCGTATGAAATATGTTCTTCCCAAAGATAGTGATTCGTTTTAAGTAACATGACAACAGTAACATGACATGCAGACAAGTTCTTAAGTAACAAACAAAAATAGTTTCATATTTCTGATATTTGTTACGATAAAACTATCTTCGTAACTTTTAAATAAATTTTGTTTATCTAATATTGGACTCAGTATATTTAACTAACGTATTTTTTTGTTACATTAAGAATATAGCTAGAAAGAAAAACGTTAGAAAGAAAACATAGCTTTCTTTCAGGGCCTCAGTCGGCTAAAATAACATTTCATTTATTTTTTGTTCTTTCCATGTCATTGTGACCGAAATATTTCTCATTTCGCAATGCCTGTATAACAATTAATTTGCAAGAAATATGATTTTTGACGTAAGTCGCTATGAGGTAAGGTGAAATGCGATTATCTCGTTTTTCTTGGGAATTTTTCATTAACTTCTTTGAATCAAAATCAAGTTTATAATTTTTTGGAGTATAATATACTAAATACATAAAAAAGTAACGAAGTATAATAAGTGAATGATACCTTAAATAACCTAATCCGGATCCACAAAACCGGAACTCGATCTTTCCGAATTCACAAAAACCGGAACTCGATATTATCGTCGACAACGAGGATATTATTGTCGTGTAATCTTATACAATAGCAAGTTTTTAATAATTTTAATATAGCAAGTTTTTAATAATTTTTATTAAAAACACGTAAATCCCGGTCACATTCGATCGTTAGGAGTTCATCACTTCTATATTTCTATGGTTGTAATTCGATTTAACTAGGTGCAAAAACATTTTATTGAAGAAATCCTAATATTATAGACACTAATGTTGGGTTTACTTGTTAGTCTCGGTTTTACGTTTCAAGTACTTAATTGATCTTCGATAAATTTTGCCTAAATATTGCGTAAGTGATGGAACACAGAGAACATATGGAACACATAGACACAGAATTTAAAAAAAATTAATTCAGAAAAGATTTTTTGATTTCGGTAATTATGACGAAATACCAGTATAAGCATTTATGTGTTTACTTAAGTATTTCTACTTAAGTATTGCTACTTAAGTATTTCCAGGACTATTTTTAAATTGCACCACTATTTTTTCCACTTCTGCGAGGGAGAAGTCACGGGTCAAAGTTAGCATGAATATAAATAAAATCTCAATGAAGGAATTATTCAGTAGAGAAGAAGCAGGCTTTTGTTCACCCTTATCTTTTATTTGGATTAAATTTTGTCTCACCGGTCATCTTTATACAACATAGAAAAAAATAAAGTATATAGTTACTTAGTAGTTAGATAAAACTAATCGAAATTACAAATTAGTTTTTTTTAAATTGTTGGCATTATAATAAGTCTTCACAAAAATCATCTTGTGCGTTATTCCTTTTCACTATTTAAATAACCATTTTTCGTCACTTATTTTAAAATGAATATATAATTTTTTCCGCGCTACTCAAGGCAACCCACTGTTAAATAAAAAAAAAACAATTTGTCTTAATATTCTGGAACACAATGTCAAATTAAAAAAACAATTTGTTTCACTATTTTTTATCTTCATTATACGCAATGAAAAAAAATGTTGAAAGAAGTTTTCAAGTCGAGATTCGAAATTCCAACCAGAAATTTAAAAATTTAAAATCATTTGTTTTAATATACTTTTTTGAAATAGAGATACCTAATTATCGGAAAAAAGTAATAAATCGGTTAAATTCAGATTTCACACAATTTTAAAGGAGGTAATAATACACGGTATCTATCGCCAATTAGCCCCATGTTCACTTTTATTGTAATTTTACGTAATATAAAATATAATCGCTTTAATCTTTTTATCTGAACATTCGCTATTTTGTAAAATTCTAATATTTTTTTCTGTACAAACTGGACTTGATACGCCATGGTCATTGTGAAACATTAAAAATATAATTTTTTTCTTACATGATCAATATAGAAAGTGAAGTAATATTTTTGTTGATATTTTATAATTTTCCTTAATAACCAGTTCTAAAAAGGGTAAATTTTTCATACGTTAAGCGTAGATTAGTTTTTCAGTCAACATTTTTTTGCGTGCCTATTGAGGAACTTCTGAATTTTTTAATTATTCAGTTAAATAGTCTATTAAAAAAATATTTATTTCCACCACACAACTTGTTTAAAAAACTCTATTAAATACGAGAATTCGTACTATAATTTTCCACTTAGACGCGTGTAGAAATTAAATATTTAAGGATTTGCAATATTTATATTATATTATTTATAAATATTGACTATTTTTCTTATGTAAATATTATATATTGCATAATATCTCTTTCATAAACGTAAGACAAATAGCTTGTTTGTCTGTAACATTTCATTTACTAATACAAGTTAACTGAAGAGATTTTGCATAGCACTATTTATTTTCAGACATTTTTATGTAACCTGTAACATGGTGAAATTTAGGTGCCGCTTTGCAGACTCCTATTTTGCGAAGCGTATGCTGTAATATAAAAATATTACCAGACATTTTCTATTGAATTTTAGAAAAATTCTTCGACAACACCTTCCTAAATGGGGCCAGTGAAAATTCCAAGTAGGGCGAAATAAAAAAAAACTCCTAATTATAACTTACATCACTTAATTGAACTACAACTATCAGTAAAATTTCATCAAAATTAGTATTAATTAAAGTGCTTCAATTTTGTGACAAACGGACCTATAGAAAGACAAACGGAGGTAACGAAATTCATGAAATAACGGAAACGGAATTCATAAACTATTATAAGAATTCTGTATTTAGGTTTTCTCTGTGGAACCCTAAAAATAACATAAAATAAATGAAAATATTTTTAAAAACTATTTATAAATAAAAATCATAACATATTGTACATAAAATCTCAGTGAAAATACTGTGATTTTAAATATTTACTAGTTTTCCATCTGTCCGACTGTCCAAATGTAATGGAAAGTTACAATTTTTTTTTAATTATTTCAATTATTTTGAGAAACAAATATACACTTAAATCATTTTTGAAATTTGCCAAATATCTTCAGCACTTCTAATGTCGTCAGTAACATACAAATTTATTAAAAGGTATAATGTAAAATATATCTTAACGTGAATAAATTTTCACATGTAAAATCTAAGTAATAAAATATCTTTAACTATAAAAGCAAAGTAATAAAAATTCTAAACACATATTTGTTAAAAAAATTACGGTCATCTAACTCCACAATTTTTTGAGTTATATTGATACATTCAACTTGACAAAAAGCTTGACACATTCAATTAGTTTCAGTAAATCGCTAAGATAATGAGTCGATTTGACTTGATTTCCCAATCTATTATGAAAGCATTAAATATTCTCAAAGGATGTTCGCCAAAGGCAAGTTTATTTACGTAATATTTTTTTCCGTGCTGCGTGTACGTAGGTACGGTTACATATGAACGACGCTTGTTAAACAGATATTATAATTAAGTGTCGTTTGCGAGCAAGAGCGACGTCTTTTGCGCATTTCGAAAGGGTAAATTTAGAAGATCAGTTTCCCGTAAAATGGAGGTAACACGACACTGGAGAAAATATTTAATAAAACTGCTAAGCCATTTCGTTAAAGCGTTTTAATGCAACGAGAATTTAACGCGTTAAATTTTAGAAGAGAATATTAAAAAATGGCTGACATTCTGTACGATGTAGATTAAAGAGATTGATTCATTTTACGTTTACAGTATATTTTTTTCTTTCTCTCTAGATTATCCCAACTTTTTTTGATTAATTAAAACTTTAACGGGATTACTGTTGAGCAATTTGAAACTATTGTGGCCATTACAAATAAATAATAAACTAAAGTAGTTTTATACTGTCTCTATTAAAGAAATGTAAAGAAAGTATACAAAAAACATATTTTTTAAAGTATTTAATCCAATAAACGCCCTTCCATTATAATTATTTGTAAGAAGCAAAGATTCGAAAAGGAGACAGGCAAAAGTCCATATAGCGTTGGTTCCAAGCGTTATAAAAATAAAAATTACACTAATCTAATTTAAATTGTCACTCAGACAAATAAAAAATCTCTTATGGTATTTTTTTAAGAAAAGTCAGATCATTTTTCATGTTTTAAATGTTTTTTGTACAAAACTCTTTGAACCAGTAAGATGAAGCAAAGTACAGATTATGTCTCACAGTTTTCTCAATTCACAGATGTAACATAATAAGTAGGATCATCGAGAAAAGCTACGTAACACTTAAAAAGTTATTTTGACAACAACATAACAGTTCTCAAAATCTGTTATTTTTTTATTTCTTATTAATTTAGGCAATGTTTCACACATTAATAAAAGCAATCTATACTCTATGTAATCATTTCTAAAAAGATTTTACGCACTTCCTTAGATTTTGGAACGAAGTTTTTAGCGCACGTTATACACTTGGCGAATGAGAGAGCTCACCCGAAAAAGTATAAGATGTCGACCGACACTTTTCCTACAGTATAAAAGTGTAAGATTTCGACCGACACTTTTGCTCCCGTATGTCAATGTATAAGTATATTACTACAGTATAGACGTGCGGCGTGCGCATAAGCAGTATTCGCTTAAGCGTGTGTGTTTAGCAAACCATGCGCGCCATAATACTCATAACCACTATTTCCAAACTCGTATTATTGTTATCAAAGAATGAATTGTGAAAACGATGCAGTAGCAGCTGATTATGGCGACGATTAAGTCAGGTAAGTATCAGTATTGAAGCGATAATAAGTGGATGATTTATTTTAAACTAAAATTCTGGTATCGTCTTTTATTTGTATCTTTTATTTGTATGGACAAACGTTTACACTTAAATTATCTTGTACTATAATTAAATTATGCAATACTATTCACATATTATACAAGTTTTGTTTAATTAACTCTCAAAGTTTGTTAACTTTTTTATTGTGTCTGTTATTTAATATATGATATACAGCGAAAAGAACTTCGTTCCAACCGGGTTTCTCATGAAAGCTCTCGTTCTTTTTTATTGTCATTTTAATTTTTTATTAACAGTTATTAATACATTAGAAATATGATATATGCGTATTTACGAAGATATCTTTTTTGTGTTGTATTATGGTTACCAATTGTATTTTATTTCTTTCTTTTTCCTCATTGTCAGTCTGAATTATTTAGTTTTTACATTTAAAAAAAATTATTTTTTTTAATTATACCCCATTTCTGTGAGACAGGTCCATTTTTCCGGTTTTCTTTAATGAGCTTTATTCCCGTCAAAAAAAATGCTCGCCTTCAGGAATCGGTAAAATGGATTTTTCAACCTTATTTAAGTTAATTTAAGTAATAAGTTCTTGTAGTGAGATGCACGTATAACAATAAGTGTGTACTCGATATATTTTTATTAGACAATTAAAAGTGTACGAAAGAAAATTTATATTAAAAAATTAAGAACAGTAAGATATCCCATCTTCACCCCGATTTTATACATCTTTATTTATAAAAGTGAAATTGAAAGATGACATCAATAATATGCCTCGTCTACACCTTACTTTTATCCTTAGATAATTTTATTTGTCTGCTTATTCTCTTTATATATGGATCCTATTAACTTAAATTGTTTTGAATTTTCATATGTACCGCATTCCTTTTGTACACTATATACTTTTGGTACAAGAATCTTTTTTGGCTGGATAAGTTGAGATTTTAACAAGATGCATCCATTACTATTATGTTTTATGTATAGATTAAGTAACAACTAAAGAGAAGACGAAATTTGGCTTTAAAATAAGAAAATTATGAAGAATATCATTATCATCATCATCATATATATTAATACGCTAAGGTTAAGATGTTACTCTCCCTTTTTAGAAAAAACCTCACAACTAATCCACATAAATTATATATCATTTTATAGATAATTGCTTGCTCTACCGGCATCCACAACTAAAAAATGTATTATTGCTATTGTTTTTGCAAATTAATTAATTATTAAAATTATATACACAAAACAGCAATGCTGCCATCTAACGGCTCAACGTCAATATGATTGACGGTCGGTAACATTTTTGTTTAATTTCAAATCCACTCACGTATAAATAAAGTGGCGCTTTAGCTCAATGCTTTTGATACTTGCGCCTCTATATGTCAATTTTAGTAAAATATTTGTTTGATCTGTCATCTAAGCTTCATAATGGAATAAATAATGCGAAGACTTCGCAACGGTCACGTTAGTATTAAATATTAGAATAAAGAAATAATTTCTTGTTTGTGGAATATTTAGCCTACATAAAATGATCTAATATATAAATATATATATATATATATATACACACACACACACACACACACACATATATATATATATATATATATATATATATATAAATCTTATTGACTTCTATAAAGACAATAAAAATATTTTTTTCTTGTATATGTATGATATTTCATACATTTTACTTGTGCATTAAGAAAAAATTAATAATATAATAATTCATAAAAAATAATAATCAATTCATAAAAAAATTAATATAATAATTCATCTTTTGAATTATACAACGCGGTACGTTGCGTACGCGGAACGTGAGACATCATTGTCATGCACGACCAGGATGTCAGGTGATGAATTTCAAACGCAATCTATTATTTACTTCGTCTATTACTTTGTCATCATAACTGTCAATTATCTTGCTTTATGTGCCAAGTCTACTTATTTACAATTCCATTTCCCGTATCCCAGTCTGCAGCTAAAGTTACTTATATTAACTCGCAAGTTCCTTAACCATCCACCCTTTTAAGCGTTTACATAAGTAGAGAGGACATATCTAGCAATCTACTTGGGAGTGTTTGCACATGTTGTGTGTACGCATCCTTCGTACATAGACGTTTATTTCGTCAAGGAGACACCTCGGGCTGTTTATGAACGAATATCTTGTTATTTAACTTCTTTGTTAGTATTATTTTTTGAGTACAATCAATCAATGGAAGTCCTATCTAAACAATTTGTTATAATGTTTAAGCAATGCTTTCTTAGATATATGATAACTACTAAATAAAAATGTAATGTGAAATTCGGTTTAATAACAGTAACTCAGGGTTGTATTTTAACATTTGGATTTATGTTGGCATAGTCTTTAGTTTTATATTCGTTTTAAGCCTTGGCTTACTGCAAAATTCCTTTCCAAGAATTTCAGTTTTTTGCTATCTTTTTTTCTAGTTGGTAACCTTCGTTGCTTTGATATGATTCAAAACATTATTCGTTCGTTATTTTTTGGTCTTTTTCTGTCTTTGGCCTCCAGTAAAATAACTTTTTCATTTCGTTTGTTGTGATTTAATCTTTTAATATGTCCCAGTTGTGATAAATGTCGAGACTTTATAAGAGTTATCAAATATTTTCTTTCAATTAGTTTCGCCAATTTGTAGCTAGTTTCAATTATCCACGGACCATTAACCGTAACTTGTACTAGGCAAGTATTTTTCTTCACAGTTTTCGTTCGAAGAAAAGTAAGCTAGATTCACATATATATTTGTAACTACTGGTCTGGTAACAGCTTAGTAAATTTTTATTTTTTATTTTGTTTTAGTGACTCTAGTTATTATTCTATATGTTTATTTCCTTTTAAGTTTTTAGCATCAATTTGTTCTGAAATATCATTGGTATAATTATCAATTGAGCAAAAATAAATACAAGAATGATTTACATAATCATAATTATCATGTCAATATTATGTTCAGTTATTTTGTCATTAAGTGATTTAGTTTTATTGATAAGTTTTGTTTTTCTCGTATTCGTTTAAAGACTCTTAGTTTTTTGCGGAATTTATATGTTTATATGCTATGTTTAAGATGATTAGATTTAGAAGAGTGAAATAAGAAAAGGATGGCTTAATATCATATGGAAATATATGGTTTGGTATATTTATTTATATGTCATTTTATGCTGA
Source organism: Druceiella hillmani (assembly GCA_039881145.1). Taxonomy (NCBI): domain Eukaryota; kingdom Metazoa; phylum Arthropoda; class Insecta; order Lepidoptera; family Hepialidae; genus Druceiella; species Druceiella hillmani. The sequence continues at coordinate 2,188,400 of JAYKKI010000040.1, read as the reverse complement.
TCAAATGCTAGATTCTCCTAGTTTACTATGGGCGGGAAAAAGTATTAATGTTTTTTTTTATTTTAACGAGTTTTTAAATAATTTATTCACTCATATACTTATTTCATTAGTATTAATAGTATTTTCAAAATCGAATATTTCCATCTATCTTCTTTAAGACTTGTTTTTTTAGTTATACACGTGGTTTTGGCGGATATACAAAATTGGGTATTTGACTAATTTTTTTTAATTCATTAATCATAATTTCAAGGTACAAGCTGATGAAGAGTGAAATATTTTTTTAATAATCTTAAAAATTGGCCGAATTATAAAAGTTTAAATTTAAACCTTAGATAAAGACGGTAATACTGTGTTGTGAGGTCATTTTTAATATTGCACATTATGTTCTACAAGAGGAAAAGAGACAGGGATATACCCAACTCCGACTACTTAGAAGCTTTTTTACCGCCGCAAGGATACTCAATACAAATCAATTTCGTTCTTAAATTTTCGATTTAGGCGGTGTATTTTCCACGTAGCTTTTGAACTCTGATGACGTATGAGAATTAACATACACGTCGTGCATAAGATTTAATATAGACGTTGTGCTATCTATTGACATGTTGCCGTACAAAATGTTTACTACTGAGTGAAAGTCACAGAGTTTCATCATATAGTAATTACACTATTTTTCTACTTAAAAATAGAATATATCTTATTTTGAATCATGAATCGTATATAGCCAGCCGGTCAATTTAATGAAAATCTATCCAAATATTTAGACGGGATTAAACAACAAACATTCAAACACACGTTTCGTGGTATTAGCATTGGAAGAGACTTAATCTGCGGTATGTGTGCAAAATTAGTAATTAACAAAAGGACAATCAAACTAACTTTCGGTGTTTATATATGTTAGTAGTTAATGTATTAAAGTAGGGGTTTCACGAAAAGACGATTCATTTACTAGTTAGTTCATTTGTATATTCGTTAGTTAATTATTTTATAGTAAGTATTTCACATAAACACCGTTCATACATTGGTAATTTCAATATTTAAATTTCTATGACAGGAAATGGAAATGAAAAAGGAATATAAATCGAGAAGTACAAGCTGGTGTCATTCTAATGGTTTTGGCTCTATTTTTTCTAACCGAAATATTTTCGGTTTAACAGAAAAGTGTTGAGTGAGCGATGTATATTTTAAGTAGAAACATTTTAGAGCCAAGAACGGAGTAAAGCTTATATTTACAATGAAATACATAGAACTTATAAATATATATCTTGCTATATTTTGAATTTAGTATTACGCTGAATTAAAATATTTTTAAAAATTAAAAAAAATGTTGCGTTTATTTTTTTCAGGTCATAAATGTTTTTTTTTTTAATTGATTAAGCTTTCATTTGAAGATTTCAATTAATCTCTATATACTTTGTAAGACAAGTAGCTAAACATTTAAAAATCAATATGACATGCTGACACGTATTATACATATCAGGATTCTGTTTTTTTTTTCATTTTCGACGCAAACTCTAAAATAATATTAAAAGTAGACGGAAAACTCTGAACTTATGTTGCAGAATTATTTACATAAAAATTAGAAATTCGACATTCCAAACAAGGTAACCATGACGCATCCATTAATGTGTTTATTCCTTAACACGTCACATATGTAATGTTAATTTATAAATTGGAGTTCATACGTATCTATATTTAACTATTATACATTCGATATGTATATTTACACGTTTAGTCGCTTACATAAACAGTAAATTAACAACGAGAGACGTGGCGGAACCCGATGATCAGTTCAAATAATTTCCGCATCGATTCGCACGGGGCGGTACCTGGCTCTGATATTGAATTACGTTTCACGCCTTGAGGCGGTGTTATCGTCTAACTAATACTTTGACTTAAGGTAACTAAGTACCTATGTTACGCTTATTGATCTTAGTGCAATTACTAATGTTGAATTTAATGAATGATAGAATTTTCATTATATTACTTTTATATAAATATGTACGTATATTTATTTATCATATGATAATCACACAGATGTCTTACGTCCCATTATTTTCCGTTTAAAATGCTCTTCTAAAGTTCTGTAATAAGGGAAAGACATTTATAAATTAATTTGTGGGTTTCACAGTTCTGAAATTTAAGATCTATGTGCAAGAAATTAGATGCTTCAGAAGGGGACTTCAATATGAGGCAAAATATTACACACTAAATTTAAGATCTATGTCCATGAAATTAGATGTTTGAGAAGGGGACTGCAATATGAGGCAAAATATTACACACTAAATTTAAGATCTATGTCCATGAAATTAGATGCTTCAGAAGGGGACTCCAATATGAAGCAAAATATTAAACACTAAATTCAAGATCTATGTGCATGAAATTAGATGCTTCAGAAGGGGACTGCAATATGAGGCAAAATATTACACACTAAATTTAAGATCTATGTCCATGAAATTAGATGTTTGAGAAGGGGACTGCAACATGAGGCAAAATATTACACACTAAATTTAAGATCTATGTCCATGAAATTAGATGCTTCAGAAGGGGACTCCAATATGAAGCAAAATATTAAACACTAAATTCAAGATCTATGTGCATGAAATTAGATACTTCAGAAGGGGCCTGCAATATGAGGCAAAATATTACACACTAAATTTAAGATCTATGTCCATGAAATTAGATGTTTGAGAAGGGGACTGCAATATGAGGCAAAATATTACACACTAAATTTAAGATCTATGTCCATGAAATTAGATGCTTCAGAAGGGGACTGCAACATGAGGCAAAATATTAAACACTAAATTTAAGATCTACGTGTATGAAATTAGATGCTTCAGAAGGGGACTCCAATATGAAGCAAAATATTAAACACTAAATTTAAGATCTACGTGTATGAAATTATATGCTTCAGAAGGGGACTGCAATATGAGGCAAAATATTAAACACTAAATTTAAGATCTACGTGTATGAAATTATATGCTTCAGAAGGGGATTGTAATATGAGGCAAAATATTAAACACTAAATTTAAGATCTATGTGCATGAAATTAGGTGCTTCAGAAGGGGACTCAAAATATTAAACACAATTTTAAATATACCTGTGTTTAATTGAAAGTGGGCCGAAAAAACAATTTTTCGCATTACTTGTTGAGTATAGCACTATCGGACAGATTTTTTATAATGAACTGGAAGTTTAATCTGCCATTTTAACTTTTTAAATATCATTGGATAGATCTTTTAAAATGACCTGGAGATTTTGTTTATCATTTTCAATTTTTAAATATCATTGGATATGTTTTTTAAAATGAACTAGAGATTTTGTTTATCATTTTCAATTTTTAAATATCATTGGATAGGTTTTTTAAAATGAACTGGTGATTTAGTTTTTCATTTTTAATTTTTAAATATCATTGGATAGGTTTTTTAAAATGAACTGGAGATTTTGTTTATCATTTTAAATTTTTAAATATCATTGGATAGGTTTTTTAAAATGAACTGGAGATTTTGTTTTCCATTTTCAATTTTTAAATATCATTGGATAGGTTTTTTAAAATGAACTGGAGATTTTGTTTTTCATTTACAATTTTTAAATATCATTGGATAGGTTTTTTAAAATGAACTGGAGATTTTATTTATCATTTTCAATTTTTAAAATGACAAATAAAACCCGTATCTTTGCATAGATCTCCCAAAATTAACCGGAGGTTTTATTTTACATTTTGCTTTTATATCAAGCTTCAAAGCGCTTCAATGCTTTTATATCAAGCTTCAGAGCACTCTGAAATTTAATTAAATGGGATGGCATTTAATTTTTCAACCGTGAATTTAAATGATGAAAAATTCTAAAAATTTTAATCAGAATGATCTTTGTTAACTTCAAACAATAATTTCAAGACATATTTTAAACCTTCCTAAATTTAGTATCTATATAGGAATTCTAAAAGATCCTTGTCTATCCACGAGTTAGTTGTTCTTCAATGAGACCTTTTCCCGTTTACTTATATATTTAGGTTCACTTAAGTTTCAATGCCATTTGTATGTTGTTATTGCTATTTTAAATATTGTTAATGCTATTTTGGCTTTATCATTAAGCAAAGAAATCGCTGTTTTAGTAATTATTGTACTTCCAAGGAATAAAAAAATATAGATTTGATAGAATCTTATCTTAGAATATTTTGATAGAAACTATCCAACAGTTTCATTACAATTTTAACATAAAAATATAACTCGTATTATATTTCGAAAGCAATCTGGATAGTTTAAATAACTTGTATTATATTGAATCCAGGATTTAATATTAAAGATTTCCTCAAAACTGACTTTGAACTTGCCTCATGATTCTTCACTTCTTCTCAAGAACTAAATAGCAATAGAAATTTCATCAGAAACGTTATCTAGGCACATACTACGTTCTGTGTATCAACTCAGCAATATGAAAATGGAAGGACAATTGAAACGCTCGGAAACTGTTTTCCAACTAAGTTGTAAATATTTTATAACACTCGGCAGAAGTTCAGCGTTATGGAAGTGGGAGTTTGTTTTTAAATATTTATAAAGTTTGCTAATTGAAATGAATTAATACAGTCTTGGTGCTCGCTTACAGCGATTCATATTTTAATGTACCCTTTCCTTGGTGAGAATAGAGGAAAACAATAACAGAAGAAGTCGGTTGTTCAACTTTTATTTAAAGTCGTTCTTTATCAATTTCTGTTGACATATCGACCTATTTCTTCATCAGTCAACCTAAATTATGATTTATTGATGTTTGATAAACTGTTCTTGCTTGTCAGATTGAAAAAATCTACTCTATTACTATATTATCTAGTCAAAAATTTTGTTTGAATTTTTTTCACATAATTTTAGTAAAGAAGTACCAAAAGGAACGTACAAGTCAATTAGCAGATTAAATGTTGTGTAACATGAGGAAATTGGTACTTTGTTCGGTATTACCATTTACTGGTTTAGAGAATATTTAGTCATTGTTGTCAAATCTTATTTAACATCATGAAATATCGACTGAGTTTAAAATAAAACTACGTGTATAATTTTTGTTAACATTATTCCGCCCACTGATAATTGGTTGATATCACTTGAAAAATAATAATAGGGAGAGGAGAGAGGATAAAAATTATAAATATTTTCATAATCTCTCGAAAAACGCTGAGAAAGCCTACGGCTTTCATATTTGGAAAATTAGTAGTATGGTCACATATGCGGACGTTGAAATGCTCATAAATGTCTTTAATTTAATAATTGCAATATATATTAATTAGTTATAAGCATTACCATTATACTATTATACATACCATAAGTATTTGTGGTTTTTGGTTTTAATAACCACCACCAGTTTTTATTCAGTTTAATGAATTACATTTAACAGTCATGAATTTAAAAATAAGTGATTTTGAAACATTTTATTCAACTCTGCTATCAAAAATTGCCCGCGAGTTCTCCACGTAATTTCGGTGTAACTTTTAAGTTTGATGGGTACAAACAACAAGTATATAAACTTTTACTTGAGAAAAAAGTCATCAAATTAAATTTGACCCTTCACAAAAATATAATATAGTCATTGTATATATCTACCCCATATAATATTATTGTAACCTTTAAGTTTGATCGGTACAAACAACAAGTATTTAATCTTTTACTTGAGAAAAACAAGTCATGAAATTAAATTTAACCCTTCACAAAAAAATTTAGTCATTGTATATATCTACACTTAAGGACCCTTTTAACCAAATATAACTCGTAGATTACCATAAAAATTCACCTGCCTTCAACAAGAGTAACAGCGCAAATTAAAGGCCAAGCAAACAAACGAAGGCAATGAAAACTTTACGCCAAAGGCCCGTTTGCTTTCCAAACATGCAAAACACAAGTCGAGAGGAAAACAGTAATTCCATTTGCCAACACACCAAGAAAAATATAACGAACGCCCGCTGCCTCTATCATTATAATGAAATTGTTGCGGCTTTTCCGAGTAAAGACAAAGACTGCGTTCAGTCGAAAAATGTTATTTTACATTTCCCGCCTGGCCGCTCGAACGGCGAGCCTCCTGCCCCCAAATGCACTGTTGCAGGCATCATTGTTGTAATTAAGCCCGCAAGCTTGGTTTTCCGTTTAATGTAAAAACAAAATTTATAATTTTTTAACGGCTATAATATATTTTAATAAAATACAGTTAATAAAGAATATTTATATTTTCGGTACCAATTTTTTATGGAAAAACAATATTTAACTTTAAAGTTTTGTTGTTTTTACGTCTACGCCGACTAGTTATTTTTACAACAAAAATTAACTGTTGACATATTCTAAGTAATTTTTTTTAAAAGAGTGGAAATATACAGAAAATTAGTTATATGTTTTTTTGATCATTCAACTTTAAGCACAATCGAGTGTAATTTTTATTGGAACAGTTGGTTGTATAGGAACACCAATGGGGTGGGTGCCTATTCAAAAAATTCCTTTACGGGGAGCTTATCATAAGCACGTGGGGGAACTAGAAAAAACGATAACTGGTCAAGTGAGTGCCGAGCACTAAAGTAGATTTAAGTAGTTGTCAATACGTCTTGAATATTTTAATGAATGTTATCCAAATTAATTTTGACCGAAAATTCTCACAACGTAATATTTTAAAAATACACCCAATATAGTAATTTATTATTAAACGTAAAAATTATTTCCAGTGACTTAACTTTTTAACCTTTAACATTTTTAAGATTCTGTAGTCAAAGGGGAAGAAGCGTAAATCATACCCGTCCGTCTTTTACAGCCTCACACTTACTTCAGATCTATGTTCAAAAAGTATTTGCTAGTGGATGCTTAATATGTAGATTTGAAAGAGGGATTAATATGTGGGGAAATATAAAAAAAAAATTCATTTTTCTTTTTTGAGCTAAATTAGCAAAAAATTAAGCTTCAGTACAATATTTCTGCCACTCTAACTTTTTCAATCACAGTATTGCAAAATCTTAAAATTCTATATATATATATATATATATATATATATAATCACTGTGAAGGGTGAGAAAATACTTGCAAATTTTTTACGAAAATTGGTACGACGACATCATTAACGACGACATCAATAGAACAGCCGGATCCGAGTGACTTTACTTAGAGTTCGTGACATAGGGTCTTTAACTTATTAAATCCACTCCCTTTCTTTTTATTAAAAAAGACTCAAGATTCAGAACGAAGGTGAAGTGGCAAAATCATTTTATGAACCTGGAATAGGTGAAATTCAGTAGGTGTGATTTTTTATTTTTATAAACAAAAGTAAACTTGAAATTTAATCATATTTTCCCCAAAAATAAAAGTCGTACTTAAACTTTTAATTGCTCGACTTTTTTCGAACTTGGGTTACCAATAACTCTAAATCTAACAGACCTATTTCCAAAACATTTTTTTTATTATGGTATTTAGAGTAACAAAGGTCAAAAGTTTTTTGTTGTGTCCCGAAAAAACAAAAAGAAAGGAAAAATTACTTTTTTTTCAATACTATATTTTGTGAAAAAACATATTAAAAAAAAAACAGTTTTGTTTAAGAATAATTACATATTTTCTGATCATAATTAATTTAAATTCTCATGTTTCAGGTAGCCACCTTTCTATTGCACCTTTCTATTACATAGCCACCTTTCTAAACCAAATAATGCCACTTTTTTTCCTAAATAGTTATTCTTAATAAAAATTTGTGTTAAGTAACTTTGAAACATCCATATTTACGTAACTTTCCTCATCCTAAAATGATTAACCTGTTTTTTTCGTGACTTATTTTAAACCTCTTTTATGTAGCTGATAAAAATATTGCCTAACCCCCCTGCGATACAAAACATGTATTCTAAATTAAGTGACAACAAGGCCTAAGGGCAAAAAGTAACTAAATGTGCTCTTATACGTTATAAATGAAATTTATTTACGACCAAATGGATGATGTGTGTAATTAAATAGGATATTTCGGCTTATTTATTTAATAAAATGCCTCGCAGATATTTAACTGAATTTTGTGATTGCCTACTGACCAATAGTTTTAGAAAATTACTAATTAAACTTGAGTAATTAAACAAGAAGCTTCATTTTATTCTGAAATAACACACATAGAGAGACATTAAAAAAGAGAAACACTTCGTCTAACGTTTCATTTTGTTTGATAGAAATTGTTACTTAAATTTTTTGACTTTTTTTTCAAGCCAGCAAACAATTTAATTCATTGCGTATGTCAGATATCCAAATGTATGTTTATACATCTCATGAATCTTAAAGAATAGAATATCTGATTCAGAATCTTCTTTAATTTTTTATGCCAAATTTAAATACCTTTCGAATCTAACTTTATATGCTAATTTTTAATACGCTTATTTTTTCATGAAATTCTCTTCAATATAAAATGAAAATCCAGTTATATATTTCCCATCAATTGAAATGAAAAATGCACACTTTTTAGTAATATAAACGCTTGCGTTTAGTATTTAACACTTTTATTAAATTTTGTACCTGAAAGAAGAGGAAACCTTTATGAGATCACTCACATGTATTTATGTAGGCCGATCACACCCGTTTTTCTCAGAAATCGCTTTACATAGAAACTTGAAATTTGCCATAGTAATAAAAAATGTTTACTCCTATATATTTCAAAAGGTAACACTCAAAAATATGTCTATTAAAATTTAACGGGAGGTCAAATTAAGTGCTCGAATTTTTGTTTTATTCCATATATATCTAAAATTATCGCTTAGGAGCGATAATAATTAAGACCTGCACAATATTTCTATTATTATAGACAGTATATTTTACTAAGAGATATACAAAAAATGTGTACCTCCTTTTTTCCTACACTATTCAGCCTAAAATCATAAATGATAGGATTTTTGGAAGCCTACTTAGTTGCAAGAAAACGACAGCCAATATTCTAAATCTTAAATTTTTTTTAAATATTCATCATGTTTTACGCTTGTAAGGTATATAATAGGCAATATATTAAAGTAGTGAAAAATCAATATTTGCAAATAATTTAATAGAAATAATATGTACCCATAATAAATGATTATAAGCCTCTCGTTATATAAATAAACCAAATAATTCCACTTTTATTCGTTTTATTTTAATTTTGTCTGCAAATAATTAACAATGAAACAATGAATTATATCAGTACCACATACCGTCGCAAAATAATTTACGCAAACATACATTGAATCGTAGCTTCAACGTATACGCGGGACCCCTTCCAAATTATATAATCTGTCATCATCTTCTGTAAATAAGTAAGGAAGTTATGAAACAATAAACATATATATAAGTACCATACACCATCCAAAAATAACGTACGCAAACATACCTTGCATTAAATCTTAGCTTCAACGTATACGTGGGACCCCTTCTAAATTATATAATCTGTCATCATCTTCTGTAAGTAACTAAGGAAGTTATGAAACAATAAACATATATATAAGTACCATACACCATCCAAAAGTAACGTACGCAAACAAACCTTGCATTTAATCTTAGCTTCAATGTATACGCGGGACTCCTAAATAATATAATCTGCTATCATCTCCTGTAAATAACTGAGAAGATCATTTCACTAATGCCATGAACAACAGAAGCCGAAGTCAAAACAGTATATCGTAAAGCGTTTGTGGGGCCAAACTACCCCATCTAATATACGTGCCTGCTCGTAAAAAGGCTGTAAACAGAGACTGGGCAAATTGGATATCACTATTCACTAGTCGAGACACGTAAGGCTGATATTTTAAAGCACCGATATATCGATATAACGTCGAGGTATTTTAATAATAAAGTGGAAAGTTTAAACCCATTACTTCGACGCGATTGCAAAGTGTTGGTGCAATAGACGGAGTGAAGTTGGCGCGTATTAAAGTCGTTTGTTACGGATTACGTGTAACATTGATAGTGTATGGTGTAATTTACAGCGAGGTTCAATATTAATATTTACTGACAGTGTTAAACTTTTGCACTTTTTAAGGTTAGAGAAATATGTATTATGTTTCTCGACTCAATAAACTTGATTAGAATGTGATTATATTGTATATAAGATAAGTTTCCTGTCTTGGCTTTCTCATGATAAAGGGAATTATGATTGTGTTTCGTTTTAACAATTTTTTAATTTATTACTATTAACGGTTAATTCATAATATTTATTTTCAATGGTACAGTTACTTATTCGGTACTTTAGTTGAGTACAGAATTCTATGATACAAACTTGTTGCATTTTGTTGATTTCTTTATTATATGCAATTATTTCAAAGATTATTTTAATATGTTATAGTGGTTTAATTTGTTGAAATAAAATAGGATGTGCTTAGGGTCACAGTAGAAGTGAAAACTTTGGCTATGAAAATAATCGTACTGTGTATGTGGAAATTTTTTAGACAATAAATAAAAAAGAAGTAAAATTAATTATATTAAAAATATTTTAATAAATATAGAATTAATTGATAGAAATATGTGCAATTAATCTATAAAAGTTTCCAGTTACAAACAAAATAAACCACATAATACAGAAATACAGTTGTCTAAAGAGAATATATATATATATATATATATATATATATATATATATATATAAATATATATATAAATATATATATATATATTCTTTTTTTTTTTATAAACGTGAAATTTATATACTGAGTATACCCCGAGCACGGGAGAGAGTGAGAGTTTTATTTGAATTCTGTTAATAAAAAAAATAATGTTTTTAAGAAAAAAAAACATAAAAAAAGAAACTCGAGCAGTGGGATTTGAAGACTGCCGACAAACTATATAACTGTTGACCTAAAATTAAGTAAATTTATGAAAAATATGTATTAAGCGTGTTTTTGATTTCCATTCAATAAAAAAATGTTACTTCCTAAAATATAATTAAAAAGAAATACAAAAACATAAGCAGAGAGATCAGAACTCAGACGTCCGTCGCGTTACATAAAGTATCTATCGTTTTGCCGCTGCACCAATGACTTATTGGGCAAATTGTACGAAATAAAAATATACTTACAAATTAGATTTCTCTCATTCAAACGCACTTAGCCTGGCGCCGAGTATACCATAAGTCGAACCGTTTGATGATACTATGCCTATCACCGAGTATACCCGAAGCGCATAACGCTTGGCGTACTCAAAATTGCAAATCTTGCCCATCAAACAATTTTGGATTGGGTGAGCCAAAAGGAGTTTTAATTTGAAAAATAATTGAATGACCTCATGACATAAACGAGTAGTTCTTAGCAAAAAAACCAATGAACTTTTTTGTAGATTTTCACGTTGTGAAAAATATCTTCGCGCATGTATTTAATGCAGCTATAATAATATTAAAAGTTGAAATAAAAAATTCACACAGCACATTTCGACTCCCTTTAATCATAACAGGTTCTGAAAACATTTATATTCTTTGTCTATTTGGGCACTACATAACACACAATGGTGAATTTTGTGAACACGATTTATATCAATCTGTTAAGCTGCTTATGTGATAAATCGTAAATAAGAAATGAATGTTAGAAACTTATCTCTTTATAAAATTAATACCATGACAAGTGATTTCTTTCCCCATATTTATATATCAATCAGGAATCGAACTTTTATATTGTGTGTAAATGTTTTTACACCTAAATTATCAATGGACAAAGAAACTTGTAACTAATTTGTATATTATTTTAAGAAACGAAATAATCTCTTCTTCTCTTTTAAATGCTTTTTATAATTATTTGTGGCTAATAGTTATTACATTAATCATTAGATTTAATATTATCTTTTACACATAATCGACTTATAAAATTCGTCACTTATATACGTGTTATCGATCAAATTTATTGAGGTTTTTCAATGAAATTTTTATTGGTCGGAATTAAATTACTAAATAAGAACTTATTGTAAAAGGAATATGGATGCTCTTTGCTAGCTTTGTTAGAATTAAATATTACAAATTCGTTTTTGGAGTGGAAATTTCATTTGTATTATAAGTTCGTATGTTAGGCACGTTAAACAATTTAAAACAGCCAAGAGTGCGAAAAGCCACTAAATATGTAGGGGATCAGGAGGCGGTAGACATGGAAGAAAGGCCGGACGAAGCGAGGATAGAATGATAGGAAGAAATTAGGTAAGAAGATAGCGGGGTGGGGCAGGTCAATAAGAGACGAATGGTAGGAGGGGTATTAGAGAGGGAGTGAGGTTGAACGAAAATCTCTACGCTCAATCGACAAAATCTAGTACATAATTATTCTTCTAAATTCATAAATTAGGGCAAAGTGTAGATGTCATAAAATATTAAAATATCTTAACGGAATTTGTAAAATTAAAAAAAAAAACGAAAAACAAATTGAAAAGCGAAATTACAATTAAAAATGAGGATAATATATGAAATTTGAAATTAAGTCAATTAAAATTAGAAATTAAAGGACATTAGGAAAATGGATTGTGGTATTTTTCCCATTGAGTCTAATATATTCAGGACAGGAAAGTTACACAAGTTGGTAAATGAAAATGAAACAACTGAAAAGACTTTAAAATCCAGTAAATGGGGTTCGGAGATTAATTTTTGAATAAAAGTGTTTTATAAATTTGCAAAAAAATGCATAGGTAAAGATAGCGTTATTTGAACAGCATTTCCCTCATGTTTCCTCAGAAAATTAATTTTTAACAAATAATAAACAAGTAATGACAATGTATATAAAAAATTCATTCGAAGTAATAAGTGATTTTTTTAAACGGAAAGCAAAGATTTCCATGTGGAAGAAACCTTGAGTATGACCAGTCATACTCAAGGTTTCTTCGGTATTTAGAAAATAATCGAAAAGAAGAATCTCTTTAAAAATATATCAATGAATTGTGAATCGATTGCAACAAGAAAGACAACAAGAAAGTTGACATCGAAAGCCAGTAAATTCTGACAAACACTCCCTCGCAAGACGCGGCATAAAGTCACCACGAAGAAATACATCAAAGACGATATCCAATTTCAAGCTTATTACGAAAGTTTTGCGAGCTTTTGTTTCAATCTTTTCATTCTTTTTAATCTCCGCATAACCGAATTAACCCCCGCGCAGCCGCATCTTGCGATTCCATCGTTTCAAATTGCTATGCAAATTTTTGCTTTTAAATAACAGCGGCCGGGGGCGCGACACGTCGCGTCGTCGCCGCCCGCGCGCCTCAGCCTCGTTAACTAGCAATTTACATTTTAAATTTAATCTTCTATGGCATTGTTTTGAGTGACTAATTTAGCGATAAAGTCGACTCTCGTGTTGGTCTTGGCTTATTTTGAACAACCCCGTTCGTAGATGGGGAAATTCTGTTTGGGCGCCCCGGTGTGGGTAGGCTATGGAGCTTTAGCCGTTTAGCGAAGCTTTCGTACTTAATGCGATCAGAGTCGTGTGGCCAATTCGGTTATGGCTTCATAAAATGATATTTTCGTTGAACCCAGCTAAGGTTTTATGCAATTTGTGACTCAATTTTGAGCGCGTGTGATGTGAGTTTAAAGTAAATTAGTATAGCTTTACATACATCTAAACCTCAAATATGTATAAGATCTATAAATCTCATGTTAATGTGATAAATGCAGCAACCTATTTGGATGCGGTTAACGTATTACTGGAGAGAACTCTTTGAAAATATCGAATTTATAGGCAGAAAATAACTAAATTGGCGTACTTTGATATATCCCTTACAGAGAAATCGAATTTTATCATAAATAGCAAGATATTACTGCGAGCTAAATTGCAGGTAAAAGCGCCAATAATATAAGATAGGGAATATATATTACACAAAATATTTGTTATTGAATAGTTACCGAATATATATAAGGGATAGTGATAAGGAATTTGTTATTAAAATGAGAATTTATTGAACTGAGGAATTATTGAGATTAGATTAGACTACTTATGACTGCACACATTTATTGAGACAGTTTTCCAAAATGGTACTGTGTACAATAATCAAAAAGAAAAACCTCTTTAAAAATATGCCAATGAATTGCGAATCGATTGCATATCCCCACAAGAAAGTTGACATCGAAAGCCAGTAAATTCTGACAAACACTCCCTCGAAAAACGCGGCATGAAAGTCACCACGAAGAAATACATCAAAGACGATATCCAATTTCAAGCTTATTACGAAAGTTTTGCGAGACTGTACACAGTACCATTTTGGAAAAATCTCGACATAAACTTTGGGTTATACTCGTATATACCCAGTTAAACGACAGGAATTTCTTTACTCAATGTTATAATTAAAGCAATAATAAATAGACTCTGGATGTGGCTCTGAACGTGTCATTTATTTAAATATTATGTGGGTACTGAAATCTGAACACGAGTCGCTACACCAGTTTTGTAATTACATCAACGTAGGGCAAGCTTGAGTTAACTATGTTTTTCGTTATTATTTATTTAAAATCTTCTTATTATTATATTAGCAATTAACGTTTTTTTATTTTTATTTGGATTAGGAAACCGGAACCCATATAGAATCACGTCCATGTATTTGTTATTTTGTGAATTCATTCGTTCTTGCACCTATTATGGTTAAGTTTTTTTAGGTTAAATAGTGTTATCAAATTTATATTTGAAATCAATATAAAACCTACTATTTTGAACATATTTCAGTGATGATAATCTAAAGAATACTAATCTCCTCCTCCTCTTTATTGCAAATAGTAAGAGGAAAAAATCGGTAAAACTAGTGATGTACAGTATTTTTAATATAGTTTTTTTTAATACTTTATTAATATTTGTTTTATTAAAAAATAGTACATAATTAATAGGATAAATATTATCTATTATCTTATTTCAAATGAAACGAGTTCAATATTTCTCTTCCCTCCTCATCTCAAGAGAAATATTGAGCTCGTTTCATTTGAATTGCCTCCTAACAGCACTCAATGGTAAGAAAATTAAATAATCTAGGGTCAGTATTGTTTCTGCTAACTCAGCGTAGGATAAAAGTGTTGTGTGTACACATATTTTAACCAGAAAGGATAAACTCCGCTAAAAGGGCAAATTATATTCAAATGAAATAGCCTAGTGTCAGTATTGTCTCTGCTAACTCAGCGAAGGATAAAAGTGTTGTGTGTACACAGATTTTAACCAGAAAGCATAAACTCCGTTAAAAGGACAAATTATATTCAAATGAAATAGCCTAGTGTCAGTATTGTCTCTGCTAACTCAGCAAAGGATAAAAGTGTTGTGTGTACACAGATTTTAACCAGAAAGCATAAACTCCGCTAAAAGGGTAAATTATACTCTGTCACATTATATTATCTACGTTTGTAACTCATTCGTTCAGATACTATCTCGTATAATTTACGAGCCTATGAAATCTGTCAACAAAAAAAAGAAACGAAACCAAATACTTGAACAGTACCCGACATTGCATTCAAGATCTCGTCCATCAAGATTCTGTTTTGGTTCGTCTGTCACAGTGGATCAATAGAGTGAAACGTAACGGAAAACATTATATCGACGAGCCCGCGGCTTACGACGGATGCGTCAAAACAAATTATATGAGGCACCGTTCAAGCTCTGTTTGATGATATGTTGCTTGAAATGGCGGTTTATGTATATATAATATGGATGTAACTTAATACGGTTTATAATGTAATAACGGTCACGGCGTAGCTACGAGACTTTAAACCTTCGTCAGAATATACGGAGTTCGTAAAAGTATTTGAATATAGTAATTGCCTAGTTGTGAAAATATATCGAGATTAATATACTATAATGGCTGCAGTCCTGAATTTGTCCGGGTAAATAGGGACCATGTTTAGTGTTGTCAGACTCAATTTACCGAACACCTGGATTATTGGCTAAAAAATCGAAACAGGCTACTAGAAACTGGAACATAAAAAATTAAGTCTTTTCCAACAATGAACAAAAATATTGACTTATATTTTACAATTGAAGTACGATCATTTCGATAAAATAATTCTCGTCTAAATTACAATCATATTCGATACTCGACAGTACTTAAGTTCTAATCAATCAAGTCATTCTAACAATCAACATTGGAACATTAATGACAAAATGTTCATTTATTTTTTATTATATTGGAAATATCCCTTGAACATTCACAGTCGGAATCAGTCCTACAATTTTATTAATAAAATTTAAAAAAATATTAACATTTTTTTTATTCTTTTTATATAATTCTTAGTCTTATTACAGAGGATCATTTATAATATTACAATACTTAAGTCAGTATTTAAATACTGTAACATAAATAACTATTAATTAACAACATTTTTAAACATTAGAGACGTCCCGTGAACATTCGCAGTCGGAATCAGTCGTATAATTTTAGTAATAAAATAAAAAAAATATTAACATTTTTTAAAACCTTTCTACGTAATTATTAATCGTATTGAAGAGGACCTTCAGACTTCTCGCTACTAATTCTTATTTTTATATTTAAAAACGTTGATTCGCCCCTGTGTTCGTGTTTAGAAACACGATTCAAGGGTTTTCGTGCGCAGGCTTGATCATATATTTTGTGTTTAATGTGAAGTAAATTTAAATGGTCAGTACTATAAAAAATAGGACATTTAGCATCTCGTGTCAAGCATACGCGACGACCATTGGCACCCCTTAAAATTAGAATGCAGGCTTGATCATATATTTTGTGTTTAATGTGAAGTAAATTTAAATGGTCAGTACTATAAAAAAATAGGACATTTAGCATCTCGTGTCAAGCATACGCGACGACCATTGGCACCCCTTAAAATTAGAATGCAGGCTTGATCATATATTTTGTGTTTAATGTGAAATAAATTTAAATGGTCAGTACTATAAAAAAATAGGACATTTAGCATCTCGTGTCAAGCATACGCGACGACCATTGACCCTTAAAATTAGAATGTCCCACCAAAATACTCCATCAATACTAACCTACAATTAATTTTGATTTAATTGCTCTTATATATAAATATTATAGATATTTTATTAATACTTTAGTTATTTATTTACTTTAATCGAATTTAGAGGTATATATAAGCTTGTAGTTTTTATAAGCACCTTTATGTTAACACTTTGTAATATAAAAACCTTTATGACGTACGATTTTTCATTAGCCATATATATTTTTGAGCTAAACTATACAACATTATATGTAGCTACATAAAGCAAATTCCAACATTATATGCAGATACACACACACACACACGTGTGTGTGTGTTTGTGCGTTTACTGCTATATTTATGTAGATTTCTCTAGCATATTCACTTATTTCAAATATTTTCATGCAGATATAACAATTTAATTTTTTTGTATCAAAAATGCCTTTTGGCTCTTAATGTTGTAACAGAAAACGGATCATAAACAAAAATATGAAATAAATAGCAACGTTAAATTTGATTACAGATTCTCATGTTTTACAAAACATTTTTACACCTTACTTTATGTAGCTGCATATAATGTTGTAAAGTTTAGTTAAAAAATATCCCCGGTACACTTTGAATCCTTGGACTTGCATTATTATTGTCCATTAGTTACACATTCTGACAATATATCACATACCCTATGTCCATCTGAATAAGTTCTACTATATTTCATGTCGATCGGAAAATTTATTTTTATGCTAACCTCTAAAAAAGAAACAAAAACAAAATTTTCCTTTCCAAACGTATGTACATTAGAAAGCTTATTCCATAGTTTACATCAAGTTTAGGCTGTCTATTTAAAGTTGTAGGAAAATGTCAATGACATAATCGAACTATTTTTATGGTGTCAGCCTTGAAAATATTTATACATTGCAGTATTTATACAAGTTACTGAAAAAATTAAGGAATATTTACTGGGTTAAATTATCATTATTCTTGAATTGTCAGGGATTTTAATTTTTTCATTATCTTTTAGTCAAATTATTACAAAATTACATGAGGTTAAATAATATTTAATTGAACCTAGTGGCATCTTCGACTTCGTCCGCACAAAAGTCGGAAATGCATGTATAGTGTTTTAACACGTATATGTTCTTATTTTAGACCCAAATAATTAGTTTAGGCTAAATCCCGCCCAGACGGATTTGCGCACCCTGCTTCCCGTTCCTTTGCCCGCCCCCCGTTGTACTACAAACCGGCGTTGCTCACCGCAAATAAAATAATACATATTGTTTAAAATTCAAACTTATATCTTCAAAAGTTTTCTAGTTAAAGCCGTTCGTACAGGCAGACATGGTTTTATTTTAAACATTAGCTTCATTTTATTAATCAAACATGCAAAGAGAAAAAGTATTTGAGAGCTGAAAATTCGATCGACAAAAATTTTAAAGTAATAAAAGGGAATGACTTTTAAAGAAATAATCTAAGAAGTTCTTTCAAATAGTAACACATAAACATTGGTATTTGAATTTTTAATGTTTGAAAAAATTTATATATGTATTTTTTATTGCGTTAACTTAGAAGATTGAGTTTACAGTTGCAAGGAACCGTAAACCTAAGTATTTGATATTAGTTTCAACTTGATATCACTACGCGTTACTGGGAAAAAGGAGTCTTGACAGACAGATGGAGAACGAAGTGATCCTCTTTGTTCTTTTTGAGGTAATGGCGTGAGAAAAAATAAGATATTTTTCTATTTACAAAAGCCAATCGCGAAATCACGCCTCTTTTTCTGAAGAAGAAAACCGATATTTCATACTACATTTTTCCTTATAAAATCCAAAGGAATAATCTTTACGCCTAAACGAAATTGGGATTACAGAAGAAGCATAAATTTTTCCAAGAAAAGTAATTTGATTCACATCAACTGAGTAGCTCTTAGGATTTCTTTGAAAACGAAAATCCTATTGGCGAATCGTGTGTGTGATTTTGATTTGAACTCGTTTTTTCTGAAAATAATATTTTATTTTCGTAATAAAAGTAACAAAATAAAAACGTAAATTCTGAGTGCTCTTAATTAACAGGCAATTTATAGACGCTAACCCCAATTTAATTTTACTCTATTCAACCGTAGCGGATGTTTGAGAGACTACATAATTTGATTATATGTACATTTGCTATTTCAGTGTCATTTGCTTTAGGCCATTTTCTATCGATGATAATTTCTTGTTGGGTTCGATTCTTTTTTATATTCGAATTAGGTATTTATTGCTTACGTCACTTACACACGAATGCAGATTCTGAAGCCTCCTTTTGTGGTACACGTCCGAAATTTGTAAATATTTACGACTTTTATATTTGCCACGAATACATTATTTTATGTTTTTTATTATCTTATAGCTAATAAAAAGGAAATTTAGTCAAATCTGTATTTGGGCTGACATTTTGTACAACAGTCCTTTTCAGTAATAAGAGAAAAATCGAGCTTCTGAAATTCCCGTTATTTTCATAATTTCAGATTTAGTAGTTCCGGAATTGGAAATGAGGAAGTTTAGATTTTCTTCGTATATTATGTCAGCGTAGCATATACATGGACATCATACACAATATCTTAGCACATACAAGTATGAAAGAAAGTTGATATCTTTGTATATATACATATACATAGACATCATACTCTAACATCTTAGCACATACAAGTATGAAAGAAATGTTATATCCTTGTATATATACATATACATAGACATCATACTCAAACATCTTAGCACATACTAGTATGAAAGAAATTTGATAACTAGCTTTTTCAAACTAATTTCCACACAACTAATGGAAGAAAATTTCGAGTACTTAATTCACCCACCCTTAAGTTTCCATCAACATATTTTTGAGAATTAACTGTTGTAATATTTACAGATAAATTATCTGTACCTGATTTCTAAGAAAAATCCAGAAAGATGTATAGTCGCGGTATGGAATCCAAAAAATGACATATAGATGTGTATATATATATTATATATATTTATATATATATATATATATATATATATATATATATATATAAAACTATCGGAATAATTCTAATATTTATTCACGATTAGGATTTTAGGGCTGTGAAAGGTTTACTAGGCAATAGATTTGCATGGAGAAAAATAATATTAATATTTGTAAATAGCTTAAGATAAATACCATGTTTATTTAAATGTTTATATACACCTAAATATTATGGAACTCTTATAGTGCGAGATTTAATTATATTTATCAGTTATTTTAATATCAGAAGTTATTAGATTTTTTCCCTCATATATTGTACTTCGGTAAAAACTATTACCATATAACACTTCATCAAAATCTATCTAGTAGATTTCGCGTAATTGACGAACAGTTTAACATACATACATATAGACAGACAGGAATTCTAAAAACAGGTTTTCTTGCTTATGTTATCATTCTTTAGGCTAAATCAAACACTCTTTTTAAAATATTTACCATGTACAGAATTCATCTTGTTACAATTTTTTATATGTATAGATTTAAGAATATTGACTAAAATAAAATATTGGATATTAGTTTTAATTATATTTTATTACACATTTTTAATTATATATAAAAATATTTTACACCTCGTTTGCCTGAATATTTTTTTTATAAACCAAACCTATTTTCTGATTATACAACTTACGTACATGAAAAACCTTGAGCAGGTAAGTCCCACCCTATATTCATTGTTTTTTTTATAAAATGACTTATACTAACCGGAACCTTTACTAAAATGACTCATAGTAACCGCAATTACACAACTTGTATTCGAATAATAATTTTCAGATACAATAGCCAAGAGGGCTCAAGTGTCTTTCTTTGTACACTGGGCGGCTCTATATTCATTGTTTTTTTTGTTGCAATCACTATAGTGACTCATAGTAACCCGAATCACACAACTTATATTCGAATAATCATTTTCAGATACAATAGCCAAGAGTACTCCAGTGTCTTTCTCTATACAGTGGGCGGCTCTATATTCATTGTTTTTTTTTTGTTGCAATCACTAAAATGTCTCATGGTAACCCATACAACTATACACGAATCCCACAACTTATATTCGGACAACCCTTTCCAGATACCTCACCTAAACATGAACAGCCTAACTTTAAATATAATTAATATATAAAGAGGCCGCTAGTGTCTTTATCCGTACACTGGGTGGCTAGAAATATTATTTTCAGCATTATTTATGACTTCCCAGTGTCAGCTCTATGAAAGCGTTGTCAATAAGTAATTAAATAGCGCTCCGGGAGAGTTTCTATCTTAGGCTACTGTCTACCTGGAACCTTGCTTTCAATTAAAATTGTGTTGGGGATAAATTTATTATAGTGGATTTGATTGGGTGACGGTAATTTAATATGTTTTGTATAGAGTTAGTTTTAATTAAAAAGCTTTAAATCTTAATACGCTTCAGGGCGAGTTTTGTTTGTTCGTTATTTACTGTTCAATTTGGGGCGTTAACTCCCCTATTTATTTGTGACCGTTAAATTATTTTGTTAAATTAATGGTCTATACAGAAATAAGTTTTATTGGGATAAGTACTATAAAGAATACTTTTGAGAAATAAAGGTTTTTGACTTACGATTCCGTGTAAATTTAAGCCAGCATTACTCTATTGGCAGTTAGTTCAAAATTAACTAATCCGATCTGACTGTTCCGGGAGAGAATCAATATGAAAGATTAAATTGACTAACTTGTCCAATAAACCAATAAACATATCCTTCTTATGAATTTTTAATTATGGTTACAATCTACTTTTAATGTGGCTCTAGCTTCCCGACACAGATTTTCATAGTGTTTCAAATACAGCCACTTGCACTGAATTTAACTTAAAGACTTGTTGTAGTATTACTTCTACTTTCTTTAAGTTCTTTACCACGACCTAGGTTTCGTTGTATTACAACATCTTCAGGTGCGCTATTAGCAATAGTATCTTTGCTAATAGCTCACCTGAAGATGTTGTAATACAACAAAACCTACGTAGTGGTAAAGAACTTAAAGACAGTAGAAATAATACTACATCACGTAGTTTAATTTAATTGTGAATAATGAATTTCTTCAAAATTAAAGCCAAATATATTCAATATTTAAAGACATGTAAAATATAAAACTTGAACGGAGTTTGAAAAGCGCCTTCCTAGCAATAGTTAGTCTACAATACAACACAAATTTATTAAAAAAGCGTGGATCTAAATTTTTGCTTAATACATTCGAAATCCAGTAACGTTGTTTATAGCCTCCGCCTTTCTTATGAAATATTATCTACTCGTATTATCTTATTAAAATAGTATCTAAACTATTTATCTTCTTTCTGAATTAATATATAAATTTAGGACCCAACTCACATTTAATCTGGAAAATATATAAAGATAAAGAAAAGTTTATTAAAATTTAGAAAAATGTTAAACTATAATAGGTTTGAAATAAATAACAGTATAACTTTTAACTCGTCCAATTATTAACTCACTTGGGTTTCAAGATTTTGTAAATTACGCTTGATTTCCCGTTTAAAAGTAATTAAAATTAAGGTATATAGGACTTATTTAAGAAAAAAAAAAATCAACCATAAAGATGAGATTCAAGACGTTTCACAATGTTATCATAATTGTAATTATGTACTAAGCTAAGTAATAAATGACTAAGATTAGAAAGGCTATAGGTTAAAGCTCCTTTGTTCTCCACAGTGTTATTATATGTCAACATACCTTCTTTTACTCAACAGAATATTTGTATCAATGCATGTGTTGTGTGATTTCATATTCACTAAATATATCCATTAGATTTTAAATAGCTAAATAAATATCTAAACCTTTTTTAAAATAAGCTAGGGAATATTTTAAAGATTTTATTTATTTTCGAAAAAAATAAACCGCTCTTAAAAATTAGGTATAATTTATAATTTGAGGCGTTTAAACGCTTGTTTAACAGAAAAAGGTTCAATGCCTAGATCGGGCTCATAAACTTATTCCAAAACAACAATTTAAGACTGTTATCGTCCATGTTCAACGAGGCTTTATTCCAAAATACCTCTAAATACCGCTACACCAATGCATCTTGCGCCTTACACGAATTTACATTCCGAAACCACGGACAATAAATATGGCACCAAACATCGAAAATCACGCGCATAAATCCAACTATTTTATTATCAAACAGCGATCGACGCTGGAGAGATATTTCATTCAGCAAGCACGCCGCTATTCAAACATTCATATCCATGTCAATGCACGATAAAAGCGGGCGAACCGTTCGTGTGGCTCGCGTCACCGCCTACGTTTTATCACACGACTTCCTAAATGACTCGCGTAATATTTACGAGGCCCGATAAGATGTTAAACAAACGAACGAGGCGGTCCGGGCTTCACACCTTCTTTTGTTGGATGTGTGTCTATCGGCGCATCTTTGGGAAGGTCCCGAGGACAATGAGACGGTTGGGTAGCCAATTGCTGTTTATTGGCCAATTTGATGGCCGCTCGGGGATCTGGATACCGATTCTGTTACTGTAATCATGTATTTAGGTTTTCCCATTCGTTTTTGAGAAGATTCTAGTATTTCGGTCTAAGTTTATGGCTCTGCCGTTAATATTGATTTGGAAGAACGTGTTTACTATTCACGAGAGCTATTTTTTCAGTGAATTTGTGTGATGTATGCTTTCATAAGATTTTTTCACGATTTTCGCAAACGGGGTGAAGTTATGTAACTAAACTAAGCTGTATTGTTACATATTTATAGGTCCTCAAATTTTTAAAAGTACGAGATCGTATTTCTTTGCCTGTTGTCCAATGTCCTGGAAATTTCTATGCGTTATTCAAATAATCCCAGTTAAGTAAAATATTTTTTTACAATTATACGTTTATATTTAATAACAATAATAAGCTACGGCTTTAATAGCGTGAATTTTTGATGCCAGTAATAGAATTTACATACAAATTTTAGGATTTAAGGCACATGAGTAATACTCATCGTTTTTCTTATTGACACGTGTTAGTTACTATCAAGTTTTTATTATCGATTAAGAAAACTTTCTTTCATTCTAAAGAAATTATGATATTTCTCGGGTTAAAAAGTGAACTATATGTTAACTCAAATCATGAGTTATGTCATATCACGTCTTGTGAAACTATCAAATCGTTTAGGCATGATTGCGTAAAAAAATAATCAAACACATTTCACGGTATTAATATTTCTAGTGTGCGAAGCAGCAGTTAATAACAGCTTTGTGTTCATATATAGGTCAAATTTATCATTAGGTCTAACTATTTTAAACGTTAAATTAAATACTGATTCATTTCTTGGGCGCAGAATTATTAGAAAACAAATAGACATTAAAATTTTCATATTACATTTCCCAATCATTAATTAAGATTATAAAATATTTTGATGACGGTAAATTCTTAATAGTTACTAGCTGTGCCCGCGACTTCGTTCGCGTGGAATTCAGATTAAAAAAATTATCAGGAATTTTTTTGTGTTTCTCTCTTATTTCTCTCAGAAATCTTTGAGCGAAAAGTTCACTAAAAACGCTAATAGATGGCGTTGGCAGCCAAATTCGTTCCATCTGTTCTGATATTAGCGTGCACAACGAACGTGAAATAAAAATTGACGTATATTTTTTATTTGTGTACTGACTGAAATGAAACTTAAATGTTAGCCCAAACTAATCTAAATACATTACTGAAAACCGCATCCACATCGGTTCAGCCGTTCCTGAGATCAGCATGCACGACCAAGGTCCACACAGACATCTGTCTGTTTATCTAAACCGACATACAGACAGACAAAAATTCTAAAAATTATTCTTTTCGATTTAGTAGCGTGTCTTTAGCAGGAGGCACTTAATTTTACTTAAAAATATTCTAAGTACAGACTCAGTTTTATTAACGATTTTAATATATTTAAAGATTCATTTTGTTTTCATTACATTATCATTTGTTTTGGTTATAATAGTCATCATGATTTTTTTCAGTAACATAATTGTGAGTTGACATATACGGTTATTTATGTCGGTTATCCTTTTTTTCCCATTAATTAATTCATTTATCGTCGCAACCTCTTTATGTATACTTCATGTAATACTTTCTTCTTTAGTTATATTTATAATAGTTTTCATATAACATTTTAAGCGAAAGAATTCTTTTTCACTGGTATATATTTATAATATATATTTATATCCATATTATATTCATATAATATAAATATATATTTATATTCATATAATAAGAAAATATTTTTTTCATTCTTCAAGTTATTAAAGGAAACTCAAACTTACAACGCTTGACCACTACTTTGTAGTTTCATTTAGAGTATAATTAAACACAATATAATAAACCATAGATAGGTTTATTATGGAACAGATTAAGTACGAACATAGAGTGAAATTGCGAAGGGAATATGAATGAATAACAAATAAACGTTCATAACATTATGCAAATCGATAAAAGTAACCCAGCACTACGCCTGCATGCAGTTCAGTTGAATAATTTTAGTTGCGGTATAGAAATTCATATAATTTTATTACCATTCAAATTACACGGGCAAAATAACGGGTTTCATCCGAGCGGTGTAATAAAATGAACATAATTCAATATTATCCGAAATGGACAAGGCATGTTTGTACATAAAATCCGATGATACAACAATGTACGTACGCAGCGTGTGGGTTTGTTTTTTTTTGTAAGACATGCGTTTTAAGTGAAATAAATTCACTACGCTTTTTATCGCCGCCTGCATGACCATGGAAGGTTTTGGGGGCTAAGTTTGAATTATATTTATGAGATGGGATGCGGCGCTTTATTTTAACAAAAATTCGTTGAGCTGGGGGAAGTTTTATGAATAAATTCAGTAGGATGGTAAAATTCTGATGTTTTGCCTCGTAAAATAATGACTAAAGTTTAGTATTGTAGTATTAACACACGTCGTTTATGTTCTGTCTGTTTTTCAATTTATCTTAGCTAACATTAAACAATACTTCATTCCACCAATTTATGTTGAATTTGTAAAGTAATATTTACGACAGTTTCGGATGAAATAAAAAAAAAGTTACAGGGAAAATGTTTACAAATATATATATGGATTTAATACGGCAATACTAATTTATTAATAATTATTGTTGTTTTATATCAATAACAATCTTTAGGAAGTATTTTGTTTTTCAATTTATCTTAACTAACATTAAACAATACTTCATTTTACCAATTTATTTTGAATTTATAAAGTAATATTTACGACAGTTTCGGATGGAATGAAAAAAAAATTACAGCAAAAGTGTTTACAAATACATATATGGGTTTATTACAGCAATACTAATTTATTAATGTTTATTATTGTTTTACATCAATAACAATCTTTAGGAAGGAAGTGGTTCTTGAGACGTACGAGAAAAATGTAAAAACAAATTAAACGTAAATATTCAATTTATGAGAAATATGCATAAAAATCTTTTAAGAGTAGTTGAACGGAAGGGTGATTCGAATAAATAGCTCCAATGTATAAATATCTTACAACAAACGAAATTCATAAATTTTAAACAACAAAGTGACTCGTTATATGTAAGAGAGAAAGCTGGATGCAGGCATACATAATGTTTTAAGAAAAATGATTCGAAATTAAAAATAATACATTAAAATACAAATAATACCAGTTGTGGTAGTTAAATCTTTCAACTCTGTGTATCTGATAAAATGTAAAACTATGCGATAATTAAAATATTCTTAAAACATTTAAAATATGGTTTGAAATGATGTTTTGATTCATTTCAAACCATATTTTAAATTAAATACGAAAATAATTATGGCTCGTCTTGAGTGAATCAAACTTAATTATCAAAAATTATTAGCTTTAAACATGAGCAACTTGTATTCAGGCTAAAACAGAAAATAAATTAATTTTGAGAAAGAAAATATTGTTTCTCTGATAAACTTATTATGAATTACTAGGACAAGTTGAATATTTGTATTATATTTTTATATATTTACTGGTGTTATGATATTTAGTCTTCACAGTGCACTAATAAACAAAACAAAACTTACTGGTTCAGTCTCGCAGGTTTCCAAATCCGGAATGGGATCATCGCCACAATAGTACTCGGACTGCAGGAAGGGCGGTCTAGGCGGTGGGGGCAAGAGGAACTCTGGAGGTGGACCTAGACAATCGCAGTCCGTCAGGTCAGGCGGTTCCATTTCCCACATTGCTCTATCGTTTTCCACTCTAGCACTAAAACCAAAATTATCACTCAATACACTTTCACTCGTTGAAGGCTCACTTGAAATTTCGCGTTTGTTTCGATCAGTTTTCTGCTTAAAGAATATTTCGTCGATTTCTTCGCTGTCTGTCCAGACGTTGGCTCGTCTTATCTCTGTCTCGTATGTTTCTTGATATTCTTCGTCATAATCGCTGTTCTTATCATTTCGTTTTCCTACCGCTTTCACTCCATCGCTTTCACTTTTGAAGATAACATTGTGCTGACCAAGGTACGGGTTTGAGACTATTTTGAGAAAATCATTTTGATAGTTGCGCCGATTAACTGATTGTTTTTCTAGTATGTTTTCAAATGTTCTATTCACATCTGAGGTCCTTTGCAATGCCCTCCTTGGCCTTAATTTGTATCGACGGTCCATACGAGGCTTTTTGATTATCTGAAAACATAGATAATAGATGTATTTA
Source organism: Druceiella hillmani (assembly GCA_039881145.1). Classification (NCBI taxonomy): domain Eukaryota; kingdom Metazoa; phylum Arthropoda; class Insecta; order Lepidoptera; family Hepialidae; genus Druceiella; species Druceiella hillmani. The sequence goes on along the minus strand of JAYKKI010000040.1, from coordinate 2,160,872 downwards.
GATTTCTCATTTTTGAGCTATCATCAAGAGGTTAAGTTTGCAATTTTATTTTCAAGGTAAAGAGAAACCATTTTTTGAGGGTATAAATAGTATAGATTGTATATATCTATGGAATTAATTAGGGTTAAGGGAGAATATAACTAAGAAAAAAAATAGCACCACATTTTTGACCACCCTGCAAACCATTTCGCGGACTTTCTTCTCCCCTCATATATTGACTGTTAGGGATCTATTGTGAATAAAAAGTTCATTTCATTATGTTCTTGTGCCCCAGGTGTGTACTTTTATAATGCGTAAAGGAATATATAACACTTTTTTTCTTGTAATTTTCTGGTATATTTTTGTACCTTTTATCCCTACAAACTTCTTTAAAAAGCATCTTATCGAAGTCAAGTCAAAATTGTGGTGTCACCTTTTTTTGACTAATAGTTTTTTAATTTTATTTCCTATTTTTCTTTCTACTTGAAAATTGGTTATACGTCTGCCGTGGCGTTTTCCAGAATACCAATGTGCTTATGTCCGTCCGTCCGCCTATTTCCCGTAGCATCGCAATTTCTATACTTTCAGACATGTTTATAAAAAAATTTACTATTTTTGCAATTAATAAATAGCAAAATATTTAGTAAGACAAGTATAAAGTATCGACGAATTTTTTTGGTCCACTCCGTGGAGGAATATATTATTGAACAGGCCTTACAAAATATTATTAGTGTTCAATTTTACATTTACAAACATTTCTCGGTCAAAAAAATTAAGCCTCAAAATTATTTTTTTTAATTATTAGGAGACAACGGGAGCGAAGGAGATACTGTAGATCATTTTGGATTTGAAAAAAAAGATATTAGCATTTAATTACAATTTTCGGTTCAAATTATTTTGGTTAATTTATACGACAAATTTGCAAGAGACGTAGGTACCTACGAAATCTTACTTCATGCGTGTTTCTAATCGTACTTAAAATCCAAATATGTTTAGAAATATTCTTACTTATTGTAACTTATGGCAATAAGTCAAAAATGTAAGAAATATTTAAATAATTTTTTTAATTAGTCCAATATTTATTTTGAATACTAACATATTTTTTATTAATGTAATAGTGTCATCACACAATGAAAATATTTGGCGCAATATATTATAATGACAAACAGCGTTAACACATTCAGCTATTTTTTCATTCCTAAGTAACCATTTGTGAGAAGTATTTTGCTTGTATCTAAAGATATTTACAAGTAGAGTATTTATTTATAAATATGATAAAATTATTATCAAAACGTATATATTTAAACGATTTACGTAATTGAAATTATGATCACGAGGCAAATAAAATGAAATATTGCTATTGTTATCAAGCCTATTCACCACAATGAGCTCATGACATACACAATAGAATAATTAATAACCCATTTGCATTAACTGTACATTTTAAATTCGCTTGTCAAGTAATATTTTAGCATTGTGTTTGCTACTTGGCCAACAGAGTATCTGACACAATAATTATTGACGCATGCTATACACAAAGTTATGTTTAGCATGTAGCCCATGCATCGGGATTGTGCAAATATAAAATATACTCTTCTGAAATAATTAAATAAACTATTTATAAATTAAAGATTTAAAAAATTTTGAACCATTCAGGTCTCTTTTTAGTAAATCCAAAACATTAAACGTGCAAGAATTAATGCGCACTTGATCGGTTTATTTTTTTAAATTTTTCTCGAACATCTGCCGGTTAAATAAGAAAATAGGAATGGAAAACAAAAAAAAAATTTACATTATTTAATTTTCACTTTACTACGAAAGTCGAAATATACCATAGTTCGTTTTGAAAAGTGACAGCACGCAATTAAAAACCTCTTTAATTTTTCTTTCGTCTTTATTGGTAAATAGCATTCATTTATATAATTATTATAAAAGTCCTGACTTAATTGACTCATATATTCAGATATGCACTTAACGAAAATAATATAATACTTCCATCATGTTAAAAAAGGATTTTTTTGATATTCTATCACTGTGTGTAAATTTTTTTTCACGTAATTACAAAAGCCTCGAATTCAATAAAATCGTAACTTGATATTTAATTTAAAAAAAATATCCAAGTAAATATTTTTATGTGTTTTATTTCGTATTTCCAATTTTTCAAAGAAAAAGGGCGTGAAAACGAATATAATAAATTAAATGTACTCTTCTTTGTCGATTACTCTCATTATTTATTAGAGATGATGAAAACAATTTATTTTGCAATACTTATCAATAATGGAATCGTTAAGTTAGTTTAATTTATTTACTAACCATGATATAAAAATACTCACTTAACTTTCGTATTTTATAAATGTTATATGTTATTATTATTTAGGGTTTAAGAAAAATTTTAATTTTTCTGCACTCAAATTCAATTTTTTCATATTCACCCATAAACCATACGTAGCCTATTTAAATAATATTATAACCACACTATAAACCGCATTATGAACCACACAAGAGTTAAAGTTTAATCTTAATTATTTAATAGATATTTTATCACTTACATACTATAAAAGAATAAAGCGTAATATACACAGAAGGTATAAAATACGCTATTGGGTTAAGTTGTCCTGCCAAGTTTATTTTTCACTAATTAATATAGATATAACTTTTTTATTTTTTTATTAACCAGTTTTAAAAGCACTTCTTCTTTTATTTAAATGTTTAGTTATATAAGACAAAGATAAGAGGCAACCTCACCCCAATAACATTTTTAATAGTTAACAGGGAGGTATTGCCTATTACAATGTCTACTTTAATATGAAAAAGAAAACCTATTTAATTCGCTTTTTTTTTCTACCAGTAACATATTGCACAGAGGAGTTTTTTTGCTGAAAGCCAAGGGTTATGCAGTGAAGTACTGGCTGAATAAAGTTTTCAATTGATTATTACATAAATTTAAGCGAATAATTTTCTTCATTTATATTTTAGATGAATAATTTTAAAAACATCTTGAATGTTAGATATACTTTAACGCGAGGTAATATTTTTTTCATCTAAACAACTTCTTTAGTAAACTAAATCTAACGTTGAACATAACAATCGAACGCGTCCAGATTAAACTCCCAGTTTCAAACTATTTCCCAACTTATACTTTTCACCACACGCACTGATTTTAGGCGGTGTGAAAACTTACCCAAGAGGAAGGTGCTCGTAGGTATTTAGTTTGCAAGTCCATAAACGGGTTGTTGGTTGAAAAGTTGGTAGCGGGCGGCAAGGTGTAAGTTGGCGGAGGTCTGCTGAGAGGGCGCCACACGGGGATGAGGAAGTTCGCCTAAACTTTCTCATGTCACAAAGCGCAATGGACTAACTTTATTGCCGGACCGACAATGTTACCGGCCGTAAAACGGTCCAGGGTACTTACAGTCGCTCCATGTATTTGACTAGGTGTTCTCGATTCTGAAAGATGTAACTTTTGGTGTACTTAAGCTTTATGCTGAAGTATCGTACGCAAGTTCAGATTAATATTAGCCTTACAAGAGTTACTAGTAATTTACGCAAAGGTTTCTTTACCAACGTAGGTATCTTTAAAGTTTCTCCTAGTACAAATAAGCGGGTTGATCAGCGTAATTTCCGCATATTCACAAAGCTCAGAGCAGGTACGGTTCAAGCGGCTTAGTGCTATCAAATAAATGATGGAGGAATATGATTCTACAGATTAATTTTATTACCGCTATTGCTTTTTACGATTTCGCAGTAAACAAGGAATCTTTATAATATCGTAATTTCTGTTACTCTATTGGAAACAGACTCTATAGTTTCAAACCCATATTTATGAAAATTTTGCAAGTAAATATTTCAAATAGAGTAAATATAAAAACAAAATTAGTATGCCTTCCCATACACGCTCTGTGCACATTGATTGATTTGCTAGCACGTGTGGGAAATATAATTGGACAGATTTGCTGACACGTATGGGAAATATAATTGGACAGATTTCTTTAAAATTACATTTTGATTTAATTTACAATTTTTATTTTTAAGATCGGCTTGGAAAATATTAACCATCATATTGTCGTGTAACGCATTCCAAACATCGTTAATTTGTTAACCAATGGTTTAGTTTGTCAACCAGTGATTAAGTGAATCTAAAAAAAATTTACATGCTTGCATTTTATTAAAATATTCCCATGATATAATTTCGGATAAGCTTCATTGAGAATTTCAAAGGAGATTTTGTTTTATATCATGCGTGTTCCGACAGGCACTTGGTTTTTTCATAAGTATTTATTTTTTTAGAGTTTCGTGACCAGATTAGGAATCCCATAAGGTTTCGCTATATCTGTCGTTCCTCTGTATGTCACAGCAGTTTTACTCGAGGAATATTAAGGCTATAAAATCTGAAATTTGGCATGATTTTGCATATTTCTAGCGCCTACCCAGTTATGTAATAAAATCTGTTTAGGACAACTTCCTAGATATAAATTTGAGGGGGAGGGTGCATTTTTTTACATGCATACCCTTTAGTATAGAATATATTATTATTTGGCGTTCTAGAGAAAATTTTATTTCTCTGAACTCTTCTATAAATCACTGTAATATGTTTTCTCGGTTTGAACAAGATATGCCATAAAAAATATTACAAAAACGTTTTTTGCTTCAGTTTTTCTCTATTCACCCATATATTGCATTATAAACCACACAAAGATATAATATGGCAATCAAGGGTCTTGACAAAGTATTTGTTGTATATAAAGAAACTTTTTCTATACATGATCCAATTACTAAATATTGAACTATAAAATGGCAATTTTTCTTAGAATTATGTATCACCACCCCCTACTAGCTTATATAATGGACTTAAAAGGAAAATTATTACAGCTAATTAGGCCCTACTAGTTTACGACTACAATCGACCAACTTACGACATGTAATTGGGTTTGAAAAAAGTTTATTGAAACCAATGACTTAAATAATCTGCAAAAATAGCTTCGTATTTAAAATGTATATTTATGTATTAACCTGAAGAAGAGGGTACACAATACGTAACGACGTAGACTCGACGCTCGAATGTACATACGCAAGAAATAAAAAAGAAAAGAATAATTTAGAACATAGGTAAGAAAAAAACATAAGAAGAATTCAGAATATAGGTACAATCGACGGACTTGACCTTATTTCAACAGCATAAGAATGATACATGTATTTCTAGTGCAAATCTTGATTTGCTGTCTGTTGTACCTATATTGAGTATGGCTATTATTTTTGTAAAACTAGTTGACAGAAGGACGAAATTTTATCATGGTTAAGGGTTATCGTCGTCTACAGAGGCGCGATAATATGTGTAAATCATAAAATATATAATATAGAAAAAAATATGAATAATTTAGAATGTAGGTACAATCGACGGTCTTGACCTTATCTCAACAGCATAAGAATGATACATGCATTTCGTGTGTAAATCTTGATTTGCTGTCTGCTGTACCTATATTGAGTACGGCTATTATTTTTGTAAAACTAGTTGACAAAAGGATGAAATTTTATCATGGTTAAGGGTTATCGTCGTATACAGAGGCACGATAATATGTGTAAATTATAACACATATAATATAGAAAAAAGTATGAATAATTTAGAATGTAGGTACAATCGACGGTCTTGACCTTATCTCAACAGAATAAGGATGATACATGTATTTCTAGTATAAATCTTGATTTGCGGTCTGTTGTACCTATATTGAGTATGGCTATTATTTTTGTAAAACTAGTTGACAGAAGGATGAAATTTTATCATGGTTAAGGGTTATCGTCGTCTACAGAGGCGTGATAATATGTGTAAATCATAAAATATATAGTATAGAAAAAAATATGAATAATTTAGAATGTAGGTACAATCGACGGTCTTGACCTTATCTCAACAGAATAAGGATGATACATGCATTTCGAGTGTAAATCTTGATTTGCTGTCTGTAGTATCCTTGATTTGCTGTCTGTAGTGCTGTATTGAGCACGGTTATTATATTCGTGTAAATCTGAGGCTATAGAACTTCATTATGGGAAGCGCATCTTGTCCGATTTTACTTCAACCAATTTTCAAGGTTAAACCTTTTTATTATAATCTCTATTTTTTAACCTGGTAATCAAGTAAACATAAAAATAGTACTACATCACCGTTAAATCTCTTTTTTACCTGCTCTTTCTTCCTCCAATTCAAAGGCTATTTAAAAAAAATACTAAGGGCAAAATAATTTTTCTCCGTTACACACTTTAGTCGATGAAACGAATATAGATTCTAGCATGTACAATTTGTAACCAAATTTCATTAAAATCGAACAGTTCGTTGGCGTTGAATCCTTTACCGAATCGAATTTAAATTCATTCCATTTACCTATAAAGGAGGCTTTGCTCTACTTTCTACTACGAATAAGGTAAAAATATACCTATAGAAAACGCCGATGGTAAGCGAATGATTATGTGTTCTTATTTCAAAGCTCCAGCATTAAATTGTGATGTGGAGGACTATTGGATGGAGCCATTATCTATTGTGTTACATATTCGAATTTCTACTTACGAAATGAAAATGTAGTTGATTTGTTATATTAAATTGCATATGAGATATTAAAACTTCCTTCATTAACTTCCTTCTAAAACTTCTTCCTTTAATTTATTAATATATAAACGATGTAAATTTTATCACGTCACTCGTCACTTACGTACATTTTTCCGGAAAGCAATTTTCTATAGAGTTCAAGTGTTTCATGAAAATACGTTCTTTAGCGAATAAAAATGGATTTGCTCAAATATCATGCATTTTTAAATATCCAAATAATCTATTATTTTCAATTGGTTATTATAAGTAACATATTTCGGAGTAGCGTGCTTATTATATTCTTTAAATTATAAGACAGTTCAATGGCTTCAATATACTCCGAGTGAGTTGTCAGTTTTGACTTTGAAAATTAGTTTAAAATAAAACAAATCTGGTTCATTTAAACATATTGTTTTATTAGCAAGCCAATATTTTGCTTTATTTTTGTCTATATTGACGTCATAGACATTAAAACTTTTTCTTTTTTTTCGTTTAAATAAATATGTTTATTATAGAAATTTTCATTAACAAATATATTCAGTCAAAAAAATGAATGACTTATTTTAGTTTGTTTTGCGTATGTTATTTATTTCTCATTACAGGTTGGCCAAAATCGTTGGACAAACAACAACAAAGAAACGAAAAGAATGCACATTGCACATTACACTTACAATCGTGTTCCACCAAGGAATTTAATATACAATCGCATTCCTGAACCGGTTAATGGAGCAGAAAAAGGTGTTGTTATACCTACACTGTCAAGCGGAAATAGAGGTGAAAAAAAGTTACCATCTCTACCTTATTTATGGCCCCTAAATTCATATTTTTTTAAATTTAATATTTATTTTACTACTTTATAACTTGTTATTATAGATAAGCTTATATATGACAAAACCATGGAAGAACAATACTATTAGATATCCAGAAGAGAATAGCGAGGACTATTTTTTTTAATTGTGCGTTTGAAAAATATAAAGAAAAAATTAGTTGTCCGTTTGAGGGTTAATTATGTCATTGTCAGCCGTTTCATAGAACGGAGAAAAAGATATATATATATATATATATATATATATATATATATATATTGTTTTCACCGGACACGATCTACTTACTGCGTAAAATTATATTACTTGTAACACAAACATATTCAATTCGTTTTTTGAACCCCAAAACATTTCCGCGGCTTTGTTTTATTGAACTAAATATATTTGTCATATCAAATCTACACACGCAATGTATGTATAAATTCTGATTAACGTATAATGTTTGGTGACCCTAAACGATAGTTTATATTTAAATAAAATATGAAATAATTAGATTAGACGTTTTATATAATAATTAGAAATAGCTATTATTATGATGTTTTTATGGTTTCCTGATTTTTATTTTTATCTCTATCGTAATTACAACGACTCTACTTTTATTTAATTTTGGAACAGATCCGTAAACAAAACAGTACATTCGGCTTTACTCGGCTAAACAAAGGAACATGCCTACATTTTCTTATTCTTAACGGTTTAGTTATTTATTTTCTAGTTTACCGCTGATATGGAGTGCTTTGTTTCAAGAATATGGCAGTTGACTCATTCTAAATTTTTATATTTTTCGTAGAATATTGTAAAATATAAGTTAATTAAAAATGAGTCTTGAAAAAAATTCAAAAATTGATTGAAAAATAAGCCAGTTATAAGCTTCTAAATTTGAAGATACGGATAGGGTTGGGTATATCCCTGTCTCTTTTCCTCTTGTAAAATGTAATGTGAAATATTAAAAATGACCTCACAACACAGTATTCCCGTCTTTGTCTAAATGTTAAATTTAAACTCTGTCAATTTAATTTTATAACTCTGTCAATTTTTAAGATTATTAAAAATTTTTTTACTCTTCATCAGCTTGTACCTTGAAATCATGATTAATGAAATAAAAAAAAATTAGTCCAATACCCAATTACGTTTTATTTTTATTAATATTTTATTTAAGTAAAATTTAATATAATACGCTTATGTTATTGTATTTTTTATTTTAGTTTTCACTTGTATCGTGTTGTAATAAGCACAAACCAATATTTTTAATATTAAAAAACGATTAACGATTTCCAACAATTAAGCATAGTAGAACTTTTTGTTTTACTATATAATTGACTATAATGAAATTTCAAATTATTAATACTAAAATTTCTATAAATTTGATTGTGGTATAAAATTCTTGCAAAGGTTATTTTAATGTAGTTAGTTACAGCAAAGGTTATTGTAATTTAAATGTAACAGTTAAATTGGCTTAACTAAAAACAGAGTCGTTACATTTCGACTTCATTCATGTATATTGTTACTTATGTTATTATCTAGATGTTCCATTAAGATATTGTATTCGCTATGTCCGTCTGGATACCATAAACTATATTTATAACAGCGAAAGTTTTCTATCAATGGTATAAGCAGTTTTTGTTTTTAAAAATCTGATAACAAGTAAAATTATATATTTAGACCATACTATTTTCTTTCATCCAAAAGAAGAAAAGAAAATAATCTTTTTTCGAGATGTCGCAATCAACATTACATGCACGTGTACCAAATCAAGTTAACAAAACCAAATTAAATACCTATTCCGAACGCGTCTTCCTCAGCAAAGCAATCATCGTTTTAAAATCGACACGCAATCGTTCTAACAAATAAATTTAATTCCGACACTACCGGTCACTGCAAACCGCCGCGATCCAGCCACCGATAACAGGCCGACACAACACAATGAGATGAAAGCCGAAAAAATAAAGCACCCAACACCATCTTTGGGTACTAGGAGCCAGATAGCATCTTCGAGGCGCGATCCATTGTCGGCTGGGCCGTTCCACTTTAATTTTGTTAATAGAAATAATCGTTTCTATACCTTTCATTATTCTGTAAATGGACCGTTGCCTACATGCCAACATGTTTCGCTCCGTCTGTGTTTTGGGCTAATATTTGACTATGTAAACTCTTCTTTGCTAGAATGGTACATATGATAGCCCAGAAACACACACGGAACGAATATTTCCTTCTTACATCCTAAAATAAAAGGGACAAAATTAAAATATCTAATTCTATGTTTGTGTAGCTATTTATAAATAAAATGTGTAATAATATCAAATATTTAATTCAAAAACGTTTTCCTAGCGCGATTTTGATTTATAAATGACTTTACCTGAATATAGTCATGTTGAACGTGGATGAACAAATGCATGTGAAACGTGGACATTATCTCAAACTCGTAAAAAACCCTTGCAATTTTCGAACGAAAAATTCTCATATCCTCAGATCCATCTTTGATGGGTTCTTTGATAATGGGTTTTGGAAAAGAAGAACTAATGCCGAACTTTATCGCTTAATGAAAGTATCTGATATAATAAAATTTATAAAAAAATAAACGTACGAAGGGGGCCGGTCATGTAATTAAAATGAAGGAAGATAGCACGAAAAAACGATTTTTTCTGGTCAGACCAACTGGCTCAAGAGGAAGAGGAAGACACAAAGTATTTTCGACGCTCTCAACATAACATACTGGAAACCATGGCGCCCAGAAAGAGGGCTTGGAATAGTCTGATTCAGTAGGCCAGGGTCCACTGAGGACTGTAGAGCTACTTAAAAAAAAATGGAACAAGATACGAGGATGTAGTTTAAAAACTCTAATAAAAAATTATAAACCATATTAAGCAGGCTTGTAATCTTTAAAATAAATTACATTCAATAAAATCATTACAATTTTAATACTTATGAGATCTCTAATTCTATTAAACATTTAACAATTAAGGAGTAAAAAATGGATAACAGGGCAGAAAAAAAGACGAATAGAAAAATAAATTTAAATCGCCAGTTATGAAAGACATCTTCCAGAAACAGGTATTTTAGATTTAGTCACATATTCACAAGATCTTTCAGAAACAGGTATTTTAGATTTAGTCACATATTTCGTTCAGATTGATTCGATAATTTAGTTTCATTGACACTGAAAGATTCTGCATATAATTAGTTATTTTTGTAAATATCGGGAGAGTATTCAGGTCTTCAAAATAGATTTAAAATCATGTGCAGATGAATATTACAATTTGAGTAGAAGAAAACGGAGTGTGAGAGCTGATGTTTAGTAACAAAAGCACAAAAACATAGTTGGATTTCCTTACGAATCTTCACCTGTTCAAAGTGACTTTCAGAAATACTGCCCAATTTTTTGAGATCAAAAATAAACCATATATTTTCATCAAAACAGAATATTGGCAAATATGAGTTTTACTTTGAAGTAAGAAAACCTTTTAATTTTGTTCATAGATAGTACCTTGGAGAAAAAACCGTATGAAAATATGAAACTTTGATTAGTTAATATACTGAGGTATTTTCTATATAAAACGTCGAATAATGATTCTATTCCATTATGGTTTATATATTTATTGTTCCCTATTTTCTTACATTTCGATGTAATATTAGAAAATTCTACTATGTTCTAAGCAGATTTGGAGCTGTATTCAAAGTAGCAAGCGTGTAGTGAGAAAATGTTGGTTATTACTTATGAAGAAAAATTGCATTGGTATATTACATACGAAGAAAATGTTGTTTACCTCAAAATCGATAAAACCAAGAACATTCGGGAAATTATATTGCCAGCAGTAGTCAAGGTCAAGCTTGGTTCACTCTGAACAATTTGGTGCCAATTTAATTGCATCTTTAAGATAAAGGAGATACGAGTCAGGATAATTTGATACAAAAAATAGAAATAATTGGGGTTAAAGAATAGAGATAATTACTGAAAATCATGAATGGAAAGGTAAATCGGTTTGTATGATACTGCAGAATATATATATATATATATATATATATATATATGTGTGTGTGTGTGTGTGTGTGTGTGTGTGCGTGTGTGTGTATGTATAAAGTATAATTAATGGTAGTAACCTCTATTCTCTATTTTATAGCTCATTTGCAAAAAAAAGAAAATTAAATATTCATAAACGTTCAGCCTAAATACATATAACAATACCTGTAAACGTGACCATATAAAATAGTTTCATTATCCCCTTTCACCTCCAAGTTACCCAAAGTGATCGATAACCCCATCGTTCAATCGAACTTCGCCTCCGCGATCATTAGTTGTCATATCTACATACATTTTATTCAAAAGAACTTGCGTCGACTTTATGATACTCTTATGTAATTTGTTTGACAAATCGAATACGGATTGATTGTGTAATGTATTGAATAAAACATCGAAAGCTAATAGCCGTATTCGACGCAGGTACTTGCCCGATAGAAATAGCTGTATCGTTCCAGGCATGAATGTGCCCATGATACATTGACTGTCAGGAGTGTTGGGACAGTATCAGTGAGCGAGTGGTAGGTGGTAGGACGTGATAAGAGTTGAAATGATTAGTTACCGGAAAGGTTTGTAGGAGAGAGTTCTGTTACAAAAAGTTTCAATTTGTTATACTACTTGTCGGTGTGGGAGTCGGGTTTTGTTAATGCAATTGAGGATGCTGGAAAGATAAATGTGCCCTGAGTGGTGGGCGTAAGATGATCAGATAGTGTGATTACTTTTTAAGAATTTTAATATGTAACTATAACAATGTGTTTTAAAGAACTATAATCATAGGTGCGGCAACTGGTTATGATAAGTATATTTTTTAAGACTATACAAAATATCTGATCCGACATTGTTGATCACGGTTTCTTTGTCTTTTTCTCTTTTTGATATTGGCTGTATCAATGAATTTAAATTATATAACAATTGCAAACTACGGTTAAAGTAATAACTGATTAGTCTTAACGGGGTTTAATAAATATTTTTTTAACAATTGTAGAGAAAGCATTAAAATCTATACTCATTTGGAAGTTCGGCTAAGATTTCCAGTTTAAAAAACATTTTACGGTTCCGTTATCTAATACCGAAGGATTTTTACGGAATCATATAATTGTTTTTCGACTGTCTATATCTCTATTTGTCACCCTTCATTTAGCTTTTTAACTATAAATACTGTAAACGTAAAATTTGCACAGGTTATCTGAAACGATAACTCCAGAGCCCAAAATTATCAAAAATACATAAACTACGCAAAATCTGAGACTAAAACTTGATAAGGGAATTTTCTCTTGTATAAATTATTACCTACGTAGCCATATGATAGATCGTTGAAACGGGCATTACGAGGATAGTCGAAAAATATTCGTTTTTTTTTCAAAATAATAATTTTAATGGATCCAATCCTATACCAAAAAAAATTTCGTGTCTTATCATTTTATTAGTACATAGAATGAAAGCTGAAAAATATAAATATATACTTAGTTCGTTTTAGGAAACACAATGAGTCGATTTTGTTTTGATAACGAGTCATTTCGAGAAAAAATATTTCCTTTAAATTTTTTTACACATGGAAGATATAGTAGGAAAAAAAATATTATTCACACAGTGTTATAATCTTGTAAATAATTTCAATGAAAAAAGAAGCTATTAGAGTTACTAAAGTAATTTATTAAAATTTTAGCGTAATATATGTTTCCGCTTCCTACCTGATCGTGTACGAAATCACGTGTATAGAAACAGATTTTGAATGTATTTAACATTCCGATTTGTTTTTGGCCAAATCTAATTCACAGTAATTTAAAGAAAAATCGAAGAAAGAAAAATGGGGAAAAATTACAGTTTTGCAATCATATATAATCATTATTTATTTTGTCTATGGAACTATTTGTCAATAAGCATGATAATATTTTGCTCAAATTGATACGATGAAAATATTCTTAAATTGTAAAATAAAAAAGCACATAAAACGATTGAAGTGAATGAACAGATTCTACACAAACAAAATTGATTAAAGTGAATCAACAGATTCTATTCAAAACATTATACCATTTTGAAACGATCAATTATATATAAGACAATTTTAGATATTAATTTTTGAAAATAGTTAATTAAAATGCAGAATACGTGTTGCAGCCGACGCAGGCTAACAATTAATAACCGCATAATATTATCACATTTAATTAACACAAGCTACCAAATAAATTAACGCTCTCCTAAGACAAACATAACGCAGGCAAATAACAATTCCTTAACACAGGCACTCACGAAAACAGCAGCCTAAGCACCGGGGCTTAGTTAAGTACGCAGTTAGCTAATATCAATATTATTTTGGCAGACGAGCGCCGCTATCGCAGTTTGGTTAGCAAGCCAATATTGGGCTGGGTGCGTCGCCTTGGGGCAGCGGTTCTCAAAATATTGACAGAAGTAGAAATTGTTTAATTATATTTTATTCCCCTTCGGGCTTACGTGGTATTTGACCAGGGTCAGATGTGTATTACAAATAGGGTCTCTTAAATTTTTGAAAAAGTTACCTTTGTTATAATTAAGCATCTGCTTGAAAAATATTGAAAAATTAAAATTAATAAAATAATAATAATAAAATTAGAAAAAGCTAAGAATGATGTATGCAAAATTAACAATATTTTATTTTAAAGTACTTCACAAAATATTATTTCCTTATTTCAGTTTAGAAATTTTTATAGAAAACTAAAAGTTGCTTCCGGAAAATATTAAAGAAATATTTTATTTTTTATTGGGAAGATTATCAATTATGATAATATATTCATTTTAATTAATATCAATTTTGAATATATTCGGCGTCAATTTTGTAGAAATTCATTATCACTTAATTTTTAATAATTTTAATAAATGATGGAAAAAGATATGAATAAAAATTAAGTAATATCAACTTTATATGTGGTTAGGTTAGAATTATTTTTTAAATAATAAATGCATAAATTTTGTGCTTCTTCACTCGAATTTCATCATTTTTTTCGAAATACATGTGAAGGCTCTGAAACGTTTTATGTTCCGTAATTCGTAATCGAGCCTTCGTAAATACTATTTTATGTCATGCCTATTTTATGTCATGCCTTATTTTACCTCATTGTACTGATATAATTGTTTATAGAAAATACTAACTTATTCCATTTTTCGTAATATGTTTTACCACTTAGTAAGTCATTCAGACTCAGAAATTGTGAAAACTTCAAAAATTAGTCACAAATTGTTTTCGTTCTTTTCACATCGGAAACGTTACAACTTGAAAATGTTTTGAAAAACTCTGTTGAAACACTGACTTGTTTGATTACTCGTTCAGAATAATTTGGCGATAGCGGAACGCGAGTTAGGAAGCGCTGGCGTCGATGCCGGCTGCGAGGTGGGCTGCGCTACACTGGCTGTCTCGCACTCTGCTACGCTGCGTTCGCAAGTGATAGCAGCCCGGTATTGTTTATTTAATAATATATTCTGTACGGCGACGTGATTGCGGTATTGCGCTATGTCCCGGGTTCATAAGCAGGGAAGGGACAAGAAATATATATTACCAGATTTTCTTATTGCAATAAGTAGACTAATGTTTTTTTTAAGATTCGGTAGAATAAAACCGAGTCCTCTTAAACTCACTCACGTATTTGTTTTTTGCTAGGTCTGTCATAACTGTGTTTTTCAGGAAGCCTTTAATATAGAAACTTGTAATGTGGGATAGTGATAAGGCATCTTATCTCCTATATACATCTGTAGATAAATTTTGAAGGAGCAAACGAAATATTGGAAAAATTTTGTCGTGTTTTGTGTTATTTGAAAAGTTGAAAATTTTTTTTCCGAATTTTACGTATGAGTGGTGAACGTGTATATTGGTGAAAATCTTTATGTGTGGAGGTATATTGATGAAAATCTGTATGGAAAAATTTTAGAGGAGCAAAAGAAATACTCGGGAAGTTGTGTAGTGTGGTGTATTATTCGAAAACGTGAATATTTTTTCAGAATTTTATATAAGATAGTCCTAGGAATATTGGGGAAAATGGTCATAAAAACTTGTCACTCTATCTAGGAAAACACCGGAGTGAAAATTTTAATAAAACCAGTATAACTAAAGGCTTACGTAAAGTTTGCCGGTAAACTATATCAAAGACAGTATGCTAATAGTTTTTGAGAAATCTTTAATATTACACGCCTGTACTTCAATTTGTAATATTATAGATTTTTAATTTATATGGTGAAAAATAATATTAATATTTATAAACAGCTTATTAGAAATAATGTATACCTTTGAATACTCTATATGTATAAATATTTACGCAGTTCTCGTAACGCGAGTTCTACTTTAACTTAACAGGTATTTTGTTTAGAAAACAAAAGTCGAAGACGCATAGAAACAATGTAGTCAAAAATATATAGTTACTATTTATACCCATAGACCTATTTATATTTATGGTTATAATTCCGAAATAAATTATTGTGGTCTTTTATAGATTAACCTTGGGTTTTTCTTGGATTAGATCATAGCCTCTAATTATTTGAAGATTTTTAAAACTTAAATAGATAGTTAGCATTATGAACTTTTTCAAAACATATAAACCTTTACGAAAAACTAATTTTATAATAATAGATACATCATTTTTTTACTACGATTAATATAAGTATCTTAAAACTCAATTTAAATATATCAAGTAGGAAAAAATAATTTTATTTTAATAGATACATCACTTTTTATTACTACAGTTAATATAAGTATCTTAAAACTCAATTAAAATGTACCAAGTAGGAATAACAAAGTGAGAACGAATGAATGAAGGAGCATTTCCAGCATTGATGTGAGCTAGATATTATACTAGACTAACCAAAATATCAATACCAGCAAAATTTAGTAGAGAAATAAATTTAAGTCATTTTAATTTAAGAGCATTGTGTCAGAATTTGTAAAACTGATATATTCATGTAAATATTTTATCGTTTTTATAAACAGTAAAGAAAACAGGCGAAAATTATTCTGGAATTACAGGAATAAAATGTAGTTTTGAAAAAAACTGCTCTTATTTAGAATTAACAAAAACAAGCTATTCGGCGATTTAAAATTAGGAAAAAGAAAAAATTAAATGAAATTAACGATCATAACAAACAATACAAATTTAACTTCATAAAACCAACATAGCCAAAAATTAGTATGTAATAAAAACAGCAATAAAAACTATATACCTAATAAATTTCTGGAAATTATTACAAAAAGTAAAAGTGTATTCATTGCCTATGTGAATAAAGTAAGCGGTTAATTGATAGTGAGATTAGTTTTGTGTTTTTTGTATAAACGAATGTTCTACGCTTTTTTTTCGGAATTTGCAACTGTCCCGAATTAGTATGTCCTATTGGAATATACAGGATACAATGGGACACAATCCGCTCTGGTTTTGTCTTGACGTCAGAATAGCATTTCCAAACTTTTACAAAAATAACTTAATTTACCATGAAAAAAATGCAAGGCTTCTCCTTTTTCTCATTGCCAATTTAAACACAATTAATTTTTTTTTGGGGCTTTCCTTCTTTATCTATATTTTTCTTCTCAGTTTATTCTTGTAACACCTGGGTTGAACAATATATGATCTTTTGCCAGTCATCTGACGTTGAAAATGTTGTGTAAAAATATAAAATCCTGAGAGAAAATCATTGCAAAAACTAAATTAAAAATAAATTAGGGTCATAATATTCCATCTCAAGATAGAATTAAAATAAAAAAATACGCTGAGAACCAAGCAATTTAATTAGTAACTTTTAAATTTTGCTGTGCACTGCCATATATATATTTTCTCAGAAAATATTCAACACCTTATCAGTATATTAAAATGCTCAGAGTAAAGATAAGAAAAAGTTTCTGGTCGATAAGTAGCTACGTTGTTAGTCGAGACCAGGCGTTTAAAACATTAAAATATTTAAAGACCCGTCCAAATTCATATACACTGTGTTGTCTTTTCTTCAACTCATTACTCATAAATTTACTGTGATCCACAATAAAAACAACAAAATTTTCACTCCAATGATTCAAATTAAATACGTTATATATAATAAAGAAAGAAAAGCAATTAGATAAATACTTTAACAATTATGATAAATCAAATTGTTAGGCAAAAAATAAACGGGCGTAGCTGAAATGTTCAAATAGCATCCGGTGCAAATACCTTTACTTTTAATTGGAAGATCAAATTAGATCTGACGAGAAACATACACACACACACATATATATATATACATACATATATATATATATATATATATATATATATATACATATATATATATATATATATATATATATATATATATATATATTTATATCTACAGGCTGTCCAGTGGCAGATTTCAAAGTTTGAACAAACGTAGTTTCTGAACGCAACACATAAGAGGGGCGCGGAGGGCGTCCCTCTTATGTTTTTTGCCGTCGAGGCGTACATTTCGAGTGGATTTTCGCTGCCTGTAGCACGCCGTCGATTTAATAATCGTTACAGTATTCGTCGATTACGCGATGGACCATCGATCAACCTCATTCAGTCATGGGTAGCAAGGTTCAGAGCTACAGGATCAACATTAAATAGGCCCAGGCCAGGACCTACACCATTGGTAGTCACGGATGAAAATGTCGAGCGTGTTATGGTTTCTGTCGTTGAAAATCCCCGTTTATCACTGCGTACACGTTCATCGATATTGGGAATTCCGAAATCAACTTTACAGGTAATAATACAAAAAAAAATCAAGTTCCATCCATATAAAATTCAAATTGTTCAAGATTTACACGATTCTGACTTTGAATTAAGAAAAACTTACGCGGAGGTGATGTTGTTGAGATTTCGTACTGCTACCCGGATGGGCAACATATTCTTTAGTGACGAAGCTCACTTTCACATTGGAGGATATGTGAATAAGCATAACTTTCGTTATTGAGATGTCCACAACCCAATACAAATGCATCAAGAGCCTTTACATAAGCCTAAAGTAACAGTCTGGTGTGCCATGTCTGCATCTGCAATCATAGGGCCTTATTTCTTTGAAAATCAACATGGCCAAACTGTAACTATGAATTCGGAGAGATATGCCCAGATGTTAAATGACTTTTTCAGAGTAGAACTATAGAATAGTCCATCCTTCAACCAAAACACATGGTTCCAGCAGGGCGGGGCCACAACTCACACTGCTAATGTATGTGTATGTGAATGTAGTGCGGCAGTTATTTCCAGAAAAAAACATATTCTGAAACGGTACCGTACCGTGGCCACCTAGGTCACCCGATTTAAGCCCATGTGACTTTTTCTTATGGGGATACTTAAAATCCGTTGTTTACAAATCCGAACACTGTGACACAACTTAAAGAAAATATTCGAGCCGAAGTCAGTAGGATACCTTAGTCGCTCTGGAAACGCGTTTTTGAAAACATGCGTGCTAGACTCGAAGAGTGTGTCAGACTCGATGGCAGCCATTTGGAAAACGTGGTTTTTAAAAAATTAAATCCGCATTTGTTGTTATAAAGTTAAAATAAACCTACTTTGTATTAGAGGTGTAGTTTTGTTTTTCCAATTTTTCAAACATTGAAATCTGCCACTGGATATATATATATATATATATATATATATATATATATATACATATATATATATATATATATACATATATATATATATATATATATATATATATATATATATATATATAATACAGTATTTCTAATAAGCTGTTTATAAATAAAATTCACCATGTAAATGAAAAGTCTATAATTTTACAAATTGAAGTACAAGCGTGTAATATTATAGATTTCCCAAAAACCATGAGCATACTGTCTTTGCTATAGTTTACCGATAAACTTTACGTAAGCCTTTAGTTATGGTTTTTATCATAATTTTCACTCTGACGGTTCCTAGGACTATCATATAAAATTCTGAAAAAATATTCACGTTTTCGAATAACACTATTTTTTGGGTATTTTTTTGCTTCTTCAAAAATTTTCCATAGAAATTTTCATGAATATATGCCTAGCAGCATAAAGATTTTCACCAATAGAAACCACCGTTCAGAAATTATATTTTTTCCACCGTTCAGAAATTATACGTAATGTGAAAAAAAATTTCAAGTTTTCAAATAACACAAAATACGACAAAATTTTTCGAATGTTTCGTTTGCTCTTTCAAAACTTTTCTATATAGATATATAGGAGATAAAATGTCTTATCACTATGCCATATGACAAGTTTCTATATTAATGGTTTCCTGAAAAACACAGTTGCGACAGACCTAGCGAAAAACAAATACGTGAGTGATCTTCAAAAGATTCGGTTTTATTCTACGGAATCGTAAAAAGAAATGTTCAAATAGTATCCGGTGCAAATATCTTTACTCTTAATTGATAGATGAAATTAGATCTGACGAAAAATATATATATATATATATATATGTGTGTGTGTATATATATATATGTATATATATATATATATATATATATATATATATATATATATATATACTTTAAAGATACGTCTCAGAAATAAAATTACAAGTGTGTGTGTGTGTGTGTGTGCAAGTGAAATTTTAGTAAACTTAATATTCTTATATAATTCGTTTTATAAATATTCAACACAACATTGTTTAGATTTCTATTGTAAAATAACCTAGATAGAGTATTCAAATAGAGATTAAAGCTAACACTACATTGGATTAGATAGTAATAATGGTTTTGGCACTTATTGTACAAAACATATCTTTTTTTTAACTTTTTGAGTCGATACAGTCAGATTTTTGAGGCCAGAAAGTAAATAAATAATAAAAAAACATACTGCATTTAACATTTTAAAGTTAACGACACATATATTTTCGGAGTCATTTTATATATTTATGTTGTATGTAAATATTAAAATAGAATACACAACTATATACGAATTAAATAGTATATTTGATTATCTCTGTTAACAGATTTTATATAATCAAAGTGAAACTTTATACAGTACTTTAAATGTTTAACCGTAATTTGTAGTTTACAATTTCATCGTTTATTTTGAACTTTCATTACGCAGATCTCTAATTGTAGTTTTTTTTTATTTATCACCTTACCGTTTCATCATCGATACGCAATTATATATTTTAATATTACAAGTTAAGGTTTTTCTTTATACCTACAAAGAATCAGTTCCAAAAAGGGTCATGCCATATAACGAGTCATGGGACTCGACCGGACCGCGGAATTTATTGTGTGCGCGTCTGATTTAGAGCGAGGTGTTTGTAAATATTCACTCGATGAACGATAGCGACATATTAGTATTACTTTTTGTTATGAAAAGGCAAGCTTGTACATCGTAATCGATATCCGGTGTTTCGTTAGTGGTGATTAGTAAGCGATACTCATTACTTTGTCGATATCGAGTAGGCGCAGTGTTCTGCTTGAAATGTGTGGTTTAGTATGAGCGATTAGCTAATGGTTGGTGTAATGGTTAGATTCTGCCTTAATAACATTTGAATGTTTAATAAAGTGTCAAGTTTGAAGTGCAGACAATAGTCTATTTAGGTCTTACAAAACAGTTTTTTATCGATTCTCGTTATCCATTTTTCATCGGACGGTTAAATAGACATACTAGAGTATGATTTCTTACGAGAGAACTTAGAGGCGATTGGCTAGTACCGTTTATATAAACATAAATTCAATTTATTTATTTTTTTATTATACCACATTAATAACATAACGCGTTATTTTGAGTAAATAGCTACTTATAATTTTATTTGCATGTGACGTCAGCAAACATTTTTTTCGTTTAAATATGAAGAATTACGACTAATTATAGGTTTAGGTTACGTTAAGAAAAAATATTTCATAATTTTAATTGAGTGTTTTAGATTTTCTATTTAATTATTTATATACATTAAAAGTCTAACGAACTCCCAGCATTGTTTTATACATTTTTAGTCAAACTAATCAAATGTAACTACCGTACAGTATTGAAACAATTTTCAGAAATTGCTTCTAAAATACATAATAATATGTTAAATAAAAATTACAGTGACATATAAAGATATACATATCTATATATAGACGAAAATAGTCTACGACATGTTAGGCTTTTTTGCAGAAAAATAATAAATTTTTAAATAAACAAAATATTCTTTGCCTTCAACTACTTTTCGGTAATTGCTTTTAATTTAAGTATTTTGTTTTTATAAACCAGATATTCTATGTAAGTAAAAAGTTAAGTAAGAGGCCAAATTAAAAAAAGAAAACACAACATAATCGATATTTCTTTCAGTGAAATAAACATACCCCTTTTTATTAAATAAAACTTTTATTTCTGAGTACGTTGTACGAAAAGCAAAATGAAAATAAAAAAAATAATATTATAATAAAAATAAAGCAAACAAATATGAAATTAGTTTTTATTATTATTACTTAATTGAATAAGGTATTCAAAAAAGTATTAAAAAACTTTATCCAAATCGTCGTGTACTACATTAACTGATATCTTAAGTCGTTGCTGAGAAAAAGGCTAAGGCAGACAGACAGACGAACGGACAACCATCTGATAAAAAGTTTCCCTTTTTTTTATTTCGAAGGATGGAATCATTAAAATTATGTCAGGATTTTGTATTGCCAATTTTTCTGTACTTTTTTTAGAATAAAATAAAATTTGTTTTTTAAAAGGTTATTACAATTTATAAAACGTACATCTACGAGCTAGCACGAATATATATAAATATATATTTATAAATTCACTATACTTACTTGTTTATACTGATTAAAGTCTCGTTTTTATTAATTACATTCGATGTTTTCTTTTATACTTTTTTTATACTATATTTCATCTAAAAATGTTGTTTTAAATTTTTAAACCAATGAAAGGCTATATAAGGTTATGTTGGTTCACGCGATAAATAGATTTTGGAGCTATTTTTATTCAATTTTCCATAGTCTTATTCACTGATCATCAAAAGGGGGTACTTCCGGTCGACCTATAATTTTGAACGTGGGCATTGGGGAAAAATCCAAAAATCAACGATTTTCAATTCAATGTGGAATTATACATTTTTGTATTTCTGCGCCTGTCAAAGGCACAGCAGGCAATATTTGTTTATTTATAGCGTAGGTTTACTCATGGATCATCAAAACTTTCAGGGTAATCCAGCTCGACCGACAATCTTGAAAGTCGAACTAATCAGAGGTCTTCAATTAAGTTAATAATTTTTCGTTGAATTACACATTTTTTTAAAAAATATGCTCATGTGAAAGATATAGTAGACAATATATTTACATTTTGAAAATTTTAATTTTGAGAATTATTTAATAGAAAACTTAAATGGAAGGGGGGAGGAGATGAAGTATTGGGAAACATTTTTCATGGTTGTAATAATTCCAGAAAAAATATTTCTGAAATTCTTACAACCATCCGTTAATTTCATTGTTATTTGACAAGATCGAAAGTAATTTCTCGAAAGTAAGTTTGTTGTGTCTCTGTTCCCACGCCAGGCTATTAAAAAAAATAAAATTTAATATAAACTATAACCTGATCTACCAGATACTTGCAACGAATACTGCCATTTATCGGAAGTATTGACAGTGCTACGCCTATCACGAGTTAGACAAAGCACACAGGCATCATAAATCGATAGTGCGTAGAGAGGGACCAGGCGACGTGAACGTGAGCGGATTGCCCTATATTGTAGGAAAATAGAAATTATTTCTGCCAAAACCATCCTCTGGCTGGATGTCAGCAAAAAATGATATTTTACGAATTGTTTTCCTGATTTCGTATGTGCGACTCGTAGTGAGCGCTGACGTACGATGTCCAGGGTGTCTCGCTGCTGCGTGCGCTCGTAACAAGTGTTCGGGTGATATATATTTTATTACGTTCAACTCATATGGAAGACATAAGCAGAACTGGAACTTTTATAGTCTTCAAAGATTGATTGTCGATTTTTATTTTTTCTAACAAGGTTTTTAATCTATAGTTTAGTTTTTTTTTAAATGTTGCTTTTTATTAAAAAAACGAAATGTGGCTTTTAAATAAATAAATTTAGTGATGTTAGTAGATAGCCAAAAAGCTATCTACTAGTTTGTGTGAATATCAATAGTTACATGGTTTTGAATTTCTTCTTTTTTTACAAAGCTGAAAAGGCAGCAAATCATTAAAAGGGCGGAACTTAGTCAGATATCTTAATATATTTGTCTATTTACTCGAGAAAATATATAGAAGAATAAATAAAAGAAGTTTCTTATTCTTCAAACTTGTTAGTACTAAAATCTTAACTTGGTAAATATTCTATAATAGATTCTCAAAATGATTTCATTAAAAATTACCAGCTTTTACAATAACTCGATAATGTAGATGATGCCAAGATTGTATTGTTGCAGATTTCAGAGAAAATATCATCATTCGCATACATTAACTATCTGACCTTACATAATCATAATATTTTAGCAAAACAAGTAAAGCAAAACAAATCATTACGGAGCATTTTCAGGACGGAATACTTTCCTATATCTTTCAAGTTTTTTGCTTTTATCCACTGAACTTCTGAACTTCCAAATGAACTATGTGTATGTACTTCAAAAGTTGAAACTAAAAATAACTCTGACCACCATCTGCGTAGAAACAATACTCATTTACTTTGGCCAAATAGCTTGATGCGAAGAACATAGTCCAGAAAAGCAAACTAGCAGGAAAGAAAATAAGAGGTAGTTTTCTGGCTAGGTGGTGCAACCAGACACTAACGCTACCCAGTATATCCTTCAACAACACCATACGATATGTCGAAGACCGGAATCAGTGGAAGGAAGTAATAAAATTTTCCAAGATTAAAACTTAAAATTAAAATTTTTCAAGTGGACACAGCCCTCAGTCATGAGGGGACAAGTAAAAATGAAATGAAATAAAATGATGTTTGACTGTCTATTTATTAAAGCCAGTGTATATTTTAATTAAGATATTGCTGGATTATTAGGTAACAAACAAACTAACAACTTTCACATTTATAATATTAGTAGCTAAGTAATATTTTTAATCAATTCGTATTTTCCGGACATCTAAGAAAATTTTAAATTCTTTTTTTATTTTGGAATGGATGACTTTTCTAAGAATATTTATGTATACGAAAATAGTGTAAACTTTGTATTAGAAACCTATTTATATAATCTGCACTGTGCAAAACTTGTTCGTAGTTATGAGAGATAGTTTTATACAGTATAAATTCTGTACTTCGGGTTCTTTTTGTACATCATTAGTTCTCATATTAAATATTTTTTATAACCTCATTTTTTATCAAGACCTTTGCTGTATTAATTTCAAAAACGATTTAATTTGTTATAAACGGCCACAATATAAACACCCTGGAGAAATAACAATTTTGTAATATTATTTTGCAATGTAAGCAATACCATGAATATACGGTCCCTTTCCTTTTGGAACGAGTATATTTTCTTTCAAATATAGTGAACGGATTTAGACAGCAGCGGTTCAATCTCCGAACCTTGTTATGGCTTGATGTGCCATACGTGATTACTTTAATTGGGCTGAAAATTATAGAAAGTAAACTTAAGAAAATAAACTTAAGAAAAATTTGAGTTTATTTCATACGAAGGATAATTACGTAAGTTCATCGAAACACAAATCCGAGATATGAATGCAAACGGGTATAAAAATAACGTAGTTTGTCAAAAAAGAATGTTAAGTAGTATTTTTGAATAATATCATATATCTAATTGTTGACTTTACCTAGGTTTTTGTATAAACTTCCTTAGATACATATCTATATTGATTCAATTACATCTATACAATCATACGGATCGAATGCAGTACACTAAAATTATGACTGGCAGACAATATAACGACCAAAAGTTACAGAGGCTATCAAACATACTAGAAAAAGTTAAGTGGAAATGGGCTAGCCGCCTGATGTGGCATAGAAACAATCGTTAGAAGAGAGTGACCACTGGGCGGTACGTGCTATGCGTACGCAGCCGTGGAGGCGTGGACGGCTGCACGTTCGTTGATGCACCGAGGTTCAACAATTACAAGGGCTCAGTGTACTTTGAAATAAGCTCGTCGCCGATAAAACAGCGTAGAGATATAGAGTAGAGAGGCCTTTGTCCGATTTGTTCTTCATATTAAAAATGCGGAGCAAGATATTTAAAGAAAATGTATGATTTACTTTCTCATAGATGTATTTTTTTAAAAAAATTTTCGTGTGGGTGTCATTAGATTGATTAAAAAAAATCATGTGATATTTATAATTTTTTATACTTTTAAACACGATTGAGCTTCTCTCGTCTCCCTATATAATTATTTAGCATAGTTTTGCAAAACTTCAAAAATTCAAGTTACTTGTATATGACTAGAATCTTCAATTCAAATTATTTTGGTTTACTTCGGTCAACCAATTCAAGACATAGAAAATTCATGAAACTTTGCTGCATACATGTTCTGATAAGCCCTTGGCCGGTTTTGTTTTATTTTTTAAATTCCTGAAAAATTTTAACGATACCATTTATTCTTATTTCTATTACGTAATTTCTATATAATTACTTATATTTTATCAGTACATTAATCTTTAATCAAATTTGGAGTTATAAATATGAAGAATTTTTCTTCAAATATTCCCACTTACATTCCATTATAACTCGTATTTAAAACAATTGGATCACATAATATATAAGATTAATATTTTACATATGTTGTATAAGTCACAGATATATTTTCTGAGCTTAATACTGCACTAACACAGGCTTTTTGTTATAGAAATATAGCGATATAGAAAATAAATGTATAAATTACAATCATATCTAACACATATACTTAAACAATAAAATAAACATGACAAGACGGTCAAGTTGAAATATCAAATCTCCAAATTAAGTGCAAGTAGAATTAAACCTAAATTCAGTAGAATGGAACTAGAACTTACTCTATCTGCAGTAACTGTCCCGATACAGAACTGAACCCTATTCAAATGTTGTCTTATCCTACCATCCTGACAAAAATACAGCAGATCAATGATTTTTCTTATGAAGACAATAGTCTTAAGATTGCTAAACCGGTGTGGACCACCCACGGTCTTTTGTAAACTGTCTATGAATATGACAACAACAGATAAATAAATAAGAAAGGATATGGTATACATTTTGAATTAGAACAAATGTATTCGAAAATGTATAAACGGAAACAACCCTTATGCAATCAGCTGCGTTATACTTAAACGTAATGTAGCTTTCGCAAGTAGCCAATGGCATGCTTCACTAACATCCCTACTGAATTACTGTCCAACGCAAAATATTATCCATTACTCCTTTATATTAAAACAGAAGCCCCCCTTTGCAGAGGAAGCTCCCCCCAGATAGAGGCTAATAGATAATTTACAAGTTGGTATTAATATCGGGCACATCGACATCCCGGGCTGACCCTCGGAAGGGACTTCGGATTGCTATTGAGTGGAGAAATTATTTGGAGGGTTCTCTCCGTGGCGGCCCTCGTGTCGTGATTAAAGTTTCAAAGTATATGCTGTGCTAAAGTTGGTTTTGGTAATGTGGGGAATCGGATTTGAATTGCGAAGTTGAATGGGGGTCAGGAGTTTGAAAGTGGTAAACTACTTCGAAAAATTACGGGTTGTGAGCGGACTGGTATTATTAACGCAAAAGTACTTAGTTTATTTATTTTAGCTTTTTACAGTATCTTTAAGATTTTTAATCACTAATCAAATGATCCATGCACATGTTTGATATCAATTAGATCAGAAGATTAATTTTAACCGAATTTTGATTAATTATTTGAAAATGTCAAAAAGTGGAACATTTATTATTATTGCATTTTATTCTAAATTTTTACGAAAGATCTTAAAATTTAGTTTATGTAAGGTAAATAAAGAAGCATTTTTGAATTTTTAATGAAATAAGTTTTGTCGTTAGAAAGTTATGCTCAATTCATTCATTTAAAAGGATCACCAAACTTGAATTTAGCCATTAATGTTTTATTTTATTTACTTCATCGCAATTAGCGATATTAGCGAATTTTCGAAATTTTCGTTCAATCTTCCATCACATTTTCATGTTCAGGCTTGAATTCAGAAAAAAATCTTTCTTAGCGACCACCACGAAGTCAAAAGAAATGTACGTGCTAAATTTTAAGTTTTAGCACACAGACAAACACACCTATATATATATATATATATATATATATATATATATATATATATATATATATATATATATATACATATATATACACATTCAATTTCGGTTATTGTAGTTTTAGTATAGCTATCGTGAAACGTAACTAATAGGACGATATGAAAATCACAATATTTATAAGTAAGCAATATTTCAAAAGTTATTTGAAAAATTTTGAAAATTATATTTTTGCTATTTGACTGTATATTATCTATTTTTTCACATAGTATTTGTATTTCGAAACCAGTGGAAATTATACAAATTTAGAAAGTTAACCATCTCATACAGTAAAAGCAAACATTATACGTTATAGACTCAAACAGAATTTTATTAATAATGCTGTTTGGTGCCCTGTCCATTCAATTTCTAGTTCAGACGCGGTCGCTCGCACGCTTTTCATAACTTGGACGTCAGGAAATAGCTTTAATTTGTGACGGCGGATAATATTGTGGAAAAGCAATAATCGCGTTATGAGTTCGATATTAACCCGGACATGGAGCGGCATGGTATAGCGTGGGATGATGCATAGTGGCGTTGTATTCGTGGCGCTTAATTATTTATTAGATTTAAACTTGTCCTGGAAACGTGCTCCTTTGTTGGAATTCCTTATAAAGGCGGTTGTAATTATAAAATAAAGTGACACTATTTTCAGTATTATAACCAAATATACACGTGTCGAATTCCTGTAGGTAGTAAGCTGAAATCGGGTAACAACTTTATTCACATCTAAAAACAATTGTTAAAACAAGAAATTAAACTTTATCAGTAGAATATAACTCTTCTACTAAGAAGAAATTACAGAAAAAAAATATTTTTCCTTTGAAAATTTATATCGGGCTTTCCTTCGGCAAATACAGTAACCAATGGTTCCCTTAGACTTTTAATAATCGTCATGAACAGCAATGATTATTGTATGTTAATGACGAAATTACTTGTGATATGCCCTTGAGAACATTTACCTAAAAGCCTCTTCAATTGTGAAACATTTAGAACAATCTCTTCTCATATTAGATATTAAAAAATAAGCCTAAATATATACAGGCTAAATGAACCTCGCGGAAAACATAGTACAATTATTTCTTGATAATTATTTCAGAAAACTACAAGTCGTACTTCCAAGTTTCTCTATTTATCTTTGCAAATACATTTACAGTTATGATTATTAGAAATATAGAGTAAAGTAAAAAATATGTACGCACTTTTAGAGCAGATGGGTACCGATATTTATTATTAGTACAATATTATCAGATTAATTTAATAATATATGATAATTAAAATATAAAGTAAAAAATATCTGGGTACTTTTAAAGCAATTGGGTACAAATTGCCGTCGCATATTTATTATTATGCGGCTGAAGTATATTTATTATTATTACCACGTTCTGAGATTAATTTAAAAATAAATGATTATTAAAAATATAGAGTAAAGTAAAAAATTTGTGCGCACTTTTAAAGCAATTGGGTGCAAATTGGAGACGCATATTTATTATTATGCGGCTGACGTATATTTATTATTATTACCACATTCTCAGATTAATTTAAAAATAAATTATTATTAAAAATATGGAGTAAAGTAAAATATATATGCGTACCTTTAAAACAATTGGGTACCAATTGGCGACGCGTATTTAATATTACAACATTGTTCTCAGATTAATTTAAAAATGTATGATTTTTAAAAATGAAAGTAGTAATCTCATTTTTTTATAAATTTTAAAATCACTGCATGCTTTATTCGCCTATCCCTACTACAACTGGAGTTCACTAATTTACCACTGCATAAAACAACAATAAATGACTTTATATTATCTACCATGACAGAGGTTGTGTGATTTAAGATTAGTTTAACGAACTCCTTGCATTTCCAGAATTAAAAAATTCATGAGGATAGAGTATATTTTACTATCACTTTTTCATAATAATCACGTTAGTCACACAGTACATCTTCACTGGACAACCTCGATTTTAACCACTTTTATTCACGAAGACTGTTACCACGTGATAATAGCTTCCTACGATATATTTCTCAGAGAAAGCATAAGGATGTTAACTGGAAGATATAAGGCCCGATTAGCTGATCAATAAAACCGATTAGGAAATATGCTCTCATAACAAAACTTTCACTGTACAAAAATACTAAAATGTGAAAGAAAAAAAATCAGATATAAAATACCTACAACAGTTTTACAATTATTTAGAAAGAAACGAGAAGTAGGAAATGTTTGCCACAATAACAACTCGCAATTAGTTAAAATATTGCCAAAAGCATTTCGAAATACATTATCTTGCCGAATTAATTAAATTCCCGTTAAATGGGCATTAATTTATGTGCTGCGATAAATGGACGAAATTAAATTATTTCACTATAATTAGGACATCGCGTGCCACTCGATGCTTTTAGCTGACAGCGATCGAGTTCTTGCTTACTGCTATTTCACACGAAAGCAACATATGATGATTAGATGGCAAAAGAAGCATAAATTAGCGATATAAAGTCAAAATGTCAGAATACGTACAATATTTTATGTAACAGTTATATCAAAAGATTTAAGAAGTCTGGAAGAATTATGGGTATATGAAGAATTTTCTATTTCCTGTTGTTATTGAATAATTAATTGCTGGAGAAAGACGAATATATTAATTGATAATTCAGTAAAACTATAAACAGCAATATAAATAGCCTAGAGTTAATAGCCATTATATGAAGCATATTCTCGAAACTGTAAATTTTTATCTCAATGACTTGAAATTGAATTCTGTTGATTGCTCAATTTACGATTCTGTAAATGTTAAGACTTGATACTAACAAAAATAGCAAATAATATGCAAGTCTTTTTGTACGTTTCCTGGGTTCCAGTTAATGTTAAGTTCCTATATTTTTCATAGTCGAATCATGTACGCGAATAAGGCAATTATTTAATTTTAATACGATTCAGTGTCAAAACGTGTTAAAACCAGTATTAAAATTTGGATTTCTATATAATTAGTTTTTAGGATTTCGTACAAAAGCAAAAAAGGAACCCTTATAGGATTACTTCGTTGTCCGTCTGTCGGTCTTTCAAGACCCTTTTTCTTAGGAACACGTGGAGGTGTCAAGTTGAAATTAATATCAAATACTTAGGTCTATGGTCCCTTTAAGCTGAAAAAATCTAAGCAATTTTTTCAAGAATAACCCTAACAATACGGCCATTTATGCCGCATATTTTTATATTCGCAAAAATATATAGGGTAATCCCTGTTGACATAGAATCACAAACTTTGGCAAGAAGCAAGTTCCCACAGCATAAGTAAAGGACAAAAACCAAAAATTGTTAATTTGTAGTTATGTCCTATAAAAATAATTTATATTTTTTAAATATACGCCTGCCAAAGATATAGTAGCCAATATATTTTCCTTCTAAAAATTAAAATTTTGTAGTTTAATAAGAATATTATGTACCACTAAATGCTTACAAATGAATTAAAATCTGTACGTAATCCTCGTAGTGCAAGTTCCACTAGTCCTTCACAGATTTTTTTAACGAACGTGTATTTAAAACAAAGTCTCATCAGCTAGAGTTATCATTTATCAATTAAACAGCAAATGAGGTGAACAGCTCTTTCCAAAGTCTCATCAGCTAGAGTTATCATTATCAATTAAACAGCATATGAGGTGAACAGCTCTTTCCCGACTTTAAAACTACCTATACCAAATTATGATACAACTGTACTCCAATAAATATTGCAATGTCGGTACAGAACAACATATGTACACGTACCTATCCAAAAACTAACTTTTATCTTGGTAATTAGAAATAATTAATGTCAATTTAACAAACACTAACAAACTAAATAATTAATCCTATAATATGCCATCCAAAACCGCAAAATAACTCTCCTTGTTTCCATTAAAGGATACCTTATCAATAGGCTGATATACCTATCCATAAAACTAACTTTTATCTTAGTAATTAGAAATAATTTACATCAATTTAACAAACACTACCAAACTAAAAAACTAATGCTATAATATGCCACCCTAATACCGCAAAATAACTCTCTTTGTTTCCATCAAGAAATAATTAATCAATACGCTGACATAGAGATATCTAAAAATCTATTTGGATGATAAAATTGAAAGTGCACTCAATGGCTACTATTTGTCAATTAATAAAGAAACATAACCAACAACTCAGCCTTAAATCTAACAGCCAACAGTACACGGTACAACTCAATACCATCCCATAACTCTTCCTCTCTATGCACAACTATACGTATAAATACGAATTTGCGCAATTCGATCGAATAATCGCGGTCTTTGATCACGGGCGGCGAACACTGGGCGCCTCGTATATCTCGCGCGGCGCAGTGACATTAAACACCACGATAACACCCTTGACAATGGTCTCTAATCCGGAGTAGCCTCCGTCTGGGGCAGGCCTCTTCAAACTTGGAGAGCGGATGGAATGCGGGCGGATAAGGAGACGGGGGAAGGAAATAGTTTAGTGTGTTGAGGAAAAGCGAAAATGGGAGGTGAATTATTTTGTTTTGCGCCTCGCGAACAGTGTTTGATTACTGAAATTGGATATTTTCTTTTGTATAAGTAAAGAATATGGTTTTGTGAAGATGAAAGAGCTCCAGAAGGAAAGAACTCTTTTTTTAATTAACTTATTTTCTTTTCAATGCTTCGTGTTCTATGAGTCAGCAGTTTTAAATATAATTTTGTTAGTATATTA
Source organism: Druceiella hillmani (assembly GCA_039881145.1). Classification (NCBI taxonomy): domain Eukaryota; kingdom Metazoa; phylum Arthropoda; class Insecta; order Lepidoptera; family Hepialidae; genus Druceiella; species Druceiella hillmani. The sequence continues at coordinate 2,128,613 of JAYKKI010000040.1, read as the reverse complement.
ATTAGCAGTTCTAGGAAAATGAATATTTTATAAAAACCGCAAAATTAAAGCATCTTATATTTATTGTCTTTTTTCAATTATTGTACTTAACTCCAAACATTTTTTTGGCAATGTAAATTTAATTATTAAGTTGAGAACAAAGATAAATATCTGACTATGTAAACTACCAACATTTTTAATTGTATAGTTTTTAAATATTCAAAATAAAAATCATTTAAAGAGAAAGCAAACATATTTCTTAAAAAAAAACCGTAAAGTACAAATAGAACTTGATCAGGGAGATTACCGTAGTCATTTATGCACTTTAAACATTTAAGGGGACATAGTATTTCTATTAAACAAGAAATATTAAGTTTTCACAAAGTAAATATATTGTACTTTTATAAAAAGAAGTTAATATTTTTTACTTACTATAATATCTTTGAAAGGCATGAAAATATGTTTAAAAAATGACAAAACTGTTTTTTTGTGGTTTTTGTTTCAGCAGTTTTGGAAATAAGGAGGAGAGTTGATCTATTTTCACATATTTTTCAGAATATCTTTTTAAATTTGCAATTAAATTGATGAAAACATTTTTTACTCCTCATAAAAATTCCTTTCAATTTTTATTAAAAATTATATACAAATTTTAAAAAATTTAATTCTTATATGACTATTAAAAAAAAAATTTGCAGGTGCAAAATATGTGGTTAATAAAATGTATCGCTATGCCAAAATTTCAAGTTTCTATGTCGCATAGTTTTTGGTGTAAATCGACTGCGACAAGCGGACAAAAAGATACATGAGTGGTCTTATAACAGTACAATTTTCACTTTTGAGGTTCGGAACCTTAAAAAATCTTAATTCTTATATGACAATTTAAAAAGAATTAGCTAATGAAGTAGCAAAATATGTGGTTAATAAAATGTATCGCTATGCCAAAATTTCAAGTTCCTATGTCGCATAGTTTTTGGCAAAAATCGACTGTGACAAATGGAAAAAAAGACACGTGAGTAATCTTATAACAGTACCATTTTTCCTTTTGAGGTTCAGAACCCTAAAATAAACTGTATTTCGCTCTATACATAACTTCATCATATTATACGTTAAAAGGTAAACGCTAACAGTGGTACAGAATATTTAAGTTTGTAGAGATAGAACTTAAAACTCGGTGAAGTCTGTAGTTAATTTTCTGCTGATTTTGGGACATGGCATTTATGCAGTCATATTATCAATTGTATCTCTATTTTAGAAGTAACTACAGTTCATTGGAACAAAAAGGTCACAAATAGTCGTTTATCTATGTCGTTTGCTTACACAGTATTTGAATATATTTTTTAATTTCGTAGAAATTCATTATTCACAATTAAATGAAACTACTTGATGTAGTATTATTTATAATTTCTTTAAGTTCTTTACCACAACCTAGGTTTCGTTGTATTACAACATCTTCAGGTGGGCTATTAGAAAAGATACATAATAAATGTATAATTCACAAGATAACGAAAACTTTTATAACAAATACATAATTTTATTCAAAGAAAATAGTTACCATAACAGTTTTAGAAACACTGATCCGAATGAAGAGGAAATCGCTGTGAGCGCGTGACCGTTAACAAGATTTCTCTTTAACTTACGACTACATAGCGACCGCCACTTCACACATACCCTCTCGCGACCCCTCCCTGGACCAATGGTCAGGGGGCGCGGGCATTCTGATAACACCGTCGCCTTCATAAAATAGACTTCGCCTATTTGCTCTCCGACATCCTGCATCCACGGAAGTTGGACGGCAGTGAATATTAAGTGGCGACTTAGGAGTTCACTGTTTACCGTGTGAATACGTTATGGGTTTTGTGAATTTGGCGGACGTAAAGTTGGTTAATTGATGGCCTGAGCGGGTATTAAATAAGTGTCTAGTGTCTTGTTGTGTCGGTTATTGGAGTGTATTCGAGGGTTTAATGGGATGGTTGGCGTAGACTGTTAAGTTATTGGAAGGAAGAAGGGAAGGAGATTGGTTTGTTAACGTACACTGTGGTTGAGACACAGGAAAGTACTTTGGGAATTAGTTTATTATGAATGCCCTATATTACCAGTATTCAAATAATAAACAACAGTTGAACGTGTGTGAACTATTTGCCTTTTCTCACATTCAGATTACCTGAACCAGTCCAAAAAGTAAATATTGGAACCATTGATAATTATTTATATGAAAAACTTTATTTTTAAGTTATACCTATAAACACGTTTAAGTATGAATTGAGGAGTTTTGGTTTATATTTGAAACTATATACTTTAAACAGAAACAATATTTTTTTCCATACCGTCAACACATTCTTGTGTCGGCGGTTTACTCGTAACATTACTGACAAAAATTTAGTAAAAAATACGGGTATTTAAAAAAGAAACTAATTCTAAAATCAATATATAAGCCATTACTGTTTAACTAAAATCATTTTGGTTTTCTTTAGTGCACACAAAATTAAATAGGGGTTTTTGAGAGTTTTTGACATGCAGAAAAAACATTTGTTTTAATATTGGTGGAACTATGGTTTGAATTGAGGAACTATGAATGGTATATATTTAATATAGTTCACATAACTTTAGATAGAAACATTAGAATTGAATCCGAAAATAAGAAAATCTCTTATTGCCATTTGTAGAAATGGAGGTGAAAAACATGCCAATTATATCGTAGAAATGAATGAAATGAAAGATTTTGGGATTAGAAATCATTTTTCAGAAGTTACTTCTTAAACTACTGAAATAAAAATAATTTCCCCTTAAACTATAGTAAGACAATTTCAACAACTTACAAACTCAAAAATAAAACTGTTCCTAACTCTTGAGAACCAAACGTGCAATAAAAGCGAGCGAATGCTGATGTCGGTAAAGAATGAAATTTGAACTGAGAGCGGTATAATCGCATCAAGAATATGCGCTCATTTAAAGAACGAGCAAGACTGGAAAAATATTATGACTCAGCACCTTTTACGATTTGCATCCAGCGAAGTGAATTCGACATCTTCGACATAAAACCCAGAGGGTATTAAACTGAATCCGTTTTCGTTTATACCAATTCTATTTTTGACTCTTCAAATTTAAATTGACTCGTATTACAGTGCCATAAACCAGAAGTGAAAACTTTCCGACATGCAGTCACCGGCTATAAAACGTTTGACTTCACGGTTTTGACGAATTTTTATTTTTAATAGAAATACGGGAATTTTCGGTTTATACAGATTGCTCATTGCAAAATAAACAAATTTGTTTTGGTTTGTTTTTGAAATACTGATAATTTCAATATAATATTATTCGATTTGAATGAAAGTAAAGAGAAAATATGATTCAATTTTCATATTAAGGAAGACTTATTCAAATAAAAGAATTATGAACACATTTGTAAGAAAGATTTTGGCGATACTGCTCTAGACTATATTGGAAATTTCTTTGTTCAACTGGAAAAACCATGTTTATAAATAAAAACCAAGCAAGTAAAAATTTAACATAATCGTTAGGTAGAAATGTGATTTGGTTAAGGAATTTGGATGGAAATTATTTTATATCGTATTAATTTAAATGCAAGTATTTGTATGTGCAAGAAGACGTTTTGATACAAATACATATTTGCATGTCACTTAAAACAGTTTCCATTTCTAATAATCCCCAATATTCTCACTAAATATTCTTTACTATATTAATATTTAAAATTTTATGTAATTTTTACTTGAATTCCACTTTCAGTCATGTTTAAAAATCTCATAAATATTTCTAAACATACTTAAGAATATTAACTCTTATACTTGCAACACATCAAAATCAATTAATATGTTAAAAATAAAGTAAGCAATTTTACATAGTTTAAATACCGTCTATTTATTAAAATGTTTACAAATTGCAGACAATATTATAGTTAATATTCAAGACTATCTGCAAAATAATTGAAGAATTTTATAGGATAATGTATATTAGATCAAAAAGAGAAGCTAAATATTGAAAGTTAATACATTCATTTATCTTATATTTACCAAGAAGAATCGATTTTCTTCTGCATTACTAAGTCAACACTTTGTTGAAATTATTAAATGCATTAAACTAAAATAAACAAATATCTACAAATTAAATAACAACAGGTTTATGTGTCATACATTTTGCCTTTTATGTTTCACGTTAAGAGTGAAAAATACAAATTATAAATGTGAATTGATAGTCATAAAACAGTTCAAAATAAACAAAATCCTTAAGAAAAGTGACCACGGATATGGTCTGAGTAATATTCAGAACATTACCTGATTAAAAGTATTTATTTTTAAATAGATTTCAACAAATTTGAGATATTAAAACTAGACCAAGTAATTACGTAACTTTCAAGTTTCTACAGTTCTATTTGAATATATTCAACACCGTAAAGGAATACTATGCATTACAATGAGGAACAGGAACACGTATCTGTTAGTGGACGATACAAATTAAAGTCTGCAATAAACAAAATGCCCTAAAGCTAACTTACATTTTGACAATTAAGCAACATAGACTTTCCAACAATAAATAATTTTAGACAAGGAAATCAATAAAATATGCTACAGCAAGAGACAAAGTTGATTTTCTGCATTATTCAAATCGGTCCATTATTCAAACAGGAATACTATATATTACAACGGATAACAGAAACACACGTCTGTTAGTGGACGATACAAATTAAGTTTGCAATAAACAAAATGCCCTAAAGCTAACTTATATCTTGACAATTAAGCAACAAAGACCTTCCAAAAATAAATAATTTTAGACAAGGTAAATCAATAAAATATGCTGCAGCAAGAGACAAAGGTGATTTTCTGCATTATTCAAATCGGCCTATTATTCAAACAGGAATACTATACATTACAATGAGGAACAGAAACATGTATCTATTAGTGGACGATATAAATTAAGTCTGCATTAAACAAAATGCCCTAAGGCTAACTTACATCTTGACAATTAAGTAACAATCTTACATCTTGACAAACAATAAATAATTTTATACAAGGGAAGTCAATAAAATATGCTGCAGCAAGAGACAAAGGTGATTTTCTGCATTATTCAAATCGGTCCCGATCGTAAAACTATGACGGATATTTAACATCGACTCAGTGACTGGTATTTGCATTGTATTGTGTGAAATAAATGTAATTATGGATATCTTAGGTATAAAATCAGATGGTTTGTAAATATTCTTGTGTTCCCATAAATTTGATTTAATAACATATTTTATATCTTTGTCTTCTTTGCTACATAGAAGAAGCATGTCTTTGATTTAAGGCATAACCTTATAGGAAGTATTAAAGAGAGTATAGAAAATAATCACGTAAAGAAATGCAATAAAATTTTACGTGTAATTTTTGCTATTTTTTATCGATGCAAGTACTTGTTACTAAATTTAATCCTAACATTTATATGTATATATATATATATATATATATATATATATATATATATATATATATATATATAAGATAGTGATAACATCATTATCTCTTTATATATTTATATTTGTATATTGGCAAGTCTTCGGCGGGGAATTTATTAAAATCCAATACATGTTTTGAAACGATCTCCTTTCAAACCATACTTTATTGAAAATAACTTTGAAAAATTGCTACACTTCAATTGTAAGTATTGAAAATACTCCACTACCCTGCTGAATATGTAATATACTATATATAGCAACAGGAAAATTGTAAAATTTTCATTCGCATTAAAAATTGCATATTCAAACCTGACTATAAATATTACAGTATCATTTTGGCACGTCACATATCGTTTGTGAATTGAAATAAATTTTGTCATTCGGTACAATTTTTTTCGAAGTCATATTTACACTACTGTTGAACTGTAAATTAAGCAGGATGGCGGTTATGAATAAAACGATATTCCCTTTTCGTATTTGGCAAATACACGTCGTAAGTTGGGGAATATCGGCAAGTGGCGCATATGCGCCGCGTCTGGTGTCAAATAAGGAACATCATCTTCTAGGAGCATAGGTTAATTTAATATCCGAAGCCCATATTCAAAACAAGCCAAACTTCACGCTAAGACAACTTGCGGAGGCAACTTTACATTCAATGTTCGCTTTTGAACTCAATTTCATTTAAACTTCCGCACCGCATGGCCTCCCAGAATTTGTCTCGAGCATGCTCCTCGTAGTTCTGCGGCGTTCATTAACAATATCAAAATAATACGAGCAAACTTTGTCAGCACTAAACTCTTTACCGAGCTTTTGTGAACTTTGGTTGGGATTTAAAGAAATTGCCAAACAACTAAATAAAACATGTGTAATTAATACGCGTATCGTCATACCCTTTTTTAATTTAATATCTATAATAAATTACACGTATTGTCTTTCTTTGTTCTATGACAAGAAATATATACTATTGAGTGGAGTCAAACTAATGCAATTTTAAAGGTTTCTTCAGTTCTTGATGCGAATTTGGGTGAATTTTAATTTCTCCATTTTACTATAAACAATCGAGACAATTTTATTCATGCTTAAGATAATAATTAGACCGATCAAATACATATCGGAGTACGTATAACGTAAAAGAAAATTAAGTCCTAATTTTCTTTACTTTTTATTCGTAATATCTGATGCAAGTTACAGGAAATAATTTAAGCGAAAATTTCAAATACTAGTAATGAATTTTTTTTTAGATTTTTCAAATCCGCAGTTAAAAAATTAACGGAAGAGGGAAGCGGTGCTGTTGTACTTCACATTTAGGCCCAATCCCTTATTATTCACCATAATTATCCCATTCGAGACGGAGAAAAATTCAGTACCAATTCTCACATATCAGGAGTTATATTAAACATTGGTCTAATATTTTGGTACTTATTTATTGAGATCTTTCATTGAAATATCTACTTATGAAATGGTATTAAGTGCATACCATATAGTTTAATATTATCTATTAAAAGGGGTTAATACATAATCACGGCAAAATTCAGTACTCTTAGGAAACATAAAATCAAAAGTGAATTAAACTCATAACAATATTATTATCTCAAAAGCTGCGTATATCCTTAGTTCCATAGTCTATTATTAATGTATTGATTGATCTATTATGTAGCCCATATCACATTTTGCATTCATTGATAATATTTCAGTGTAATTTGATCACTTTGGACGTTTCAAAAACTTATTGGTTTTCATTTTAACTACAAAATTGTATTGCATTTAAATTATTACTTTGGTGTATATATATTTATGTATATATATATATATATATATATATATATATATATATAATTATATATATATATATATATATATATATATATATAAATGTCGTGCAGTATAAAAAAGAGAATAATTAGAACAGACTAACAATAATTATTTTTTTGTTGACAATGTTGTCACAACAGAAAATAAAATCTATCAATCACGAGTGGTACTCGCACTTGGAGGTTTCGATACACGTTTAGGCATTTATAAACATTTAAGGGTACATAATATTCCTATTAAACTACTAACAAAATTTTAATTTTTTATATCGAAAATATATTGCCTACTTTATCTTTTACAGACGCATATATAAAAAAAAAATTTTTATCTGATATAACTAGAAAAAATTATTTTAAATTTTTTCCTTTTCTTGTGCTGTGATATCTTGCTTCTTGCCAAACTTGATGATTTTAAGTCGCTGGAAAGTACCCTATAAGTTTTGATTTATTTCCAAGTGTCAAAATATGCGGCAAAAACGACCATTTGTTCTGTTGCGGTGTCTCAGAAGCTTAATTTTTTTACAGCTACAAGGGACCGTACACCTAAGTGTTTGATATTAATTTTAACTTAATACTTCCACACCTTCCTGAGAAAATGGGTCTTGACAAACAGAAAGTGGACAACGAGGTAGTCTTAAAATGATTCCTCTTTACCCTTTGAGGCACGGAACATTGAAAAACAGATCATCATGAATTGCTTCGACAATTCATAATGAAACAGATCATCATTAAGGGTTTCCTACATGTTTTTGATACTAAAGAATTTTTTACTGAAAAAAAATTAACCAAACGCTTCCTCGCGGTTTTTGCGAAAAATATATAATTTAACGGATATAAAATTGCGTTGACAAACAAAAGCAAGTGGCTTAGCTCAAATTATGTGTTTTGTTCATATATGAATGCCAATATAAACAGCTGTTTCCTAATACACTCATATAAACGTATACATACACGTAAACATACTAAATAAACACGCACACGAACACGTATATTTAACTATGGAAAAGGATATCGGCGAAATAGGCCGATATTGTGATAATATCCAAGTATTGTGAGCATACTTGTCACAAGTTTATAACTTTTAGGATAAAAACGCAATAAAAGTATAAAAGTGTGCAATAAATAACTTCACTTATTATTGAAACCTTTGCAACAAAATACGTATGTCGTTATATAACTTTTAATAATAAATACTACAAAATTATTTCATTATATGTCAATATAATATTTCGTAAAAATGATCTTCGGATGCTGCAGACCGACCTAACACAATTTGCTCATACAAACAAGAAAATTTTCAAGAACCTTTTCTCACATACCCTTTGCCATCTAGGCATAAGATTCGCCCAAAACCCTGAGGGTAGACTTATTTATTTTTTACGCAAAGGATGGTTTAAGAAAAGGAAAAAGGTAATGACATTGCAGACGACTCTTAAAAGGACTCAATCGAGGGTAACTTACGAATTTCCGTCCAAAAGGTCCCAAAGGCCGAAGGCTTGGGAATGACGAGTCACTGAATAATGCCTGCGTGGGTGTCGTCAGCAGGGATCCTTCGGTCGGGGCCGGCGTTATGGGCAGAAAACAATGTTAGCTGAGATTGATTTTGCCTTCTAAGGGTGTTTTCCAAGAGAATACGTAATGTTTTGAATGCAAGTCTGCATCGATTTAAATGCTTTTCTAAACCAAATTATTTGTTTAATTGCGACGATATGAATATCATTATCTGAATAAACATGTTATATATTTACCATTGCTATCAAAATCCTATAATCCTAATTTTCCTCCAGACTTCAGAATCATAACATTTTTTCGTTATAATGTTATCAAACATCAAGCCTAATTGCAAACCAAGTTCTGATAAAAATACCTTCGAATAGAATGAGAGCCACTACGATTAATGTATTTAAGATTCCTGTTTCATACTCGTTATCCAGTTTATTTGAAAGATTAATGGAAAAAGAACAAACTTGGAAGTACCTATTATAGTTGAGTTGTGTAAACTATAAATATTTACATTAAGGTTTCAAAAACTCAAAATTACGGTGTCGTGGTATAATTGAAATTCAGATAAAAATGTTTTGTCCATAAAGGGAAAAACATTTTCCGCAAAAATTATTTTTCTTAAAAACAGCTGCAATTAGTATACAGTAAACATCGTGCAGCATATAAACTATAACGACTTCCGTTCACTGCATTCATTCTGTTTTCGGTTGGGAACTAGCAGCAGTAGCAATAACTTTCTGAAGTTATTTCCGCTAACTAAAATTTCCAAGCGAACGAATTCGAAAGGTTTACAGTTGAAGTATCGACGGCGATACCGCCTAGCGCTCCGTACTAACTACCCTTCGACGCTAATGGAAAAACATTTTGTAAAATTGTTTTCTGCCATTCAGTGGTACTGTATCTTATTTTGCACTTCGTGTTGAAAATGTTTCTTGTATAATCAGCTTTGGCTGAAGATCGATGGGCTATGGAGCGTGAATGGGGTGTTCGAAAGTAGTTTGAAAAGCTTTTAATTAATTACGTTTTGAAAGTTTTATTGTCAAATGTGTTTTCATAGTATTCACCCTTTCTTGGAGAATTAGAGGTTATTGCCTTTAGGTATGTTTTGTAATCAGTTTATCTGACGGGTCCCAAAGTTTATTTTGAAATGCTCTATTTAGATCTTGTACGTGAAATTTACTTTAGTTCAAAAATTAATTCTGGTTGGGTTTTACAAGTTTTGTGTATAAAAGTACGTAAATAGAAAATATTATAATTAAATTAATCTTTACAATTTCACATACATATTGGATTTTATTCATAGCAGAAATTATAAGAAATTTCGGCATTTGTTTCATCGAAACACTTGGGTGATAAAACTGAATTAATTGAACTGTAAATACCTATAATGAGCAAGTAATTAATAACTATACTATACGTATTTTAATAAAAGTTTTTACATTTTAGTATACCATTCCAAATTAAATATATCTTCATATACGTATACATATTTTTATTATAATGTCACTCCAATGAAAGCAAAATGTTATTATTCTAGTTATTGTCTTTTTAGCGTCCATATCTCAAAAAAAGCCACTATTATAGGATCATTTCGTGGTCCGTCTGTTTGTCAAGACCCTTTTTCTTGGGAACGCGTGGAGGTATCAAGTGAAAATTAATATATAATACTTAGGTCTGCGGTCCTTTGGAGATGTAAAAAATCAAAATTCTGAGTTAAAGCAATCAAGAAGAACCTTAAAAATATGGCCATTTAAGGGTATTTCCCGTTGACCTAGAAACATGAAATTTGGCAAGAACCAAGGTCTCACAGCACAGCTACAGGAAAAAATTATAAAAAAATGCGTTAATTTGTAGTTATATCACTTAAACATTTTTTTAAAATATTTACCTGTGAAAAATTAGTGTAGGCAATACATTTTTCTTGTAAAAAGTTAAAAAGTTTAGTAGGAATATTCTGTACCATTACATTTTTATAAATGCTTAAATGGTACGGAATCCTCGTAGTGCGAGTTCCCCATGACAGGTTTTTTTTTATAACCATTCAGAGGTGATCCCTCGAAAATAAGTACACAATCAGTTTTGGTACAATCAGAGTTTATTTATTATAAACATTAGAATTAATTATCTCGCATTCATGTTAGTAGATTGCTATCCGAAAAAGCTATATTTTACTTTAAATTTTGTTTATTTTTTCTCAATTAGATCACACCAAGTTCAGAAAAAAATTCAATATAATCTCTCTACTGTTTCGATACTATGCATATGAATTTATATGTAACAAGATAAAAAAATAAAATAATGAGATATACATACTCATCATCTTTAAAACAAGCATTAGGTTTTATCGTCTTTTTTTAACTATAAAAAACAGATTTAAGTATATCAGTCAATTAATTGGTACAGCTTATTGTTACTTTTCTTCGAGTACGATTGTGATTTTCGTATAAATTATTTCATATGTTGATAAAAAACGAAAGCGAGAAATAAGTAAAAAAAAATAATTACCTTATTTTTAAGGTACCCTAGTAAAACAGTGAAACCTTATAATGTCCTTATGTTTGTCCGTTCGTCTGTCACGGTTGCACAGTTTCTGTAGTTTTGGTTTATTTGCATGAAATAATTTTTTGTGCACCCCATCAAGTGAGGGTCTTCGAACCGATCTTTCAAAATGAAATTCACAAAAAGTGAGACAATTTAATATGGTGAATGAAATTTATCTATTTTCATTTTTAAGCTCCGTTTGCAAAATAATAGATTTCCACATGATGTGCAATATCACCCCCCCCCATACTACCCCATTTTTTCTCTTCCTCTAATTATTGAACGCGTATATTTCAATAAATTCAAGGTAATAGTATTTGACCACAATTTCAATGAAATTTTGGTTAATATCCATCAACAATTGTAACGAATATAGAAAACTAACGAACCTACTTACCTTTCTTACGTTTTCCAATAAGCATCTCTGCAATTTGTTCTTTTTTCCATTTTTAAGGTACGTTTGCAAAATATTATTAGATTTTATATGAGGTGCAATACACTCCCCCGCCGCCCCGTTCTGCCACATTCTTTCTTCCTCTAAATATTGAACCGGTAGATTCGAATAAATTCATAGTATTAACATTTGACCACATCTTTCAATGAAACTTCGGCTAATTTCCGTCAACAATTTTAGGGAATATATACAACTAATGAACCCTACTTCGGATGTATTCCAATAAGCATCTCTCCAAGTTCTTTTTTCACTTTTTAAGCTGAATTTGCAAAATATTATTAGGCTTCATATGAGGTGCAATATACTCCCCCTCTGCTCATTCTGTCCCATTCTATTTTCCTCTAATTATTGAATCTACGGAAATTGAATAAATTCATAGTAATAGCATTTGCGCACAATTTTCAATGAAATATCGCCTAATTTCCGTCAACAACTTTAAGAAATATAGACAACTAATGAACCCTGCTTCAGATGTATTCCAATAGGCACCTTCCCAAGTTCTCTTTTTTTTAATTTCATCCTTATTCTGCACCATTTTCTCTTCATCTAATTATTGAACCCGTAGATTTGAATAAATTCATTTAACCACAACTTTCAATAAATTTCGATTAATTTCCATCAACAATTTTATGGAATATAGATAACCAATGAAGTCTACTTCACATGTATTCCAGTAAGTACTAGTCCAAGTTCTTTTCTTACTCCAACAATTGGAGCCAGCAGGGTTCATTTAAAGTATAACGGTATTTTCTTCAACAAAGACGCATGAGAATGTCACGTTCTTTTCAACTTTGATTTTTAGAAATGTATAATATTTTAAAAATAACGAAATATCCCATTATTTTCATATTCATACATTGTTGGACCACAACATTTGAACAGCAATAATTATGTCTTGTTTCAAAATATAGGGTTTTCAGAGAGTACTGATTTTATTTTTTCAACAGCAAGTCATCATTTCACAAATACAATAGGACTTCAAAAATTTTAAAATAATTTTAAAATAATTAAAAAGTTTGATAACGAAAATATATTTTCAGTCTTTTCATATGAAATTACCAAATGAGGCATGTCTAATTGAGGCTACCTATATATGTATACAAAATCGATAATTCTATTACTAAAGTATTATTTGAATCATCGCACGAGTGTGATGACAGCATATTATTAAATTATTTCACATTACCATAATCTTCTTAGGGCTCAAGGTAAGCCTCAAATTGGAGATAATCTATATTTTCTCAGTAAATTAACACATTATTTCTTGGCTAGAATTACCTTCGCTTTCAGGAGCAAAACCTCGGACGTTCGTACGTAGGTAATTACTGTACGTCGTGATCTGTCAGCCTTGCGGTCCGTCTACGTCTCAGCCTTGATGAGATGTGTCTGTCTGTTTGTTTGTTTGCTCATCTCACGGCTTAGGCAGGGCCGACAGGCGAGGTTGTTGATCGAGCGAGATTGTGGAGCTATAGCGCATAGCGTGCTGGTGTTTTGATGTCACGGCGGTAAGATTAATAGTGTAGATAAGGTAGGGGAGAGGCAAAATCAGGTAGTAGGCGTGTGTCTGGCGGGTGACGAACAATATGTGAAATGCTGTTTGCGAACGCACCCCGAAACCGAGAAGCTCAGTGGTGTGTGTAACGGGCTACCGACATAATAGTGGAATCTTGATAACGAAAGTTAATCACAGCTTTGAATTTATTAAGCCATGTCTTCAAGCCGTCACCCAATCGGGCCAGGTATATGGCTCAAATGTCACATATATTAACATGCAATCACATATTTTAACATACCTATTTAATTCAATTTCGTACATGTTTCTTTTCTCTTTTTTATCGATTTTCAGGTTACTTGAGACAAATTTTAGTCCTTTGTGCATATTTTTCTTTTTTTGCAATGTCTTCAGCCACTGATTTTTTTTGTAAATTTTTAATGTATGCACAAAAAAATGTATCACTTGATTTTATGTATACAGTGTTCTTATCAGGAACTCTTATTCTATACTCTATTTTCAGTTTTGGTAATATACGTACGACATCCTTTTGCAAGTCCGCTGTGTACTTACATCCGCCCATGTTTACCTCTCTCACAATCTCATAGTTTTTAGTGTTAAATTTATTTACATGGTATTTTACAGACGTATGCTTCACATTATAATCTGAAACGATATTTAAAATAATAACATAAAGAAAATGTTAAATTAACTTCCCATACAAGTAAAATTGAGGTGATTTTTTAACGTATCCGAAAAGTGTTGTATAATTAAATAGACTTTTCAAAATAAAATTGAAGTATCATTTACCATTTTTCCCTATAAAGCACTGCTAGGAAAATATTGAACTTCAAAACGACGTACAGTGCCAATTCAGTTTAATTTTTCACAAACGGTTTTGAATAATCGGAAATGAAATAGGCATTTCAGTTAATCTGCATTGACATTTTCAGAAGTTATATACAACCATGAAATCTTACTTTAGGGGATTTTTTATACACTTTTCCAAATAAAGGTTTTTGGGTTAATATTTATTTCCATACTGATATCTTAGACCCCTTAATATTAAATAAGTCAAAAACGGTCGGTTTAGGTTAGATTAAATTATTTTAAATGATTTAGATTATTCATATCAATTTCGAGTCGCGATATTTTATGATCTATGTTATAGTCTCATCATAACAGTAACATAACATTATTAATTCTATAGACGGAAAAAACATAACGTACAAAAAACATCCAAAAGCAATAATATCTTTAATTAAATTTTGTTTAAATTATTTTTAACTGCACTTAAATAAAACTTTAAAGAGCATTTGTATGCAATGTCAACATAGAAACTACAGCTAATAACGGAAGCACGGATATTATAAGGACTAATGGCAGACGCATTACTGGACAAAACCACACGGCTGGACGCAAATTGCATTTGTCAACAGGAGGAACGACTTCGGCCGCTGCCGCACCACCTGTCTGGGCCAGGAAACCATTTGTGGCCATTATCGCGCTCCGCGTCCGCTACGTGCGCACTTTCAGGAAGCCCGCTCGCCCCTGGAATTGTTTGTCCAAATCGGTTATTCGGTCGCGTCCTCTGGGGAATATATCTGGCCGTTGAGCCGCTTAATTAAATGACAAATGTGCGGTCATCGTCTTGTAATTACCCTGTGCGGTAGAGGCTGTCTGAGACAAATGGCAAAATAGATAATACCGTGGTGAAGAATGATAAGAATGTTTAGGAAAGGAATACTAAGTATTCAAATGATAAAGGAATACTAAGTATTCGAAGGAAATATTTAAATGATTCACTTTTATGTTATTATCAATTTAAGATATTAATTTAAGATACCGCTTAGATAACAACACTTTTATGTACGGTACCGCGGCGCTGGTACTATACATAAAAGTGTTGTTATCTCTTTTTTATTATATTACGTAAATCGCTTGAGACAAATTGCCCAAGACCTAAGTATATATTGTTGGCATATATTGAAATCTATTTTCATGTGATGAATGAAGTCATAATTTTGTAAAGGATTTGAGGGGAAGGCACCATATATATTACTCCCATATATGTATATATATATATATATATATATATATATATATAGATCCCGTTTATACATATTTATATATATATATATATTTTTGTGAGTACCAAAACTTTGTGTTGCAAGCGACGCTCAGCCTAGTCAGTTATTAAAGTTAATAGGTGATGTTTCATAGCCTTCAATTCATCGATATTTTTTGGAATTCATATACGCGTACGCATAATTCATATAATAGTTTAATGCATGTATATATACATGCATTAAACTATTTATAGACATGAATGAACTAGGGATATGGCATGTTTTGATGAAGATTAGTTTACCTCCTGCTATACTTTTAAATTCATTTTATTTCCAAAACAACTCTACGGGTGCAATACGTTTCTTAAATAAATTTTGACAAAATACATTTTGTATTACAGTAATGAAAGGTTGCAGTTGTGGAGATATTCTTTGGATCAGAGCAACAGTTTTTATAGGACATTATACAAGCAACAGTTTTTATAGGAATTTATATATAATATAATGTAGATATCGAATGTCCAAAAAGTTTTCAATTTTTTTTAAAATTGTTGAATGTTTCAAGGTTTTTTTAAGGATTCCTATCGACGAGAAAATATTCACATATTAGCATGTGACACGGTTTTTGACGGTTGTTCAGATGATGTTGACTAGCAAAAGTTTATTAGAACTAGTAAAGTTGGCCTGATATTTGAAGCACTAAAAATCTTTAACCAGTTTTTTCTCAATGCAAGAACGGTAATAAAGTCTGGCAACAGGTTTCTAAATGGACGACGTCTCCCTCTCTTAAAGGCTCCATAAAATTATCTTCAGATCAACACTAACTTAATATTGGAAATTTACATAACTAAATAAAATCCACACAAACATTGAAATCAAGAGAAAATATAAACCAAAGCGATTCCTTTAACGTTATTGCCGCAATACAAAATCGATTTTCCAGCCCAAGCTACTGAACACAACATTAAGTAGAACTTTGTGAGGGCAAAACCTCTTGGGAATCAAATAGCTTATATTAGAGGGGTTGAGTAAGGCCTCTTGTATCGAAGCCGACGTAGATATACTTCATACAAAGTATAAACCGTCGAAGTCTAACTCTGACAACTTAATCTTCAAGAAGTTTGAGTTGTTACGTTTATACGGAAACCGAAAACGGTTGACAGCTGCTTATTTTGAGTTTAGATCGGGATTGTTGTGTTTAAGTCGCTGTGTAGCATTCATTTTTATTTCTTTAATGATGATTGATGCAGAGGGCTATTAAGAGTGCTTGTGTCAGAACTTGTACAAAGACATATAGGCGGGGTAACTTGCCGAGGTCTTCTTGGCGTTGGAGTACAGTCAATAGGAATGAAAGCGTTATTCAGCTCTATATATTTGTATTTTTGTGTTTGAATTTACTCTATTTTATACATTGATTTTTGTGAAGTTTCGAGATTTCTTTATGCTCGTTTTTTTTGTTTTATTTGAAGTTACGTAAATTCGTATCTAAAAAAGATATTTACAATCGATTAAATAGCTAAATGGAATTTTTGTCTTTGTCAGCAAGAATTTTTAAAATTAATTTTTTCTTCTCCTTACAATTAATTTTCTTAACTTTCATCAGAATTAAGGGGTGGTGTATTATATTTTATTGACCATTAGGTACTTTCTTTTAAACACTAGATCATGTGTAAATCATATGAAAAATGATAGTGTTATATCATTAATACCTCGAATTTAATTAGATTTTATTCAAAAACACATATGCATATTGCATGTTTTTTATTTCACAACAACAATACCACAAAGGTCTAACACTAAACAACTGTGTTGAATAAAGCAATGTATGGACCAATCTTGTAATACAAATTATAGCAATCACTATATTGTAAATATCCATATACATCCAAGGATAATTTGCGGATTTTATTGCCGTATTCATTACTACCAAATATTATTTTAATGTAACTATTATGGATTAAAAGTTTAACTCGAAAGTGCACCAGGTACATTTCGATTCACTTCACTTAAATGGTTGTTTCTCATTATCCACGCATTCTAAAAGAAAGTTATACACTTTGCATCCATTTTGATTATATAAACTATACGATAATAAGAAATAAGCAAAAATATGTTCCTGTTTATTAAATTAGTGTAATTCCTAGTACGATACAAATTTTACGTAATTTAAAGTTAGAGCGGATTTCATTATTTTTGTATTTCATATTAGTGCGATATTTCATAATTATTACTTTTCATAATTGCTACTTGAGTTACGTCAGGGAAAGACAAGTAGATATTGCTGATACATTTTGTACCAATTTAAAATATTCCTACAAGACTCTCAAGCAGTTTACTTTACTGTACAATACCGGCGGGAAACGAGAAATATAATTTTGAGAAATGCATCCGCAGAGTTTACGACAAAAAATTGGTGAAACAAAACGCATATGCCTAAGGTAGCTTTTCTGAGTTATTTCTTGAAATTGGTGATACAACTTAAAGAAAATAAGTTTGGTTGAAAGTTTCAAGTAAATGCTACTATAGTATAAAATTTTACTAAATTTCTCAGACCTATGACTGGAAAATTAGAGAGCACACTTCGAACGTAGTTTCAAAGGTTACATTTCCTAAACAAAGCTTAAAAACGAAGAAAAGATCAATGAAACTTCAGTTTCGTTTTGAAAGATATTTACAATGATATTCAACCAGATGGAGTGAATGAAAAAAAATGTCTTGCTCCAACTTTACCGTGCATTTTCATATCATTGTTTTACCTAGTTTTACAATACTCGGTAAATTTAAAGGGTACGCTTCAACTTCAAACTAAAGCCACGTCACAATGATAGATAAAATTTCTAAGTACCTTACTTACTTGTACATAATAAAAGCTGTGCATTAATGAACAATTGTTCTGATAGATTACGTTGAAGTAAATGGTTGAAATTTTTTCTTTTTCCTTATCTGTACTTTTTGTTCCAAGAAAATTAAATTAATGTTTGAGCGTGCTCAGTTATCATTGTTATCGATGTCTAAATATTGGTATATCCCGATAATGACAAGTACATTGTTACGTCGTATATAAGCGAAAGCCTGAAGTCTCAATTAATTGTACATTCGATTTCAATATCTTCTCAAAATAAATTGCCTTTACAATATTTGCCCAAAAGAAAAATAACTAAAATGAAGTTAGCGTTTATTTTAAAACACGTTTTATTTACTTAACTGTACAATACCGGCAAGGAACGAGAATGCCATCTACAATCACTGTACGGTGTTAACTGAGAGCTGTCACTTACTTAAAATGGATTATGTTACATGGAGTTGGGAGACAAATATCGCGTCGTCATATAGCTCGGCTGTAATAAGACGTTTTATAGAGGCGTACGTGTTGCCACGAAGCAAAGAATGTCGTGTTAGCTCTTGGAATGTATGTAATTTGATTTTAAAGAAAGTTTGTGAAATTAGTTTAAACATCAGAGGGTGCTTTATTTAAATATCTTGAAGTATACATGTTTGTGTGAAGATTAATTAGCGTGCTCTCATTTGATTAATACTTTGGTAAAAGAAGTAATAAAATAATCATTTTAAAATCGTAATATGACGAGGAAGAAATCAATAATAGTGGTAGATGGAGATAAAAAATATCTAGAATTGTATTAATTCGAAAATTGTATGATAGCAACAACTTTGTGGTTTCAGAGATATTGGAAGTTCATAATTGGATGGATGATAAACAAACTTCCTACGATATCGATGAGGCAAATGCCAAACAATACATTTACGTACTGTTCAAGTGCACATTGAACCAAACATAAATTAAACTGTATGTATATATATATATATATATATATATATATATATATATATATATATATATAAATATTTTAAATTGTCGTACCAATATGGGTCCATAAAGATCTATGCTAGCTGATTAAGGATTTTACTACACCTATAGTTGGATCTGCTATCGCGATTCCCCTTTTCTATTCTTTGTTAAATATTTTAATACATATTTTAATAATTTATCTTATGTACACTAGTAATCTCCGTCGTCAAGTAATTTCTATGTTTATTATTTCCACGTACTTCAAATAATTTAATTTTAAAGTACTTATGTAAATCTATAATCGATCCTTTCCATAGAAATTTTTATATAGTCCTGTTAAAACGGTTTTGAAATTTATTATTTCAAAATCTTTTAAGTACAAGTGGAATTCGCACTATGAGGGTTCCGTGCACGTTTAGGTATTAATAAATATTTCATGTTACATAATATTCCTATTAAACTACGAAAGAATATGTACCTTTCAGCGGCGCATATTTATATAAAGACAAATTAACGATTTTTTTCTTTACTTGAGCTATGAAACCTTGTTTCTTGCCAAATTTCATGGTAATAAGTCAATGGAAAGTACCCTATAGATTTTTATTTATTTGAGGGAGTCAAAATATGCGACATAAATGGCCATATTTTTAAATTTCGTCCACTTGAAACCTTGATTTTTTTACAGCTCTAAGGGACCGTAGACCTAAGTATTTGATATTAAATTAAATTTGATATCTACAAGAGTTTCTGAGAAAAAGGGTCTTGACAGACATATCTGCCTGTCCAGACTGACGGACAACGAAGTGATCTTATGAGGATCATACGAAACCCTAAAAACGATAAACTAGGTACGAAACCCTAAAAATGATAAACAAAACCTAAACTTCATTTAAAAAAATTTTCATTTCAAAAAACCTTTCTAACGATATTCGACACGATGAGGTAAGTTAAAGAATTGTTTTTTTATCCCCACTTCTTAATAAAAGATGGTACCTTACAAACACAGAGGGGGATTTATGCATATTTATAATTGCTACGCTTTATCTGAAATACGTATTTGCAAAGTTTTATTGATATAGAAACTACGAGGGTGTGACAGACGGATGGACACACACACACAAATATGACGAAATTATAAGCTTCGTTTCGTTCATTGCCAAAGCCCCAGAATGTTTGATATTGTCATTAACAACCTTACCGATCTGTATTTATTTGAGTAGATATTATAGATAATACGACAAAGGATATGTTATAAAATATTTTTTCATTGTAATGTTAGCAAAAGTGCCTCGCAAAAGGTGTCTGCGTAATAAGCTTTACACTACCGCGTTAGACAAAACATAATATACATTGCTAAAAATATTCTGCTTTTCTATTATGTTACCATATTTTGAATTAATATTTAATACATAAAAGTTAATTCTTGTAAAGAACCATTCTTAAAAGATGTTCAGATGTCACATTTACGTCCAAATAAAATGTGGTGCTGGTATTTGTTTTCTATTCGATAAAATGCACTATAATGTCGTAAGCAAGTCGTGCAATGGCCGTTTGTTGTGTAGCAGTTAGGCAGAAAGCTGTCACATGATTAAAGTTTTCACGAATTTAATAATTAAATTAAAGAGTTTCTAATTTCACCCTCTCATCCCTTAGAGAGGTGATTGTCCGCCTAAGCAAAGTATACGAGCGAAGTTATGAACAATATTTGATTATGTTGTGAAGGCAGATTACACGGGGGATCGGATTAGCCTACACAAGTTAACAGTTAATCGTCTGTCGGTTGTCTCGAAGAACTTCCGGTGAGCTTCCGTAATTATTGATTAGTTAAATACCTGGCGTCGGATAAATTGTTTGGATAAGAAATTCAAAGTTGTTTGCGCAGAAGATAAGGAGGGCGGATTATTTATAAAGTTTGTTTCGTATTTCAAAGCGTAGAATTAATTTATGTTTTAGATATTTGGATTATAAGAATAGCATAGGAACCATTCGTGAAGTTGGTCGGGAAAAGATATATTTGGAAAGAGATTAAAATTCAGGCGGAAAACTTGCGCTTATATTAAACGGATCTCGTTAGTTATGCTGTTCCCAAATTTAAAAGGTATTTTAAAAAGTTTATTTATTAATCTATATATTTTAATTTTAAATTAGGGAAGAAAATGTGGTAAAAGAAAATCTAATTTTTATTAAGATAAGTTTATGTATCAATTGATCAAAACAAAACAGTGACAAAAACCTGTATCTAAAAAAAGCGTTAAAAACCCTATACATTTTATTACTTAAACCACTAAAGGTATTTTAAAAAAAGGTAGTTTGTTTTTTTTTTACATGTGAATATTTAGGGGTGCGTCTGTGCAATAATAAAGTAATTTGGATATCCCAGGAACGAATCAAAATTAATATGGCGTCTAAGTACCCTAATTACATTAAAATTTCAATTATAATGAATGAAAGTCTTTACTTACTGAAACAGAGAATTTATTTCTATAAAAGTCATGTCCAAATTAAAGCTAGATCCTAAACGGTGGAAAACTGAAAGTATTATAAAAACGAATGACTTTAAAATATAGTACAAACAACATTACATTATATAGAAAACACAGTGATTCGACTTAATATATTAATAATTAATCTTAAACTACTAAATAATCGTATTTCATAAGAAAATTAAAAAGTATTATATGATAAAGAGTCCGTTAATTCGTGATGTAAATTAACATTTAAACTCTATCTATTGGTGACATGTGCGGGCCAGTGAACTCTAGGAACAAAGTTTATTATGTATATATAAATAAGATTATGCTATATTTACTTAATTATATAAAAGCTTTTTGCGCTGACTACGCAAATGGAAATATCACAATTAAATGTCAAATGTACCGATAATATATCGAGTACATTATAATGAACATTTTAATTTATTATCAAATTCAAATATAAGTAGAATTTTGATTGGTTCAAATAGATTTTTAAAGACCCATATATCATAGATATATTGACGTAATGTATTTATGCTAGCGTGGGTACTTAGAAAACGATTAACAAAGTTTCCATTATAATTAATTTAGAAATTTTTTTTTAGTTGCTCGTGTATTTGTTTCTCATTCAAAATTAATTTGTAAGTAAATAATTAATTTAGAAATTAATTTAGAATGAGAAACAAATACACGAGCAACCAAACAAACACACGAGCATACAAATTACTACAATAATACATTTTCCATTTCCGCATGTTCTTAAACAATGCTTTTTGAATTTTTGATGACAATTTAATTTCTCAACACACTCAAAATTTTCAATTTGTATATATAAGAAGTAAACAGGTAAGTAGCGTTAATCACTATGTGCGCACAGTTCGGTGCTTTTATTCGCTTGATTATTTCGTTATTTATTTTCATAAGCTTTCGAAACCTTTTGAACTTAAGTAATAGTTTTGTAGGAAAAATTCTTCTTTGGGCCGTTCACTATCTACAACTAAGTTGGTGGCGTGATGCACCGTAAGTGCAGTGAATAGAACAGGGAAACTAGAAACCATCAGTCTATTTACATTAACAGACAACAAGTAAACGCACTCCGAGCAAACAACGCCATCTATTGAACAAATGAGAGTAAACCGTTCGTGCTGCGGCAGCAAGGCACGTTCGTAGCTGACCGACCGTTGCTGCGGTACTCGTCTATTCAGGCTCACAATGGGATTCGAATCGACGATTCGGATATACGAGCTTTCCGATCATTGGATAAAGGTTCTATTCCATGTAGAGTTGGGAGTGACCTTTGTTAGTTTAAATCGACCACAGAAAATATAATTTTGAGAATTGCATTCGCAGCGTTTACGACAAAAAATTGATGAAACTAAACGCATATGCCTAAGGTAGTTTTCCTAAATTATTTCTTAAAATTGGTGATACAAGTGAAAGAAAATAAGTTTGGTTGAAAGTTTTGATTAAATGCTACTATAGTAAATAAATTTACTAAATTTCTCAGACCTATGACTGGAAAATTAGAGAGCACACTTCGAACGTAACTTTGAAGGTTACATTTCGTAAATGAAGCTTAAAACAGAAAAAAAGATAAATGAAACCTCAGATTCGTTTTGAAAGATCTCTACAATTATATTCTACCAGATGGAATGGATGAAAAAAATGTCTTGCTCCAACTTTATCGTGCATTTTCATACCATTGTTTTGCCTATCAATCTTGGGTAAATTAAAAGTGTACGCTCCAACTTCAAACTAAAGTTATGTTATAATGATAGATCAAAATTCTAAGTACCCTACTTACTTGTACATAACAAAAGTTGCGTCTTAATGAAACATTTTTCTGATAGATTACGTAGAAGCAAATTGTTGGACATTTTTCTTTTTCTCATACCTGTACTTTTTGTTAGGTCATTCCATTGTTATTTTTGTCTAAATATTGGAATATCCCGATAATAACAAGCACGTTTTTACGTCGTATATAAGCGAAAGCCTGAAGTCTCAATTAATTGTACATTCGATTACAATATCCTCTTCTCAAAATAAATTGTCTTTACAATATTTGCCTAATAGAAATATAACTGAAATGAAGTTAGCGTTTCTTTTAAAATACATTTTATTTCTTTTCCTTTTAAATTTCTAGATCCTATTCTTCCATATTTTTCAGCTCGATTTAAATAATTAGTTGTAGTCGAATTACAGCTTCCTATGTAACACTGTTTTTGAGGTAAACTTGCTAACAAAATGGATCTAAAAATGGAAAAATTTATGGTCTTTAAATAATTATTTTCTATTAAAAAAATGTAAAGGCAGTTTTGAACTCTACTAATAATAATTTCAAGTATCGTTCCAAATGTAAAAAAAAATCATTCCCACTTTACATGCTTGGGAGCCTCCCGAAATAAAATTCTAAGTCAATTGAAGTAAGAATTTTTAGTTTTGGGCTAAGGAAATACATATTACGTGTGAGTTTCAAATTCCCATCTTTATTCAAAAGATATAATCCTTTGTCATACATACATATGGACGGATGGACAAAAATGTTGCTAAAACAATAGGATTCCGTTCGGAACCTGCGGCAGAATGCTAGAAATACTGTAACGTGTAGTTTCTATAAGAAATTAAATGTCTTTAATTGATGGTAACGTCAAGTCGGGTTACTTTCAAAAATATTTATAATTCTACTACTTTAATATAATTTATAATCAAAATAACGAAGAAAAAATGTTAGCATTAATGAAATCCAAACACAAATTTTATCGGTACCGACACCAAACAACTCTCAGCATAATTAAGAAACAAAATAAACATATTAAATAAAATCAAGCAATATATCATAGTATTTATTTACTATTTAACATATATTCCATCGTTTTCTTTAATAGCCCTGAAAGTTTCCTATTAGCAAACGCTAGATGGTACAGGAGTAGTGTAACGATTCGCAGCGTTATGTAACAGTTTTAAGGCTTAAGGATGGGTACTTTTGGTACCTTAATTTGCAGGATTGTACAATTTTAACAACTTATCCTTCATGATAATATAAGCATTGTGTACTAATTTTAATTTATTTCTTTAATTAAGAAAGTCTATTTATATCGCCTTAAAAGTTACAAAACATGTGAATGAAACATGATGGAATTGGTCACAAATGTTAATATGGTAAAAAAAAGTATAATTCTGCTAGTAATAAATGAAAAATGCTCTATTCTAAACATTTCTATTTCTATTTTAACTTAATAATCCCGCTAAAAATAATTGTAAAACCTAGACAATTATATTTGAAAAAATTTTCAATTCCATGTCCATATAAAATTCAGTGATAATTTTTCTTCAAAAAAGAGTACGGTCAAACTTGGCATGGATTCGTTTCGTGTATTTCAGACTATAATATAGACAGAAAGATTTACTTTAAGTTTAAGTCACTATTCCAAATGGGAATAGTGACTTAAACTTAAAGTAAATCTTTATATTTTTTATTACTAAATAAAAGAGTTAAATGTAGACGTTTATTTTCGTTATAGTAAAAGTTACTACATGGGCTTAAATACAAATTTATATATTTGATGATACATATATTATAATAAAGTAATTTTTGTGTAACCTATTGATGAAATAAATCAAAAGATTTACTTATCTCTATTGCAGTCATCTAGTTCAATTAGCTATTTAATTAATAGCCTAGCCTAACGAGCTAAATTGCGCCATTCAATCATCAGCCTGAATGAGGTTCAGCCAACACCTTTAATACAATATTTAACGAACAGGTTAGCCAATGCTTATCTACTGCAATGTAATATTTAAACCGGGATGAGCAACTATATTACAATTATTATTTATATTACCATACTAATATGAACAGAAGAAATATATAATTACTTTATATTCAAAAGTTCATGGAACCTAAATAAAATTTTAGCTTGAATAAGCTTTTTTGACGAAAATTTAGAATAAATAAAAAAAATAACTTACGCACAGCCATGAAATTGAATTGATAAGTGGTTGAAAAACTTATTTATAATTAAGTTCGTATAAAATAACATAGTAGTAATTTAAAACTATTTTCATATGAGATACAACAGTTCGTATCTAGGTAAGATATTTATTTTATGGCTATTTAAATATAATTGGTAACTTAAATTCAAGAAATATATTATTGTAGAAAATTATATTAAGTAACAAAATTTACGAAATAATTAATTTTTGATTCAGGACTAGAATTTTGGCTGATTATGTTGTTTGGAAGAACTCATTTGTTGATCTGAGAAGGTTTTCAACTAGTCTTCGGTTTCAGTGGTCGAAAGATAAAAGGTGGAAATGTTAAACACATTTAAATTAACCTTTGTTTTGTGATTTTCTTATTACACAACGGAAAGTGGTGCGTTTATGATATTTTATGAAGAAGCACCTGAAAGAACAGTTGATAAAAGTATTTTCGCTCACCTAGTATTTACGAGTACGTAACATCGGTTACTGTGCTCGACGCTACCTTATATTTGTGGATACCATGGACGTCGTAATAGTGTTCTGTAGATATAATAGGCACCATAGGCTTAGCAGAAGTTGGTCTTTGAAATTAGGTAATCCCCATTTGCAGCAGTTATTACGTTGTACTAATTCATCTAATAATACTAAATGGGCTTCTGGTCATAATTTATGATCACGCTAGGTATTTAATTTCATTTATAACTTCAATGACTAAATTTAAATGTTAAATATTGACGCGCCATTCTATTTATTTTAGCGTTCACTTAGAGGTCAGTGCCTCGTTTAGGCCTATGACAGAATGGTGTCATTTAGTTAACGGACTAGTCTATTAATTGAATTGCTAATTAAACTAAATAATTGCGGCATCTCCATTGTGAAGATGTTTACTTTAGAAATTAATCATATTTTAATGTTACAGCTTCTATATACGATATATACTTTCGCTATATAACGCAATCTTCAATGAAAGTTCAAGATGAATATAATCAGGCTGTGTACGTCTTCAAACAATTATGTGTACATTTCCAAACATAGAAATATTGAAGCAATCTTTATAAGTACTCTTACAAAAGCAATTAAATATACTGTAGGTAAACTTTCATCATGAAATATTCAACATCGTCACCATTAGCCTTTAGCTATCCACTACTGGACGCAAGCTTTTCTAAAGTTGTGCCACCACACATAGTCCTCCATCTTCCACATATAGCTGCTTTCTGGTAGTATTTTTAGGCCATCGTTCCATGTGGTTGCGGAATGGTTTGATCCCATGAGGCGCTTCGAGGTTCATGTTTACCATTCTTAGAGTTTGTCTATGCCATCGGTTATCGGTTCTTCGGCAAACATGAACTGCTCATTGCCACTTCTGTTTGCTGATCGCTTGCAGTCTTCCTTATTCCAGATTTATAATTCAGAGACACTTCGAGCTAAGCTCTTTCCTTTACTCACTGACAACTTTAAATGATTCCATTTCTTTAAATATTGTATAAACTTAACAATGTTTTGCAGTATAACGCTAATAGAATTATGAATTTAATTACCAAAAACTTTGTAGTTAGGGTTTAATAATATTTTTGGAAATTGTTTACTTTGACATATCATCCTTAATAATATTTTGATCACAATTAAATGAAACTACGCGATGTAGTATTATTTCTACTTTTTTTAAGTTCTTTACCACGACCTAGGTTTCGTTGTATTACAACATCTGCAGGAGGACTATAAGCAAAGATTCTTTCGAAGAACTTTGTTAATAGCCCACCTGAAGATGTTGTAATACAATGTAACCTAGGTCGTGGTAAAGAACATAAAGAAAGTAGAAATAATACTACATCACGTAGTTTCATTTAATTGTGAATAATGAATTTCTACAAAATTAACGCCAAATATATTCAATAATATTTTGATATCAAAGATGAAACTTCGATAGAGATCTTTTAAGACTTCGGTGCACCGGACCTAAACTGTGAATGAGGCTTTTGTACATTTGGCGGCATCACGTAGCGACCAAAGCCATCTTCGCCCGGCCGAGGCCACAGCAGCTCCCGATCGTGACCATAAATCGCGCACAGATGCCGCCTCTCGCCAAATAATCTCCTTATGTAGTTGAATGGCTCCTGTTAGACTATTCAGCCGAGAAATTTGAAACAAAGCTCAGATGGAACTAGCTATTAATAAAAGTATATAGATTTCTGATAATATATTCAAATAATTTTTTTTATACTTAATTTGCTATTTCTTAATAAGATAAGTTCAATTAAGACATATATGCAGAGGTCTTCCTTAAAAATTAACACTTATTGAGTAAACATTTTAAATTAAATATTTTGTCCGCAAAAAAATTATTTAATATTTATGTTTCTAATTCTGAAATTATTGAAATAAACGCATGATTATTAAAACAGGATAAAATAACTTAGTAAAAGTCAATCAGTTCAAATAAGTAACTAAGTTTGAGGCTAAAATGAAAATATCCAAAAACGAGTCTAAAAATAAATTCTTTATTTTTATATATATTTATGAGGATAGAATAAAAGGTGAAAAAACAGTAGTTATTTATCTTTTATAATAATCTGTTACTGGTTCTTTACAATAGGTGATTTATTCAAAATTTAGATTTTTGTTCATTGTTTTGAAAAATAAAATATGGACGGAAAAATAAACAGGCGTACGAATGATACAAATGACATGTGATCTTAAAAAATTAAGTCTATTTTTCAAGTATACAAACCTGTCGTTGAATTTATATCGTGACTCGCGAGATCGAAACTATCTTTATACTTTTAACTGGCCTATATTTTTAGACA
Source organism: Druceiella hillmani (assembly GCA_039881145.1). Taxonomy (NCBI): domain Eukaryota; kingdom Metazoa; phylum Arthropoda; class Insecta; order Lepidoptera; family Hepialidae; genus Druceiella; species Druceiella hillmani. The sequence goes on along the minus strand of JAYKKI010000040.1, from coordinate 2,100,245 downwards.
TAAGAATATTATCGCTGAAACTATTAGGACGTAGACACACTTGCTTCATTTTAAAATTAACAGCTTTATCTTCTTACTTAATGTTCGTAACTTTGCACTTCCTGTTTGAAAACATGATGGATCGTTTTAGGAATTTTCACACCTTGTCTACATTATCAAGTTGTAATCTATATATATATACATAACATAATTGTAACACAGTGAATTCTGTAAATTGAAAATATTTAAAAAAATGATTGATTTAGTGTATAAAATGCTAATAGAAGCCAGAAATTTTTTTTTTTCAATTTTTATCTGTCTGTATGTATGTTAATTTGTGCGGGTATCACGCAAAACCCACTGGAGGGATTTAGATGAAGTGTTGTATGGTAATCGTATATACCTAGGAGCAACGTATAAGAGGTATGAGCCACCGATAGGCACAGCTGGTATAATTTAACCAGAGTAATTCAATAAAAGCTTTAACTGATTTTTTCTTTTTCTTATTCCACTAAATTTCTTATTCCAGTTTTCTTTTTCTTGGAATCTTGCTGACTTCATTTTTATTCATTTTCTGCCTTTCGTCCAAAATTTTAATTCAAATTTTCCTCTTTGTTTTTAGAGAAAATGTGAATGATTTTCAATTTTTTTTACAATTTACCACATAGTTGAAGATTGTGATTATTTTTTCTTTATTGATTAGAACTGAATTACCTTCATAACTTCAATTCTGTATATGTTAATTTGTTTATTTGAAATAAATAAATACAGACATTCGAATTTAGGTAATCAACAATACGTTTCGTTATATGTTTAATGAAATATTGAATCCAGTCTCATCGACCATATCACAAAAACTACCAAACATTTAATATTAAACATTTACTCTATGAATGAATTCAGTGCCTATCCGGTGAGAGGCGCCTTTCTAATTCACCGATGCGCGAAACAACCGACGCTCTTCACCGCCATACGTGCATACCACGCCTCGATAGCGCGCTCACATGCGCTGAAAAATTATTTTTCAATATCCGCCTCAGTAAAAATTAATCAACAGGAAGTGCCGAGTGAAAATCGCGGTTTGGGCTGAACGAGCTGCTTTATAGCCATGACCGTTTAAAAGAGTTTCAATACCAATAAAGAAATATCAAAAAAGTTTACTCAGTTTCATTTAAATAGTTCAATCTCATCATTTGTATACTACGTACCGTTTTGTATACTCCATTTAAGTCAGTGTGTCACAATATATTGTTGAATAATAATATTTTAATAGTAACCACACGAAGTCGGGTTAGTTTATCAAGCAAAGGGACAAATTTAAAAAATATAGAACCTTCTATTAAAAAAATAATTGAAAAATGATGTGACAAACTTGTACAGTAGGAAAAACCTCCAAATCAAAACGTGACATATTTCTTGCGTTATATCTGACTGAAATAATTTTTCAGATATTTTGCTAGCTAATGACATTTAATGAACAGCAAGTCACTCAATAGGTTACCTAATCTCGTCATCACTGTGCACATGTAATGATAAATATTTTTTAAAGTGAAGATTTTTACGGCGCATAGGAGCATGAAAAAAATATACGGGAATAAGCTGGCGAGACTGCACGGATAAAGGATACTGTCAGCGACTGGATGACTCCGTACGGTTTCACCTCTTCTTGTCAAATGCATGTGTTCTCAGCTATTCTCCTCAACGTCACACAAAATACGTGTCACTTTTGCAATTTGATCGTTTTTAATTTTAAAATTATTGAATTATTGTTTCATGATTCGATTTTATTATTTCGTATCTCATGTGTTCGTAGTTTGATTTCTTAACTTGTGACGTTTCAAAGTATGTTTGTTTTGTACAACGCGTATACATCATAATGTTAGTTTCATTTTTATCATGCATCGTTTGACACATACCATTTTTATTATTAAAAGTATCTTGCATCTCATATGGTAGCTGTGGATCATAGCTATAATGAAATAATCAATGTACTCATTTTGCCTGCAAGATATAATAAAATACTTTTTTAGCATATAAAATAATAGTTAAGAATTAATTTGTTAGCATAATTTTGAGTATTTTAATGTTTATAGACATTAATCTAAATTCATAAGAAATTAATTGATGTTAATTTAAGTTATGTACAATATATTTAAGCATACGAGTAATGTCAATATAGAGTCAGTATTAAAAGATAGAATATCAGCCACATTGAGTACCACATACCCCTAATGCCAATCTTTTCAAAACCTAAGAGTGCGGACGAAGTACAAGCCCGAGCCATTGTGAATACTTTCTATTATCTTTTAAATTAATATATCAATTTAATTATTTAAAGTTTTCAGATCTACCCAAACATAATTAAATTCTTGAAAATTTAAATACATTTAAACACACCATGTCTAATTACGTTACAAATTAATTTTCATCGCAGTCGTCTTCAAATTTAAAACAATTTGGGAGAATAAAACGGAACGACTTGATAATAAAATGAATCTCCCCGAACACTTAATAACGCAGACTAAAATGAAATGAACACTCTCCCAGCAAAACAAAACACTCTCAAAATTGCTCCCCGCAAATTTGTACGCCATATTCCAGTCGCTGGGTCCCGCAAAGCAAGTGCCGTTATAAAGCACTCACCCCCTGTCGCATCTTCGTCTTGACAATGACAAAGGCGATACCAAAATAAAATTTATTTAAAAAATATTCACGAAAAACACACAAATACACTAGTAAAGGCAATAAGGCAGCGAAATGGCCAATATAGGAGCTGTAACGATCAACGCGAGCACATAGCGATGTGGAATAATGCGCCGGGGGTTGGGAGAGACCGAGTAAGCTTTCGAGGAATATTGTTAAATTGACACTTTATTTTATGAACTAAATTTTTCACTCTATTAGATAGGTAGAAATGCAGATGTTGATAACTTTTTGCGTGGGAAATTCAATTTATTTTATGATGAAAAGTGATGGCAATTTAATATACGTGTTCAGTGCTCGCGATGCTTTCCAAAATGATAGTGTTCTACTATTATTTAATTTATAAAAATTATACAAATTATAGTAAACTTTCTAACGAATAGATATATTTAAAAAAACATTTAAAAATATGGTATACCCTTTATACGTGTATAGCTTTTATTGGCGATACCTCTATTGTGCAAAAAGTAGCCCGTGTAAACACAATTAAACTGTTATCTTTAGTATTTATTAACTTGCAGCTAAATGTACAAAAATAATATAATAGAAGTTTTGGTAGTTTGTATTAAAAACCTATGAATTCAATCGTAATCCGCTCGTTTTACTTTAAAGCAAAAAAATAATCCAAGATTTATTTATACCGTTACCACATGTGCTGTAAGCTCAATAAAATTTGGTGTCTCAAAAATTTTCGTATTTTTTTGGAATTTGGAATGTATTCATGTTCGCCAAACAACTGATACTAAAATAATTGAAAAAAAATATTAGAAAATGTCACTTTTCCTTAATATTGGTACAGGCTTTAAATTAGGTTACTAATAATATTCATATTAAAATGATACTCCTTGCGCTTAGTATGAAAATAAGACACGTTGTCGGTGAGTTCGAACCCTTGCCGTCGATATTTAGGCGGGCGGAGAGGCACTCGTCTTGTTCTACGCCCATAGGCCGCCCAGCAGATCTTGGCGTTTCGCGACGATTGCCCCACTTAGCAGAAAATGTGTCCGAGATTTTATTATCGTAAGTATTCATTTTAATGTTGCTCGCACTTTTGAGCTGGCAATATTATAGTTTTGCCAATTTAGAGTAATGTTCTGGGTCGTCGTTTGGTGACTTCTCGAGCGGAAATCTTTTCGCGAAATAAATGGGGTTCATATTCCATTTTGTCCGTAAGTAAAATCAAGTGAGACAAGTCACGAGGAACGTTACGAAAGATATATTTAGTGGTTAAAACGTGGAACTTATATTATTATGTTATTGCCTTCAACTTTCTACATCTGGAAGGGACAAAGCAAGGTAAACTCATTTTTTACTTAATACCTATGTTTGACATATTAAATTATTGTATATAAGCAAATATTCTTTAAAAAAATATTTTGAGGAATACAAACAATAACAAGTATTTATGTGAATGCCTAGTATTATAAATATTGAATCAGAGTTGAAGTGAAATTGTGCGAGGAAAACTCTTTTGTATCCTTTTATAAATTTAGTCAGTGCCTCGAATTTTGCGAGGAATATTTTAATTACTTGACCTTCAATTATTTATTTCGATATATTTTTATTATGTATACTTTTGAAATATATATCATGTGTATCGTAATCCCTCGCTATTCGTGCTTTTTGATTTTAGAAATGGACTCGTAAAAGTCGTCTATAGAGACACATACGCGCACGCAAATACAAATTCATAATCCGTATCAATTGGACGAAAAAAGAGAGGAGACTTGATATCTATAGGAAAAATTATGACTCGTCAGTTTGCTTTACTAACATAACCGAAGCTACAGAAGACAGCCGACGACAACAAAAGGATGGCTGGAAAAATTGTGAAAAGAAAAATTTGTTCCTACAGTAAAAATAAATTTAAACTTTAACAAATATGTGGAAAAATTGATGTGATTTTCTAAAAGAAAAGGGAATCAGTTTTATTTTGATGAGTTCCAGTACCCATTTTGATGATATTTTTTTAATATTATTAAAAAATCATCATAAATGACATAACATCTTTGCTTTTTGTTTCCATAATCACTATTCGTGGTTTTGTTATTTGTGGTTATTATAGTAATCTAACTAACGAGGGACTTCTCCGTTTGCAAAAGAAATAGATACTATGTACAATTAAACAGCAGCATTGATTCATTGGATTAAAAAAACTTTTTTTCGTTACTGGGAGCGTATTAATATTCCATCCACTTTATTCCAGGCTACTTGCAGTATGGACAAAATGGATTTTTATACCGCGTTGGAGTCCATAATTGGCATAATGGATTTAAATATAAATGAACAAGGCCAGTTTGCTCTGATAAATTGGAAACCGTAAAATTGTGAAGCAATTTATGTGAAACAGTTTCATAATAAAGTATATTTTAGTTTGGGTTTCCGTTTAATGTTTAGTGCAAATTTTAACATATACAATTTTGAATTAAAAAAGATGGAGTGAACAACGTTATTAATTTGGCACTGCTGTACTTCAGCAGTGCCAAATTAATAACGTTCACTCCGTCTTTTTAATTTTTTTTAAAATCTAATTTCTTTGACTCTAAAAATGATCGTTTCTGTAATATACCAATTAATATCTATCGAATAAACAATTAAAGCATCTAACAAATCGTAACTTTAATTTTCCTTTGTCCAAAACGTTGAGATACTTTATGAAATACGCGAAGAAATTTCTTGGATCTGGATAAAAAAGCATGCCGCCTATTTCGAAATTCTTGTTAAAATATCCTTATTTTAAAATTCTCAAAACAACTACTCTTTAGTGCAAATATGAAACCAAATAATTTCAATAACGAAGTCGGCATAACGAAATTTAATACTGAATGAGTAATTTTTACATCCAATATATACATCCACACTGAGTACAGCAACAATTTTGATAATCATCTTAAAAAATAAACAATCATACACCAGAACTGAAAAGCTCTCACAAGGCGCCAATGTCAAGACAGCGGCCCGAACCAAAAAGCTCTTCAATCAAACCTTCTCCCAACAATGCCCCAATGAGACAACGAGCTTTTAGCATCCACATGTCGCATGTCGATACGTCAGTAGGCGGCGGCGTGTGTTCCCCGAAGCTCAGTAAAGCATTTAATTGACTACTTCAAGTAAGGCTGTGTCCGGGGACCGTGCTGGGAGCAAAGATGCGAGTCACGCGTGAATATGGCCTTAGGTAGCTCGTGTCTGTTCACACCGCAATTTCTGAAAGCCTCGATGGATTTCGTTTTTCTTCGTGTTATTTTTGGATATTTTTAGTGATATTTTAATAAATGAGGTGGAATTTATAATGTTATTATATTTTAATACTAAGGCAGTGCATGCATAAATTTTGTTCTCTTACTCGTACTTTAAATGTCAAAGCTACGAGATGATAAGAGTGATTTATCTTCATAGAAATTTGCATAGACAATTGTGAATTAAATTGGCCTATGAGATAAATGAATACTCTATATTAACCACATTAAGTAAGCCACTAAAAAATAGCCTACCATAAATACACAAATAAATCGACAAAATTTTGACAGTCTTTTTTTGACAGACATAATGCAAAAAACAGCTGATAGCATTAGACAGCGGAAGTTTTATTTGTTTTCGTGCAGTTTACTTTTGACACAAATAACATACTAAACGGTTGATAGCAGTAATGAGCCCATTTTTTTGTTTTCGTGTAAAATTTTAACAGCTTACTTTTGACATAAATAAAATACAAAATAGTTGATGCTGCCATTAGTATAATGGCAGCATCAACTATGTGAGTTTTCGCAGATGCGTACACTTTATTTCTTATTCTATCATGTTCATATATCTCTCTTGCTTGTTAGCCAAGTACCTATTTGCCGTCTTTCATGCAGTAGATTTAATGTAGGATGTCATTCAAAGAATGACATCAGGAAATTACGAGAGTAACTTAACCTTTGGATTGATTTTTACCTGAAGAAAATATATTTATAACCCAATTTGTAGATATTTTAAATATGAAATTTTTAAAGTAATTATATGTTTCTTAAAATAAAAAGTGAAAGAGAACGATTTGAAATCGAATATCGATACGCTTTTTTACATTTCATTATCAATACATTTTGTGTACTATTTGAGGTATCTAAATAAAAATCAGTAAGAACTTCGAAACATACATTATTTTATTTTTTATTTCGAAAATTTCTGAACAATATTAAAGTTGTTATTACGAAACTAATATATCTATGTTTATAAAAAACTCGGGTTAGTTACACCATTTATAACTCAAGAACGGCTGGACCGATTTTCATGATCTTTGATTTGTTGGATTCGTTTCTGCCCCGAATAACAGAATAACTATTAAAGTATCGAAAAAATTACGAAAAAAAATTTATGAAGAAAATTAATTCTTAGTATGGAACGGCTTTTTTGATGATATATCGAGAACAGATTAACAGATTTCGATGAATATTTTTTTTCGTCTCGGTTTCGAGAAGTTTTCTCGCGCATTGGGAAAGTAAGCAAATCACAAATAATTTTGATATAAAACACAAATGATTTTGATATACAAAATGATTATAAAACGTAATATGTTATAAATGACAGAAAAAAGAGTATGTCATAAATAACAGACCACGGAGAAAATTTATAATTCGTTTTCAACAATTTTTATTCAGTTATCGACCGTTTTTCATTTAAATTCGATAAAATTAATTCTCGTCAGACGATTTTCTCTTAAATTCATCGACGAAAAGTGATTTCAAATAATTGAGTTAAGTTTGGTGAAGTACACATTGTGAAGTGTTGTGACTTCGAAGATGTTCACTTTGTGAGGTTATGACATTTGCGATTGTGCGCTTATTGATAATTATTTAATTATGTAACAAATCACAAGACCAATCATTCAATGTTTGTGGCTGAATCTAGAAAATAATGTTTCTCTCATTGTCAATTGTATCGTGTTCACATGTCGGCAAACCATCCACTTTGTTCGTTCTTCCATCTGACAACAAAACGAATAATGTCGTATAATAAAAGGTATTTCAGTGAATGGAATCGACCCGAGTACAACCCATCCAGAAAATAGTTTAACAGAAAGTAGTGCATCCATGTTATGCGAATCATTTCGATTCGCTTCAATAAAGCAAATGCCTAGCTGCCACGTGAATTACAGTTATTTCAATGTAATTAAAATACCTTTCATTTTGATTTTTGTACATTTATTGAACTTACTTCATTTTAAGTATTCATTTTACTTCAATAAAAAACTGAATTTAATTCAGCTATTAAGTTAATACAATATCTGTTGATTCTGAGGCGGTGCGAAGTTCACCGGGTCGACTAGTAGTAATATAAAATATAATTATGGTACAAGTTGGAATACGATTCTAACCATTTAATTTTAGTAGATTTCCTTGCTGTAGTATCTATTTCAACTAAATATCATATCACCAGATAGTTTAATCATCAAAATAAAACCAAGACTCAAAAAAGCGTTTTTTTGTTAGTAATAAAAAAATTAATATTTTACTCAAAAATCATTAAATTTAAGTTGTAAAAAATAATACTTACCGAATTGACATGACAGTATTATTTTTTTAAATATATACGAGGCACATGGTAGGAACGGGTCATATCGACGCACGGACGATCTCGTTAACAGTTGCTTGTTGTGGAATAAGGCAATAGTTCTTAGTCGTGCACTGCGCTAGGAGGTCGTTCGTTGCTAAGTATTACAGACCACCATGTTCGTGTTTTGTCAGATGTGGGCTGATCTTTAATACTTGCCGAGTGTCCTCGTGTTTGGCACATGATAGCTTGATATTTTTATAAAGATGCCGTAGAAGGCATACGATTTTTTGAATGTTCACTTCCCATATTAAGAGAACTGGTAATTTCGATGTTATAGCCAGGGATTATCGAAATTGGACTGCGTGACATGTTTTGATTTTTTATTTAAAATTCAAAATGTTTTGATTATTCATGTCTTAAATTTAGACTGCGTGACTTGCCATAAATTTTATTATATTTATAACTAAGTATTATATTTATAACTATATATTAAGTATGGTATATAATAACGAGAATATGAATTAAGTTTAATAAAAAGGAGAATTTTACTGTTTTTTTTAAAATTAAACAATATACATAAAATAACAAAAAATATGGGTCGGTCGCGATTATTTTATGTAAAAATATTGGTTTTTATAAAAAAAAATACTGACAGTAAATATCTGCATTCTTATTATTTAAGATTTTTTTCACTGTTTTTACTTTAAATATTTAATTAAATACCCTTTCAACATAAATATCAAAGTTATGACCGAGGTTAATTTATTAAAATTATGACGTCTATCTCACTTAATATCAACAAAACAATCAATTCTGTCAAATTTAAAAATTGATTTCTCAATCTTTAGTTTATATCTTAAATTTGTTTTAAATTATAAACAAATAATTAGACCGATGTATTTTAATACACAAATGTACTTTATGAATCAAAAAAATGTTCAATTTTTCTGAAAACTTAAAAGTTGAAATAAATAAAAAGGATGGTAATTACGTACATCAATTTATAATTAAAAAAACTGCTTTTTATTTTTTTAAATAAGTCCACTTTTTTACTATTTTTTAAGGAATAATCTTTAAAAAAATAGTGAAATTTTCATTTTTATTAATCCACGCTTGTTTCACGTATTGTTTTGTGTAACGAAAGGCAAACTATAGAAAATCCCCGACAAATAGTATAATTCACTCGATTAGCATGTCGTCGCTGAAAGTCTTATAATTTAAAGAAGTTAATAATACGTTTAAACTAGAAAATAAAACTAAAATTATAAAGAGCAAAGTATGGTCCCTTTGCAAACAATAATAGTGGGAAGTACTTATCTGAAAAAATAATTCCTTTATTACTCTTTACTGTCTATGAATTTCTATACTGTCTACGAATTTCTATACTGTCTACGAAAAATGAGGTGAATTTTATCACTTTATACTAAACGATGGCAGTAAAAATAATTCAACTGGAAGAAAAAAATATTGGGAAACTTGACTTTAAGGGCAATGCTGAAATCGTTTAAAATATCGAAAAAACGCAACTTCTAATATTTCTGTAATTATTTCTAATATTTCTATAAATATGGTTTATTGTTTTATAACTAAACCTTTGTCTTTTTAATTGATATGTAATGTAAATGGAAAATCTCTTTCACAATACCGTTCAGTATTTTGCGAATTTATATAAAGTTTTTTTTGCGCACTGAAGGCGTTTACTCAAGTAACATTTAGAAAAAAGTACTTACAATTCATTGTTTTTACCTAAATTATTACGTGTAGTACTTTATAGTAACTTATTATACATAGAATATAGCAAAAGTTATTAGTTTCATATAAATAGTAGACTTGACTATAGAAGTCCAATACCACATCTTTCCTCACTGATTATCTTGTAACACCAAAAATGTGTATTATTTTTCTTTTAAATTAGAATAAAGAATGTATTCCTAAAAAAATTGTAACAGAATGATTTGTGTACATGGAAAATATTTTTAAAAAGTGATTCATTTAACGTACAGAATGACAATAGAAACTAGAATTTTTTTTTCGAATTTTTTCCTATCTGTATGTTAATTTCAGAGGGTATCACGCAAGGTATACTAGAAGGATTTATGAGTATTAATTATATAAAAAAATCCAATATTATAAGAAAACTAAATAATACAAATACTAATGGAAAATTAGTCTATATTTACATTCTGTTTTATAAACAAACTATATTTAATGTTCAGTAAAAAATATAGTACCATTATAAGATATAAATGATTTAATTTTATTAGTCTTTCATTCTTCAGTAATATTAAGCCATAACAATAAACTACTTCAGATGGTGATAATTATAATTACAGCATTTGATTCTCTCTCGAAGACCCTCCTTATGGTGCATAGCATACATGGTTGAAATTCTTTATGCTACTACTTTTGGGATATCTAAGTATATTAATTAATAATTCTTTAATTACGAGGCGACAGCAATTATTATCTTGTAATTAATATAATCATAAAGTTATACAATTTACGAACTTTTACGAACTACAAAAAAACCCATCAGATTTAATATTCCGAATATTATATTTAGAATTTCCTCCTTTTTAAGTACGAATAAATACTTTGTGGCTATCTTCAGACTAGCGCAAGAGTGAGATTTGTTGAAATTGGAATTCTTATTACTTAATTAACCCTCGAAAATGTGACTCTGGGTTTTGAGAGGTGGATAGTTTGAGTTTTGCATAATTTGTGATGTATAATAAAGTTATACAATTTACGAACTTTTACGAACTACAAAAAAACCCATCAGATTTAATATTCCGAATATTATATTTAGAATTTCCTCCTTTTTAAGTACGAATAAATACTTTGTGGCTATCTTCAGACTAGCGCAAGAGTGAGATTTGTTGAAATTGGAATTCTTATTACTTAATTAACCCTCGAAAATGTGACTCTGGGTTTTGAGAGGTGGATAGTTTGAGTTTTGCATAATTTGTGATGTATAGTGGTATCCTAATTTAACATTTGTTATCTTTGTTTTGTAATTGACGTCTGAAAATATTTTTCTATATGTTTATAACTAAAATTTTAGTCGGTTATGTAATTATATTTAAACTTTCCCGATAGAAATTCTGGCTAGATATTTATTTCGTCACATGAGTGGACAAAATATACAATAATAAATTAATTCGAATCTAATTCCTACAAAAGGGATTAAGTCTAAGTAAAGCAACAGTGAAATTGATTAAGAAGTATGCGGTGTGGATTTCGTTGGGCGAACAGCTTCAATGCTGCGACAACTGTTACACGGAGGTACCCGGCGAGGACCAAATCCAATTTCGTTATGAATATTCACAATTGTGTCGGCCGTATAATTTGAATTTAAGACGACATTGTTTGGGATTTAATGGTTATTGAGATCTTTCTGGTTGATTGTTGGATGTACGAAGAGAAGGAGCGTTAAAAGGGTGAAAATTAAAATTGATATTTTAGCTTATAGAAACTGTTGTTAAACAGAAATTAATATAAAATTAACATTTAAAAATTAATTAAATTGCTCGGGAAAATTAAGTCGTATTAAGACATTGATAAGTTTTATCGAAAGTATTCAAGACATTGATAAGTTTTTAGACTCTTCATATCTATGTTTTCAGCAAACTTCTGTTATTTTACAACATTGCACTGACACGTCATATCACACAATGGAGCGACATAAACTATAAAGGTTCCATAACGATTCCGATCACGTCCACTAACTTTTACGTAACAGTTTAATTTACGTAAAAACCGCGTCTCCAGTCCGTGGGAACTGGCTAATAAGACACGACAAAGCAGGCAAGCAGTTAAGGAAGAAGTCGCCGAGAGATCGGTAACAGTAGCTTTTTACACACGGGTGTATATTTTAGCAAATAGGTCCGTCGTTGGTTCACATTTTTCATAGAGAATGTTAAAAATACATTGATGTAGTGCAGCTATGTTAATTTTCTAAAATCGATAGAACAAAGTAAGTTACTTGTTATTGAATAGCGTTTAGTAAATTTAAAGTAAAATTCCATAATCTCAGTACTTAGCAAGTGATGATGAGTGAATGTGAAATGATGAAGAGTGAATCTATGGTAAACAAAATATTTAATAATGTTATAAAAGGAGGATTTAACACAGGATATAACAAAAGACTGCTATATGAAAAAGCTGATTCAATCAATGTGATGTTGACGTTTTCCCTAGTTTGTTTAAAAAGAGACTAAACGTAATAAAACTCCTGGACCACACAGGGTATTTTATGCAATGTAATATATACACACACCCACACATACATATGTGTATATATATATATATATATATATATATATATTGTCTAGACGATGATTAGGATTCGATAGCGAACGCTGTAGTCAAGTTATTAAGAAAAATTTTATTGATGGACCAAAATGACTCATAACTACAATATATGTTGGTCTAGTGCCAAAAAATAAATCACAAAATCTGGACTCAATAGATGGCGCTGTATTTCAAAAGACAGAACGACGTTTGCCGGCCAGCTAGCATGTAAGAATTTACAATTAGATATTACAGTGAGATTAATAAACCTAATAAGATAATTTTAATTGAACATACATGCATACATAATCATGATCATCGAGAGTAATAAAATAGTTAAAAAGAACAGAAGCATATGAAATTAAACACTTTCCTTCGATAAAAATGGAATTAATTATTAAAATGTATTGCAATTTTTATTTATTCGATCGCATAATCACAGCACTCACCTCATTACAGATATAATTTGATTATACTTTAAGATTCTAGCAATATGTAATAGAATATTAATTAAACTAGTAATTGTGAGAGGTAGATAGTAATCATAAGATGAAAGATCGTATCGTAGGGAAGTATGGTTCGAAAGGGATTGTGTCCTTTAATTATTCCGTACGTGTGTACTACTACATCTCCCTCGAAGTGAAGTATGCAAGAAGTGTTGTGGTGCGCACGATCGCGGAGACTAGCGCGGGAGTGACACGGACCGTGTATAGTGATTATATCAGTTGCTTGAAACTTAAAGAAGTTTAGGCTAAGGCTAGTACTAAACTTAAGGCTAATACAAAATAGTGTGCTTTATTTACTTTGAAAAATTAAAATGTTGTATTAATAATTTATTCCACAATTTTATAACGTAAGTTAATATCAGGTTTAATAAAAAATATTATCTATCGGTTTTGTCTACTTATACATTTAAATTTTACTGATCAGGAATGAATTAATAGATAACCATTACCATAGATCACGGCAAGAAATCAAATAAAATATATTAAAGATGAAAGTAATTGAATTTTTTAAATGTTTTTTTTAAATATATCTTTTAATAATTTATAAAAAACCAAAAAAAAATTTTGATTTGTTATAAAAGTAATAGTATATTTCTCCTGTATTATTTGCATTTATCGTGAATCACATTCTTATGGTTCAATATCTTAAAATGGAAAACGGAAAACTTATAAGGTCACTTACTTTTCCGTTTATCCATCTATTAAAGTCGTTATTCGCAGAAACCGCTTGACGCGGAAGCTTAAAATTTGGTACACTAGCGAGACATATTAAATCGCGCATAATTCAATAGTACTCCAAAATAATTATATCCCAATTTTAGCGAGAAGAGGACATATTAAGTGTTTGGAAAAAAATCATTTGAAATATCGTTTTAAAGGACTATTAATAAGGAATATATTTTTTTCTTAAATTTAGATAGTACCAATGTCTTCAATGATATACTGGAAAATGTGCAAAAAGTTATACGCCTCCTCCTCTCCCCGCCCGCTATTTCAAAAACTAATTAGCCTAATCTCATAAAACTTATCCTTAACTGATCTATATTTACTAAGTCTTACTCAATGATCATCAAAACATATAGGATGTTCCGGTCGATGTATATATAATTTTAGAAGTTCACATAATGGGACGTCTGATAGCACAAGTAAAGGGGAAAATAAATAAATAAACAATTTCTAATTCCATGTAAAAATATACATTTTTATAATTAGTTTTTCTTTACGTCTTTGAAAGAATGGTAGACAGTATGTTTACGTTGTTGAAAATCAACATTTGTAACTGGTTTAATTAGAAATATTATGAACCCTTAAATGTTTATAAATGCCTAAATGTGTACGAAACCCTCCTAGTGCTACTCGTGCTTAACAGGTATTTTACAATAAAATCTAATCCATCTTTTATCACTTGACAGGTTTTTTACAATAAAATCTAATCCAACTTTTGTTACTTGACAGGTTTTTTACACTAAAATATTATCCATCTTTTGTCACTTGACAGGTTAGTTATAATAAAACCTAATATATCTTTTGTCACTTGACAGATTTTTTACAATACTATCTAATCCATCTTTTGTCACTTGACAGATTTTTACAAAACAATCTAAGTCATGTTTTGTCACTTAACAGGTTTTTTACAATAAAATCTAATCCGTTAGAGAAACACAACAAACGAACTCCTTATTTCGTTATAGAATTAAACATACTCGTTTTTTAATACTTAATTTTCCCTTTCCTTTTACACTCACATATATCTTTACGTTAGTGAAAGGGTTGGTTGTCCACACAGTATAAAAGACGACATGTAACAAAGAATACTATTTCATGAGGAAATGAAATTGACTCAAATTGATAAGTAAATGTTGAATACAAACTCAAAGGAAACACGATTTGAATAAAAACTATCGTATTTTACTCACTTCTGAGCAAACTCTCCAAATAAAATGATTTGTTCCCACAGTGCGTTTTCATTGAAACGAAAAACAGATAGCTCGTATTGTGAGTAAATAATAGAATCTAAGCGACACTGTAGACGAAATCAGACAGAATATATTCGGCGGGCGTACGAATTGCGGGTTGAAACGGCGAGCGTAGGCAGAGGTTCGAGTCTGAGCCACAAAGGTACCAGACTGCAGCTAGGAGCGATAAGAGAGGCTTAGCGGAAACCGACGAGTACAGCGCGCTGTTCATATCTCGGTTTATCCGGACTCATTCGTGTGCGGAAAATCGAATAAGTTTTTTTCAAGTCAATGAGATAGAAAGGGGAGTTGAGTAAATTTTGCCCTGGAGCTTTCGGAGTAATGTTTGCCTCGCAATTAGGTTGAGAGAATGTGTCGAGTTCCAGCTTTAGAGAGGGAGGCGAGAGATTATCTTGTCGTAGAAATATTTTACTCCTAATGAATAAAATTTTTTCGATCTTTATCAACTTATACATTCGACCGTTTTTATGAAGTTAAACGGAAAAACGAGTGGGAAATTGTAAAAAGCAGAAAGAAGAATGAAAAGTCGCATAAGAATTATGCCATTCGAACTTAATTTAGACTCACAGCTTCATGGGCATGAAAAAGGGAAAAAATGGTAGTGTGACTCATTTAAAGTTTAAAATGACAGTATCCACTCATTTTCTAAATATATTTATGTTTACGTTTTTGTCCGTGCCATGACTTATGTGCCCTTATACAGGTATCCCGTTATTTATTGTTCAACCCATGTTTACGGAAATATCATTTGTCACCCTTTGTTAATATTATGTTAATGTAAATTTTAGTGATTAATGGTTTATTGGTATAATTTTTATTTCATATAAATTTATAACCTACTTTCATAAAAATATTTATCAGCAATAATGTTTTGACAATTGTTTAATATGACCTGAAGCAACAGCTCCTAATATTATGTTAATGTAAACTTTAGTGATTAATGATTTATTGGTATCATTTTTATTTCCGATAAATTTGAAACCTACTTTCATAAAAATGTTTAGCATCAATAATATTTTGATAATTGTTTAATATGATTTTATACAATATGTATCGAAAACGATGTATTTAAAAAAAATTTAATGTAAATTAATGGAATTATATAAATAAATAAAAATAAACATTCAGAATGAATTGAAGAAATAACAAATTATGACGCTTAAATAATATAAACAAAAGTACCTAATCAATTATACTAACTTATAATATGTTTCACTATCCTTAAGTCTTCAATTTATGTCACTTTTTTTAAAAATAAAAAAAACTACTTACAACTTTTTCATTTATTATTAACTTTCAAAACCTAATTATTGTGATTTATTTCTATAATATTAATTTATTATTTATTGTGTATTACGTAAAAAAATACATATTAAAATTAACGTATTTATTTAAAATAATTTCTGGTCATAATGAATGTTTTGTAAAAATTTGTTCGAAAAATAGTTTCTATGTAAAGGGCATTTTTCAAAGAATTTATTTGTTATAAATATTAATTAGAATACCAATTAATTATTAGTATTCTTAATAACATTACAGTCAAATTAGGGAATAACATAAATTTAAAAAATTAAATCAAACCAAAAAAAAAAGAAACCAAAAAGTTCCAAATGTTAGATAAGCAAAAAGGATTGCTTAAAAAGAGATTATAAATACAAATAGTAATTGTTACATAAAAAGTACGACATAAACTTCAAACTATTATATAGTTTGAAATATAAACCACAGAAAAACAGACTATTGTTTTTTTTTAAATATTGGTACCATGTACTTAAAATATACATTGTATCTTTAAAAACGACAGGTCAAGGAAACAGTTAATGTTTGGGATTGTATTTTTATTATAAATTATTTATAATAAATTGAACCTATAATTGTGTAATAAGCGTTTAGTAATGAAAGCAAATTTGAATTAAGTAAAAGAAAAAAGTTTAAAAAATATTCCCGCGCAAACAAAATTATCCAGTTATGACGTTTCTCTAATTGATTTTTTTACAATAAACAATGCAATATATTTTTTAAATATGTCATTTTTATTCTATGCTCTTTCATGTCGTGTCAAAACATTGTCAAAATATTATTGTTGCTAAACTGCATTCATACAGAAATTTAAAACATGTATGCTTGGGATAAGTCACAAGGTATTTTCGTAATAACCTTAAATAGAAATTAAACAGCCCATGTTGTAGGATATTTTTATTTAAATGCCCAATCAGAAAAATGAGAAATCTTGTATATTTTTAAGAAAGTTATTTCCCTTATGGAGGTTGTTTTCCATAATGGTTTGTAGACAACGTAAGATAAAACAAAGTGCAGATTGTATATAATGGAAAGAAAGATATCGTATACTAATCCACGAAACTCGCAGACTGGACAGAGTCATCGTAAGAAGCCGCGAAAATCTCGAAAAGAGAGGACAACCTATTAATTTTTTTAAGTACGGAATAAATATCTCTGTCACTTGACAATTTATTTCTAATTTATATAGACTATGGCTACACATGTAAAAATCGATTAAGATGAATTATATTTTCTAATTATTTCGAAAAAGTAATTATTTATTATATTAGGTTTTTATTGTTATTTTGCTTCTTCTCGTTTATAAATCGCTGAATTCATTTGGTTTTTTTATGTTCCAAAAATGCCGACTTTTTAGAATAAATAGTTCTATTTCTATAACCCCAGGCTCATTAACACCGGCTCCTTTTATACAAAATTGATAGGGTTTAGTCACAATACAATTTTATTATATGCATTCAAAATATAACCAGATAGGAATTCAATATTTTTGGAATTTCAGTATCAGTGATAACTATTAATTACAAACTCAGCCTTAAGTGTAATCCTAAAATGATTTGCAAGATTAAATTATTTATATTAAGAAAGAAAACCAAGCAGCAGAGTAAATCGACTATTTTGATATTATTAACTATCTAAATATCTAGGAAAGGAGTTCTAAATTCGTAACATCAAACGTTAACAACGTTATTATTGAAACTTTATTACGGCTCTACGCTTTTCATGTCTTCTAAGAACTCAAAGTCCACATCCGCCCTAAAGTTTGCTTCCATGCATATCCATAAAACATACCCCCGAACCGCAGAAGCGCTTTCTGCGAATGCATTTCGCGCATCACGGATGCACAGAGCGCATACTGCATTAATCCCTCCATACTCAGTGAATGCACTCAGCAACAAATTGTACGTCGAACTTTCCTCATTCGTTACGAGTTGACGTCGAACAATGTTAACAATAAAATATATCGGAAACTGAATACAGATACAATAATAAGAGATAAAGTGGTGCCATGTTTGCAGATGGTTCATTGAACTCGACCTTTAAGTACATGCATTCATTTAGCATGCACATACGATGCAGGAGTGCCCGCGCAGTGCTAATGAAGATTGTGATTGTTATTTGTTCGTGCTTGTACTAATATTTGTCCGTACTTACTTGTGTTATGTGTGGGGTCCGAGTACAAAATAAAGTTGTCCTATAGAAATGAGTAACACCTTTATGGTCTTGGTTACACATAGACGTAAATTGATATTTTTGTAGCAAAGTACTTATGTGTTATTTTATTGTGTTGGTCAAATTTTTCTTCAGATTAAACATCTACTTTGACATATAACCTGGCACAAAAAGTTACCAGTCAAATTTATTTTTGTGAAGTATATGTTTGCATAAAAGAGAACTTGAAAAACAATTTTGAGAGGGCTCGTTTTCGATAGTTTTACCAGACAAATTTATCTTACTTATTTTGTGAAGTGTATGTTTGCATAAAAGAAAACTTGAAAAACAATTTTGAGAGTGCTCTTTTTCTATAGTTATCCAGAATTTAAATTCTTTTGAATAAAACTTCATCACATAGTTATGAGTAGTGCGGTTAATATATTATGGTAATATTCGAAATGTTTATTGCACATAGATACCTTTTTACTCCATATAATGGTAGAGATATTTTTTTCGGTATTTAAACAATCTTCATACGAAACTTTAATTATATATGATGCACAAATTTACCACTAATATAAAAATTTACGTATCGGCATTGCAAAAAATCTAGTACTAAAGCGAATTATTTTCCCAGTTGATATGCAAATTCAATATTCTTAATTAGTCGATTATCCCTTTAATCGTGCAGACCTGCGTTTTATTCCAGTTAACATTTTGATACTCGAAAATGATTAAACTCCAAAAAAAATTCATTAACGGCAACAATTTGCTCAATTATCGAAACAGTCATTTCCCACAGTTTTATGCAAATGGAAAAGCTTTACGAATTGCATACGCCCATAAATAATGCACATAAACCATAAATAGGTACTTCCGTATTCGCATTCTGTGCGGAAGAACCCATAATTATAAATTATTAAGCTTTTGTGAGCTTTCGAAGTTCGCGTTTTTTTCGCCGATTGTTATCGATAAATTTTCATCCGGAAAGCTTTTATGGCGACCGACGCAATTTTCGGACTCGAGATTATCCGCTTTATTTGAAATACGATGTTCAATTACCATCGAGCCGCTGTCCGATGAGGCTCAATTAATGCCCCGTGTAAGCTTGTCCGTTCCTTTTTAGTTGTATGCGATTTAAAATTATTAAATATTAACACTTCCATTTCAGGCGGATTAAGATAAAAGCTTTGCGCTATTCGTTTCGTATCCGGGTTATTTGAAATTAGGCCAGATACATGAAGTACTCGAAATTGTGGCATGATTTCTGTGATATTGATGTCATTTTGCTTTCTTCAGTTGCCAGAAGCCATCTTGAATTGAAAATTATGGTATTATTGTATAAATATGTTTTATTATATACTGGCTAACAGGTTTAACTTTTTAAATTTTTTATCTTATCGTTCTATCTAACCTTGCTAGGTGTTTTCATATCTATACATATAACAAAATCGTAAAAACACTAAGTCTGTACTATGAATATTTTTAAGTATAACTGAGTGCTACGTACCAAAAAGACGCTACTTTTTTTAGATTTAGATATGATTTCAGTGATATATTTAAATTAGCTTGGGCTAAGATATAGGCTATTGGTTTCATCATATTATATTTAAATTAGCTTGGACTAAGATATAGGCTATTGGTTTCATTATATTATATTTAAATTAGCTTGGACTAAGATATAGGCTATTGGTTTCATTATATTATATTTAAATTAGCTTGGACTAAGATGTAGGCTATTGGTTTCATTATATTATATTTAAATTAGCTTGGACTAAGATATAGGCTATTGGTTTCATTATATTATATTTAAATTAGCTTGGACTAAGATATAGGCTATTGGTTTCATTATATTATATTTAAATTAGCTTGGACTAAGATATAGGCTATTGGTTTCATTATATTATATTTAAATTAGCTTGGACTAAGATATAGGCTATTGGTTTCATTATATTATATTTAAATTAGCTTGGACTAAGATATAGGCTATTGGTTTCATTATGTTATATGTAAATTAGCTTGGGCTAAGATATAGACTATTGGTTTCATTTCAGACGGTTAACACATAAAAAAATATGTGGATCTTTAGATTATGTTCGTTGTTCATGTTAATATCAGAACCCGTGGAACCGACTCGGCTGCCAACGTCATCTACTAGCGTTTTTAATCAATTTTATGCTCACAGAATTGTAAGAAAAAAAATAAAAGAAAGCACAAAAAGATTCCTTGTCACTTTTCTTTCTCCGAATTTCATACGAATGACGACGCGAGCAGAGCAATTATTAAATAAAAATATATAACATTTAAATTACTTCGTTATTATCGGAAAATTTAAAATGAATTTGTTAAACATACCGTGATAATATATATATATATATATATATACATTACCAACAAATAAAAAAATTTCGACTATGCGTATATATGTATAAGTAATGTTTTCATCTTTTAGTAATACTCAATAAAGTTAAAATTAGTTGAACTTTCCAAAAATTTTATTTTAGATGATTGATTGATTTACTTAGTGACTGATGGTAATGCTTGATCCAGTACTTCTACTTTAGTAACTTGGGATTTTTTTACAGGAACGTAATAAAAAATCGAAGCTTTCAAACTTGTATTAAAAGTCTTTTTAAAATGAACCCTTTACTTTGATGAAGGTCTTTTTAAATGGATCGTACTTTAAATAGGTATACTAGATGGTGCCAGTGGTATAAGTTCATTGTACAAGTAGAAATGTGAGGAATTGGAATATAATACCCACCGTAAAGTATTTTGTTGGAGTTACAAATTGGAGATATTCAAATAAGAAATCAACCCTGATTAATTTGAAGCTATAACTCTACTTAAAATTCCCGCAAACTATGACCAGCACTAACCGTTGGACGGCTCTTAGACCCTTCTAAATGGAGGGATAATTTTAAAAGAATTGTTCATAAACTGTGACTTAAATTCCGATTTTAGTGGGAAGACAAGTCACAATTTAGAGCTTACTTACCCTACAATTTGTTAGCATAAAAACATTGTTGTTTCTTCAGCCCTCGTTATTGTAATGTTCCTAAAAATTTTTATAAACAGCTAATAAAAAAATCCTTTACAAAGATAATCTAGCATTTTGGTTAGGGGTTGCATTTATGAGAATATTATGTTAAATATTACAATAAACCGTAATTGTAACATATTTTCGAAGGTGACAAATTATGAGATGATTTACTCAAATACAATTTAAAAAATATTAGGAATATAACATGATAGCAAGACAACATATGTTAGGCAACATATATGTTAGGCAATATATATAAATATTTGTATTATTATATAAAACAAAATAGAAAGATGCAATAGAAAAGTCTATATCTTGACATAAAAACGTTGAAGCGGTTGAAAACAGAGATAAAATACATACTGTCAGTTAGGGTGCAACGAAAGTGTTCAAAATAACACTATGAGAGCTTTATGTCTAACTCTTTAGTGATGCTTATATCACAAAAATTAGCAATTCTGTCCTCTCTTCGTGCGAGGAAATTGTTTTATATGAAACACATATTTTTAGATTTCAATTATCGGTTCTTGTTTGAAAAATAAAAGGATGCTAGTTATGGTGCTAGAGTGGATACTCTACGGTGTCCACTAATAAAAAAGCTAATAAAAAATTATTTATCGATTATCACTTCTTATTAGATATATCCAATAAAATAAAAAATAGAGAATTTACATCACCTAATTCTCATAAAATTACCTGCACATAAATGACACTTATGCCCAATGTGACGATTAAATAAACAATACCTACAATTTGAATATTGCGTAATCGTACTTCAATTATCAGTATTTTTTGTAATAAATCTTCTGTAAATCTGTAATCTAGACATGCAGGCACGCATAAATTATATTAAAGAATTAATATGCTCGTATAAATTTAGTTTCCCGTTATATCTGGCACTATAGTTCAAAATGACATCTAATATTTATGGTAATGAAAAAGGATTGATTAAATTAAAATACACAAATATGGAAAATAACAAACCATAAGAATTACTTAGGAAAAAAAATTATTCAATGTGAAGACGCATTTGCTCTTTGCAACAATTGAATAAATGTCAGGACATCTAGACTAGAAAACGACCAGCATTTTCCTTAACCTTATATTGAAAGTCAGTTTTTAAAAGTAATTTCTTAAGATGAAATTTTCAGTATCCAAAAAGTTGGGTATCCAAAGTTTTACACCACTCCCAAACGACAGCAGTAAGATAAGTATAGTGCTGATCATATTGCTGAGTATATATTACTTCATTGGTTCTTAGCTGGCGATCGGGTGCTGCTGTAGATGCGCACAATTTAGGACCATTCCGATTATTTCTTTCCATGCTTTCCATTCCATGGCAGAATCCTTTGCTTTCTGACGGTGAGCTTGAGGGATCAAATATGATCCAGGTTTGGTACTCGTAGAAGCTTAGATTTCCCGCTGAGCGGGTTGTTATTTTCTCCAGAGAAGCTGGTATATTGCCCTTTCGACTTTAATAATCTCAAGCGCCGTCTTTGATTTCGTGCTTTCATAGTTGGTTACTTTCGGCACATAAAAAATTCAGAATGTAAAGTAAAAACGGCAATTGAAAAACTAAAATGATTTTTAATATCGAAGAAAGCATATTTTATAAAGACCTAGTTTTCAACCAAACTAGAAAATTTTCTAATACGTTAAGTTTAAGATCTTCAAAACAAAAAAGCTATTAAACCGGTAAGCATTTCAATTTCCATTTTCCCGCTTGATGCCTGTCAAAGGGTTACCCGATGCTGACTTAAACCCACACATCCTGTAACAACCTGAAATGGGCGAGCGAAATTATACACCTCGCTGTCACACGCATTAAGCCCCCGTTTAGCGGAGGGATCTTGTATTTATTGTGACAATGGAAATTATCTCATCGGCGCAATGTAAATCAAATTTATATGACAGTTTATAGACTCGCATGAGCCGCGTCCGTGCAACGATAATGTCGACTGTTTAATATTGGAAATTATTTGTTTTGTCAGGGCGGTTTACTGTTGGGCAGTACATTAGAGTAAATTTTGCGATAGGAAAATTTATTCTATTCACATGTGCATGAAAATATGGTGTAATTAAATATGGTAATTTTATATGTCGCCAGATATATCTAGATCACATTTGCAACGAGTGCATTTACTCATTCCATCCACTGTTTTCTGTGATAACAGTTTAGTTTATTGCCTTTTCTGGAAATTCATTTACACCTGTAATCTATTATAATTTATGAAAAAGTAACATCTGTTATGTATTAAAATGAAACTAAACTGAAAATATTTAGGGACGTGATTTTCCTGGTATCAAGATCCAAATGATTCCAAATTGTTGCTGCTTGGATAGTGAAAGATTTTTCATAAGAGGTAGAGATAAGTTTAGGAGTAAGTAGAGTGAGTGAACTTTTAAATCATGACAAAATAAAAATTTTAAATTATGGCAGAAGATCCGTGATCGACGCCAACTGCACATACTTACACTTCTTTTTAATGTATTAAAAAATCCTCTGAGCCCAAATTATCTTACTGGAAAATTTAAAAATTTGTCTATTCACGGCCTTCGGCCACGATTTAAAAGTTCACTCACTCTACTTACTCGTAAACTCACCTCTACCTCTTACGAAAAATATTTCACAATCCAAGCAGCAAAAATTTGGAATCATCTGGATCTTGACACCAGGAAAATCACGTCCCTAAATATTTTCAGACATCGAATGAAAAAGTCCCATCTCTCTTGAAACATTTTCCTTTGTACCCTTGTCTTTTCCTGTCTTTCCCATCCCAAATCATGTCAATCGTTTGTATTACTAATACTCTTGTATTTTTTTATTTTATTTCTCTCTCTAGCGTACTATAAATAATTTTCATTGTGGAATCTCTCACAGTCTACCAACTAAATTTCATTACCAATTGTTATGGTTGACTGGAAGAGATTACTCATGTAGCAATAAGTCCGCCATATGTATTATACATAAAACACGATAATAAATAAATAAATACATATTTATTATTTAGGGTTGCTTACCCTTATGAACTGTATTGCTATTAAACTTCTTACAAATATTAATTAATTCACAAGGTAAATATTTTCCCTATTGAAGTATGATAAATATTTAAAGAAAAATAGGATAATCTTGTTTTTTTATGATTTTTGGTTCAGTAGATTTAGGAAAAAGGGATGGGGGTGTTAAATGCTCTGTTTTCGTATTCTGGTGTCAATGTAGAAAAACTAAATTAAAATAATATTTATTTTTCACGCAATTTGTGTGTGTGATACTTCCAAAATGAAATAACCATCACCATTTAGAAGATGGTATAATTCCTTGAAGAAAGGAAAACAATCGTTAAACGCAGTATTAGCAAAATTAACATTATATGAACCAGGAACAATTCGTAAATAAAATATTTACACCAAATATTAATATTTACTGAAACTGGCGCAGATCTGCTCTGATCGTGACCCAATCAACGCCGCACGACGCGCCCGCAACCGCCCCGTCGACCGACCGGACCGGAAGTTTGCATATCGATTAAATTAAATCAACAATATTAAATTACTCAAACACTATATCCTGTTTTGAAATGTAAATAATATTGTTGAGTGATATCCGGTTTTGCTGGAATTTATGTCATACCGAAATTGATGTGATTGCGTAGCAAATTACGATAACACGGTATGATTTTTTTCGTGTTCATAAAGTATATGGCATAATATTCTGTTACATAACATACTTTATATCAACATAACTGATGTTTTAAATTACTATTAGTAGTATTAATTACTTATATTTCAATGCACAGAAAGATTATAATGTAATACCCATAATATGTAAGTAAAGATGAAAACAGAATACTTGTAATGAAATTTCACCAGTTTACCGAAATTTAACTTAATAATTAATCATATTTCCCTACCATTTTGTTACTGCTACAAAATAATGTTTGAAACTAAAATTCTAGCAAAAATATTATTTCAACGATATTAAAAATATTTCCGATTATTACCACCCCCCCCACCCTCCTTAACGTTTACTAACATGACAATAGTTTTTAAAAGTGTAATTAACAAAAATATTATAACAAATACCTATTCGAAGAAATGTACTAAACCAATTGCCACGAAGTTGATAACGTACCCAAGAAAGTTATCTTAAAAAATATAGCAAATTCAAAAACAAACGTGCCAGTGTATGCTATGATGCGCAGGTGGGTTCACGTTTTTAGATAAAATTCGCGGACGTTTAAAGTTGTTCTGATTACTGCACCGCTTCAACATTTCGGTGGTTTTGTCACAGAAATAGTCTCGCATAAAATTCTCGCTCAAGGTAGTCACCTTAGCAAGAAACAAACGATAAGCCTCATGTTGATTTTGTGATGAAATCTGGAAAGCATTAAACCTAACACCATCAATAACCTAGGATAAATCACCTTGGCGTTAACGCAAAAATTGGCTGATGCCAGCCAGGGAAGAGAATAAAAAGGATAAGATTAGTAATTCTTAATAAGTAAAATACGATATTAACACCATATTTGCAGTATTCAAAGCTTAACTGTATTAAATCCTCATCTGAAATGATGGGTCTTAAAATTGAGCTAAGAATTAGGTTTAACAATGGTTCATATTAGATAGCACGATATGAAATCTTGAAAATGTTTAATGATAAATGTTAAGCAAATTCTGACATCAAAAGGAAAAAGATACAAACAAGCAGGTGAAATCTGAATTTAGAATAGAAATACTTATTTTGTATGCTTTTTTTAATTTAAAGTTAAGCAAATCTCCAGCCCATTTCAAGGTTTCCATTTATTACGCAGCAAATTTACTTATACACTAAATATACAGATTTTTAGCTACGTTTCTTAAGAATATTTCACATATATAGTAAAAAAAATCACTCCATGTATTTTATAATTGGCTATTTGTTTGAATAATAATAGATTTTGGTTCACCACATAAATTATAATCACTTTTATAATGTTACAAAAGTTATTGAGACTCACTATTTAGATTATAACAAAGTATGAATAGGGAACACCTACATAAGGTACTTGCGGCTAATAAGGCGCAGAGAGCCTTGAGAGCGAATAAGACTCTGGGCCATATGCACTCTGAAGACAAACACATTTAAATAGTTTGATTCGTTTAATACTTTACATTCATATAAACTGGAACAGTATACCTAGGTAAAGGCAGCAAAGGGGCCGCATATTGCTCGTGCTGCTATTTTATCTATGAAGCCATGTTCAGAACTCGTTACGGCCAATATGTTTTATAATTTTAACCGATATTTTTATTATCACATTGCATTTTGTAACTTTAATTATTCTTTTTTTACATTTTCGTAACTTCTTTAATAACCAAGACATATTTTATCTTATTGTAAAGATTGTCTGTCTTAGGGTTTATAAGCTCCATGGAGATTAGACTTTAATAGGTTCTTATATTTTTTTGGAGTTTAAATTTTTTATAATATTTTTGTCATTAATTTCCAATTTCATAAAAATATTTGACTTTAAGGTTAGATCGGTCTTATTTGCGGTAGATGTTTTAAATTGAAATAATTGAATGTTAGGATCGTTATACCAAATGTAGTAGTATACTATGTCGAAAAATGTAAGTCATTATTATATAAGTTCATATTAACTTATAGTAAGTAGATATTGTGTTATATCAACTGGTATACATAAAAAAGGAATGAACTCTTTTTTGACTTCAAAATATTCCTTTATTTGGTAACATTTTTTTGTCGTCAATTAAATTGAACTATAATATTTTCATAAGAAAAAACATATTTTATTGGTCGATATTACTGTGATTTTATTGGTTTTACTTCAGTTCAACATAAAATTTATTACATTAATGTTCAAAAGTATATTTTGAACAAAATTGCATAGATAACGCATTTTGGAAAAAAAAATTCGTGCGATTTTTTCGCACATACTATATAAAAACTTGTATCTAAATAAAGAGTAAGTATTGTCCATATTACATTTACGATATAAAATAGACATAGCTCATGTTTAAGTTATATTAATAGAGTGAGAAATGTTTTGGGAAATAGTTTTTTTTATATTTATTACATCAGAATAATTTTATTTTCCAATAGTTTCTTTAATCACAAAGAATTAGCGTAACTTTTCGCTTTTTGCTAATTTGAAAATATTAATAAATTGTAAAACGTGTCAATTTTTGGAAGGTAAATATTAAAGCAATTAATAAATCTGAATTGCTAAAGTGTCTCCCTGAGAACTTAAAAAATCAATTTAATTTATATCATACAACATGAGAAAGAGTCAAATAATGGAATAAATTATAAAATTACGAAGAATTTAACAGTAGAATACCTGCGATCAACACACGACACGTGATACACAAAATGTCACCCAACTGCCAATAAGATGCATCCTTGTCCAAGGATAGGACTGGGCCGACGTGTGCACAACGCCGTTAAAAAGGTCACGTATCCAGGGGACAAGTTTTGCAACGAAATCTCTCGGCGATTTAGAATGCGGCAGCCGTGGGCGGAGGGGATGGTGGGGGGCGAAGATAGGGAGAAGGAAGGCGGTATGCAAGCATTGATATGCCCGCCATGTGTTCTGATAGCGGTCGCAGAGGGTATGTTCAAATTTCGGAATGCCGCGCTGAATTCGGGAGTGCCATGATCGGTTTAAGTCAGTGCGTATTGAAGTAGTATTGGGTATTATCCTCGTTCAATGTATATTTAAAGCATTTAAAGGCAAGTTTAATTCGTTTTTCGATTATTCGTTAGATTGTCTACTAAAAATTCCCGAATATAATTTTAATTCAGATTTATAATGAAATATATTTGTATCACATTTTATATTAATTTGTTTCATAATTATTCACAAGTAGCCTTATTCGAAGTAATTTTCTTCTGTATTTTTGAGAGAGTAATTTAAGAGTGAAATTAGACGTAGGATTATGATGGATGTGAAGTTAGATTTAAGTAATATTGATGATAATCTTAGACCTGTACCAATTATTGATTGACATTTTAAGGTCCTGTCACAAATTGCACAATTATATGATTTCCTTCATTTCATTCATATATATCAAAATAATTTCGGAATAAACGTTGATAAGAATGTATATATGTACGTATTTGATAATTCTGTTTCTTGAATTTTTACTTTTATTTCCGTTATATTGATATGGGCAATTAAAAACATATGTAAGTGAACAGCGAAAACGGAACCTCAATTACAATATATTCTTAATATACAAGAAAGTGTGTTCTTAACAAGTCGTAACAAATGAGAGTAATAATCTAATCATTAGTGTGCAATACTTAGTATGAAAGGCAACAATCATATTAGAAAACTTAAGAATACACGAAGTTTACCTTGTGCATACAACATAAGTTCCAATTTGTTATCGGAAAGGGTCTTAAGGTATACGTATTTAATATTATTAAAAATTAATAACTCTCACAAAGCGTAACCTTCTCTTTTTATAAGAACTTTGGCACTGGTGAAGCAAAATATCTCTATATTAAACCGAAATACAGAGAAATATGGTAAGTTGTAACTGCTTTGAATATATTCTAAGGAAACTGTCGTAACAGGAGTAAATTCTTTGCAAGTTCTATAAGTGACGTTTTTTAATGTATTTTGTTTACCTTATCGATAATTTAAATTTTACAATAAAATGGCATTTGATATTCTATTTATTTTATAAATCCGACATGATGGATTATTGACACATAGCGAAATATGCGGTGAAAAAATATTAATATTTTTTGTTAATATTATTTCAACTTAGTCGAATTATTTCCCGTTTTACAAAAAAATAAACGTAAATATATGTAAAATAAAAACTGAACAGTTAATTTTTTTACACTAAACTGAACAATTAATTAATAAAAGCAATTTATATTTCTTTAACAAATAACATAAAAATATCTGAATATATTATCCTGCGCTAACATATCAACAACTTCATGATAAAGTACTGAAATATAGTATATTATCGGAAGTACCGTGATCTAAAACAACGCATAAAAGAGGTACAAAAAATTATTATGTACACGAGTAATCGTGTATTAGAGAGTAGTTTATTTAAGAAGACAATCATTATGAATAATGTGATTTAACAATAGAGAAATATCCATTGTTGTGTAAATTCAGTCAATTATAATTAGGCTAAATGCTTTAACTAAAATCCTATTTATAATTAAAACCACAAATAGCGCAATAAAACTAATTCAAATAATTGGAACTTGGATACAATACAACGAAACTTTTCTTTGCAATCTTAATAAATTACCTTAAAAGCTCACAGACCTGTTCTCAACTGATTCCATTCGATGCCTGTAAAAGCTTCCTTGCCGGCTATCACTAACTCGGCTTCTTCGACAGCACGTAAAACACTCATATACCGCAAAATGCAAACATAACTTACCGGCGAGTATGCTTAGCAAACAACACAAAGAATGGGTAGACAAAATTGACGGTAAAGTCGGCTAAGCTTCACTTACACAAACTCAATTTAACTACCTTAAGTCAGTCTGTTAAGTTTAACAAATGTGCTAACATGTTTTAAGTATTGTAATGAGCGAGAATGTAAGGTCAGGTTATTTTACTAAATCATCAGCCTTGATGTTTAAAGAAATGAAATATCTTAGTTAAATGAATAAACAAAATTTGTCATATTGCCTGGTTAATATATAACAAAATGTGAAGGATTGTTTCTCATCTCGTAAAGTCCATAACATATTTTACATAATTCGTTCTTTAATATTTGGTTTAGACTGTGATGTTCATGAATATGTTGTTTATAATGTCGTTTATTTAAATCATCATTTAAATGATATTATAAATTAACAAATTCATGAATGTGAAATACTGTGAAGTGCTAAATAAAGAAAAGCCTAAAACGGCTTATCGACTTTTCCAAATGGAAAATAATTATTTAAGACATATACTACAGTATAACCAATTATCGTCTCATGTTCAAACTTTCGAAATTTGATATTTTAAACTAGCTGCCAGCGCCGGGTTTGCCCCGGCAAAAAGAGACCATGACTGCATTATATTTTAATATATTTTTGTGTTACAATATTTGTGTGTTATGTAGAATTCCAAGTTGCAAATAAAATCATCATACATTATTTTAATGTGACTATAATGGCTTCAAAGTTTATTTCAAATATGGACCAGGCTTTCATTTAAATTGCTATTTCACATTAGTCACGTTCTAAAAATATGTTGAATATACTAGGTTTATCTAAATATTATAAATTATACCGTAGTGAAACACTCGTGTGAATCTAATAAGCTATTTTTGTGCCAAAACCAAAAAACAAACAATCGAAACATTCCCATTCGTGTCATTAATATAATTACAAAACATAGGCATTTTTAAATTAAAAGCACTAGAGATAAATATTTGTGTTCAACTAAATCGGCCAATGTAGTTAACTAAATTTAAAATATGAACATTTTAATAAACTAGTATCAGAAAATAACTTTAAAATATTTCATTCCAAACACTTTATTAATACTGATATTTTCAATTGAGTTGAAGGCTGAGGGTTAAAATAATATCGTTGTTAATTCTACTCGTGTATAATCAAGGTCCTCATTCCACATACAAGGTTAGGTTAGCAGCAAACGTTGTTATTGTGCTAATAAATTTGAACACGCAGATGATAAATCATTCGTCGATTCGCAGTGATGATGTTAACAGAACATGCGATTGTAAAGCATATCCACAAGAAGTTTCTCAAATATCATCGCAGTTAGTCTTTCGACACCACATTTATTAGATTTAACGTTTGCTACGTGAACACTATGTTCTGGTTATCTTACAGTCACTTTTTGCGGTAAAAAAAATATTTATTAAAATTAATATATAAAATTATATATATATATATATATATATATATATATATGTGTGTGTGTGTGTATATATATATATATTATAGTCAAAAATGTTTTAGAGAATATTCGTCAATAATATTTTGTACACTAAGCTATCTAGTACTCTTTTCAAGTCACGTTTTTGATGATATAATTCTAACTATTTGGGTCAGCGAAACGTGTCAGCAAAAACGTTGGAACTTTGACATTTTCAATGTCGATAAGTTTATCGATATTGTCAGCATAGTGAAATATCAGTTCTTCACAATAATTACGGATAAATTCTCACCCACTTAATGACACCCCCCCCCCCACCCCGTCTCCCTATTTCTTTGCCTGCAGATAGATCCATTCTTTTTTAATTATAATTAAATATATTCTTCAATCACTCCATAACAAGCTACTTAATTATCACTTTAAATATTATTCTCTTCATATCGTGTTTCTCGACACTTACATAAACTAAAAATGATACCAAATACTTGTGCCTTTCCAGCATCAAAGACAAGCTTATAATACGTAAGCATAGAAATTCACCACCGGCAAGCAAAATAGCTCCGTGTCCCCGATACCCAAACCGAGGCCGGACAAACGCACTCATTTCCCACTACAAAGAGTAAATATTTTAAAAGGGTATTAAACATGAAAGCGTACATCATCATACGATATCTCTCCAAATGGCCGTATCCGAGTAAGTGAAGTCCACAAAAAGGTCCATAACACTCGACTCCGAAGATCGGCCTCCGTGAAAAGATGTTAGGGCACCGCGCCGTGCGGACAGGGAGGGAGAGACGAGGTGGCGGCATATATCTTTACCTACGTTGCTAAGCTGTAATCCGCGTTGTAGGGCGGTCTTGCGGTGGGAAATATGTTACGGTATATGTGAATTTGGATTTTTGTTTGAACGGTACTATGGTTACCTGGTAATCTTCTGTTTATTGCAGGATACAAAGGTTAAAGTTTACCTTTACAAGACGGTTTTAGTTTTGAGCTGTTTGTTTAGAAGGCTTCTTTCTAAGACAAAAGGTGAACAAGTTTTGATGCAAAGGAAAGTTCCATATTAAAGTTGAAGCAATAATATAGATATTTTTGATTTACGTGGTTGAAACAGTGATTATATATCCTGTTATAAAATGGATGGTTTATTCATTCTGATTCAGGATATCACTGAATTGTTTTCACTTTCAAGCCGGTTGCAGATTGTTTTTTTTTACCGATGTATGTTTTACGACACAAATCTGTATTGAAACAGCTTCAACAGTAAAAGTATATTTTATCAGTTACTATTCAAAATTAAATCTGTTTTAAATATCGAGTTCCTTGGAATATACACATTACGGTCAGATTTTTTATTTTAAATTGTCACTGTAGGTTTTGATGATTTAATTTATTGAGAAAATCATCATACATATTTGAGCAGCCATTATTCCAACAAAAAATGGCGTAACAGATATTTTGAAGATGCGACCTTTTCAATAAATTTTATTTTAT
The DNA here is from genome assembly GCA_039881145.1 of Druceiella hillmani. Taxonomy (NCBI): domain Eukaryota; kingdom Metazoa; phylum Arthropoda; class Insecta; order Lepidoptera; family Hepialidae; genus Druceiella; species Druceiella hillmani. Next base: position 2,067,391 of record JAYKKI010000040.1, on the reverse strand, counting down.
AATTTTTTTTCAATAAACAATATACTTTATATTGTCATAATGATATAGTACAAGCAAATAAACATTAATATTTCATAAAACTAGAATATTTTATGATATTTAATATTTTTGTTACAAATTTGTACTAATACAAAATATTGCATAAATTAAAATACTCTTGTCTATAAATTAAATCTTTTAAATCTTTGAGAATTTTGTAAAAGGAAAATATACTAAAAGTTAATGAGACATTCAGTGTCAAAGGATATATAAGGCACGCGTGTGTAGTAAGTAAAAAAAGGCCTTTCGTTATTATTATCTATAAAATTTTGTATCGTTTGACACTTCAAATAGAGGTTTGTGAGTTAATTTTTGTGGTGCGGTTTGTTTCCAGTTATAGTTCTTTGTAATTTTTGTGGTTCCTAATTTAGTAATTAAATTAATTTTTAGAAGAAGAAAATGAATTTAAGATAAACCAAAACTCAGTTTCACTTTTTTTAGTACAAGAAGTAAAAATAAATAAAAAGATTCAATTTTATAAAAAATTAGAAATATCAAACGTCTATGTAATAATCTGCCCACTATAGGTATGTTTATAATATAAAAATATACCTGTTTATCTTATTCCTACATAATTATAAATGAGGGTATATCTAGAAAAAATCTTAATTGTGAAAAATACTTTCAGAAAATGACCTAACAGCATTTGAAACTTGAATTTCTTTATGGCCTTGATAGCCTTCGACATATATGAAACGAAGTATCCTTCGACATGTAACAGACGAAGTAGCCTTCAACATGTATCAGACGAAGTAGCCTTCGATTAGAAAAATTTGAAAATGTCAAACGTCTAAATATATAATCTACCCACTCTAAGTCAATGGTAAAGGATGTTTAAGATATGAAAATATACCTGTATATTTTATTCCTCCATAATTGTGAACGAGGGTATATCTAGAAAAAATCTTAATTATAAAAAATATTTTCAGAAAATAACCTAACAAGCTTTGATATTCGAATTACTGTATGGTCTTTATAGCCTTCGACATATATCAGACGAAGTAGCCTTCGACATGTATCAGACGAAGTCGCCTTCGACATGTATCAGACGAAGTCCCCTTCGACATGTATCAGACAAAGTAGCCTTAGACATGTATCAGACGAAGTAGCCTTCTACATGCATTAGACGAAGTAGCCTTCGACATGCATCAGACGAGTAGCCTTCAACATGTATCAGACGAAGTAGCCTTCGACATGTATCAGGCAATTTCGTCTGATACATGTCCAAGTAGACTTGGACATGTATCAGACGAAATTGCCTTCGATATGTATCAGACGAAGTAGCCTTCGACAGTATCAGACGAAGTAGCCTTCGATATGTATCCGACGAAGTAGCCTTTGACATGTATCAGACGAATTATTATAACTTTATTTATCACTGCTTTACTTTAAACTTCACAAAAAAATCAAATATAAAGTTTTTATCGCCAAGTACGAACACGGGAGCAGGCGAATACTCTGGCAACTGTGCAGTGTTTTGTTTGTGTGCCAAATTGCAGCCGTTTCGTGTCGCTGCGGCATAAAAACGCTTACGTTCGTACTATGCAGAAGGCCTGTAGGCTCTACTGCAGCACGAAGCGCTTATTCGAGGCCTCATTCCTGACACTCGCGAACTCTCCGAGCTTTTCATTACTACATGTTGCTTACATTTTCTTTGGGCCTTTTTTCTGGCATCTGAATTTGTTGGCGACGTTTATCGAAAATTGCTGTAATTATGGTGTGAAAATGTAGTTTGAATCTATTAACGATTTCCTAATTTCGTACTAATCTAAAAAGTTAGTTATAGATTACATTGGATAAATTGTAAAATGTGTTATATTGTTTTTAAATCTGTTATATTATTTTATCTTTAAATCTACGTATAATCAAAATTTTGCAGTTACCAACTTTAAACTGTACTAAATTTTAATACTAACTTTAAAATGTACTACTGTATTAAAAAATGAGAGCATGTTGGTAGTTATTGTTTTATTGTAGATAATTCCTATTCAATTTAATAATGTATTAATGATGCTTCACTTTTATAGCTTATCGATATCGATTGGTAAATCTATATAAGTATTTTTGATAATTAATTTTATTTCGATATTGTACTATATTTAAATAGAAAATACTACATTTTTCTGTAGATAAATCGATGAATGGAGAGAAGAATAAATAATCAATAGAAAGAAGGAGAGACTATAGCTGTCATGTTATTTTAAAGAAAGCGAGAGACAATAGCTGTCATATTATTTCTTTAAAGACTCTTCTTTAAAGATTACAAACTTTTTTAATTGTACTGAAATGTGTTTTAAAGCCCAATTTTAGACATCAAAATTAATTGTAGCGGAGGAAGTGATATTGTACTATTGTTGTACTACTTAAAATGTACAAATGATAGACATAGTAATAACGAAGACAATATGCTATAAAACTTAGTTTAAACTACGGCATATTACAGAAATAATTATCTTATTTAAGTATTTAATAATAACAACTTCTGACTTATTCGTCAGACATTACAAGTGACTCCAAAAATTTGCAATTTGATTTGCTGATATGGATTTTGAAGCTATTATAATTATATTAAGTAACAAAAATAAACTGTTAGGCAATGCACGAATACTCTGTGAACACTTGCAACTTTGATTAAATTTCGATTGACAAGTTGATACTCGATACTCATAAATATGTTTGATGGTTGCATTTTTAAAACATCTAATCTGAACCACAAGTTTAGTTAAAATTATATCTCTTTCTTTATTTATTTAATTAAGCTTGAGCAGACTACAGCTTCTAATTCGAATAAATCCGTTAAGAAAGTTTAACATTAAGTTCCTTTCACTGCAAATTTATCACGAGTGATACTGTCGGGTTTCCTGAGAACAATAGCCTCAATATGGGAAACTGCTCCCAGAAGTGGAGGAATATCTCATTAATTTCATCATTATTAGACTAATTTTATTCCCGTCGCTAGTCATTTTAAGCATCGTATAAAAATATTTGTAGTTTTAAAAAAAAAAAATTACCAACGTTACATCAGCCGTACTATGTAACAATAGATTATAAATAGTTTTATTCGTCATGTACAAGAATATATGCGTTTGTAGGATTCTACAATTAAAGAAGGAACATTTTTAATTTCGTCATATTCGTTTTTTATTCGACCCGTCCGTCTGTCTGTGACAGCCTCACAATTTCTACAGTTTTCAACCTAAGTGTATGAAATTATGCCACTAGATTTTTTATACAGAGGTGCTTAAAAATAGTTTTAACTTATATAAGATGGGAGCACAAATTTTTCTTTTAGTAAATGTAATTGAATGAAATACCATTGTAAAAGTATTATAAAATGAATTTTATTTTAATTCCAATTATTTTTATTTTTAAGCTCTCTTTATGAAATATTAAGCTTCAAAATGGCCCCCCTAATTTTTCAGTCACGAGTTTGAAAAATGTAATCTTTTTCTTAGCAGTGTAAACTCTTATAAAGGAAAACTCTCCATAACGTAAACGCTGCTTGATATTGGTTGCTTTGTCTTTTAAATCATACACTGATTCTTCTCTTTGTAACGAACTCGCCATTCTCTATAACGAACGGGAATTTATTGTTTAGGTGGCAAAAGTTGTGTATTGTTCATTATCACTAGTACATATTTATTACCAATAAACTCGGATATACTCCGAAATTATCTTTGCCGACAATTCAAAGAATTAATAGACACAGTTTTGTTGTCTATTAATGCTTTGAATTAATAGACAAATAAACTGTGTTTTAATACGAATGCCGACAATCCAAAGAATTAACAGACACAGTTATTGCTTTTATTGTGTACAACCATTACTGATGTTTTCACTAGGCACACGTGTTTAATGACTAAAGTTGACTCTTAATACATTTTCGTATATAAATAAATACAAAATAGCTATTGGAATAGTAAATAAATTCAATAAAAGTTGACGAATTATTTTAAATAATTATTTTGAAATGCAAGAAATAAAATGTAAGCTATAAGAATAAGGGAATTAATTACATATTTCGGTATATAAATCCGAATAAACAATTTCAAATCTTAAAAAATATATATTTTATTTACATATTTCACAAAGTGAAAACTCTATATAACGAAAGAAAATACTCGGTCCCTTGAGTTTTATTATAAAGAACTTATATTGTACTTCCATTATTTGGCTAGAATTTCCAAATAAAGTTACTTTGATTAAATTGAAACAACCATATTAAAAGATACCCACTAGACCGGTTCCATTTATCATTAGGTCAGCTTTAGACTAATTAATTTAATAATAAAAAAGTTTGAAAAATATTGAACAATGTTTTCAAATTTTACATAATGTAAATAATTTCCGCCTTAGGGATTTGTAGACTAAGAAAATTAAACATTTTTGTCTTTATGTTTCTGGTGTGGCGAAATTAAATTACAAGTTCAATCGGTATTACTTTCAATATTTCAAAAATTGATTTTAGAAAATAAAAAATCTGAATTTTACTTTATTACACAAATTTTGAACACTAATTTTGTTTTATCACAAATGGAACTTTATATTGCAAAACTTTGCCGCAATATCTTTAAAAGTTAGAAAATAAAATCAATTTAGTCTGTTGGAAAATTGAAATAAAACGTCTGTGTTTGCTATAACTCATACAACTCGTCTACTTATCTACTTAAATTGCTTTTCGTTCAGACAAAAAAATGTTCCAAAACCAATTACTTAAGTTTTCGTGGAGCAATAAAGTAAATTGTGGGAATCAATCTCGGCGCTCAGTAAATTTGATTGGAAAGCGAAAGAAGGATTAAGGCGTCTGTGTATTTAACATAATGATGACCATACGTGCCGAATACCAAATGAAATCTTCCGATATATCATTATTCTCTTTGCTTTCCAGCCAATATTCGAGCCGAGAAGAGATCCATTATCATCCAACAGCAAAAAAAGTGTTTTATTCCTTGTATCCAAGAAATCTATTTAAATATATTATGATAGATAAAAACTTTGGTATATAAATTCATATCTACACAAATAATATAATTATATCGAGGCCGTCTCTATGTATACGTCAGTCAACAACCACTCGACGTATTTCAATGAAACTTTGCAGTTTTGTACTTAGTTTTAAGAAAATTGTTAACGTCTGCGATAGAAAACATGCAATTTCTCATGAAAGTTGAGTTGTTAATTATATAATATAAACAACCACTATAATTATTAATCATTGTATATTTAGAAGTTAATTTCTGTAGTGTAATCAGTATCCGTAGGAAAGAATATTTCAAAATCTGCAAGTATCGGTTCCAACTCTTAAGAATTTTTAACAATTTTTTAACGCTACTCATACAAATATAGCCAAAGTATCGAGTCTTACTGATATCGATAGTTTATTTTAGGTTTTTCTATAACGGGAAAGCAGTAAATGCTTATTACTTTCATATTTTCTTTGAGATATCATAATATGATGTTCGGTGATTTAATCATTAAATTATTCACAATTAAATGAAACTACGTGATGTAATATTATTTCTACTTGCTTTAAGTTCTTTGCCACGACCTAGGTTTCGTTGTATTACAACATTCTCAGGTAGACTATTAGCAAAGATCTTTGCTCCTGATCTTTGCTAATAGCCCACCTGAGAGCTCACCTGAAGATATTGTAATACAACGAAACCTAGGTCGTGGTAAAGAACTTAAAGAAAGTAGAAATAATATTACATCACATAGTTTCATTTAATTTTGAATAATGAATTTCTACAAAATTAACGCCAAATACATTCAATAATTGAATTATTATAATTTAATTATAGCGCTCTAGGATATATCACGTTCAGAAATATATATTAAATACTATAAACAATGTAATCAAAATACATTTGTCCAAAATATTTTTAATTACTCTGAAAAAATATATATTTATGCAAAAAGTTCAACTTTATGCAGGTTATCTAGAAATCAAATTTATATATTTGACAGACAATCGGTTTCTTGCCTGAAACATTACCATTGCAGTATTTGAAAAAAAAATTCACTTGGGAAAGTTAAGTATTGCACACAGTATTTTTATAAGCAAGGAAATACGTATTTTATATCAAACATTTAACAAAAGAGTCGCTGTTTAGAGATATTACAGGGATTATTAGAGATATTACAGGATTATTTCACGGAGACAGAAAGACGAGAAATCGAGTATATTCTATCGATACAAACATTTTTGTTCCGATACCGAGTAAGTATCTGAATGCTTTTTAATGTACTTGTTATTGAAACAAAGAATCGAATACTTACTCATATTTATTTGTATGTGTATGTCCCTAATTCTATATCATCTTGCTATGTTTATTCCAAAATAAAACAGTTTAAAGATTGTCACATAACGAAATGTTTTCTGCTCGAAGAGCGGGCTAAATTGCTGGTTTCATGTAAAATAATACTCACTCTTATCACAGTAGTCGGTTCCTATGTCTGGTTCAAAATATCCAGAACGTGTACACCAATAATATTCCGCAAAAAAGAAATTAAATATAGATCCGAGTAAAAGCGTTGGGTTTAATTAAAGGTTAAAATTGAATTCTTTAAACAATCGTGTTCGCTCTCTCTCCGTACTTAATATCTTCCTAATTTCACGTAGTTATCATCCTTTAACAACATCTATATCGGAAACGAATAATATTGCAATTCCCCACTTCCCTTGATATCACTTAATTACTCTTGAACGAAGCTGCAATATAGTGCAATTTGATCGTAATAGCTGAAAACGAATTTCTTGAAATATATCATTGTCATGTATTACAGTGCCATTACACTTATTCAGTAATTAATCTATTTTGTCCTAAAGCTAGCCTTATTAACGTTATTGATGTGTACTGCGTGAATTTGATGTTTCTTTAATTATATGAAAATTAATACATAGCAATAATTATATGTCACGTAAAAGACTATATAATAAAATTGCACATCAAATATTAGTTTAATTCTTTAAATCTAAATAAATATCGCATTTATTGATATAGATACATACTTTTAACAAAAAATTCAGGATGCAATTAAAAAAAATAAATTTAGAAAATCGGTTGATTTAAACGTATCCATGTTTTAATCTAAATTCATATTTTGATGAGTTCTTTAAAAAAAAACCCAAATCAGTCTGCTCGTAAAATCTTTAAAAATAAATTCGAAAATAAAAATTTGCCATAGTTTTTCCGAATTTACTGACTCCGTGTTTAATTTCATGTTTTGATGGTTTCTTATAGAAAATCATCTGTCAGATATAACCGTGGCATCGGTTCGTTGCTAAACCCTCTTAACTGTCTAAAGAAATAAAAACGGTAGTCAAAAAATTTAAAACTAGATTAATGTTTGTTATGGTTTTTTCTGTTCCCGAAAGATTTGCTCAGAGAGACTCAACAAGTTTTGAAACTATATGATTCGATTAACCGATTTCTAAGGTTTATTTTCAAATTTAACTTGATTTTGATCTTGGAGCGAGATTTTCCATATTTATATTATAGTTGTCGTTGTTTTTTATTGATATCTGAAAAATATTTTAATATTTCGTTATCATCTTTCTGAACACTCTGTATACAGCGATGTGCTTCATTCCGCTCTCTTTCGCGTTTCCGTTCCCGGACCCGGACCTGGACCCGCGCGCACATTGTCTATTCAAATCGCGGCGCGGTGCGCGCGACACGTCCGCGACTACAATCGACGCGCCGCCACCGACCGGCTGACTTGAATATTTCATATTTCTTCGTTCACGTCCGTCTGTCGCAGCGGCTTATCTCCGCCGGTCCAGCTTCAGATGTAACGAAGGTGGGAGAGGGGTTGTGGTGTGGGAAGGCCATCAAAATTTATTATTCTTTTAACTGATATGGAAAGTTGTAAAAGAATGATAAGAGTTTGGATTTTATTTGTTCTTCAGAATAAATGTTTGGAGGATTGTACGAATAAAATAAGTGGGGTTAAAAAATAGGGGGTTTTTAAGGTTCATGTCAAAATTGGTAAAAAGGAATCACTTATTGAATCACTTCAGCTATGATCATTTTTAATGAAATTTATTTGACGTAGAAAGTTCAAATTCGATATTTATAGGAAGGAATAGCCTATTACCATTGTGTATAAATATTTTAATTTCCTTTTGAGAAAGGAGTATGCGGTTTTTTGAGGAACGATAGACAATGCGGTTTTTTGTATACTAGCGGCATAGTGTATTAAAAGAATGTGCCAATTTAAAAGCAAATTTATAATAAATAATAATTTTTGTTTGATAAAATTTTCGTAACTCAATTCTCAAGAAAATTAAAAAAAAAGTAGCTGCCCTCTCGCACGACTTCGCAAATTGTCGATCAGAAACTTTAAAAATACCGAGAAAATTGATGAAGAAGTCTATACTGACGAAAAATTATTAGCGTCGTGTTACTTGCAGCAGTTTTTAATGGGAAGAATTCATTTAATACATTATTTTAAAACCGATGTATTGATGGAAGCGAAAAATAATGTATGATTGAGATTCTTCATATTAAAGTTTATAAAAAAAAAATATAACAACATATTTTTTTCATATTTTTGTTATAATCATATTACAACGTTAAATAATACTGTTTACATAAACATTGCAAATCTAAAGGTTGAGCATCTATGACACGCAACTGGCACCGACTTCATATTTGCTTCGGTGATGTGTGCACGCAGTGGTGAGGAACACTAATTGCGCAAATTCGAATTTTCACTTGGTATTTTTTTTTAATTTCACATAAAATTAAGTTTTAATTATACTTTAATAATATCTTTATAATAAATGTGGCAGGATGAAAATGTTTTTGGCTAGATGATTGCAATAGTAATTATCGATGTATAAATCATAAGTAAAACAAAATTTAACATGTCTTGATTAAATAAAGAGGTGCTTGAGAATGAGGAAATCATTTTTTTCTCCTCACCTTGATATAGAGTAAATCAATTTTAAATACTTTACAGGAAAAATAAATTTTTTTTTAGCAAATCAATCTACGATAAGTGTAACAAGAATTTTGTTAACCGCATTCAATTTTAAACCAGTGGCTTATTTATAATATACAGCTACTCCCATGGAAAATATTACTAACATTTCGAAAATATTACTAAGTTAATTGTAAGATTGACAGTTAAAATATACGTAACACCGTCTACACAATTATTATAAAATGAACTTTTTTATTTTTAAGTAACTGCATTTTTCATTAAAATTTCCAAGTACCGATGTGGTAATTGGAAATTTATTTCCTAGTGACTTGATTGCAATGAAGCAAAACCTATATATTACCGCAGGTCCAATATAATCTACCATTTGAAGTTAGCTACCATTTTCAGTTGTTATTGGGAACTAAACACACTCACAGACAGACAAAAATTAAAAAAAATTACATTTTGGTTTTCGATTACTTTTATTATGTTATTTTTTCGTAAAAATGTTTAGTGTACATATATGCCAATTCAACAGTTATATTATATGTATAGGTGTATATTTTCTTATAAGTCCGAAATTATTTAATAAAGCTATTCAAATCTACACCTCTAATATATTAAAAAAATTTGACACAAGATTATATGTCACGATAATTAGTAAAATCTACGAGCAATAATTGCCCCATAAGTTATAATTTTAACAAATAATTGATGTCTCAGATTGATTCTAAATGGCGAACAATAAAATCGATAGAGGGGAATAATAAACCAAGTGACGTATGAAACGTGACGGATGAACAATCCAAACTCATACGATCTGCCTGATATTCCCTCCACCTAAAGCAAATAATTGATCTCTCAAATTGATTCTAAATGGCAAATAATGACGATACAGGGGAATAAGAAACCGAGTTACGTCACGGATGAACAATCCAAACTCATACGATCTGCCTGATATTTCCTACATATGAAGCAAATAATTGATCTCTCAGATTGATTCTAAATGGCGAATAATCAATTCGATACAGGGAAATAATAAACCGAGTTACGTCACGGATGAACAATCCAAACTCATACGATCTTCCCTCCACGTAAAGCCTTGAATCCACGAACTGATTATATGAATAAACAGAATAACTAATTAGTCATAATTCACAATCCGCCTTAGCCCTTGCGGGGTTATTTTGAACGCAAATTTATTTTGCTATTAATTTCGGCCCGCACAGAGTTGACTGACGTAAGATTGATGCAGAACATCTTAATTAAAAATATTTTAAGAAACTTCATCCGACGAATGGGCGAACCCTTCCAGAAGATTTTTCACCGGGACGTCACTAGCAGGCTCGCCAGCCCTAACATAATTACGTTCGAATGCAACGTGGATCACCGTATTCTGCGGATAATGCTTTCTGAAACGTGTTTTGGATAATTATTTTGAAATAATTCACGATCCGTGCGGCTGACATGGTTTAAATATCAATTAATTAAAAGCAAAATTGTGGAAAAGAATTTCGAATTTTAATTTCGTTTCGTCGTTTTGACGTTTCAATGGATATTTTATTGGTCTGTGATTTATTTACTCGTTAAAGTGGTACTTGTTACGCTTCGTCCGATTAAAATAGATTCTGTATCAGAACGAGTTTCTTCAAGTTGAATAATAACAAAATAAGAACCAACATTTGCTTATCACTAGATTTGTTGCATATTCATTTTGTTGCATTACATGCGTATATTGAAAAAAGAATGGTCAAAATCTATTTAGAAGAGGAGACAATATCAGCAAAATAAATTTCTGCACATAATAGATAATGCCTTTTATGGATAACGCATAAATGATTCGAATTTCTTTCTAGTATTAAAATTTTTAATTACCGACACGAAAATGAAGTTAGAAATTACACTTAATTTTTATTTTCGGTCTCTTTACGAAAAATAATAGTTGATAACGACTTTATTTATACACACACGCACGCACGCACATACACACACACACATATATATATATATATATATATATATATATATATACATATATATATATATATATATATATATATATATATATATATATATATATATATCGAAGCTAGATACAACAGTATTACATAAAATATAACACTACCATTATTAATGACAACCGTTGTTAAAGGATCCTGAAAACGAATACCTACAATCCTAATATCCAATAATCCCACACAACTTCCTACAAAGTTTTTTAAGAAATCTCGCTTAATTAATTTTCAATACTTACTTCTAAAATTGTCATATATTATTTTTCGAATCGTTTCAATTATTTATAAATAACCATACAAATATAATAAAAATAAAACTGCTCTATTAAGTTCCGTTCCAATTTAGGTCCATTTAAAAGTTTTAATATATAAAAGTACATAGTATTTTATTAAACTATTATCTGTTCGCCTAGAATTACACTTTCTTTAAATAAAAGGTATTTATTTAAAGAAATTCTAAAGAAATGTTTACCTATATAAAATAGGTAATTTGTAAGCTACATGTTATGAAGATCGATCGAATAGTTGAGCAATAAGAGTGGAACAAACAAACTTATTTTCGTATTTATGACACTAATTAAAAAGTAAAACTGCTATGTTAAGTTCCATTCCAATTTAGGTCCATTTAAAATTTTAATATATAAGAGCACAAAGTATTTTTATTAAACTATTATCTGTTGCCTGCCACTTCGTTCGCCTAGAATTAGAATTTCTTTAAGTAAAAGGTATTTATTTAAAGAAATTCTAAAGAAATGTTTACCTATATAAAATAGGTAATTTGTAAGCTACATGTTATGAAGATCCATCGAATAGTTGAGCAATAAGAGTGGAACAAACAAACTTATTTTCGTATTTATGACACTAATTAAAAAGTAAAACTGCTATGTTAAGTTCCATTCCAATTTAGGTCCATTTAAAATTTTAATATATAAGAGCACAAAGTATTTTTATTAAACTATTATCTGTTGCCTGCCACTTCGTTCGCCTAGAATTAGAATATCTTTAAGTAAAAGGTATTTATTTAAAGAAATTCTAAAGAAATGTTTACCTATATAAAATAGGTAATTTGTAAGCTACATGTTATGAAGATCCATCGAATAGTTGAGCAATAAGAGTGGAACAAACAAACTTATTTTCGTATTTATGACACTAATTAAAAAGTAAAACTGCTATGTTAAGTTCCATTCCAATTTAGGTCCATTTAAAATTTTAATATATAAGAGCACAAAGTATTTTTATTAAACTATTATCTGTTGCCTGCCACTTCGTTCGCCTAGAATTATAATTTCTTTAAGTAAAAGGTATTTATTTAAAGAAATTCTAAAGAAATGTTTACCTATATAAAATAGGTAATTTGTAAGCTACATGTTATGAAGATCCATCGAATAGTTGAGCAATAAGAGTGGAACAAACAAACTTATTTTCGTATTTATGACACTAATTAAAAAGTAAAACTGCTATGTTAAGTTCCATTCCAATTTAGGTCCATTTAAAATTTTAATATATAAGAGCACAAAGTATTTTTATTAAACTATTATCTGTTGCCTGCCACTTCGTTCGCCTAGAATTAGAATATCTTTAAGTAAAAGGTATTTGTTTAAAGAAATTCTAAAGAAATGTTTACTTCTATAAAATAGGTAATTTGTAAGCTATATTTTATGAAGATCGATCAAATAGTTGAGCAATAAGAGTGGAACAAACTAGCATATTTTTGTATTTATGACATTAATTAGGTTAAGTTAGAAAGTATTGACATTAAAAAATATATATTTGTATATACCTCCTAATAGTCTGTATACTACACACTTTTTGACAAATTCCAATATTTCCAAACAGAAAAAGCCTTCTAAAAATAATATTTGAAAATCTTTATTACATTTTAAAAAATTTCTGAAACTCTGTAATAAAACTTTTTCATCTCCCATATCGGCCGGTCCTTAAAAAAATTGAAATATTTTTTATATCTATGTATTCATATAATTTACCTACATCTTATTTTGAACCATAAAAATCCAACCAAATCATCAAAATCCATTCTAAACTTACAGAGCTTAGATGCTGCGATACACGGACGGATAGACAGATGAATATATATATATATATATATATATATATATATATATATATATATATATATATATATAAATGTTTAACAATAATGAAATTATAAGGGAACCCTTTATGACTTGACCACGTAACCCCAAAAATGTTAACTATGTATTTCTTATACTTGAACCTATTGGATAAATGTCATTGTTAGTCAAGAATATGAATGTTCCATATTTATTTTCTGTTCGACCAATGTCATTGTTAGTCAAATTTTACTTTTAAACGACTATCACTTCAATATTTACTTAAAATTGCCGTTTCTTTTGTTGGTATATTATCTGAACATATAATAAAACTGAAACAGAGTGAATTCTGTACACGAGAAATGTTTTAAAAATTGTAATTTATTCAGTCTCTAGAATAATGATATAAGCCAGAAAACCTGTTTACAAGATTTTCGTCTGCCTGTTTGTCCGTTAATTTGTTCTTCAATCACGCGAAATCTACTGAATGGATTTTGATGCTATTTGGTATGGTAATAGCTAATACTTTCTAGCAACATATAGGATGCTTCTTATCTGGATATTACAGATTAAAAATAAAACATTAACTTGGTGAATACGATATTGATCAGATCAAGATCAAGATCATCTATGAGTATTTTTAGTAGAATTTATGCTCATAGCTATATTATGATAAGGTAGTGCCAACGTCATCTAATAGTGTATTTAGTAAACTTTATTCTCATAGCGCTCTGAGAGAAAACAAAAATAAAAAACCAAAATATGCAAAAAAAAGTTCTTAATAACTTTTCTTTTTCCAGATTCCATGAGAACGAAGTAGAGGGCACAGCTAATAATCATTACAACATTTAAGATTATTAAATATAATACTGGCTTAAAATATATTTCTTTTATTAAATATAATTAGAAACGTCTTACTGCTAAACAAATAATTTTCCTACTGTGTACTATTTGTTAACCGTAATTGAATACTAATCTCTCGATAACCACATATATACTACTTGTGTCTACGTTATTATTTATAAATTACTTCAATATACTTTGTATTCACTTGAAAGAACATTCAATTATATGCAAAAGTTCAAAGAGAAATGATCACCTCTAGATTTGATAAGAACAAACTTGCATTTAAAGACTTGTAATAATCTCTAAAGAATTGAATCCCATCTCGTTGATGAATCTTCCTACGATCGGTCATTTGTATTGTCGTGATTTTATGCAAGTTAATATATTACGAAGTGAATATGTTAGCTCGGTAGACATGAAGATGAATCGGCTGGTTTCACAAGTCGTTGAGTCGCAAGATAGTCACCGGGATAATGGGTCTATGCTGTATACCTACCTACCTTTGGAATGCAGCATGATGCTTTGGGGACACGGGCATTGCTATCTTTGTTAAAATATTATTTTCTTGGATATATTACTTTAGTTGTAGATGAAATAGTGCATAATAAGTATAATCAGAGGTTAATAAAAGATAAAAGAGTATTAACGTAACGAAGTTTAAACGTAAAACAATTTTACCATAAAAAGAAAAACAGGATCCTCAAAAGGTCACTCACGTCTCTCTATATCTGCCTGTCACAGTCGCTTTTCTTAGAAACCTCTTGATATTAAAGCTTTAAATTTGTTATATTTATGTGTTTCGTTACTGGTATAGTAGGAAAACATATTAACTTGCAACGTATCTCAATAGCTAAGAAACAAAATTATATAAAAAGAAGGTATTACTACCCTTTTCAAAAGTGGTCATTCCAGATGTCATAACTTTTGTAATATGCGCCATAATTTTGGGCCTATTAAAGATAATAGGATGCTTCTTACCTGGATATTACAGATTGAAAATAAAACACTAGCTATTAGTATTTTTAGTAGACTTTATGCTCATAGATATATTGTGATATGGTACTGCCAATGACATCTATTAGATTATTTATTAAACTTTTTTCTCATAGAGCTCTGAGAGAAAAAGAAATAAAAAACACAAAAAAATCCTAATATATCCGTCATGAAAAATTAATGCTGCCATTCATAAATGGAAATACTATCTATGTACCTTTAAATATTTATTAGATATGTATACGTAAATCTCACTGGGTAAATCTATTTATATTTGATAGATGTTTGTGTAAGAAGGCTTTCAAATATTTCGTAGCTAGAACGCAAATTTTTTCGTGTCTTCAAATTACATAGAACTAATTTTTGAAGCCAATTCTAGTTAATAAAATTATAACATTAATTTATATTGAATAAGATTAGATTTTATTTACATTTATAATAAAGATATAATTAATTTTATACATGATTTGTAAATTTTATTATACGTTCTGAATTCAGACTCTTTAAAGAACACTTAAATATATTTGAAAACATTATATGATCAATTATCAACTGGAATAGTGGCGATTTAAGCTTCAGCAAGATTTTAGAAAAATTTGCTGTTTTAAAACATGAATATTACTTTTCATACCTGTTAGCCGAAGATGACGATGTAGATGGATGTTGCCATTGTTGAAAATCTGAAAAAGGAAAAGTGTTTATTAATAAAACAATCTACTATTATATATATATATATATATATATATATATATATATATATATATATATATTCATAGGTCAATTTAATTATAGAAAGTTACAGTAGATTCAGACATTGTAAAAACAGAACTTTTAAAATTGATGGAACCGTAAGCGTTCTTCGGAATGAGTATCAAATAAGTAACTGCCTTTTCACCACGGTTTCGCTTGAATTTATTTTAGTAAATGAAAAGTAAGATATTGCAGCAAACAACTGAGTATCAAAAATAATACACAGTTCTTTGATACAATATCTTACCTTTCATATAATAAAATTTATGTATTAAAAAATAAAGGAACCAATTAATTTTGTCATTACATACTACTAGAATCGAAAAATATAACCTGAACAACATGCATTTCAAATGTATCATTAACAAGAATTATTTTAGTTATAGTATTGTTACTTTATAACGTCACTACTCATCTAAAATAATAACAATAACGGTACTCACTATTGATCAACACAAGGTACTAGTGTTGTATTGGCTCAGTATAATCACCATTAGAGCGTTATTGCAAAAGTAATAACTAGTATTTAAGTTTTCCAATTCAGCTTTTTTTTTAAATTAAACAAACGTAAAAAACCTAGCCGATTGAATAAGACTGATATTTAACTGATCGTTCCTAATAAACACAAATAATTCAGCATTTCTACCAATATTCCTGAAACATGATGGATGTATTTAGTGACATGTATGATAAAATTTAATTTTATTGTTTTCAGGCGTTCTAACTTAGTGTGATAAAATCAGAAATACTTACTGTTAAAAATCTTAATTAGAGAAATCTCACTCAACTTTTTGCTACTAGAATATTGCCTAATTTTAAAATTGATTTCAATAAAAAAAGAAACAAATCTAGCCCTACTAAAATTCCCATCTAGAGTAAAATTTTAATTTATTTAAATCGACAATATAATTTTTTATGTACTCATATTAGGATTAAACAATATTAGGATTAAATATTAGGATTAAACAATATTTCGAAGCTTTTATCTGACAAAGTCATTACGTTTAACGGCTTGTTAGTTACGCTTACCTATTACCATATCTGAGGCTCAGGTAATATCGGCTCTTAAATAAAATGAAACCTTTAATTATTTGATATTTTAACCCAAATTCAAACCAACAACTCTATTTACTCCGTTCATTTAATAATAAATGATTCAGCATTGCCGTTTCGAGAAAAGCAATGTTGGAAACAAGGCTCACAATCACGTTAAACTAAGTCAAATCCGTTTAATGAATCATAAAACATTTATTTCCCCGTTAATGGCCAGGCAGACATCGTTCATCTAAATTTACTTTGACACAACGAGTGTAAGTTCACAAACAACACATAAATTGGATTTAAGGGATTAGCAGATGGTTTACGGTGTAGTGTATGCTTGTTTCGCTTTTTTGCGATAGTGTCTGTTGTTACAAGACAACAGGTTCAAATTTCGTTTTAGTTATAATTATTGCATTACCTAAAAATTAAAAATTTTTTAATAACATTATCTTCACCGAATTATAGCTGCTATGGCCATAATATATAAAACACATTTTACATAATTATCTTCCTAAAGTTATTTAAAACATTTCCTCACATATCACACTTCTGGTGAAAATTTATTTTAGGTTTCCTGATTTGATTTTGTTTCAAAGTTGTTAAATACATTTAATATCGTTAAGTAACTCTTGTACATTATTTTAGCATATTGTATATTCTCTGGTTTTGATCGCATCTTCATCGAAGTTTCTGTACGTAATTTCTGTTACGTAAAAACGTTTAATTAGCATTTTATTACTATTAATTTATTAATATAAAGTAACGTTTTAATAACAACCAAAGGGCTAAATATCTGACATACAAAATATTTAAATTTCATGTGAAAATAATCATAATGACAATATATTATTCCAACACTTTTCTTCAAGGCTTTCGCTTTTATTTTAAGAGTTTCGCTATTCTATATTAAATTATAGAAATACATATTTTATATTATAAAAATCACATTCCTGTGTAACCAAAATTACATGATTAATTTATTGAAAAGCATGAGCAAGTTGAAAATATAAATGTAGTTTGGTTTCAATTGATTTTATTGTAAAAATATTACCATATACAAGCGCAGAAAGTTAATAGGGCTGAATGGTATTAGAAGAGTGATATTTCCTAAAGGTTTTATGCTAATTACTTACTGGAAACATATACTTTACCTTTATTGTATATTTAAGATAAATAAAAATTATTTTAATAAAAAAGAAATTGAGCTAATATAGAGGTTTGTAATTTTGTACATATTTAATTGAAAACTGCAGCATTTCTTATGCTGCTTTTCTGCTACATTTCTTATGTTTATTATGAATTGTTTTTTAAACTCAAATATGAATTTTGGTAAACATTTATGTAAAGAACGTGGGGCAATTAAGGCCTGCCTAAACTAAAAGTCAAATATGACGATAATTGTTACTTTGAAATTAAAAAACCTGAGTACAGGTTTTTTTAATTTCAATGTAACAATTATCGTCATATTTGACTTTTAGTCTCAATTTTGGTATAATATATACAAATTTAGAATTTCCCACTTGTTTAGTTTGTTAATGAATCGATGCCCATGGTTTACTAACCATACCATAATTGAGACGTGCCGTAAATAATTTATTAAACTATTTTAATACCTGTAAAGTAAATTAAACATTTTACATAGAAATTAAATTGATATTTAACAAAACAACATAGTTTAAACTCAATCACTTGTGAAACGAAATAAAACAATCTTGTTTCATTTGGATGCTTGAATAAGATCGTTATGCCGTAAATAGATATTTTTTTATCCT
Source organism: Druceiella hillmani (assembly GCA_039881145.1). Lineage (NCBI taxonomy): Eukaryota > Metazoa > Arthropoda > Insecta > Lepidoptera > Hepialidae > Druceiella > Druceiella hillmani. Next base: position 2,048,932 of record JAYKKI010000040.1, on the reverse strand, counting down.
TCGTTTGATCTTGATATGGCTAGACGTGAGCTAATATTGTTTTTATTAACTTAAGAATATCTTGATTTATGATATAAGAAAACAAATAATATAAAATACGTATTAACAATTTCAAGAGTATATTAAAGCAAAACCTCAAAACTTTTGGATTTATTAGCTCGCACAATGTTGTCGTAAATATTTTTATTTGCAATACATTATATATTTACAATATGATATAATATACCTTGAGTATTAAAGAAAGTCAAACAATATAAAAAATAAGTAATAAAAAGAAGCAATATCATAATTAAGACATACGGTTGTTTGTCGATCATATTATTAGCCATATTGGTCGCTATGATTTCTGAACTTATATTCTAGACGGAGCATTATCGATATGCGGTTCGCTTCACTAACATTAAATTGTCCCATTCTATATGAGTGATACTTTAAGATCAAATGAATTGGACTATTTTAAATATATTTTTCATCTCCTGTGTGTCATTATAAACTGCACCATACTTGCCGCGTCTTTAAGGCGTTTGCATTAGTATTAGTATTAAGATTATTTACTATACCTTGAAATATTTTACTTTCGCGCGTTTTCACTGTAAAAATAAATTTATTAAACAAAGTTAAGACGCAATTCTCGAGCAATTAAAAGATATAAACACGATGTCTTAACAAAACGTTGATAAGACGACGGACTCAAACTGAATATTGCCATAGCAATGACAACAACACGATAACTCTATATAGCAAGCTCGCGACTTTATATTCTTTTTTGACGTCGCATTTACTAATAATTTTGAGAATATTCGAGTAAATTTTGTGATTTGCTGTTGACGAAATACTTTCTATAAATTAATTTTATTTTTAATTGAACTCAATAATTATAATAAGAAATTATAAGTGAACATTATATATAAGCATATGAAGTCACGAGCTTGCAATATACATAATATTGCAAGCTCGTGACTTCATATTCTTTTTTGGCATCGCTTTAACTAGTAATTTCGAGAATAATGTATAAAGATTTAATCAATATTAACCATAAAAGGAATCGGAAATGTGGTATTTCTACGACTTATATAATTTTTTATCAACACTTGTCATTCATCTCTGACTCCTTGGTAAAATAGCCCATTATTTTGTTAAACGCGCAGTTATAAACGTTCCAATTTTATTACGAGCCAATTTTTTTACTTATTAATCTACATTCCATTGTCATGTACATAATAATATAGTCACGATTTCACGATAACCTCTAATCCTCTTCTAAACGAGTCTCATTAACCAAGCATCAATGATTTGCTCTCCAGGTATTCAATAGAACGAAATATAGGTAATGAATTATAAGTAATATACCTTGGCAAAGTATAACTGAAGATTTATTTTATTTCCCGGAGAAAATAATAGGATTAGGCCGAGAAAATACAAATTTTTTTTAGTCCAATTGCATCTAATATTTGTATCGAGAATAAAAAAATCGTTATTTTTCAAATGGGATTTAAAATATTGATATGCATTAAAGATAAAAAATAACTGATACAGAAAACAATGTACCTGCACTTGTGTAAATACGATAAAGTAATTACTTGAGGTTTAGTTCGAAATTCTTTTAGTCAAAATGTTTTCGTGACGTAAAAAATTATGTATATATAAATATTGAAATTATAATGACAATCACAATTCCCAAAATTAACTTTAAAAAACAAGCAATGGGATATATATGTGATATAATTAAAATCAAATATTTGCAGCTTTGTAACCAGAACAGAGGCAGGTTCTTTATATATTTCATGGCAATTGTGGTATATTGACATATTCCTGTAATGTACCTTGGTGAAATACAACTTAAATATAACGGTTCCAAATTGATGTATACCTACAATATGCTCAGGTGGAATATAACGTAAATATGTTGGTTTTATATTTACGTACACATGCAGTGTACTACGGTGGAATATAATGGTCCCAAATCGATGTATATATATATGACTCTGTTTTTACACATACCTGTAATGTTATTCGGGGGAGTATGGTGTAAATATATCGGTTCCACATAACTGCAATGTACTTCGGTGGAATATAAAACAACAGTACTTTAACGAAATAGCAAAACGCGTTGCATAAATTAAATTGCATCCCTTCCTCTTCATAAGTGCTTACAGTCCACCGCCAAAAATACGTAACTCGGCATTCGCGCCGAGTATTCACTTATTGAACTCATCTGCGCCGCTACACAAAATCCATTGTTACGCGAAACTAACAAAAGTAAACAAAAAGTCGCTCACAACGAGCGCCACGGGCGGCCGCCGGCGCCGCTCGCGAAATAATAAAGCAAAGCGCATGCGGGCGCTCGTTAAAAGCGAGCACTCGTCGCGGGCGCTCGTCGGCCGTCCGTCTGTCCGTCGGATCGGATCGCGTCGCGGCCCATCCGACAAGTTCATTATCTTATTTTAGCGCAGTCAGCGGCGGCCCGAGTTATAACCGCGCCGTCTGATGAACGCCTGGCGGACCGGCATCTGACAGTGCGGTATTCTGAACGCGCAAACATAAAAAAAATATACATATAAGTTCTCGTGGAGGATGTATAACTTTTTTATCGGTTCACAGGATGAATAAAAATTGATAATAAGTACAAATTGCGCAAAATGGTGACTATTTTGTAATGTATTGTTTATTTGTATAAAAATTTTAATGTATATAAAATGACGTAAATATGTGGTATACTTATTATTAAGGAGCAATCAACATTACAATTGCCCGGGAAAAGGTTGTTATTTACAATACCTGTAAAGTATGAGTTGAAATCGCATTATAAGGGTTTCGTACACATTTAGGTACTTATAAATACTTATAAGTTATTTATAAACGAACATATTGCCTGCTATATTTTGACAGAGGTAAAAACACATGTATTTAAAAAAAATTATAAGATCTATGGTAAGGGCTATAGTTTTCCTGTAATTTTATTTTCAGATTCAACCAAATTTGTTTTTTCATGATATTTAGTTCAGCAGTTTTAAAAAGAGGATGAAGGTGCTCTTTTTCTGTATAATTTTCAGAATATTTTTTTACACATGCAATTTAAAATTATAATAAATACATTAACAAATTTTTGTATTCTACATAATGAGTCGTTTCAGCCAAATTCAAATATTTATTTTTGAGTAAGTTATTCACCCCCTTTTTATTATGTACATGAACATGTTAAATAGTTAGCTAGTACAAAATATGTGTGTTAATAAGATGTATAAGTATGCCAAATTTCAAGTCTCTACGTCACAAGGTTTCTGCGAAAATCGGTGGTGGAAAAACAGACAAACTGACAGGTATGTGATTGATTAACAAATTTATAAGGGTTTAATTTTTTTGTTTGAGGTACGAAACCCTAAAAATCATCTAACATTTACTTGAAAGAATGTATTTCATATCAGTACATATACACGATTATTTCAAAGGACTAATAAAGTTCCGTAATGTTTCTCTTTACTAAAAGAGATCCTCGGTATAAGAGTTTCGTATATTTGAGTATTCTTCAATCATCATTATTATATCTGAAAACTAAATTAATGTATATCATATTAATAAATTTAAAATTATCTGTTTACTGTTCCATAAATAATCGAAATGTTTTCAACTCTTCCTTTTCAAATCGCATGACACTCAAAATTAAATTTGGTAAATGAAACCAAGTAATCTGTAACCCGCTTTAAAATCACTCGTCTATACACAGCAGCATAACGAACGCGCATCACGTCAATCGGCGAAACCGCCTATGCCCGCCCTCTCCGCTGCTCGTGTGTGGTGCACTTTTCATTTGTCACTAAGCTGTGTGATTTCGTGAGAAGTATTTATTTAAGAGCGAATCCTGCATTATTTATTTCGACCTGAGAGCTGAATTTCGTCCAAAATCTTATGTTTCTTTCTTCTGCACGACAGTTCGAAGCTTTTATTAAAATCAAGGAAATATATTTAAAAAGAATTTACAAGTAGAAATTTAATTAATATATATTCATTTTTATTCTCTTACATATAATCTCATTTGGATTAGAAGAATTCAATGACTACAAAGCTATGCGTTCCAGAAATACAAAAGTATATTTTTCATTAAGTTAGATCTATGGAATTCAGAAGAGTTGAATAATATGTTAGCTCTGCTATAAGAAACAAATCTGTTAAGTACGAATTAAAATCACACTACGAGGATTCCATATCAGGAGGTTTAGGTACGTATAAACATATGAAAATACATAGCATTTTTATTAAATTATTTAAAAGTATTAATATTATTTTTCACCACGTAAATGTATTGGTTAATATATCTTCCACAGGAATAAAATTCTTTCATAAAATATTTAAAATTATTGCTTTAACTATCCAGTGAGCTTTTAGTAAAGTCGTTTTCCTCCTAATTTGGCTTAGCAGTTCCCGTGATTGGAAAGGCGAATATCTATGTGGACATTTTCAACAATGTCTTTAAAATTATCTGTAGGTTAATGAAAAACTAGTCGTTTTAATCCTCATAATTTTAAAGATACAGTAGGCAATTTATTTTCTTCCTAAAAACTTTATAAATAGTTTAATAAGAATGTTACGTATCATAAAATGTTTATAAATGCCTAAACGTGTATGGAACCATCGTGATGTGAGTTCATCTCGTACTTGATATGTTTTTTTCGTTTATATGTGTCCAGTGGCTTAGCGTCATGTCAAATTTCAAGTTTCTGTATTAACTGGAAGTGGTTTAAGCTTTTGATGGGTATATCAAGCTGCCAGTGCTGTATAGCGATTTTCGGGTTTCGATATTTTAACAATAATTTCAATTACGTTTGTAAAATTTTGAATTCTAATTGGGTGAGCAAGAGACAAATAAAATTTAAAGTCTTTAGGTCAAATACATTTTCAGGAATAGGGAGTCATAAGCAGCGCGAAATGGTAATTATACACACATTCACTGTCAGCACTTTTTTTATTCCGAACTTGGCTGATATACTGCCGTGTGTCTAGGTTATTAATTAGTGAGCTGATTAAAGAAAGGATAAAAAATCGAATTAATTGAAATAATTTCAAGATTAAAGCATCAATTATATTCATTACTCTAAATATCCCACACGGAACCAATGAAAGATATGAATTAATAACATTATCATAAAAAAACTCACTTAAATAAATGTGTTCAATATTTACTTTGAATATGTCTTGTATAAACGCTTATTTGCTCACTTTTGGAAATATTCTTTCTAAAAGACGTTTTAAATTTTCGTATTCTAATTTTCAGAACATATATAATATATACATATATATATATATATATATATATATATATATATATATATATATGTATATATATATATATATATATATATATATATAGTTCCTCCTCTAACCAATATTGTCTATTTATTTCTGAGTGACGTCAAGAAACAATAACATTTTAAGATGACTATATGGTAAAGATTGATGTTATCTATAAATACAGAGTAGATTGATGTTATCTATAATGCCAGTGGCGTGAATTGTCATAAATGTTCCAATCGCAGCTTTGTAGTTATACCAAAAACATCCATCAAAGCTAAACGTCAGCGTGATGTTATGTATTGCCAAAGGGCGGTGTTTTGCTGTCTTTTTTATATGTCAATGCGGCGTGTGATGTCGCATCGTCGGACGAGCCAAAAAAAATTGTTGGATCTCTGTCGAATCAAAATGTATAGTTTTTGTTTTAGCGACGCTTTGATTTAGAAATTGTGTTTTATTGCCGAAGTTGGGTCGCAATAACTATATATTGTCACATATGTACTGTCTAGGTCGTCATTATAAAGCAAATAATTTAAACGATCTTTTACTACATGCCTGTAATCTAATATTTTAAATACATTTTCAATTTACCAAATGTTTGTTCAACTCATTCAAGGTCCTATAATTTTATTAACAATATACAATTTGTTTGCAAATTTACTCAGTGATTGCTTATTGTAATAAAAATTTAATGAATTTGATAGAAAGTACGTGGTTGGCTATTGTAACAAAGATTTCATTAATTTGATAGAAGATAGAAGATTACGTGGCCACGAGGTGATTCAGAAGTTAAGCTACAATAAATAGCGTTATTTTAAAAGAAAAAAAGCAAAATATAGATGTAATCGTATAATGATAATAAACAATTATTTTTAGTAAATATATATTAATTATTCTGATGTATCCCATACAAAGCACTGACACTAAAGAAAAACTTTGGGCTAAACGTCTCATTATTAATACTTAAATATAAATATGTGTTTAATTAAGACCGACGGTTCTACAAAAAATAAAACAGGCTAAATTTAATTTACGGGCTGTTGTTCAATGAGTGTTTGACATATTCTTCAATAATTTATTAGCTCCACCTTCGATGTTTCTCACTTTTCGTTACGATTCTATTTCTCAACATACAAATTTTTATTACCGTGTCAAACTAATTTTACTTAAGAGAAATAGTAATTTGATAACACTGAAATAAGTTATAATTTAAAAATCCAGATTTATAGCAGGAGTTCGAAAGTTGAAAATGAATACGTATATGGAAAAACTTTTTTTTGTATACAAGATGGCATAGTTTCTTTACTTTTCTACCTTCTAAGGATTTTCTCTTGAACATGTCCATTGATAGCAAATTAAAATATTAATTTCTTAAAAATTTCTCAAAAAAAATTTAAAAAACCGTTTATCCTGTTTCGATGAAGAAATTTTCTTTTTCAATATTTGATATCGTCCCACTCTCGCATAGTTACCATATTCTCGCTATATTAGATTTTATTTTGCAACCCTTAGTAGCAACTATCTTTTTGCATTATTAGTTCATGTAGCAACAAATTATATTGAAAATTTTTACATTGTTATTGTATTTGATTGCCCAATCTCCAAATAACTCTGGCGGATGAGAGAAAATATGTGTCTTAAAATATTCTGTCGGTATTATTGTTGAGTGTCACATCCTTTACTCTTTTATCATTACTAAAATATATTTCCGTAAACATATAAAAAACAGAGAAATAAGTAAGTAACAATTTTATAGAAAGCTTTTTATTTCCTACTTATTTCATCTCGAGGAAAAATAAATTGATCGACAACTAATTAATGTCAACAATATCTGATCAAGGAAACTAAACTCGCAGAGTACAAATACTAATTAAAAATCTTCTTTAACGACACACATATACTAAATCTATGGCCGTAATAGGAATTTTACTGTACATAAAACGAATTACACGATAAACCTTCTCGGTGCAATAAAAATAATTAAATGAATCACAAAAGTAAAAAGTTAACTTCCATAATAAATTACCCAGAGCAAGTTAACGTATGTCGTTTAATAATTTATTATCTTAATAAACTATATATCTTATTGACAAAGGTACTCCTTTTATTTTCGTCGAGCAAAGACGTATGTTTTATAAGCTTTCTTCGGCGTGTAGTCGGGCAGTTGCGAGCCGCGAAGCTTTGAATACGAGAGCTTTTACGTGTGTACGTGCAGACGGAATCTCCTGAGCTTTAGGTGCTTTTGTTTGCCGTAGAGTTATGAACTTTGTTATAAGATTTGTTATTCTTGTGTGTGTTCGGAAAATAATCTGGATTTTGTCTTTGTACAGTGTTTGAAAATGGCGGAGTTTGCATGGAGTTAATTTTGAAGTCGTTTTGTATTTCAGTTAAATATGATGTACAAGTTATTAAGATAATTATTAATTAACTTCTTGAAAGCTTTTACAGAAGAACATTTAAAACTTTATAGCCCGTATTATAGTTGTATAATTAGAGATTTAATTAATACTGTATAAAGTGTATGTTTGTGCCTATTAATAAAATAAGTTTTTTGTCAGTTGTACTATATTCAGAAAATATTTTTTTTAATCTGTAAATAGACGATAAAAGAACATACAATCAAAAATGTTTAATTTGAATTATACATCGGGACGAGATACTGAAACCTATTTCTATGTTATTTTCGAACATATTTAGCTAGTACTAAATTAATTGTAATAATTATTTTTATCGTATTTAATTATTTTCATGTGAAAAAGATTAAAACTAAAACACTAAGTTTTCCTTTAAACGTAGATTATGCGTATGTGTAATATATGTATTTTTGAAGCATCGTTCTAAATTTTAACCCGTTGTTGTTTGGTTGTGTAGGAAAACTGTGATTTCGATAATTTATTTGATTGGCATTAAACATATTTTCTGTTAATATGTATGTTCTTAATTTAAATTATAACAATGGAATACTGAAAAGTACTCATGCAAGTAAAATATTTTTTTCTACTTTTTTTGTTTAATTTATTAAAAATTTGCAAACAAAAATTTTGTATCGCTTTCAACATAGCATATTGATTTTTTAATAGTGAACAAATATTGCTATAATTTTTTTCGCAACAAAACATATTGACATACCTACGCAGATCACAACGTCACTCTGACGTCGTCGCTTGCCCATAATTCGACTGAGTAATAAAACTTAACAACAAGACGCTGTCATAATAAAACAACAAATATCTCTCGCGTTACTCGCACAAATAGCGAAGCAGAACCGCTTTGATCTCGTAACGTTTAATAACGCGGGGCATAGTTTATGGAGGATTAAAATAAAAGAGTATAAACCTTGTAAGACATACTTTTTTTCTCCTCGCCCGGCGTCCGCTCGTTTATCCGAGGGGAAAATTATGTTTTCCTGCTACGTACGCGGACATGGGGGCAAAGTTTTGTCGGCCATCGGGTGATGAAAATACCAGTTTTCCGCTTCGGGTATTGCGAGAAAGACATAATTTTGGATAATTCACGGCGAGGGATGGTGTGATGTGGCGATGTGTCTCGAGGCTATGTGGGCGGGTGTACGTGTCGCTGTTTCGACTTTGTTGCTCTGAAATGGCCTTTGTTCAGCAATGAAATTGCCATGTAAGTTAACGCTCGAGTTAAGATCTGTTTGCAGTTGTGTAACAATTCAATTTGCTGAACATACGCAAGTACGGAATTTTCATTCAAAAATTTACAAAATATTACGTTTATGAATTGAATATTTCGCGCCTAAGCGACATTAAATATTTTGATATGTGACTACAAATGTACAAGCGTTTACTTTGGGTTAAGACCTGTTTGAGTTTGTGTAACAGTTCAATTTGCTGAAAATACGCAAGTACGGGAATTTTACTCTAAAATTTACGAAATATTTAGTTTATTAATGGAATATTTCGCGTTTAAGCTACATTACAGATTTTGATATGTGACTACAAAAGTGAAAGCTTTACTTCGAATTAAGATCTGTTTGCATTTGTGTAACAATTCAATTTGCTGAACACACGCAAGTACGGAATTTTCATTCTAAAATTTACAAAATATTACGTTTATGAATTGAATATTTCGCGCCTAAGCGACATTAAATATTTTGATATGTGACTACAAATGTACAATCATTTACTTTGGGTTAAGACCTGTTTGAGTTTGTGTAACAGTTCAATTTGCTGAAAATACGCAAGTACGGGAATTTTACTCTAAAATTTACGAAATATTTAGTTTATTAATGGAATATTTCGCGTCTAAGCTACATTAAAGATTTTGATATGTGACTACAAAAGTGAAAGCTTTACTTCGGATTAAGATCTGTTTGCATTTGTGTAACAATTCAATTTGCTGAACATACGCAAGTACGGAATTTTCATTCTAAAATTTACAAAATATTACGTTTATGAATTGAATATTTCGCGCCTAAGCGACATTAAATATTTTGATATGTGACTACAAATGTACAATCATTTACTTTGGGTTAAGACCTGTTTGAGTTTGTGTAACAGTTCAATTTGCTGAAAATACGCAAGTACGGGAATTTTACTCTAAAATTTACGAAATATTTAGTTTATTAATGGAATATTTCGCGTCTAAGCTACATTAAAGATTTTGATATGTGACTACAAAAGTGAAAGCTTTACTTCGGATTAAGATCTGTTTGCATTTGTGTAACAATTCAATTTGCTGAACATACCCAAGTACGGAATTTTCATTCTAAAATTTACAAAATATTACGTTTATGAATTGAATATTTCGCGCCTAAGCGACATTAAATATTTTGATATGTGACTACAAATGTACAAGCGTTTACTTTGGGTTAAGACCTGTTTGAGTTTGTGTAACAGTTCAATTTGCTGAAAATACGCAAGTACGGGAATTTTACTTTAAAATTTACGAAATATTTAGTTTATTAATGGAATATTTCGCGTCTAAGCTACATTAAAGATTTTGATATGTAACTACAAAAGTAAAAGCTTTACTTCGGATTAAGATCTGTTTGCATTTGTGTAACAATTCAACTTGCTGAACATACGCAAGTACGGGACTTTCATTCTAAAAAATTCGCGTCTAAGCGTCATTAAATATTTTGATATGTGATTACAAAAGTAAAAGCTTTACTATTATTAGGATTCCGTAGCTCAAAAAGAAAAATGGGACCTTTGTATGATCACTGACGTGTCTGTCAGTCTGCAGGTTACAGCCTATTTTCTTAGAAACTCAAAGCTATATTTATTTAAAGCTTTACTTGAAATATTCACAGTAATAAAACATATTAACCCGCAAATATCTTAATAGCGAACATTTTAAAATATTTAATATGGGAATTTTAGAGCGGCCAAATTAATTACTTGAAAAAAAAATATTTTATTTACATATATAGTCTGGGATATTGTTCCAAAGTCTAGTTACAAGATACTTAAAAATATATATTTTCATAATTTTAGATAGTATATCTTTATTGAAAAATATGCAAAAAGATATACACACTGAGAACCATGCAAAAAGATATGTCCACCTCCATATTTCAAAAACTAAACAACTTAAAATTTTGAAAAAAAAGACTTAACATTCATAAGCTTCCGGAAAAGTTGGAGGAAAACTATTGGGATAATTCAAGATGTCATAATTTTTAAATATTTTATTTTTGTATCACTCATAATAAGCCTTCAAATAAAATGTCAAATAATAATCGTGATAAGTATAAAATTAAAATATTGTTTTCCGTATTTTATTTGTCCCTTCTTTAATCCGTATATACAATTTTTAAAAAGTTAGCTAGTGCAAAGTATTTGGTTATTAAGGAAATTAATTACTATGCCAAATTACAAATTTCTGCCTTGCATGGTTTCTGAGAAAAGCAGCTGTAACAGACAAACAGACACGTCAGTGATGTTATAATTTCAATTTGAGGTAGGGAACCCTAAAAAATAATTGTGTTAGTTCTTTTATTGAAATATAATGAAACGAATTTAAAGAGGGATATTTTTGCTCAATAACTTCTTATTTCACACTTTTTATAATTTTACTACTTGTAATAACTTACAAGTTAAATCGTTCAAAAGTTATTACACGATAAAGGATGAAATTAATAATGTTTCATGTATGGGAAATCCTAAAGTGCACAGTTCAAATTCAATTTCAAATTTCCCTTTAAATTTTCCTTTCCATTAAGAAGCTGCTTTTAGCTGAAAACACGTATCTTACCTTCTAAACGAATAACTTCAATTAACAATCTCAACATAGTATCAATCTCCGGCTTAATAAAGCTTATTAACGCTGCTGCTGCAAGCTCCAGTTGCAACGGTGCCGACACATGCCACGTGAATACGGGGAAAGGAACATGTGCATCGCCGCTTGCTATTATTATAAAGATGTCACGAGATGTCTTCTGACAGATGAGACGTGAGCGGGCATGTCGTGCAGCCGACGTAGGTAGGAGCAGTAACCGATGTCGTGGCTTAATGACTGCGGTGTATTACTAATGTGCAATCCGCAATGGACAATGCAGCTGGGGCTGTGTCGGTGGATAAGAGAGTGGATATATGTATTGTTAAAGTATTATAGGAACGTGATACGAATGCTTTTGAGATGTTTGTTAGGAGTACATTTAAAAGAAAGTAGTGGGCTGCGTAAATATTTATAAAAGACTCATAATAGTTTTAAATACTTGTTTTAAGTAAGTCGCATCATTTGTAAGTAAGAATTTTATTAAAGTGTTATTTGCTAAACTAAAAGAGGACGACCAAAAAATACGAAACAATTGCTATAAATACTATTTATAATTATTAAAAATTATTAAAAATAGTCGGATAAATCAGAGGTAAACTAAAACATTTTTTCTTCTGGTGTGGAGTACCATTGAGTAGAGCATAAATCTGTTTTTTTTTCATTTATTTTACTAACAACTATTTGGTCAACGATCAAGATTTATACACTATTAATTCGGATCTAATATTCTCGATATTAGCAGAAAAATTGCTAATTATATAGTAACAAAAAAGTCTTAGGTAATAAAACCACAGTATTTTTGAGTGATTAATGGTATTTTCAACCTTTAAAATGTACACGTGATACATTTACAGTGGTGTAATTCAAATCATTTAATAGAAATTCTCTTCGATCCTAAATATTTATATGTACTTAAGGGTATATAAAACCCTTGAAGAGCTACTCCTTTTGGTACTTGGCTTGGTTTATTATTTTTCTCGTCATCGGTTATAATTTTGTATGCATATACAAAGATTAACGTTACTGAATATTATCAATTACGCAGAATACAGGTAGTATTCTGCGTAATTGATAATGATATGCGTAAATTATTATTAAGACAAAAGTAGTAATCATTCACCAGTTAATGGTTAATTAATTATTTATTAACAAGGTTTACTAGCAATGTGGACAAAAAACGCTTGACACTGTTTTATTTTGATTAATTCAATAAATTTCAAGGTATTCAAACAGTGTTTATCCAAGTAGATTTTACGAAGTTTCATAATGCAAATACGCCTTGGAATATTTCAGAGGTGTTAATTTTTACTACGCCTAAATTATCTAACGAATATTATGAATTTTATCTTTCGGATCGGAATATTTGAAGTTCGGTATTAGCATAGATTTGAATAAAACGCACCCCCCTTTTTCTTCCCCTTTTTGGATCAGTTGAATCCTGCGTTTATAACATGTCTAACTATATTTAAAGATATGTTTATGTGCATGTACGTTTAAATATATATGTACATTTCTATATGTGAATAAGTAATTAGCAGGTAGTGATGGACGGATGGACGTAGGATAGGAGTCACTCTAACCACGTCACTCTGGAGATGGCCAGTGTTGGACGACCCTGCGCTAGGTGAACACATGATCTGGTAAAAGTAAGTCATTCGATGCATGAGGCGCATTATCGATCTTTGTGTATATTTCTGGTGGAAGCCTATATTCAGCAGTGAAGTCTTCCGGTTGATGATAAAGTGTACATTTATGAGTGTGAGTAGTAATTTAAGCAATATCTGTTATCACTTGCGGGCAACAAATTCTAAATTGACGATTTTGTTTTTCTCAGAGCTCGTAGCAAAATAAGATGTCACTCAATTATGATATTAGATCCTTTTCTATTAATTTTAACCTTTATATCCCTTAATATTTTTATTTAATCATAATTTCTAACAAGAAATAATTGATAAATTAACTTTTACTAAATTGCGAGTATAGGCTTTGTCTTTCTTCAATTCCACTAAAATCAGACTATCCAAAGGCAATTTATAAGAATATACAGTAAAGTAAATATATTCACTTGTTAGAAGTATATATAATATGTACAAAAAAAATATAAATAATTTGAATGTTTGTCTTAGGTCAGATATTAAATAAAAATACTGTAGTACTTTATGCAAAATATGTGTAAGCTTCCTCTATATGTACCTGTTATTCTACGTTAAGAGAATTGTCTCTGATTTGACACATATTTTTTTACGTTTCCACTAAAGATGGTTGGCTGTAAGAGATTACTCTAATAGTAATAAGCCCGCCATATGTATCAATTATATACACTGAAGTAAGTAAATAAATAAAATTAGTAAGTAAAGATAAAACGGAACTCTTCTAGGATTACTCACATATCCGGTCCATGTCCCTCATTCATTTATCCCCCCATCCATCTACCACATGGGTTTTTCTGAATAATTTAGAAAAAATATATTATGGTACATAATTAGCTTTCTATACTGCAAGGTATCAAGAAGCAAGTTATAAGGTTTCCAATGTTTTTGGTTTGCGTTTTCATATTTTATTTTCAGAATTTTATAAAAAAAGGCTGTAGAGATATTGTTGAAATACTAAGTTATGAAAAAAGATAGTTTACCGAACTAATATACAGAAAAATTATAGCGTTGATTCTTCTTCTCATAGTTGGAAAAATTGACATATTTTGCACTGCTATGCAAGACATGCTAAGCAACAAAGCTGTGTCTGTGCATGCATCATTCAGCAACCAGTGTGCAGACAATAATGAAATTTTGCAATTTTGTATCTTATGCGATTAGCCAAGATATACAATAGAAATCATCAATATCAATACTCAAATCTAGTACTATTTAATTAATTAACAGACTATTTAATTGACAGTGAAACCTTTTTATAAGCAATCATTCTAAATGCTTATTTTTTTTAATTCTCCACTCGATGACGAAATATATTTAATTTGTTTATACCTTTTTTAATTTAATAACACAATACTTGCGTACTAGTAAATAAAGTTACATCACTATACCTTATAGAAAGAAATTTAGGAGATTTAGAAATATTTAATATAGAAACATTTTGTATATTTAAACGTTTCAAGTTTTATATATATCTACATGGATACGAAATTCTTCCAGCGTTAGTTCCACTCATACGTAACAAGTTTTTCTTCTACTAAACATTTCATACTTTCAAATATTAACCGTAATTGATAAAGCCTCACTCACTAATATTTAAAAAGCTTTGTTTGTACCTGATCAACAGTAATCTACGGTGTAAAAGTGAAAAAAAGGAAGGTTGAATATATGATTAAATATTGATTTAAGTTTCTATTTGTATTTGACATTATTCGTTGCACGAATCGTTAATAATGTTTGTTTAGATTTGTTTATCCATGAGTTGTTTACAGGATTCATAATTAATAAGGAAATTAACCATTGAAAACTTAGTCAATCGTGAAAAAATTATATGAGAATACAATGACTTAAAAATATAATTTAAATTAGAATTAAAAATATAATTTTTAATTTATTTACATTGTTTTTGGTGTTGTTTATTAACAAGTAAAAATTTATCAATATTATTCAGCGAATTCTTATACATATATTTGTAATGAAATAAAATTGTTTACATCAATTATTATTAAGACATAGAGATAAACATTAATAATATATAGTTAGAATATATATACTATAATAAGAATATAATAATAACCATTTCGCACAGTTGTCATAATCGAATTAAGTGTGTTTTATGAATAAAAATTTATAATTTAAACAGAAAATTCAAAAATAAAAAATAATTTTATATTGTTGTTACTTATTGGCTACTAGTGTTCGTAAATCTGTTTTTATAGATGTTTAGTTTAAATACATACTACTACTAATGTGACTAGCTATATAAATAAATATGTATAACTAGCGACCATTTTATTTATAAAAATATAGTAATAACATCTGAAAATATTCTAAGAGTGAGTTGATTATAATTATTTGCCTTTAAGTTTTGTTGCAATTTTACAATTATACATATAATATTGAATGAAAATCGTTTGTGATTAATATAAATAAGCATATTTTATACAATATTTTGATATTCCTTTGTGCTAAGTAGCATTAACGTTACTTCTAAATTTATATTATCAAGAGAACTAATTTAAAAAGCTTAAAATGTGACACTGTAAGTGTTTTGATTTCTGCTATGCGTGTTGAGATATATTATACTTTGAACAACAGAGTATATTTATCATGTCATAATTTCGTTATACGTAGTACTCACAGTAACAGAAAAAAAAATTAAAAAGAGGGAAGTATTACGTTACTATTATTTTCTTTAATTAAACACAAATATATTATCGTTTTAATCTTAAAATAAAAAAAACAAAGTCAGTACAAACACGTATTCTTTAATAACTGCAACTGATTAAAAATACAGCAATCGATATTGTATTTGTCTTAAGTCAGATAGCTTTTAAAATCACTAGCACCCTTCTCGAGACGGCAGGGTTAAAATCATTTATGGCAGTCGATTTCAAGTTCCATTTTAAATCATACAGTACGAAATACCACACGTGCACCTTCACATAAGCACATAATGCATATATTATATAATACATTGGGTAACAGTCTGCCCTAAATGATAGCCGGGACGTAACGGTTGCAGATTAGGGTTAAAGTGGTTGCGGGTTGAATGCTGATGAGGTCAGTAGTATTCAGTACGTGTCAGAGGTCTTAATTAAGAATATTGCTTTAATTTGTTTTAATTTTGAATACATTAGGATGCTATTTATGTTTTGAAAAATATGTTGTATTCAAATAAATTTCTACATCATCTATAGTTTAAATAGTAGGTAGAACTGCAGAAATTAGAGGGACGAACATGACGGAGTTACAAAGGTCACTCGTTTAACTGCGGTAAACTAGAAGTGTGTAATTATTTACATGTTCTAATTAGAAAAATGTGTAAAACGCATCTTTTCTTTTAATCTATTCTTCGATAAACTTAATTCTTAACATAAAATATATATTACAAAAATAATATTGGAATATTTAGAGGATTTCAGACCACTCTCTTGCACAATTTTCACTTTACTGAATGTACTCATCTGAATACTTTTAATTCCAATATCTCAATTAAGGGGGGTTATTTTGGAACCTTTGCTTTTCATCCTATGTATAGCATCGTTTGGTCAAGATATAGTTTCCAAAGGCTGAATGAAATCATAAATGTAAATTTTTTTACTTATTTACCCAACGTTTTTAAAATAAAATTATTTTTACATTGCTTTTCATATATATTTTGGAGCAATTTCATTCCGGAAAAAATCTGTAAAAGTTTTTAATTAAACAAAAGAAAAGTTTTTAAGTAACAAAACGATTTCGCAACTAACGTCTATCTAATAGATGTGGGCAAACATATGCCTGTGATCAATGGACAAATCGGTATTAATTTAACTTTTTGAATAGCCTCTTTTCTGGTGGAATTGCACGGGAACACCTATTTTAAATTTTACATAATGTTATGTAAATGATAATATATTTAGTAGTAATAATTAGTAACGTTTAGTGTTAGTAAAGTAACTTAACCTAACCTAATCTCACATTTTTCATGTTTATAATATGCATACCTTAAAAATTATTTAAACCTACTATGTAAATTTCAACAATATATAAACATCCATTTCACTAAACCTACCATGTCAATTTTCCATTACATTTATTGGTGAAGAAAAAAACCACTTTTGTCAAATCCATTCGCCCATATGTCCGTCACAGCCTTCCGATTTCTGTAGTTTATGACCTATGTGCATTGATTTTTGTAAGCAGAGGCTTCAAAAGGAAAGCAATGTTAAAGGAAAGAAGTTTACGAACGATCTCGAATTTAAACACTTATTATATAATTCAATGGCGTATATTGATAAACAAGAAACATTCTCCGAATCAAGGGAACATCAAGACAGTAAAATATTATACTCGTATTTCAGAAACGCACGTTAGGGTAGCTAATTAATATATCTCCAACCCTTGCAGTTTCACAACGGTAAGCATGTCGTCTTGGACAGACACTGGAGATTTACTAAATAATTTTGCAGGCAGCAACCACTAGCGGTCCTAATCTGACATCTTGTTAACCCTTATCGTGGTTAGAATGATCGGTTTCAACGGGTGGATAATTTTGTTGCTAGTTTTGTATTCGCGTGAACGAAGAGGTGCAGCTATGTAATATAGTGTCATGATTTTTCACGGGATTGTTACCTGTAAAGAAGGGGATGTAGACATAAAAATATATACAATGAATATTTAATATTAATAAAATGAAGAAAAATTAAATTTCTTTTAATTTTAGTATATTTTTAAAACATTAATGAAAACTATAGGACAAACAAACAACTTTTCTCCTAAAAACCTAACACTACTTTTACTACGGCAGTGGAATACGTCACTAAATTGCGATTTGGAATTTTAACGTAGTACTGTTTCCCTTGCCATTAAGCGGGGGTTACTTTGAAAACACAATGCAAAAAAATGTCCCAGTTAGATCGCTAATATGTAATACAAAATACGTCACTAGATTAATTGTGTAGTCTCATTAAAACTTTAAATCTTCACGTTTTGACTCTTCACTACAGAGATGTTACAAAGTTAAGTTAATTTCGTAGGATTTTCGTATGCTGTATTCCCCTATAGAAAAAACTTGCTGATTTGTAAAATTCATCTGATCAGAATACTGAGAAGTGACGCAATATTTACGTATTAAAAAAAGGAAAATTATTTCCATGAAATTAACGCCATCTATTCCTAATTCATTAACACTTTCTATAATTAATTATCACCAACTAATCCTAATTGATTTACACCATGCATTCGTAATATATTAAAACCTGTTCCTAATGTATTAACGTCATCTACTTCTAAGGTATAAACATTATCTATTCCTAATTTTTTAGAACGATGCAGTAGTGGCATATTTATAATTGAAAGATCTAGCATAATTACTAATCTGCCACTTTCGATTTTTTTTGACTCGATTAAAGCGATGGTGCTTGAACGTTATTTTTTTTCGTAAAAAGACGTAAAAAGATTTTCTAAGTATCAGATTAAAACATTAAAAACAGGTAGAGTTTTGGCACGTTTTAAACTTTATACGAGTATGTTTTAATATTTTCATGTAAAACTTTCAATACAGGTTTAGCTTGAGTGGTTTATGATTGACAAAATTGTATAAAGGAATGAAGGTATGTTTATGATGATTTTTATGTACGGGTAGTGATATAGTTATTGGAAATGGTAAAGCGAAAATGAAATCAGAAAATGAATAAAAAACCATTTATTGTTATTTTCATCCAATCATATTATTAAAGAGTTTACTTGATGTATCAAAAAATACAAAATTCTAATTGTATTAGAAAAGTTTTGACAATATTGTTAGAATATTACACTTTTTAACTCGAAAAAAGCTATATGCAAAGTCTTAATTTAATTCAACTAAGCATAAAATGTTCTAATTAAAATCTGAAAATAGCAATGTTAATATAAAGATAATATTAAGCAGCGATTGATATAAGCATCATTGAGATAAAAAGTTACGAGTAACTAAATAAAATAAACATAATAAATATAGTTCTAACAATTACGATGCATAACATAAAATCTATTTCAAAGTAGTTACAAAAAATAACAACACACAAGTGTTTACAAAAAATAACTACGAAGGCTTTTTCTTTTCGTAGAAAACAACCAAATAATTAGAAAATATTTAATCGCTTTTTCTTTCATTCCTTTGAAAGCTAACAAAGCAACAATGCTTAATGGCATAAACAATATAGATTTTATAATATGAAATCTGATCTAAACGCTACCATAGCACATAGAAAATATACTTATTGTTGACAACGTTTCAATACAAAATACAAAGTTCACATGATCCACATTAAATTAACATAAAACAATAACTCTCATTCAGCTCCATCGAAACATATAAGCGACCACCTGTGTTACGAATGTTAGACGGTCGCTGATGCATGTTCGCCCTCGCGTAGGCCAGTTGCAAGGCTTGATTTATATCTCGACTTGCATTCGCAACTTGTACTCCATTCGTTATTGAGTTTTAAGCTTTACGGGGTGCTCACGACGCGGGCGGAGCTTTTGTACGCTACCTACCTACGGAATAGCGGCAAGGAGACTCGATTAAATTTAAACCCGATTTTGTTCCGTGAGTTTACGTTGACTAGAATCGTTACTCGCTACAAATTTGTTTTTAAGCTTATTTCACTTATGTTATTAGAAGCGTAGTATAAAATAGTAACATATTGATGAGTATTTCTCGTATTAATACTTTTTATTAGAAGCGTATTTTATGTATAAATACATATTATTACTTTTAGACCTAAATAAACAAGATTCAACAAAAGTTCGAAATTCAGTAATGGCAGTTAATTTTAATACATATAATAAAAACACTTTTCACGAAAAACAGTTTTTTCCGACCAGAGTCCTATTTTTGTGACACCCCTTTCTTTTGCTCTGTTTTTTAGGTCAGAGGGTTTTAAAATCTAAAGGAAATAAAATAAATATTTGAATTTTCATCACACATTACATGTCGACTTTTGGTCTAAGGCTAAATTGTATTTTTAATTATGTCTAATTAAATCAAGGGGCATCCATACGCACATAGAAAAAGGTTTCTTTTTACTTGACCTGTGGAATATGTAGAAAAAAGTTATTTCAGGGGATTATAAAGGTATCTATAAAAATAATCTTTTAAAATTAACGAAATGGAAGACCGTTTTAGGATCTATTTTTGGTTAGACTAATTGTGACAACTATGAAGTGATAACCATGAGATGATCATAAATGTCTAGTAATAATTGCAAATAACTTCAATAATAGATTGCATGAATTCCTAAAATTATCAAAATATATCTCTATTGTATAAAGTTTATACAATTTAATTAATGTGGATACGGAAATCTGGAAGTACGAAATCGCCTCGCTCGTACTTGGAGAGTTTTATTTTCATTTTAATATAGATGTACTTTTCTTCCGACTTTTATTTCTGAAATTAGACCAACAATTATTTCGTTTTAAAAAATATGGTATTAAGTTTATCTTTCTATCCATCAGTCTCGTTACCAATGAAAAGAAAATGGCGTATCTATTTTCTCTGAACGCCGATAGTTGAAAAGGGACCGTTGAGGTATAACTTATTTAGTCGTAGTAAAGCTACTTTTGGTTTTTTATTTAATGACGGTGGTTTACCGAATAATATTTATTATACTATTTATTTCGTTCTTTCACTGATGAATAACGTCAAATTAATAAATTGAGGTGAAACCATTCAGCTAATTAACGCCTAATATTTATATTGATAGCTTACCTAGATCTTCGTTTGTCATCAAAACAGTTGCCGAAATTTAACGTAACAGTTTAATAGGTTTGCGTCAATGGTTGGAGCACTTTGACCGTTGACATCTGAACTTAATAATTTATTACGGACGATTGACTTAGACTTGACGCCGACTAATTATTTTTCTGTCACTTTGAAATGGCGAATATTGTTAATGGTTAAAAATATGTGTTTTCCGTTGTATTATGAAGGTATATTGAATAATGATTAATCGTCAAGTGAATTATTTTTAATATTATGTAAATATCTCTTTTGTATAAGAATGAAACTGATGTTTTACTAAAAGTAATATTAATGTTTAATATGCTCGTATATTGGCAGCTCACACTTATTTAACTAATATGGAGACGTAAAAACTAATTAGTAAAGCTGTACCAAACTGATATTCCACTTTCAAACTAATAATATCTTTAATTTAATATTTTAAAATATACCTAAAATTTAATATAAAATAATTATTAATTATTTTTCCGTCAAATATTATTTTGCTTATATGCAACAAAGATCATTTCCGATTTCATTTAAAGTGAGACTTTCGAAGCTTGCCATATAATTTACTTAGTAAATAAAGCGAAAACTTACGTCAAACATAAACATATTTCCACCTATTTAATAATAAATTTAAAAAATAATACAATTGCCCTATTAACGTTTAAAATTGAAAA
Source organism: Druceiella hillmani (assembly GCA_039881145.1). Lineage (NCBI taxonomy): Eukaryota > Metazoa > Arthropoda > Insecta > Lepidoptera > Hepialidae > Druceiella > Druceiella hillmani. The sequence goes on along the minus strand of JAYKKI010000040.1, from coordinate 2,027,318 downwards.
GGCTACAAAGTTTTTATTAAATACAGTATTATCAAAATATATCACACCGAAGATGGTGTTTCGTCAACTTTTGGACATAAAAAGTAATAACATTTTACATGGACACATCTCTACATTCTTATCAACTCTGATACGTTCATTAGAAAATCTTTGCAAGTATTGGTTATAGAATATTGCGTAACTTGGCAGTTATGCAGTACTAGGATGTAAGGTTATTACTTGCATTTAAAGATGTAATGGTTAAATCTTCATATTTGGAAAGGATTGGAACATATTATCTGGAAATTTGCAAAGTTCTCTAGATGTCAAATTTTCTCCAGATATCAAAAGTTTGAGGTTTCTGTTCAACTTCAACGTTAGAGATAGAGGGCTCAAAAATACACAGTTACTTCCAATAAAGGGCGTTACGGCAGTAGTTGGTTAATTTAGCGGGAACGCTACCATGGGCCAAAATTATTCCTAAAAAGCAGTCTGTTCTACTTATAGCACCAATTACGTAGCAGCTTATAACGCAGGTGAAATGTTTAAACAGTATCGGATCGATCGAAAGTAAATCCTTCATTTGTTTAGATTCGGAATATAATTTCACGTGATAATATTATAAAATATCAGGTGTGGTCTATACAGAGAAAATTTATTTTTATGCCGTCATGTCTGGGATATGTGTATATAGAAACATTTGTTTTTAAACCGTAAACAAAATATCTGCTTGCTCATTTATTTGTTGGTCTGTTATTTTTCAGTAATGTGACTTGTAAACGAATGTAACTCCACTTATGAAAAATATTACAGAGACGGATATTATATAATTCTCTTGTGTAAAAAATCTAAAAAGTCGTCGTCGTCGAAAAAGTCATCGCCGTGGTGTGTTGGGTTGATCACAAGGCATATGGCCTTTGACGATGCGACGCATCGTCGAAGGACCCGGGTTCGATTCCCTGCCGTTCGTCGAACGGGGTTGGACTGGTGTTGTGGTTGGCTGTAAGAGATTGCTCTTGTAGCAATAAGTCCGCCATATGTATAAATTAAATACATTAAAGTAGATAAATAAATAAATAAAAAATGAGAAAAAGTTACAAACATATATTTTATTTTCATTTAAATTAAAGACGAAAACATAAATAAATTATGCGTTTATTGCTAAATACTATTATATTTTCCGCCTCTCCAGTTTAAATTTCTGCAATTAAAGTTAAAGATATTCTTTCAGTTAACTCAGCACACTGGTATGATTCGCAGTTAGCCCTGAATTGTTTTTTTTTCTTATTTTCATTTCATTTTCTAAGATCAGGAAAAATTTATTCATGTTCACCTCTTCAAAATTAAAATTTACGGTTATATTTTGGATTATTTTTCATACAGAATTTAAAAAAAAAACATTTCTTTCAATTTAATCTTCACAATTTTCGCCTAACGTTTCCCGTAATTTCATCAAAGCGACATTATTCTCCACTTGCAATGATCCAAAACCGCATAATTAGTCTAATGCAGAGGCAATTCGCATATTCTGATTTACCGCCATTTCACACATCACCTTCCAAGACCCGCAGCGTCCAACGGCGTCCCGCAACAATCAGACAGCGCCGCCGCGGAACGTTGATTAATGTCCCGACTTGCATTCGCCAACTGTAATTTATTGGATGCTTTTGTTGAACTTGTAAATTGTTTCGCCGTGAGTGATATGTTATTATTTTTAACCGTCGCCCGATTAACAGCCTGGACTGTAAAGTATTGCGCTAAAAGAAGAAAGCACTGAACTGCGCGTCGAGATGACGTGATTTACGGGGCAGTGGTCGAAGTAATGTTGTGATAGTTGGCTGGATTTCTTCTGTGGTATATTTGGCTCGAATGTATTGTGGCTTCGACTCTATTACTGTAGAGTAAAAGGAGTTGTCTGGGATGAACTTAGTTTGGCTTTAACCATCATTTACCGCGACTTGTCTTTTGAATGATCATTATATTAAAATAATATTTTTCTTAAATTATTTCAGAAATATTTGTCGCTTCAAATTCATTAGTTTTTAATTATCTGTAATACTGCTTAATTAAAGCACTGTAATACCAGTTTTTAGAAATCAATTTAAATCTTAGTTCATTCATTTTCTTAATTAATTTTGTTTAAACAAATTCTTACATAACCATACACGCATATGTATATTGCATTCTTGCAATTTCAATTCAATATTCTTAAGTTCAAAAATCAATATCCTTAAGTTGAAAGTGAAAAGTTACAGGTTATGGAACTTTTAAAACGTTGATTATAACTGAATAAAATTGCTTGAATTAACTGTAAATGGATAATAATTTACCAAAATATTTGGCTATTATACAAAAGTAGAACTAGTTTTATTTTAAGTTTAATTTTCTTTTGAATGAATTTTAGAAATTTACAGGAATCGGTAAAATGTATTTTAGAACTTTATAGTCTTGTTATCTGAGCAAGATTTTAATATTACACAAAAAACACTAACGCGACGTGACACGCGCAATAGTTCGATTGTAATCTTATTACGTTATAAAGTTAACAGTAATTTAAATATTTATTTAACCGCATGTGTTTCTACAGCATTTACTTCATTTTAACAATTCTTGCCTTTTTGTCTCACTATATTTTCTTGTTCAGAATTTTAATTTATTTTCATTTTCCTTGTTCAGAATTTTAATGAACATTACTTTTTATTTGATAACGTGAAACTATTCTGAAATCGTTAAATTTCAGTATAGTTTGAGGTAATCAAATAAAAAATAAAATAAAAAGATTACGATTCAAAATAATATGAATAATTTATGAAGTCTCGGACATAATAGATAAGAGGACAAATGAAGTAATATGATATTTCAAAATAAATTAGGGCACTGACTTGTTTATCAAGAAAACATCTCTGAAGTAACCTTGCCCTTTTAGTTACGAAAATCGATTAGGATACAATGCAATATAATAATAATTTTCACAAAACAGATTATTAAATAAAATATTAACTACAAAACAAATCGTCATATAAAACCGAATTTGTGCTATTAATAAGTTTTTATGCGATAGTTTGCCATAATTTATTTGATCAGAAGGGAATTAAAGGTATTTCCAATGTTAAATTAATTCTTTCAAATTTATACTCTATTATCAATCAATATATAAATAAACAGCGACTCTGAATGAAAGCAAGAAATAGTTTATCTTGCACTGTGCTTGAAATAAGATTGAAGTTCAAGTAGTTTTAAAATCTATCGTGTTTAAAAACATTATCATCAATCATAGAAAGGCTGATGCATAATAACCGGGCACTTTTCCATCTTTCCACAAACGTAGGAACGAATATTATTAAGCGGATCAAGTATCATTAGGCTTTTCCGTTTGTAAATAGAAATGGGTAATTTAAAAATAATAAATTAAAATTGAAAGGTTTTCTCGTTTCCCTTTCGAAATCGTTACTCATAGCTTTTTTAATTCATATAAAATGTTTGGACTAGCTATTAGGTCTTTTCTTCTATTTGCTTATTAATGTAGTTTTTATATAATGATCAGGAATGGCAGGAATATTATACTCAAAGTCCTATTTTATTATATAATATACCATTTTAATCGTCAAGATTTTATTCAAAGCTTTCAATGCTTTCAACAACTTTGGAGCTTTTGATGGTAATACACCGAGTGTTCGTAGAAAATGAATATTCGGAAATTGACATTATTTGACATAAGGTGTACTTCATCAATACATAGTTTTGAATGTCGTCATTAAATAGTAAAGGTAGTAAGTAGGCTTTCTTTCATTTCTTTTGTCATTATGTTTATTTATTAGCGTATACAAATATTTTGTAACTTTTGTTGAATGTTTAAGTTCATTTCAATTAATATGTCTATTACAATCTGCCACGTCAGTAGTTTGGTTGAAGTAACTATGTAGATTGAAGATTATAAGAAAATAGAAAATCACACTATGTGATATTTCTTTGAGAGACACTGGAAACTTGTTATTGACTCTTAAACCTCTGTACTATTATTGAAAAATAATACTTCAACCTTTGAATAAAGTTCGTCTGTAGTTTTATTACAAAATGTATTCATGAGTCACACGTGTACCACCGTTTGTTAAAATTATATTACGTATAAGTAGTAAGATTTATTAACAATTTCTATTTATATGTAATAAAAGTTTAGCAAACTGTGGTAAACGATCATAACAAAACTATAAAGTCCTACAACAGACTATATCGATTCTTATAAATTTCCAAAATTCATTCAAAAGAAAACTAAGCTCAAAATGAAACTAGTTCCACTCTTATATAAGAGCCAAATATTTTGGAAAAAAAGATGAATTTTCAGTTAATTCAAGTGGTTTTTTTCAGTTGTAATCGACATTTTAAAAGTTCCTTAACCTAAATATACATATACCAGGATATTACGTAAGAATTTATTTATACACAATTAAATTAAACTACGTGATGTAGTATTATTTCTATTTTATTTAAGTTCTTTACCACGACCTAGATTTCGTTGTATTACAACATCTTCAGGTGGGCAATTAGCAATTTTTGCCAATTGCCCACCTGAAGATGTTGTAATACAATGAAGTCTAGGTCATAGTAAAGAACTTAAACATCACGTAGTTTACGCCAAATATATTCAAAATTTATTTTAAAAAAAAATATTTAAGAAAAGGAATGAACCAAGATTTCAATTGAATTCCAAAAAGGACTTATTGTAGTATGATCGGTTGGTTTCTTTCTAAAAATTTCCTATCATTAAATTGAAAGCGAAATCGGGCAATGAAAAAGTTGTGAAGTGTAGAATTAAAAGTATTATCATAACCAAATAGTGTCGTTTCTCATACCGCACAAGTAAATTAGGGTCATCGGACAGCGGAACTGTGTCATCTCGCAATCATTAGGACGCGTCGTCGACTAAAACTAATACACGCAAAATCCCCGCGCTATTACATCACGCCGCCCCATCCACTCATCCGCACAGCCGAACTTATCTCGCAAGAGGAAGACGCCGAGAGGCCGGAAGGCCGGATTTTCGCAACTCGAAACGTCCGACGGGCTCGGACAGATCGGAGCAGCTGCCGGCACCGCCGCAGAACTCGGCCCCCGCATCTCACGGACGCAGTCGCTATTTCCGTACCCGTGGCGCACATCCCGCTCGTAATAATCACACTAAATCATTCAAATTTAACGCTCGCTCGTAAAGCTACAATATATACGTGCGGCCGCGGCTGGTAAACAAGTGTGAATTATATTAATGGCCTTTAGTTTTTCAATTAAGGCAGCCCGAGGTGTCACCGACTTGACGCCGATTATGCGGTGGTGGCGTTAATTGGAACTATTTGCTATATTTGGCGCTTTAGTGCTACGTTGAGTGGTTAGGTGACTGCGGCTTAAATGGACGGGGCGCCGGTGAAAGGTTTATTTGGGCAGGTTAAATATTTACTTCAACATATATATATTTATTTAGTTTGAAATAAAATTACATAGGTGGAAATTACGGGATTATAAAATGTCATTAAGCTTTTAGTATGTTTGAGAGGGTACTGTTTCTGAATACATTTTACCGTTAAATAGAGGTCGGATCCAGGCATTGAGCGTTTTACCCCAGTATTCATTTATGTGTAAATATATAAAATCACTTTATAATACAGTGTCATCGATTTATTAGATTAAATGGACAATATTTACATCATTCCATTAAATTTTATGATTATTATTTTAAGACATTATATAATCGGGTGTTAAGTGATTTTTTCCGCAAATATAATTTATGAGTTTAATCTATTTTTTACTTAGCAGTGACTATTTTTTTAATGGGAATTTTATTACATACATCCCAGTTTTTTTTAAATTTCTCCTCCTTTTATATTACATGTTGGGCAAAGATTTTTATGATTTGTGTAAACATTTCATGCAGTCTAGTATTTATTATAAAATAAACTGTATAAATTTACTTTGGCATTAATTTTTATTTGGCTTTCGGTAAAAACTACAATACAGTTGACAACTTAAAAAGGACCATTATTTTTAAGTATGTCATGTAAATATCAAATTCTTTTATATATATTTTGTTAACGATATCAATTTATTACTTACTCCTAATTTTCTTACTTTTTAAAAAGGCGTTCTCATTACCCTGGTTCTTGTTAGGAATCTGTTCAAGATTTATTTTTATACACATTAATATAGAATATAACTAAAAATATTTTTTGTTTTATTATTTTATTTCAAAGGCTACTTTATTTGGCAAAAAAATCAAAAAGCTTAAGTTCTAAAGCTGTCAGACTTAAAAAATGATTCAATGAAATGTTACAAAAGAAAACGAGAGATTAAACAAATAATTAGAATGAAAACAAGCCTCGCTTAATCCCGGTTAGAAAATAATAATTCCCACTTGTCCACTTAGAATGAAGTATAAATTTAGAATTTTGGTCTCGTAGCGTAATATGGACCATCCTAAAACCGTAGGATGTGCCTAGTTCATCAAATATTTATGAAAGCTTGCCGTCCCTAACTACAGAGCTTTCACAATTACAGATTAAGCTTAAACTGTCACTAAACATTAGGATGCAAAAAGATGAAGCAAGTAAACAAAGTAACAAACACAATTACGCCATATTTCTTTTTCAGCATTAAACTCGGATAAAATTACGACAGTTAAATTTGTTTGTGTTAACAAAGCGAAAGGGAAAGGTGCAGATGTTATTAAGGAGTCTAAAAAACGTATTTACATAACTCGAGGGATTGCTTAGTGCGGAGTTATTTCGCAGGAAGGATACCGGCGGCGCGTTCGGCGTAAAAAAGGGGGATGGACGTTTTCTTGAGACATGAAAATTTTAAGTAATTATCGCTTAAAAAATAAGGAAAAGAGTGTTAGCTAACGAGCGAGTTGTATTCTGCGTAATAAGATCGGCCGTAGAAATCCTTTCAAAGAGAGAGTTAGCAAACAAATTTCGTTTCGATTAATTCGAGACGGTTTTCTTTTTAGACGATTAATGTTTGATATTCCTTGATTACTTTTCGTTTCGTTTGTTTAATGTTGGATCGATAAGCTGTCTATGTAATGAAGATGTCGGAATTAAAATTACGAGAGACTATTTGAAGTTAAGACCCTTTTAATTGAAACTTGACGTAAAATAATATAAATTGGTCATTTTTCAATAGTTCTTGTACTTATTACTTTGAGAATAATACTGTGGTGTATCATAAAGACACGAAAGATAACATTTAAAAAAAAATCAATTAATTTTACGCCACTAAGCACCTATCACAATGGTTTCCTTCATGTATCGCGATGAGTACTTTCAAATATTTAATCAAATATTTCAAACCTTTTTTTTTTTAATTTTACTGCTTATCTTTGATGCGTTTAATTGTACCACTTATCTAGACGCGAGAAGTAATATAACTGATATTAATATGCAAGAGAGTGTGTAATGAATAGGAAGTTTTAAAATATTATTTCTATTTTTCTATTTTATTTTTATTATTATATTTTCCAATATTATTTCTATTTTTACATTTTATTATTATATTTTCCAATATTATTTCTATTTTTATATTTTATTTTTATTACTATATTTTTCAATATTATTTGTATTTTTGGAAGTTTATATTATACAAAATAATCAAGCGTACTTATACTTTCTTTAAGCTCACTACTTACCTAGATGCGACATAAGATAATTAACGCCAATATGTAAGAGAGTATACAATGAAGAGAAAATGTTTCCATGTTTCTTTAATTTTTCAATAATTTCGAGGCAAAAAAAAATATTTTCAAAATGATAAAGTGCTACTAATACTTTTTTTGTAAATATATGCTGCTATAAATTTAATAAATAATTGTCTTAATGTATAATTAATCAATTTTGTTTTTAATAGTCCATAAATATTTTAAATTTTAATCCATAAAAATTTCTTTCTGTTTTTTCTTGCTATTGAGACAACAATTATTACTAGACAATTTTGCATCATATAGTCACTGACATATCGTCATTATGAAAGTAAATATTAATAGTATTTTTAATTTTAATAGCTTCAATTAATGGCTTGGGCCTGCAAAAAAGTTTTTTTCAAATCTGTTTGATTAAATCCGATTAAAAATTAACCCAAAAATATATGTATTTAAAATTATGTACATTATATATTTATATAAAATGATAAAGTAGCAAATATTACCATTTTTATATATTTAATATGTTTTTTATATTTTGTTATCAAACGATCTGTAAAAAAACTTCCGACTTTGATAAAGAAATATAAAAGATTTACAAGGTTTTTTTACTAAGAAAAGCGTTGCAAGACGCCTAATGTATAATCAGGTCATTAAGACAGCAAGAAAATAAACGAGATTCTGATTTGGAATTTCATGAAATGAGTGTTGTGAAATAACAGTATCCTTCCGATGTAATTTAAGGAAAGATAACGGGACTCATATTTAAACACGTATTATTATATTAGGATATCAAGTCGTCTTCTATCAATTTCTGAATATCAAACAAGAATTTTAACAAACAAAAATGTTTCTTTTCTTATACGGTTCTCGAATTACATTATTTCTACGTTAACGCAGAGTTAAGCGTCTTGCAGTGCACGCATACCGTTTGAATATTGAGCGTTACGCTTATTTTTCGCAGAAAGGAAAATGTCTGTTTATTCAGTGTTTTTCTTTAGATTTTTCTTCTCATAGTCGTTCAGTTTCTGATAGCGCAGCATTTAAATGTAATTACAATTAATTAAATATAGAACAGAAGAAATATTTCTTGTTCAACAAGTATTTCTCCATAATAAAGCCTGAAATTTAAAAAAAAACAATTTTGTCGTCTCGTATTATTGAGAGAAATCTAAGAAAACCTAACCATACCAACGCCAGGTTTAATTAAAGATAGACCGTATTTTATTTTTATTTCCTAATCCTGACCCCTATTTCGGTGTAGGAATTCAAAAAATACGAGTATAATACCAATACCAAAACACTCTACAGCCGGGAACCGGAAATATCGGTATAACGAGATTTCGAGACAGCATGTCCTACACATGTCAGAGACAAATATGTGTTGTTAGATTTTTCATCCTAACTACCTAAGAGAATTAAATTTTTCCCACATTTTATTTGCATATTCATTAGAGTTTATACACCCTTTTATAGTAAGAAATAATATAGAACCCTTAATGAACGTTGAACGAACTTTGCTGCTAGCTTCAATTCACTTTCACACCAACCTCTTCATAAATTAGAACATTGACATAATACCAAATGATTTATTCAAGATTATAATAAAATAAATTGAGTAGTTTCCATGGTTAGCATCTATACATAAACGTGCACACTTACATCTTCATACATCAGTGTAAATGCATAGTTCGGAAAATAAAGTCGATTCGTTGAAGCGAAAATGTCAGAGTGAAAATATAATGTCGGACATAACACATCATTGCCGCAATTATCAAGATCCCCTCGTTAGATAATGCAGTAAACATGTCGAAAAGTTTTACAATAGCGCAGTCGTTGTCGGACTGTATAGGGGTATCGGCCGTGGTACCTGCGGTCGAACTTCGGTCGTTAGGAGTTGTTGTAAATGTTGTTTATTAGACTGTTACATGATTGCAGTGAAATAAACTGAACGCGTGTATTACACGTTGATGGAATTGGAAGAGAGGGAATTGTAAATTACAATAAATGTAATTTTGTTGAACATGGGCTGTCAGTTAAAAATGTGTAATAATTTAGGATTTAGTAAAGTAACGTGTACTAATGTCACTATTACAGTTCAACATGGTTTAAATCTTAAGTGTTCTACTGGCATCGGATGGACTACTCACTTTCTAAATAAAGTTTAAAGAAAGTAAGACTCTGTAAGTTTTACGGTAAAATAAAAATATGAATACATACTAAATAAATTTTTTTATTCCTTCTTAACAAAAAAAGGTATTACGCTATAAATAATAAATCGTAGTTAGTATTTTTAGAAATAACTTGTAGAAAGATATCTACTAGATGAAAAAATCTCAAAGATATCTACTAGATGAAAAAAATCTGAAAACAAAATTTACTTTCTCAACCCTTACGTATTGCTTTTGTTTGTTACCCCAGACAACACAAGAATTAAAAAAAAATGTATATGAGCAGTACTTGCACTCAAGGATTCCATACACAATTTAGTCACATACAAACATTTAAGGGTACACAGTACATTTAAGGGTACACAGTACAGTGTTCCCATTAAATATTAATTTTTCACAACGAATATTAATTTTTCCCCAAGCGTAAAAATATGACGCTTAATTAAAAAATTACAACATCTAGGATCGTCGCTATAATTTTCCTCTAACCTTCTGGTCAGTTCTAGTCAGTCTGCTTTTTTCACGATTTTTCATTTAATAATTAAAAAAAACAAGGCGTGGAGATTACTCTATTTTCGCATATTATTTAAAAAATATTTTTTAAATACGTAATTTAAAGTTGCGAAAAGTATTTTTGCGTTCCTCATAAAAAGCCACCTCACGTAATAGATTAAATAAAAACATTTTTTAGTACTTTATTTACCCCTTCTTTTAAAATATTGTGTCTTCTAATATTTTGAAAAATATACCTAATGCAAAGTATATAGGTTAATAAGATGAAATGAAATAATCGAATTTTCTATATTTCCCTGTATAGTGTGGGGTATCATTTGGGAGGGCTAATAACAACGGTCTCAAAAATATTTTTTTTATAATTTTACAGTGTATCTTCAGACACTGTAAATTATACAAAAAAATATTTATTTTCGAAATTACTGTGCCTAAAATTAGGAAAAATTAGAATTTTTAGAAACACAAAGTTTCTAGGAAAATTATAGCGATTTAATTAGATCATACAACTTTAGAAATATTCCTATATTTTTCACCTGTGAATGATGAGAAATTTAGATTTATAAATATTTAATAAAAATGGTATATGTACTATGTACCCTTAAATATTTATTAGTGCCTAAATGCCTGTGAAATCCTTGTAGTGCCAATTCTACGCGCGCTTGTCTATATATATATATATATATATATATATATATATATATATATATATATATATATATATATATATACATGTATATATATATATATATATATATATATATATATATACATATGAGGTTTGAAGTTTGCACATTCAATTCAGAATAGACATGAAGAACAGACTTCGTGTAATGCATGCAAGGTGGAAAAATGAAAATCATAAGTGTCCATTGATTGCTAGTTTCATTTTAAAATTATTGTACTTATGGTCAATTATATCCTTTAACCTTACATGTTATGTGATTAATTAAGGTTATTACCATATTTATATATCACCAGTTATATATCACCAGATTTATTCGTGATGTGGTGATACAAAAATATTTTCATGCCTCAGAAAAAACATAATTGCACTGATATTTTACGAACCATTTTATGACCAGTTCTGTAGAAATAACTTCGTAAAGTTATTTATATCGACTTTCTTATTTTATTTACTTAAATTATTTTAAACTTTTATTAAAACTGCAAAGTTTTACGAGCCAATTACTATGCGAAGACAGTACCCAGACTAAAAGGACGTCGTCCCATTGCTAAACTGTGTATCGCTCGTTTTGTCACGAGAACATGTATTCCAACGAGGCGGTGCAATAATAAAGTGGAAATAATGTTAATAGTCTAATTATCATATAAATTTTATGGCGAGACTTATTCTATTAAAGATAGTTAGTTTAGTACATTCTGTGTTTAACATTTGTTATAGTCACCTGCAAATAACCTTACTCACAATCCATTAACCATAATAAAAATTTTAACTAACGGTTCCATTATAAGCTTCGTATTTTATTGAAGGAATAATACAAATCACATACATCTAAAATGTAATATATGACCAGCAAACTATAAAACTAGACAAGTACAAGCCAAATTTGAGCATGGAGGTTTGGGCACCAATTTTCAAATAACCCTGCTAAGAGGTACGTTCTCTTCTTACATCCTATAATAATTATACTCCAAACTTGGTGTACACAGGATATCTATTTAAATTATGATTCTGTTTTGTGTCTCAGTAAGGTGTGTTTATATTTTTATGTATTTTGAAGATATTGTGCATTGGGTTCCAGGCGTCCGGATAAAGCCGGGTAGGGTCCGAATTTTTGTCTGATGTTTGTTCCGCCAAATTAGACCGTGTCCAGTCTGTCTGGTTTTTGTTAGGTTCGGCACGGCGATGTTCAATTCAGCTTGCGCACGAAAGTTGCGTGCCATTCCTACATCGCCATGAGGTCCCTGCCTCACCTCATCCGAGCTATCGGCTACTTCACGTTGCTGGCTTGGGCGAGTGCTCGCAGCTAATAACTGCAAAATTTAAAAACGTCTTTGGACGAAAAAGAAGGATGATACTGATTTCAAGAAGCTATTAGCTCATACAGAATGGGTAATTTATTTTAGATCATTAAATAATTTAGATTGATTTTCAGAGTTCCTTACACCTCGTCAATATTATTTTGCCATTCCGGGTCACAATGCAAATTTCGAGAGATTATTTACTTTCATTGGAGAACAATGGCCTAAGGAAGGAAACGAAATAAATGTAGACATCATAGCGAAAGTCATGGAATTTAATCGAAGTCATGTAACGTGCAAGGAGTTTTACAACTAAATTTTGACTGAAACGGAGATTTTAAAGCAGGTTTCGTCAGTTAAAAAATATTGAATTTTTTTTTCTTTTATCATAATTCGTACTGATTGTTTTGGTTTCTGAGATTTTTTAAATGATCGAAACAAGTTAAAGTAAGTTAAATATAAAAAAACACCTTAAAAGACGTTATATTTGTAATTAAGAGTACTAGTTTTATTATCTAATAGAGTTTTAAATTTCGTAGTGATAAAATGTTAATTAAAGAAATTTAAATACAATTAAATGAAACTACGTGATGTAGTATTATTTCTACTTTCTTTAATTTCTTTACCACGAGCTAGGTTTCATTGTATTACAACATCTTCAGGTGGGATATTAGCAAAGATTCAAAATATTAGCAAAGATTCAAAATAAATGAATTTCTATAAAATTAACGCCAAATATATTCAATATTAGAAAGTTAAATCTTTTATAATAATGACTGTTGAGTAAAGGAAATGGATTATTAGTAATTACTAAAGTATAAGAAGAATTAGAAATTGCAGAAATATGCCTTTTGTTTAAAATTAAGGCATAAAACCCTTGGTTTTTTTAGGGTCGGATACCCCATGGGAATCAAGATAGCCAAAAGTAAGGGTAAACTGGCTGAGCAGTTCGGTTTTTCGGTTTTATGAACTGGCAACCCTAATCGTGTAATATAAAAACGTCAACGTATTAAAATTTTGCAGAGGAGATTATATTTTAATGACAGGTAATTTGACATACGGACAGTTATGCGCTACGTTCCAAAAAGTAATATCAACTTCGTTGTAACTATGAGTTTAGTTGTTTCTTTCTTTAGTATTTCTCCTCAAGTATTTTTAAATTTTGCATACAAGAAAATTGTCGAAAATAAAACATTTTCCAACATTTTTTCCTTAAGAGACATGAGATATTTTCTTCCGAAATATAAAAAAAAAATTCAATAGTGTAAAATCTACATCTTTTCGTTTAATTTATTTTTAGAGTATATTTATCTTTAAGGGTAATAATGCTGGAATACATGGGTTGACGAATACAAAAGTCTCATACAAAAAACGAATACAAAAGTCTCATTCGGTATTGCTTTCTCCATTATTTTGCCACAGCAAAGAAAAGGTTCAATGAATGGAAAATTAAAGCAGAGAAGGTAAAGTTAACAATTTCAAATGATTCGCTGTAGGATTTCGTTCTTAGCTCCTAAAATCAAGAAAAATATTAATTTTTTATTAAAAGTAATGGCAACTGTTGTTAATGTTATTTAGGACAATTAATTATATCACCGTTTTCAACAATTAACGCAAAGGTATGCGAGTTTCTCAAAAGTTTTATAAAACATTAATTTGCTGGTGTAGCTCATTATGTCATGTTATTTGTGAACCGTCCCAAAAATCGGGTTAATGTTAGAATCAAAAACAAATTTATAGATAAAACTAAGCACAAAACAATTTCGCAGTGCTTGTCACTTTTTCCGGTGAAGTCAGAAAAAAAGCATAATTGAAAATTCCCCAAAAAACATACCGAGCCATAACAACTAAATTAACAAAATCCAAATATCCCGGCCGATGGCAGCCTGCCAGCCGGTAATGAATCGCGACGCTCCATCCCCGAACATTGTATGACGTACATCATCATCACTGGCCGACGTCTAACGGAAAATGCTCAAATCCCCAGAAGCGGCGATTTATTATAACGACAGGCGACATCTGAAGCATGTGTCGTGAGGGAGTTTAATCTAGCGCCGGAGGCCCGACCGTCGCGACGCTGTAAACTCGCGGTATTTTTAGACGTTTAAACTCATTCACGTGTGAAAGTGTTACTACTGTTCAGTAGTTATGGTCGAAACGGCTTAGTTATTGCCGCAAAGTTGAAAATATTTCTTTGTACGTACTAAATATTTATACTGACAGTGTTAGGTACTGACTGCAATGTTGGCGCTATAATTATTATTATCTCGGTTTATGTTTTTAGGTTATTACAATCATTCAAATGTCAAGCCGCAGTTGTTTGGTATGTTATTTCATGTTTACGACACGCCCAATCGTATTCAGTGTGTCGTTTAGTTTGAAGTGGGAAACGTTTGGGCTGTGGGAGTCTGTCACACGAGATTTGTTTTAAGTTGTTTCGTTATATGAATTGGTTTGGTTTAGAAGATTAACAATTTTGCTATCATTTTCGTTGTTATCAGAATAGCGATTTAAATTATGATTCGTGTGTCAGCAGAATGCGATGGTTTGTATTTTTGCGTATTTTTAAGATATTGCGCAAAACAAAAATGTCCACATATTATACTTTAAATACTACAAAGAGGTTATATTAAAGTTTAAAGAAAAGTTTGAACGCTTTATATAATATTAACGATTTAAAATGGTCATGTCATTTTCGTTGTTATCAGAACAGCGATTTAAATTATGATCCGTGTGTCAGTAGGATGTGATGGTTTGCATTTTTGCGTATTTTTAAAATATTGCGAAAATTTTACAAAAATGTCAACATAAATATTATAAACAAAAAAAATATTACAAAAATGTCAACATATTATACTTTAAATACTGCAAAGACGTTATATTAAAAGTTTAAAAAAGTTTGGGCGCTTCATATAATGTTAACGATTTAAGATAGTCATATCATTTTCGTTATTATCAGAATAGCGATTTAAATTATGATCCGTGTGTCAGTAGGATGTGATGGTTTGTATTTTTGCGTATTTTTAAAATATTGCGCAAAACAAAAATGTCAACATATTGTACTTTAAATATTGCAAAGAGGTCATATTAAAAGTTTAAAGAAAAGTTTGGACGCTTTATATAATATTAACGATTTAAGATGGTCATATAATTTTCGTTCTTATCAGAATAGCGATTCAAATTATAATCCGTGTGTCAGTAGGATGCGATGGTGTGTATTTTTGCGTATTATTAAGATATCGTGCAAATGTCAATAGGCTATATTAAAAGTTTAAAGAAAAGTTTGAGCGCTTTATATAATATTAACGATTTAAGATGCTAAAAACGGTATTTAGCATGCTCCAGCAAACAATGTGAATAATAATTTGATATATTCTAAGGGATCTTCAGCTGATAAAATGTCAGAAGATTTATGAAGAAGAAAATAAAATCGTGACAATATTCATTCCACGATAGTAACCAATCTAATAAAGATATATAATATTCGAAAAATATATATAAAAAAAGTCATCTCTAGAGACTTTCCCAAATATTAGATGAAATGAGATGCTGTATGAACGACCCGTTGTAGTACACAATTTCGTGTCATAGATATTATCTTCATAATTTAATTTTTGGATTATTTCTACCAAGTAAATATAAGATGTAATACTACATAGAATTTCTGCGAGAAAATGTATTTATCAGATTTGTATATGCTTGTATGTTTCTATCTTTTAATTTTCTATGGAAATCAGATAGATAGCAATAATGGAACGTCCAATTCCATTTTCATGGGAAATGACATAGAACTCGTAAGATTTCCTTTAATTCTTGAGACCTTCTTAATTTACATTTGTATATTTAATCTACTTATTTTCAAATATACTGATGTAATACATTCTTACGCTGCAAAAATGTTTCTTTAAATTTGTTTACTAATATTGTTTCCTTTGACGACAAAGTAATTCCCATTTCCAGTACTAAATATCAAAAATAGAAGTCAGTTATATGCACGTAAGGCATCATAAGACATGCTCTGCTCGGATGTTACTGTCACATCAAAGTGAATGCTTCATTGGATGTTATTTTGATAGCTCACTCATAGCGTACGGGGAACAGGACCAAAGATTTATTATAAACTGAGGATTTATTATATCCATGCATACCAAGTTATCAAGGTTTTGACGTATTTTTGGAGACTGTATTTATTTTAACCACAAACATTTATGATGCGTTTAGTCCTAGAGTCAAAAATGGTTGCTTTTTTAGGTTTGCATTTCTTTAGCAATTTTTACATGTAAATCCGTGGCTTAGGTTCAGAGTACCCACATTTTCATGATAAGTTTAGCCATCAATATGGTTTCTGATTTAACGGAAAATTTTGCATATTCTTCTAATATTTAGGAAAAATGAGGAATGGAGTTCTTAACACTAAAAATTTGTTGAAATTAAATATACTGCTTCAAGTTAAGAATTTCTTTTATCAATTGATTTGAAAGAAAAAATTAATAATATCGAAAATTCTGATCTTTAATATGAAAATTGCAAATATTATAATTATAGTTCATGTAGCTTAGGATTGTAAATAATTCTTGTATCGATATTCACATGTATCAGTTTCGAGTCTAGTCATATTAAAAGTACCCTTTGTGGACCCTTATAATTTCGCTACACCTTCGCTCAGTTCGTTTGTCACAAGTTCAGTTTCTACAATTGCAGATGATTGTGCATGATATTTAGCAAAAGGATGCTACATATTATATATGTTAAAAAAAGTATATGTCCCTCTCCACACACGTAAAACTATGACGAATTTTCTTTTTCGGAAGATCGTTCGAAAAGTTTTTTTTAAATATGGTTGAATGTTTTTTTTTATTTAGGTTCTATTTAGCATTATTAATATTTAATAACATACTAAATTCTATATTTATATGCATTGTGCCTATCGTTTTAATTTTTCAACCATAGATTCGAAAGATATGAACTTCTAGGTACGATTACGGTTGACTATAATTAAACATTCTAGGATTTAATTATAACTTCCAATTAAAATTATTTCCGTCAACTTGTATTAAATATTTGGAGAGATATGAATATGATTGTGGAACCCAATTTCTGTTCCGACACATACATATATATATATATTAGATTAAGAAAGTATTGAGATTGGTGAAGCTTATAAAATGCACCAAAGGAAAAAATTTCGACCATTTTATTTAATATTATGGTAGATAATATATTATTTGGATTGAGTGGTTCGGTTTAATGTGTATGAACACATTAAAAAATAATACAACTAAAAATTAAATAGTTCCGCAATAATACAACTAAAAATTAATTAGTATATGTCAATAATTTTCAATTTAATCTATTTATTTGTAAATTTACGTCTTCTGTTGATATGTTACACGCAGCGTCGACAACTATATAGAGTATAGCTCATTTTTTCTTATCATGCCTTATTTACACCTTTACTTATGCGTCGGGAGAAACGATGTGCAGATTATGTTAATTGACCTTATCATTTCTCAATTGCCTTTTTTATACACTTCCTTATACTTCGCACATTATTAAGCCCTTAGTATTATTTTCGCCAGTAAATAAATAATATACCAGTAATTTCCATTTTATGCATAACTCAGTTTAATAATTCTTTCCATATATGTAAACAGTCTTTATAAATATCGAGACTTTGCTTTTCACATTAAATATTAAAGAAATTATAATCGAAATATAAATACTAGAATATAATCTACTTAGGTAATAAAATTGTACCAGAGTCAATTCTGTACATGGGCAACAATTTAAAATGAAGGACTAGTTTAGCGTATAGAATGACAGCAAAAGCCAGAAAATCTGTGTTTAAAATTTTTGTTTGTCTGCTTATCTGTGTGTTAAGTTGTTCTACAATCACGCGAAATCTACTATGCGTGTTTGAGGAAATTTGGTGTGGCGATAGTTTATACTATCAAGCAGCATATAGAATACTTTTTCATCTGGGTGTACAGATATAAAAAATACCCTGAATTGGTGAATATTACGATGTTGGTACTGCCAACGCCACGTATTAGCGTTTTTAATAAGCTCTATGCTCATATATTTATTACGATATGGTACTTACAAAGCCATCTATTAGCGTTATTAGTAAACTTTATATAAGTTCTATGCTCATATATTTTTTACGATATAGTACTTCTAAAGCCATCTATTAGCCATCTATTAGTAAACTTTGTTTTATTAAAAAAAAAACAAATTAAAACAAAAACAAAAATGCTTAATAACTTTTCTTATACAGAATTTCACGCGTATGAAGTCGCGCTGGCACAGTCTTTAATATTTTCTTAAATCTTTCATCAACAAATCAGTAAAATATCTACACAAATTTGGAGGTAGAATATTAAATACTACTGCTGCACAATTTCTTTAACACACATATTATTTCAAAATTGTTTAATTAACATATTCGTAATAAATGAATTAAGTACATTTGAAATGTACATGACAATAACGATATGTCATTTGAGTTTTTTTTTGTTTGCTTTCATTTAGAATACAACTTTGACAGCGTGCCAACATTTTAATACAGCTATTTACTAAGTTCTGCCTTCTGTCAAAGAGAACATTGAGTAAGCTTCGGTCAGTGTTGTCATACAGAGTAGATTACACTTCGTGTCTCTCAAAATGATTTATGTACTTACACATTTTCAAGATATTATGCTCTGTTGTCTTTGTGTTATGACCAACTCAATTTTAAATTTCGAATTTTAAATATTTCGATAAGTGTGTTATTTACTAACATATATTTTTAGGATTTCGTAGTCAAATGTCAAAAACCGTACCATTATAATTTCATCCTGTCTGTCAAATGATTTATGTACTTAAACATTTTCAAGATATTATGTTCTGCTGTCTTTGTGTCATGGCCAACTCAATTTTAAATGTAAGTCACGAATTTTAAATATTTCAATAAATTAATTATTCATTAACAAATATTTTTAGGATTTCGTAGCCAAATGCCAAAAACCGTAGCGTTGTATGTTACAGCCGTTTTACTCGGAGACTATTGGCACTATATAAATGAAATTGTAAGTGAAGGTGTAGGCGGATGGTAGGTGTCTTTCTTGAATCGCTACACGTAAGGGGTATCTTTAGGTAGGTCTTAAAAACAAATACCTTCAGTTCCAAAAAACTTTTTTACTTAAGACAATAGTTGGTGAGATATGCGCTTCTAAACTCTTAAAGCGTACTTCCCTGACCTTTCAATTAACGCGTGTAAAAGTCTAAAAAAAATAAGATGGTAGAATACGAAATAAACTTTCAACGAAAATTGGCTTGAAAAAGATATATTGTGCAGTTTTTGAGATTTGGGATATTTTCTGTACCAACCATAGTAACGACTTTGTTTTTCACAGTATCTTTCAGAAATACAAACTTATGACTTTAACATTGTTTGGTTCTACGGCACCCTTCATGTGCGAGTCCGACCCACACTTGCCCGGTTTTTTATTTTTGTTTCACTTCGGTTATAATTTGTGATAACTACAGATATGTCAACAATTTTGTGGTAAAAATGTGCACACATATTGCGTTCACAAATTGCATTTATTGTTCATTATATCGAAATTTTATAAAACGTTGCTAGTGAATAAACCTTCCAAATTATTGACATTGAAAACAAACTAGACAATGCAAAATGAAAATATTTAAGCGTAAATTATTTGCTAACACAATAAATATTTGCCAAGTCATGCGTAACAATATTTGCTATGTTACACATAACGAGATATTTTATTATTATATTTTATTTTATTTGCTAAGTTTTTAAATAGCAAAATAATGAAAACACGTTCGCATTTATAATACTAATCATGATGTAAGTATTCCTGCATTTATTTTCTTTAATGACCTATATTTTGATTTAAACGTAGCAATTATTGTTATTTTTAGTATTCTAAAAATAACAATATTTTTTTCATTCAAATATTTTTAATAAATAACGTGCAGTTATCAAAATAATTTTGCAATTGAAATTAGTTCCAACTTTTTTTATTAAAACGGATCTCAATATATAATACAGTAAATGGAAACAACGAGACCCTCATAAAAAGTGTTCGTGTGTTCTGAAATTCATTTGCAAGAATTTATATAATTACAGCTAAAATAAGAATAAATCATTTAAATTAAAAAGGAATAGAATAAGATATTTATTTTGACTTTTATAAAGCTGATTTCGCAAAAAATTGTAAATACCTTATTTTATGATTATTAAAATAATTAAGTCGCAATTTTAGTGAAAAAAAGAAACAAACTTTATGTTTTCATACCTAGTTATGTTAAAGAAAGAACATTTATTTTTCAAACAATTCTTGCAAGAAATAATATTTGGAAAATTTAATACTAAAATACTTAGTTTCGAAGGGCTCATAGTCTAGTTGTATTGTTTAATATCATTCGATCACTGCGTTTGAGCAAGGCAAGTACCTATCGTTTATTGGATGGGTGACCATCAATCATACCCACATCTTAATAATATCCTTATGAACCCATCCGTATTTCGAAAGGTCGTTCGTCCTGGTTTTCGTCATTAGATAACAGTTATTGTAAGAAATCTACCACAGAAAAACCTAATTTTCCCTATGTATTGCAAAGTTCAAATGTTACTCACTCAATCAGTTTGCTTTGTGTAATAAAACAGCACCCTGACCAAAAACCATTGGTTTAACAACGGACTCCGATTAAAATATACTGAATGACGCTAAGTCGAAGTAGTGGTAAATATAGTAGTGGTAACATAGTGTAAATATAATAGTTTCGACTTAGATAAGAGAAAGAGACGAAAATTTAGTACTTAATACGCTGTGGTAATTATACGTTCAAACAATTTTATTAGGCTTATGTTTAGCCTAAACTTCTTTCATTTCGAAATAGCTACGTTCTTCCAAATTTAACAAAAGCAATCAATTAAAAATCCAAATGAATTTGTTAATAAGTTTCATAGAATTATATTATTTCTTTTCAATATTAAAAGATCTATTTCGTAACTGTAGATTAAATTATAATAAATTAATAAATTCAGTAAATTCACAAAATTATATAATTTACAGTATAGTAAATCACAAACCTATACAATAAATCACACTTCTCAACAAAACTTTGTAAATAAACTCAATTTTGTAAATAATCCATAGTTATTTAAAGAAACTCGTGATATTCAAAAACCTCAACCTTTGCCAGATTTTATGTTCAGAAATACGATGTAAATGAAACCGCCCCTCATGTATAAAATTCTAATAAAATCGATAATTATAATAAAAAAATGACGTTAACATAGTTAGAAGACGACGGTTAGTCGAAAACAAAAACACGAATATAATTGGAATGTGCGTACCGTCCACGCGTAACGATAATGGGTTCAGCCCGCCCATGGCCCGTGATATTAGTGTTTAATCGTCCCCTCAAATCCAGTTACAAATAGGCTCTCCGCCTCAGGTGGCCGTTAGCTGCGGTCCGATGTTAGTTAAAATTAACGTGTCGTTAGGTATTCTCCTTAACTCTGTCCAGAAAATATATTGAACCTCTTTAATGCGACTTCATTATCGCTTGCGGTACAACGTCTTAATCTGAGGTATTCGGTCGGGGTATGTTGCGCGACTATGCACGCTATGCTGCCTTATACATGCTGCTGCGAGGAATAAAAATCACGTAAAAGTAAACATTTATTGTAGAGAAAGGTAATTAAGTCGTAAATTTGTGATGTAAAATTCCCCATTTAATAATAAATGTTTCTTAGCAGAAACTGTAGTTTAGTTGTTTGAATATTATAAATATAAATAAAAACACCGATTAAAAAAAATTAAAACATGTATATAACATATATTTCAAATAATAACTTTCAGTTTTTACATATTTCATCAATAACATCGTTAACTATATTTCAAGGCTATTAGGGTTACGAGAATAATTTTTAAGCGACCAAGTCGTACAATAAGATTTTTACTGCTTTCCAAAATTACGTTATTATTCAAATAATATGTATTCCAAAAACATTTTCTAACATTTTCCTTAACCAGTTTCACTTCCGCTGCATGAAACTTAGTGCTATATTTCTCAAATCACTGACGATACAAGATTCGTTTCTTAATAACTTCAACTGAAGCTTGGGCACATCTCCGTTTTTAAATATAATAAATAGCACAAGAGATTGATTCCCCCTTGCAAAACGGCAGAGTGCATCAAAGGATAGCAGCGAAGCCTTAATGGCAGCTTTTTACATCCCTTTCATTTTCTTTCCCCTCCTCGGAAATTTCCTCATAATGTATAAGTATCAATTTCAACGGGGTATAACCTTAAGTTATGGGGTTTCTTTATTAACTTTAGCTTTATATTAAGCCTGGTCTGGGTTTGGGTGCGGAATTGTTGATTTGCTGAGCTTTTACTTTAGGACAGGTTTATTTTTCAGATTTTTCACTGATAATTAAATAAAATAGTATAATTGGATGAATTTCAAAGGTATGATTTTTTTTGGATGTTTTCATAATTTTATTTATATCTTGTTAAAAATATAAATGCGAAAGTTTGAATGAATTCTTTGGTAATTTCTGTTACATTAATAGAAAATCCACGGATGGTAAACTGTGCCCAAAAGCTATTTCGTACATATACTAAAGTCGTTAAAAAAAAAGATTCTCATATTTTTTATTTCGTAGAAATTAATAAACATATCTTCGTAGTATACATATCTATCGATAATTAAAACTTTCTTAAAGTTAAAATTGTCGGTATTGTTTCTGTTTTTTTGTCTTCATAATTTCTAGTTTTGTCACACATATTTCTTTCGTACAATTATCAGTAACATCATAAGATATTTAATTGAAGCTTTTCCCTCAATTCGTAGCCAGTTTTTGTATTATATTCAAATCTTCAAAACATAAAACCTGTTATCATAACCTGATTGATCAAAAATAAATCTACTAATATCTTTCATACTAAACTATTGTATTAAACATTTTTTATTAATATTAGGCTTTCATGGTAAAATAGAAGAAAAGCTAATATTATTTATATATCAGAGGTTTTATTGAACACAACCGCAAAAATATAACCGTAAAAAGCTTAGTTCTATCAATTAATGGAACAAAACATTTGAATGATAAATAATGTTAATTGTTGATTAATATTTCTGTCATAAAAGATTAAAAATTACCTTGAATTACTTCTTTTTGTGACGATAATTCTCTCTTATTCTATCGTATATTTTAAAGTTACCATAAATGTAGAAATTGTGGTGTCCAAAGCACTCCAACAAGAAGCAAAACTACTTAAAAGAAACCTCTCGTTTCGCGTTACTTCCTTAATAATACCAGAGGGAAAGGAAAGAAACTTAGATTAAGTAAATGAATAAAAACTTGGAACCTATTAATGAAACACTCCATATCGCCGTAGCGTAGCGCCGTACCATAACGTCGAATGCTCGTTATAGATAAACCAACCCTAGCTACTAATTAAGTTTGTAGAAAATGTGTCCTGTATTAAGTAAGCCGATGCGGAACACACATATCGGTCGGCATTATTTATGAACCCATCCGATTAGGGGTTGACAGCGTAAGTGCACAGATCGAAATGTGCGGGTTGAATGTTACGTATTACATATAAATATCCTAGTCACGTTTAAATCAGATGGGTCTTGTCACGAAGATAATTATTTATCTGTTTAAATATATCTTTTAACGGTTAAGGCCATCGATGTCTTGAGAATACAGTGAATTATTAATAAGGTTAAAGAAAAAACACTTTATGTATGTATAACGTATAACGTATGTCTGCTAGATGACCTATTTCAATTTTACCTTTACAATGTACAGAGTATTTATTCGGGAAGATTTTACGACGGCAAATTATCAGCATACTCGTATGCAATATACCGTCCGTATAACTATTTGTCGAGGAATTTTAAACTACCAAAGTTTCGTACGGGTTCATTTTGAAAAGCAATTTTAATAGTTATTTTCAAAATTATTACTATCAGGTGAACTTGAATAAAAAAAACTCTAATTACTAATATTCTATTTCTAAAATTTCTAATTTTAATATATATATATATATATATATATATATATATATATATATATATATATATACACACATACTTACGTGTATGTGTGTATGTACATTTACATTGACGTTATATGATGGATATTATTTCGGTGAATATGGAGCAATGCGTGATTATTATTCCAAAACACAAAAACATACGCGTATTATATTAAACGCTAATTGTGATACTTGAAATTACACTAATTATAAACAATAACATTCGTGTAATATATTAAAATATTAATAAAAACCGTAGCGCAAGCAAAGATTTGAAGCATTAATTAAGTAAAGCGTCGTCTATCGATAAATATTGCCAAAAATTTTCAATGATTTTATTTTAAAAAAATACGCTTACTCATGCATACAAAAATGTTCGAAAACCACTACAATTGCTGGCCAATCCAGGGATATGATTTTCGCATTCGGTGTGAAAGGTACCGGGTTCAAATTCCGGACGAACACCCATTATATTTATGTAATTTTTTTTAAACTTTAAGGTTTTAAGATAGTTTAATGCAATACCCGAGCTAAATAATAAACGAGCTAATCGAATTAAGTCGGAAGAGTCGACAATGCAACGAAACTGGCGGAATGGGGAATTAGTCTAAAAAATAACATACACATATTATATTAAATTATACTCATATAAAATATTTTTAAAAAATAGAACGTAATTCTTGAAAGGACGTACTACATATTAGACAGTGAACTCGTTTTGCCGATATCGAAAAAAGCCAAGATTATCCGATCGATTGTCACTGACCCGAGTGAAGTTCAGCTTCGTTCACTTCCTAGAATAATATTTCACTTCAAGGTGCAGGGTGAAGGTGCGCCTAAAGAAGTTTCCATCTCAAAAATAAATAAGATTTCAATGAAAAAACATATATCAATTACATGGATATTGACTTGTTATAAATATATTACACTATTCGATTCAAATGAAACTTGGCACAAAATAATTCCTGTATAAATTTAAGATAGGTTGTAAACTGGACAAAATTAGTCCAATAGTTATAAAATGGCAGTAGTCCTAAAAGTCACTTTACTGCAAAAGTAAGTAGGTTTTTTCACTACTCACAAAAAAAACATTTGAAGCTCTATTCGTATATCTACCTTACGTGCATGGCATACGGTCCACGATATATTTAATTATTTTACAGGCGAATTTCCCAAATTATTATCGTAACCAAATTAAATGAAAAATATTTCTTGCTCGTATATCGTTTTCCATGGTTATTTTTCCTTACAGTATAAAAAGCATATTCTGATTACCTATATAATCAAAACTTTTTTAACAATTATACAATATATTAAGTACTATACGGGGAGTTGAGAGCCGACGTACGTAAAAGTAAAACAGAAAAGATTTTCTTTTAATATTCCATTTCTCCAATTCGGACCAAATCTAACCTTTTTCGTATAACAATTGCTTTATTTTTCTGCGTCTATTCAAAGCCACCGTCACCGACAGCTGAAACCTGAAACGAGCTAAAAAGATAAGATTCTCCTCCGGACCGCAAACAAAGGGATTGCCAGAGACACTCGGTTCAATATTTTCCCTCTTTCCCAATCAAAATCCACTCTCATCAAACATTCATTTCGATCTATCAATTAAGGATTTCTTCAAGAGCGCGTGATGCGACGGGACCACCCCACGCCCCTCGCCGATAAGAGTCGCGGTAAATCAAGTGTCTTGTCTGGACAGTGACGCGAAATAAGTCTTCGACGATTGATGCGTACGTCACCGAAACGGCACGCCCTTTGTCGATAGCTCTTTCATTGCTACTCAGATGGCGCGCGAGTTCATTATTGAAAATACTCGTGGAATATATATGTATATCACATATGAAGCTACGAAAAAAGGGAGGCGTCCTTTCTTTTACATTGCAGATTAATAATAGAAAAAATAACGAAGTTAATTTAATGATAATTAAAATTACTGCTCATTCAATATGAAATCAAAATATTATATTACTGAAGAGTACTCGCATTAATTTATAATAGACGTTTATAAAACAAAGCAAACTCGTTATAAAAATAATCTTTATAATGAATAATTCTTTATAATGTAAACACTGCTTGATCTTGATTGGTTTGCCTTCTAACCCATGTACTGATCACCTTTGTAACGAGCCCGCAATTCTCTATAAGAAAGAGAAGACATGGTTTAGGTGAAAAAAGTTGGTTATTGTTTATTATCACTAGTACGTATTTATAATAGGCGTACTTAGACTTCGAAATTACCTTTACAAATGCCGACAATTCCTAGGATTAATAGATACAGATTTATTACTGTTATTGTGTACAGTTATTATTGCTGTTTTCGTTAGGAACACGTATTTACTGGGTTAAATTGATCTTTAACACATTACGGCTTTCTCATATCAAAAAATACAAAATAGCTACTGGAATAGTAAAGTAATTCAATAAAATTTGACAGATTACTTTAAATAATAATTTTCAAAAAATATGTATGTTATTTACACATTCTATATAGAGAAAACTCTCTATAACGAAAGAAAATACTCGGTCCCTTGAGTTTCATTATAAAGAGTTTACACTATATATATATATATATATATATATATATATATATATATATATATATATATATATGTACATATATATATATATATATATATATATATGTATGTATATATATATATATATATATATACTTATAAATCAAATGGTTTATTTAGATTTTACCATGAAGTATTTTCATATCTCAGAAGAAAAAAAGGAAACTTTATAAAACTAATCAAGTATCTGGCAGACCATATGATTGTCACAGCCGGTTTTCTTAGAAACTGTTTAATGCAGAAAGCATATTAACCCACATGTACCTCAGAAACTTTAAAAATAAAAAAAATTATATTTGCAATTTTAAACGAGCCACATTCAGCAATCGTGTTTTTCCAACACGTGTCAAATGAGACATGAATTGAAAATGTTACCTATAATAATGTCATCTTCAAACATATTCGGGGAAACATGAAAAATTACATACTTGTACCCATATTTTCACGACTGTTAAAATTAACACAATGAAAAATCGGTTTACTAGATATTTACCGGAAAATTATACAATGGTTATAAAACCCATAGTTTTTGAGAAATTCACTATATTTTTGCCATGAAAGATATACTAAGTAACATATTTACATGCTAAAAAATAATTTTATTATTTCTAAACATTTAATAAATCTTCTATGTACACATAAATGTGCATATCTGCTAAAGTATATACGGAAGCCTCGTATGCAAGTCCTGCCCGTATTTAATAGTTTTTACTTTCTCTTTATAAAATAATACTTATAATAAGTACATTATAAGTGTTTATAAATAATACTTGTAATATATATGTTTTAAATGTTGGTAACTTGATTCTCTATCTCGTCAAAATTATTTTCATAAAAGGCGTGCTTTTGTAACTGATTGATTGAGGATGTTCGGAGACCGCTTTTGATATTTTTAAGTAGAAAAATATAAAAAAAGCCGGATTTAATACAGATAATTTTTTAACTTAAAATTAATTTGATTTATTTCACATTAATTCAATTTATTCTATGCATATTCTTCCAACCGATATAAATATTTCTGCAACGTCTACTTCAAAATAAAACACGTACAGCTATAAAAAAGTATATCCAATGATATAATAAAAAAAGTACAAGCGCCACAAAGACCTAAAATTAAAACACCATTACTCAGCATCGTGTTATATTCTATAACTACATTAGTTTTCTATTTCAATAATTATCAGTTCATCAATATACCTACCCATTATAACCGTAGCAATCATCGTACCTGGTCGGCTTTCTACAACCAAAAAAAAACAATTGTTGATAAAAAAAAATAATTCACACAAGCATAGTAGCACTTTAAAAGCTCATCCGAAATGCCAATGATATCATCACAAAAAGTTATAAGACTTCACGAATAAATATCTCTAACAGAGATCAATTAAAAAGCAATTAGTTCAGATGGAGTTCCTGACAGATGAGTTTATAGCCTCAGCTTGCCCGAGTATGTATAAATCGTTGTTTGAAATTAGATATTAATGAATTACTGAGGTTTAATACTAAAGAGTAGTCCTTTAATATCTTATTCATAGTAGAGAAGACACAGTGCTGTTGTATGCGTATTAATATTTACTCACTCTGTATATAATTATAGAATAGAGGTATAAAATACCTTTTTCGGTGAATTATTGCGAATATCCAGGATAAACGTCATATTTTATGCTTTTTTGTCATTTATAAATCGAAAATGATTACATCGATTTAAATACGGTAGTTGACTCATTCTAAATTTTGATATTTTTCGTACAATATTGTGAAATATAAGTTAATTAAAAACCAGTCTTGAAAAAAATTCAAAGATTGATTGATAAATAAACCAGTTACAGCCTTCTAAATTTGAAGATACGGATAGGGTTGGGTATATCGCTGTCTCTTTTTCTCTTTTAGAATATAATGTGCAATATTATAAATGACCTCAAAACACAGTATTCCCGTCCTTGTCTAAAGATTAAATTTAAACTTTTATAACTCGGTCAATTTTTAAGATTATTAAAAATGTTTTTTCACTCTTCATCAGCTTGTACCTTGAAATTATGATTAATGAAATAAAAAAAAATTAGTCAAATACCCAATTATATCTTTGGTAAACTTTAAATTAGATTATGACTTTAGTACAAAACGTATTTATTTTAAATAGTTCTAAAGTAAGTTTTGTGTTGAAACTTATTTTCGTTTTGATAAATTTTGATAGAATTTTATTTCTTAAGTTATTTTAACATTACTTATTGTTGTAAATAGGTGTATAACAAACTTGAATTCAATTAGGTGAACGCGGCTTGAACGTGTTTAGTTTAAGTAACTTAAAAGTAAGTTATACGAGTGGGGTTCGTTTTGAAACAGATGCTCGTTTTGATATATATAAACAAAATGTTATTTCTTAAATTATTTAATACTACTAATAGCTGTAGACAAGGTAAAGTATACTTATGGTATATTGAATATCGCTCTTGAAATTATCATTCGACTCATTGCGTGAAGACGTTAATTACGACGAAAAATGTATTATATTTTATGGCGTTTTCTAAAAAATAATGGAGTTTTGTATTAGTACAAAACACCGATATTGTGCTAGAACGTCTTATAAATTACTCCCAACTTGAAGTATTCTAAATTCAGGCCAAAATCTCAAATATTGGAATCAAATTCGCTTTCTATTATTGCAGCTGTTTTCAATTTGTTCAGTTTTTTTAGGATTCTATTTTAAACAAAAAACGCGTCTTCGTCATGTTTGTCCCTCGATTAAGGCCTCGAGGTTTCTTCAGTTTTAGACATATGTAAAAATTTGACAGGTAGATTTGTCTAATGGGGGTTTAAAATTAATATATAAATATTTTAAAATGTAACGTTTTTTCGATAAAACCTCGAACTCCTTCCCCCCAATTCAGAGTGAAGACGACTATTTTTAACGTCCACCATTTCCATTAGGAGGTTTCATTTAGTATTGTTACCTATAAGTTGAGTTTACGAATTATTGGGCTTCAAAATAATGTGTCATGGATACTACCCCCACCCCTCTCTATTTTTTTCATCGTAAATTGATAAAATATCGACAAATTTTAGGAAAATTCATGCATTTCTTTGAAATTTTGGATTAAGATTCTTTGAATTGTATTAACAAATTGGAAACTTATAGACTGTTACGAAATCTGTTTAGCCGGTTTTGTTATAAAGAATGTTTATATGTTTATTTACTGCCTTAAAAAAATTAGTATAATGATAGCTTTCGAAAAAATTGACTATATATATGTACATATTTTTTGCCCCCTAAAAGTAAAAAAAACGTTTTGCAACGATATGTTAAATTTATGTATATATCGATTATAATAGTTAAACAAATCATCGGTGCTAAGTAGTATGAAAATAATAACTAGACAATAATACAGTTTTACACAAATGTTTTTACAATGCGTCAATGCTTGGTGACATATCGAACCCAAATGTTATCTCTAATGACCTTAAAATAATTCTAAAGATAAACTGAAAAGCGAACTTCTATAATAATAAAGAAAATTACAAATTGAATTTAAAATTTTACTAGATCGACGATAACCAAGAAAAAGCTCTAAGTTAAATATTAAGCTTAGCTGTGGACATTAAAAAAAGTTTCTTCTCCAATGAGTCTCGGTGTGGAAGGCGACTGTTGTCTGTAGAGGCTTTTTAAATGATTGCGTCTGCTTATTTTCTACACTAAACCGAGTTTGTATTCGTTTTGTATATTAGAGTTCAACGTGAAATAAAATATTTTTATGAGATAGATACTTTTAAAAAAATGTAAAGTATATTTAAATACTAAACATTTTTATACTAAGATTTTGTATTTCTAGAAAATATGAAGTATTTGTAGAGTCAAACTTACTAAAATTCAGTTATGATTTACACTTTTATTTATTTAAATTGTTTCCGCGCTCATCGTTATAATTCAATTAGTGTAAATATATCCACTTTTATGATTGATCCTTTCGAAATATAGCCTAAAATTGTAATGCCATCATCTAAATAATATAAAACAATTATTTTTGCTTTTGGTGTCGACATTTTTATATGCATGATATATCATGTTTATTACAACCCAATTTATTATAAACCCACGTTGCACATAAATAATTGCACACACATTAATCTCATGTATTCCAAAAACAATTTAATTAATAAAATACACAATACCGTATTTTAAGAACTAGCAACACTGGTCCAACAAATGTCATTAAACCACTACAAAATGGCGACCCGCGAGCTCGGCGCGCGGCGCGAACGTGAAATATCGTCTTAATAAATTTAACATCCATGTCATTTATTTTCGCGCCCATTTCACGTCCGACCCTTTACTCTAAGTGACAACTACAGAAAAAGAGAGGGAAAGGCAAAAAGGCGAACCGCGACAGGAGACAAAAAAGAATATGGCGACTTGAACGGCATAGACAACGTGTTTAGTGTCATAATAACTTCAAAGGTTTTTTTTTCACCGCTGTCATATTAATAGGATTTGTTTTAAATTCAGAGGATTAAATCAAGTTGCGAATGGTACGCGGTCAGAATGTTGGTTTATATTTTTGTTTCAGTGTGAAGCTCGGATGCACGGGTAGGGAATTAATTTCCGTTTTATAATGTAGGCAACTTCTTAATAACTTTGAGGATTAGCATTGATCAAGGTATGACGCATCTGGCAAGAGAAGGGCGATTTGAGTAATAATATGTATTTGAAGAAGCTTCTGTTGGTTGTCTCGCTATTTATGATTCTATTTCATTTTTAACTATGTAAAAAGTTATTCT
Organism: Druceiella hillmani; assembly: GCA_039881145.1. Classification (NCBI taxonomy): domain Eukaryota; kingdom Metazoa; phylum Arthropoda; class Insecta; order Lepidoptera; family Hepialidae; genus Druceiella; species Druceiella hillmani. The sequence continues at coordinate 1,995,561 of JAYKKI010000040.1, read as the reverse complement.
TAGGTCACTTAATACAATTTTTTATTATTCTTATTTCTTTGTGTGACTGAAAAAAGTAGATTTAAGTGACTAAAGATTTATTTAAACTTGATTTAAATGTAACACACTTAAATGTGTTTATAAAGTAAAACACTATTTAGAAAGTAATTTTTGCTTCGCATTTTTTTAATCTATTTAATGTTATTAGCGCCAAACAGAAAATTAATAGTAGCTATATAAGGAATTTTGAAAATTTAAAAAGTAAGGTTAATGCAATGTACATGACGAATTAAAAACTAATCACATTATCAAATTTTAGTTAGGTAGTACACTTTTATTAACACATAAACCTCTGCACATGAATTAAAAAAATGTCCTAATTCTCTACTTACGCCATATTAGGTAATGCTTTGACTGTAATTTAATTTAATGCCCGTTTGCATAAAATTTGCATAAACTCATAATTGACAGCCTTCGTGTCATGTTATGTAGATACTGGATGACACGGCCAAAATATGAAGTAATTTGGGCGATTAAATTTAAAAAAATACTGACAAGGTTAAGAATTACTTTAGTATTTTTTTTATTTTCTATTTTGCGTCCAATCTTTCTTTTCAGAGAACAACATGATTTCAAAATTTAAATTTATGATGGCAACTATTTTATTTTACTAGTACCGTTAACCAATATTACTTGAAATATAATTTTAGTACTTATGCTAATATAAGTTAATCAGATACGTAATTTTTTTTAGAAATTTAACACAAAAAGAGATTTGTTAGTATTTCACCTTCATTAATAAATGTTCGTTATGAAGCACATATTACAAAAATTAAGTCTAAAAGCTTTAAATTATTTAATTTGAGTTTTATCATTAAAGAATTATAATTATTTTCGAATCATTTTTTATAACATTCAACAATATCGATAATCTACGTTAAATATGGTTGTATTATCTTCTCCTAGAAGGGAGGGTGTACAGAAATAAGTCGCGGCCAATGTGGCCGCGACTTATTTCTGTACGATCATCGATCGAGTTAAAATTGACTTGTTTAATTTATTGAAATATATTTCGTAATGGTTTCTAACTACAACAATTTATTAAGAAATACAAATATATAGTCGCTTTACATACAGATATTTTATAAATATTAAAATATTTATTAAAAATAATATTTTTATAAATATAAAAATATTAATTTAATTAATAAATAATTAATTGGTCGTCATTTTGTTCTGCTTATCTTTAAAATGAGGTAGAATTTTAGTTTCCATGTATCATTCTTATATCATACTTTAATTTGCATTACAGAAAATATATTTTATTAAAAATATCTTGTAGTACTTGGTATTTATAACTTTGATTATGTAAGCTATCGTCGTACAGAATTTATATTCTGAAGTTTTGTGTGCATGTGCACATAATGTTTACCCGTGTGAAATGGTTATTTACTTGACAACTTGTATTCTGAAGTTTTGTGTGAAGTGACGAAATTATTTTTCTTTGTGTCAAGTTTGTTTTCATTTTCAAGACATAACTTTCACAGTTGGCTATTAAATATATACAATATTTTCTTAAATTATAAGTATGTCCTTATTTATATGCACATAATGTTTACCCGTGTGAAATGGTTATTTACTTGACAACTTGTATTCTGAAGTTTTGTGTAAAGTGACGAAATTATTTTTCTTTGTATCAAGTTTGTTTTCATTTTCAAGACATAACTTTCACAGTTGACTATTAAATATGTACAATATTTTCTTAAATGTTAATTATGTCCTTATTTATATGCACATAATATTTACCCGTGTGAAATGGTTATTTACTTGACATCGTAACTTGAGGTAAATATAAGAAAACATATGTAAATTGCGACAAGACTGGAAAAATCAATTCCTAAAGTGATATATGTATTTGTATAACTTTAGACTCAAATGTAAGTAGTTGTCAAACTTATTTCTACAGAATTGCGAGCAATTTTTTTTTTGGAAACATGAATTGAAAATATGGAGGAGCTAATAGTCCACTTATTATTGCTTGTGATAGCTGACGAATTAGAATTATTATGGATATTTTCACAATTAAGGCAGTGGTACTAAAATTACTTAGAAACTTCACCAAACCGAATTATGGTTAATATTCATGCAAATGTGATTAGTAATGTTGTTTTAGATATATTAGTTGATAACTTAATAAGTCATAGTCAAAGTTCATAGTACATTTTAGGTACAATTTTTTATGTTTTTATGACCAGGTTTTGGTAAGACTAAAAAAATAGCACGCTATTCTAGTAGAAGTAGAATTAACATTTATTTTAAAGCCGACATTCGCCCTGTACTCCTAACTCGACTCATCATTGGACACTTGTAACGGATATAATCATCCAGCACGTCAACTCGAATACTTCACGTTATAATATAGACGTGGCAACGCGACTGTGCTCGATGACAGATGTCGCCGTAATGAAATATTGCTTAACGATTTTATCCAAAACGATTTGACAGGCAGAATGAGTTTTTAATATAAATTTATTACCGGCATGAATGGCGGAAGCCTAACACTTGTATTTTGGGATGATGGCTAAATAAGAAATGTATTACTGGCCGCATTTAAGTCTTTGCTCTTTCGTTTCTGGCGCCATTTCCGTCTCTAGTGGTTATGCTATTCATCTGTTACTTATTTACGTGCATATTTATGAGGGGTACATATGTATATAATGGGCTCTGTGATGCTCTCGAATTTAAGCTTTTTTATGAAGTTAGTTACGCATACAGTTCGATATACATGTAAGCATTTTACAACTATTGATACAGTTATTTTAAAATGTATGTAATTTATTTCATCTTACATTTTAGTAAAATTGTTTAATCGTATGGGAAGTATGAATCACTGTACAGTTCTTCCAATGTATTTTGTTTCTGAAAGAAACATTTCGTCTCTTGTTTTTATACAAATCACGTTTATCGTATTTCTGAGTCATTGTAAATAACATCGACAGCTACATAATCTTACATTATAAGTATTCCTATAGCCACTAGCCTAGTGTATATTTTCTCATCACCTTCAGAAATACCGCGTCTGTGATGCTATCGAATTTAAACTTTTTTTATGAAGTTAGTTATGTATAGAGTTCGATAAACATGTAAGCATTTTGAAACTATTGATATAGTTACTTTAAAATGTATATAATTTATTTCATCTTATATTTTAGTAAAATTGTTTGATCGTTTGGGAAGTATGAATCACTGTATAGTTCTTTCAATATATTTTGTTTCTGAAAGAAACATTTCGTCTGTTGTCGTTATACAAATCACGTTTACCGTATTTCTGAATAGTTTTAAGTAACATAGACAGTTACATAATCTTACATCATTAGTATTCCTATAACCATTAGTCTAGTGTATATTTTCTCATCATCTTCAGAAATACCGCGTAGTAATAATTTTGCTAACGATACAATTCAAATTCAATAATAATTGTTTCGAAGAACCGTAGTTTTAAAAATGTGGGACGACATTAACAGTAAGTATTTTTTATTCGTCAATGATTTGTTTTATTTTATGGACAAATACAAAACAATACCAACCTGAGGTTATTAAGATACTCAGTTTAAAAGTATTTGCCTGCAAAATAGAGAAATGCAGAATAATTTTAAACTCTGATTTTTACGAATTGCACAGTAGAAAATTAGAAATAAGGAGAGTCTGTTTAGGGATGTAAAGGAGCGAATAAACAAAAAAAAATGGATAACATTAGTAAACGTTTATAAAATATAGAACAGGAATGTAAAACCACATCCGAAGTTAAAAAAGAAAAATCGACTTCAATAATGAACTTTTTTATGAAGTACGGAAAAGTACTTATAAATTATTATCATTCATACAAATTATTATAATAAATACTAAAATAATTACTTATTGCAAATAATATAGCAAATTATTGTATTATTACTTTCTTGGAAATTTATAATTAAATTTGGATTGGGTCACTAAATACACTGCTCTTATGAGAAAATCTTGTTTAAATGGAAACAGAGAGGAAATGGAGGAGACAGAAGTATGTTGGTTTTTATCCCTGGATTATTTTTGGTCTTTATCTTTAGTTCATGAAAAATATCCACATTTGGATTTTAAGTAAATGTGAATATTAACAATAATCGACACTTCAATACAAATGCTGTATATATGCTCTAATGTGTTGGGAAGTTTGTTAGTTTATCTTTGGACCTCGTCAAATTTAATAAACTAAGAAGCTTTTAAATTTTAATATACTATAATTTACACGTATTATTTGCTTTTTTTCCTGCTTTATTACTAGATAAGCAATTTCTTTCTATCAGCTATAATGGTTAAATTTGAAAATAAGCTGTATGATGCTTTGTGTCCTATATGATGATTATATACGAACTGTTGAATCTCACATTCAAATCTATAATCAAATTCCATTTGAAAGCGTAACGGATCAGTTGAAAGTCAACTCTAATTATTTTTTTAAGTAAAGAAAGGATTATCGAAATCAGTGTATGGAAACAAAAATCGGTTGACCTCCCTTTTTGAAGTCAGTTAATAAAACGTATAAAAACAAAATTAAATTCAACATCGATGACTTATAAATGTAGCTATTGAGTAATTTTATAAATTGTATATTCAAGTGTTATAAATTGTAGTTGTGACTACAGAAATTATGATTCCCTGCTCACACAAAAATTGCAGAAAATGCAAAACAAAATTGAAGTTTTTAAGTACAACTTACATTTATTTTCAATCGTTCGTTTAAAACACCTAAAATAGGAAATAAATAAAAATTCATGTTTGCCATTGTAATTGTATTTCATTTTGTTAGCTCCTCCTAGCCGTTACAAAAAAAATACGCCGCTAAAATATATTCTGAAAAATGGATCGCTTTTAGTGTTTCGACATTGAATTATATGAGCGGACACGGCGGTACCTGCGCCGAGTAAGATGAGGCGATAAGGGCGGAATACAATACGACCATATATTTATGTAATATATGTATTTTGTAGAATAACTTTTAAGGTTAGGCAGATCGATTGTCGGCGGAGAGCGACCAGCCCATGAAAATGTCGTAGTTATGTATGAGCCTACCATAAAATATTCAATGCTAATTTTCGTTGTAGAAAAGTAGCAAAGAGACTTTGATTATGAAACTAAAACGTGGGAAAATACGATTAAAGGAATGTTCCATAAATAAAAAGCAAAAATATTACTCCGTGGCTAGAGCACAAAAATATTCCCATAGGAATAATTACAGATAAATATTTGCAGAACGCCATAATTAGGACTATTATACAAATGGAAAAGATGTTAATGAAACTGTAAATAATAAAAGCAGACATCTAAAATAAAAATGAATGCTAGTGCAAAGTGAAAACAAAGAAAAAGCAGAAGTAACGATTGAAGGGTAAGATAACGACAAAGAATGGTACAAGAAAACAATATAAAAAGGAATATTTAACTGTTATTAATATGGACGCAACTGGCGTTTAGGTGTTTCTTTTTTCTTATTATTTTGTATTTTTCTTTGTTTATTTTTGGTCTATCTTTCTGATTCGTGTTTTGTCTCTATTTTTGTTCCAACACATATGACAAGTTTACTTCATCTCAGAGTTTTATTTTATCGAATTGATAGGTTATAATTTAGTCCTAGTTAAATGTGGTTTATAAATAAAACAAAAAAGGTACTTTATTCTGCAAGGTCTTCCCTAATGGTTTTTGCGGTATTTAAGAAAGGTATTTCTATTAATCTCCCAGGCGTGCAAAGTCACAATATCTGAGTACTGTTATTCAGAATATTGTGTTCTAAGGGTTAAACAATTTTTTAGCATTTTTTATTTTTTCCACTAGGCAAATCACTCATACGGCAAATCACTCATGTATAAAAGGTTGAACATTTAAGGTCACATAGTATTTCTATTAATGCACCGAGCGTGTAATGTCATAATGTCTAACCACTGTGATTCACAATAATGTGAAATCTATGGGTTAAAGAATTTCTTAGTATTTCTTATTTTTTCCGCTAGATAAATCTACTTTTCGTACAATATCTTCTATAGGCGTACAACAAATAATTAGGTTACATACATCTTTTTAATCTATTAACATTAATTGAGGGAAATAATCTCAAATTAAAGCACTTACGCCGTTATTCTGTTCTTTTTTTCAGGCTTTTGACATACGAAGTTACAAAGTAGGGCGAGATAAAGGAAAATATGATTCAAAAAATCTTTCTTGATATTTTATATTGCATTTATAGGTCCCTAAAATCGATTAATGAGCCTCACCATGTTTTACTCCAAAAATAAATGAAACATTATTTTTGTTCCTATATATATTCATAATTTAACTACAGACAGACGCAGGATGAAATTATAAGAGTTAAGTTTTTATTATTTGGCCACAGAACTGTAAGAAATGTTCAAATGTTTTTCATAATAAACATGTAAGCTTCGATTTCCTTGAACGAAATTGAGCAATGTCGGTCAAGATCTGAATAGCATATATATTTTAAAACGATTTGTAAATATTTAATTGAAAGTATCTATAGCAGAGATCGATTCAAATGTAGGCGGTTTATATATGAAATATGTCATAAACTTTATTTCAATATACTGGTTCAAAAACCACAAATTAAAATGATACATTTATTTGTGACACAATATGTACATCTACACACGGCTTTAAGACAATAAGCTCTATGCTCTGTGCTTTAAAAGTTCATTTCAATAATTTAATTCTCGGATAGTTAACGAAATAGTTTCTTGTACCACGGATATTGTGAAGAGTTATGCTTTTGAAGATAAAATACCTTTGTTTGCCGCTACGTCCGTTTTTTAATCGAGCGAACTATCTCTGGATTGTTATTCAAGTATTTTGGTTGAGTTATTGTGCTAAGTTTCCGAGCTTTGCGCTCGTCAGTGGAAAACTTTCATTTTGCATCGGTACTTATTTTATCAAAACTTATTGTGCTTTTCATATTAGACATTTTACACGTGGTTTTATTGCATACTCTCTATATTTATTTTCATTCTGTCAAATAGTTAATTCAATGGAACATCATGATCCCGTTCTAAATTTTACGTCTTATTTTGACCTTTTGGGTCTTCATGGGCGTATGTTTTATTGCTGATGTTCTGTTTCTTGGTTCATTTGTATCAGGCGAAAACTAATTTTTTTAAATATATTACAAAGATATTTCAATTTAACAATCAACGTAACATAATTTAGGAAGAAACTACCAACTACTTAACGAAATCTTCATTGAGAATTTGAGCAGAATGTTACATTAGGTAATTTAAACCAATCAACCGCTCCTGGAATTTTCCAATAATTGCAACTTGCCCCAACGGAACTAAAACGTAAAAATACCCCACTGCAACCCTTTCGCGCTCGATGCCGTAAACTCGACTTGCATTTTACGACGAGCCACGTTTCGGTTCGAAATCTTGCAACTTTTAATTAAAATTCATTACGCCTCTCGATCGGGTAAGTTTTTATTCATCCCTTAGCCACGCGATGGCCTGGAAGATTATTAGCTAGCTTTACGAGGGAGCTCTACGTCGTCGAGGGGCGGGGAAGACTGATCGACGTGGAACCTAGCCAGGTTTTATGTTGGCAACGGATACCCGCTGGTGCTTTTAGGAGACGCTCGTATAGTTTTCAATTTTATGACTCCTGAAATAGGTTGTTTCTAGTCCTGACTCGGCGTTGCGGAGCGGAGAGTTTGCTAATGTATTATGGCTTTAATGGATTGTGTAATGAATACAGCGTTTAATTTTATGGATAGTAGACCAAATTAACCTTTGCGGAAATTACGTGACACGCTATATGGGGATAGCAAATAGGTAACAAATGGACACGAATCAGTTGTGATATTTGAGCCGTCATGCAATTTTCTTTTGGGGGCATCAAACTGAAAGGCTATATTAAGGTACTTGAAAACCTATGACTTATTACTTGTTGATTTCCTTATTAAAAGATGTTGATTGATTTTTAGATTATTTACTTTTACGTATATAATACAGAATAAATTTGTATCAAACTTTGCATTCAGAATGTTTTGGTTGTATTTCCGTTGTAGTATCACTGATATAAGTTTAGTAAAAAAGAAATAAAAACCGTAATTATATTTTCCTAAAGGTAAAATAAAAAAGAAATCTATATTCCATATACAGTGTATAAAATAACTATATTGTATTAATAACTATTATTTGAAAGAATATAAGTATTTCTATATTTACGTGGATATAAAAGATTTAGTTTCTTCTGATTAGATTAGCTTCTTTGGATTTAGATCAGCAACTTCAAAAGTACGGTTGTATTTTTAATAAAGAAGATAGAATACTCTAGTATGGAGAGCAGTCAAAAATATTAGTGGAAATTAATAAAACCTCTCTTTAATTTATAAGATTTCCCCACTTGTACTTATTTGATTCGACCTAGCCACCTGGTTACAACATTGTGTTACTTTCCTCATGGGTGTATAAATAAGAATGACCGTAAGCCATACTTTTCTTTCTTTTCCAACCAATAAAATACTTTTTAATATTATTTATGTATTTTCAGAGTGTACACTTACCCTTATTCGATGATGTCTCACTTTTGTTTAGTTATTCCTAACTGGGCATTCGACATAGCCTTTCAGTGATTGACTTTATCATTTGATATTACCTGTAGTTTCACTGAGGTACTTACCTGAAACAGACAATTTTGTTATTGTATCATCTCTTGTATAATAGCGACCGGTATGGGAATCAGACTTAAGGTTGTAATGGTTTTTTTTTTCAATTTATGAGTTGAATTTATTATTGTTTCCTACTCTTAGTTTTAAGTTAACTACATTGATTTACTTATTTATTTACACAATCATCTAAACATTACATGTTACGATATACAATAAGACAGACATATATATTTATTCTCTATAAATAAATTTAGTATATCCACGCCTCATCATTGTGGATTCACTCAGTATAGATCAGTTCCAGACGGAAGCACAACAAACAGCTTATGTTCACAAATTATCATAATTACATTTATCTTGTATAAGGAAGAAAAGGCTTAAAATGTATGAATTACACATAATATAATTCTCTATTATTATTGTATGTTAATATATTATACAAGTATAATAAAAGACGAATTTTTTGAAGAGACTTTGTATTCAGTGAAGTATATTTTGGTATTATTTATTTTATGACACCTTCAATATAGGTTTAGTACGATTTATATTAATCTAGTAACAAGACAAAGTGACATAATTTTACATTCAATATATAGAATAATTATGTCTATAAAGTTATAAATTTGTTCTATAAAAAAAAATAATTAAAAAGAAATCTAGATAAATCGTATTCTATTTATTTAGCTTCATTTTAATTTATTGATACTTTCAAAAGAATGTAAATGTTTATAGCATCTTTATATCATTTTTAAAAATTTTCTATCCATTTGAGTATTAGAGAGGAATAAACTTCCAGCTTGGATAGTAAAATCTGTAACAATCACAAAAATATTGGTGCATTTTTATTCAGAAATGAAATGATCGCGAGTATTAAGAACGCTAAGTACAAATTCAGAAGTACACGAAGGCAAAGAGAATATATTATAATTTGTACTTTTCCTACTTTATTACTAGGTGAGCAATTTCTTTCAATCAGCTATAATGGTTCAATTTGAAAATAAATATAAAAGATTGTTAAAAAAATTATGATGATTTGTGTCCTGTATGGCATCGAAATCATTCTATATGATTTGTTGAATCTCACATTCAAATCTATGATCAAATTCCACTTGAGATCAGCAAATACAGTAATTCTGGCTAATAGGATTATATTATGTTGTATTTTAGTTAAAAACTTTTATAACTTTTGAATAATTTCAATTAAATAATGATCATTTTTCTGACTTAAGCCATAACACGCTTTTTTCTATTAATAAATCGCGAGATCTGTGATACGCTATAAGAACGGAATAATATAGTTACAAACGCGATCAAAAGCCTTATCATAATTGAATATTCTACGTACACATGGCTTTCGAATTGAATATTCTACATATACATGGTCAAATTTCACTTAACAGCGTAGCGAGTCAGCAAAAACAGGAATTTTGGCTAATAGGATTATAATATGTTGTATTTCAGTTAAGAACTTTTATAACTTTTGAATATTTTCAATGAAATAATGATAATTTTTCTGACTTAAGCCGCAGTATGCTCCTTTATATGAATCAATCGCAGGATCTGTAAAACCCTGTAGGAACAAAATAATATAGTTGCAAATCCGATCGAAAGCTTTATCATAATTGATGACTCGTGTATAACTGGCTTTAATTTTAATTTCAGATCCATTGCCAAATGCGAATTTTTTTTGCTTAACATAATAGACAAAAATAATTGTCGATTAGTTGTAACTAACTAGAGTTAATTTATTAGATGTCTATTTTTCATACCGATAATTTTCTCATGATAATTTCGAAAATTAGACTTAAATATTATTTATTTTTGGACACTATATCAATACACAGCTATTTTATCACATGTTTAGCAATAATCTTTGCTTTAGTCTTGTTATTCAACCACAAATCATGATTAAATATGGATTTTTTCACAAACTAGCGTCTAACAAAGGAAAAACCAACAGTTTAATATATTAGACGTAGGTCTATCTAATAAACAGGAAACCAGCATTCCTATATACATAGGAGTAGCATTCCTGTATAAGCATAAATACTAATTAAACTTTTTTATTAAACTACCACTAACAATATACCTTTGAATCTGTCAGATGTAAGGAGTAAAAAAATTAAATAAATATATACAAAATAAAAATTAGAGTAATTGAATTTGCGTTGTAGCTTGTTTAGTTTACTAATTTTAGATAGAAATAAATAAATGTATTTTCAAGAGGAAATTAAAATAAGTTTAAAAACGAAACGCCCGAGGTAGTGACTGAATGAGACAGCTTAATTACATATTCAGCCGACATACAGTATATTTTTTGTAATCTATATTTTTAGTAGTTAAATGTTAGTTACCTGTTTTTTAATGTTTTTTAAATGTTAGTTTAAGATAGATTTGTACACGTGGGATTTAAATTATGGCTTTGGAAAATTCCAACAACATACTTCTACAATGTATAAATATTAATTTTTGCCAGCGGTGTTGTCCACGTAGACTATTTCGATTTATTTAGTTTGCACTAAAAATAAGTAATGTAGTGAATTGTCTACATATTTTTTAGGACATTTTAAACAATATATTTAGAACTATTTTGCATAAGATTCTGAAAGATCTAGTATCTTTCAGAATATTTTGAAATTCTTGTAACTTTCTCTATTAACTGATATTTCACACGGCCTATGTAATGCAAAAAAGGTTTTGCAATTTACATATCAATATTTTAAAGTGTTAACTATGGAGATATATGCAGGTTAATGTGACTTATCATTGAGCAAAATTGCAATTTTCCACGTCCGACAGTTTCTGGGAAAAATTTTGTGGAAATTTTTAGCTGTATCTCTAACACTCTCTTACAAAAAAGTCCTAAAATAAACAACTTTGCAGTCTTTACAAGTAGCCCTTTGAATTAATAGTGTGGGATATTCATTCAAATGGCGACTCGTAAACGACGCTCGAGGCAGACTCGCACTTGACCTTTTTTATAAATATGCCCATTATGAATTACCTAGTACCTTTATACACACATACATTCATGTTGACTTTTTTAAATTAAACAATCCTTATTTAATAATACCTTAAAAATTAAGCTTCACATTTGCTGTATCAATTGAGTCTGAACGCAATGATCTGTTTTCTTTAATTAAATCGAAAAGGTGATTTTCCTTAGTTTAACAAATACGTAACCGACGTACAGTGTGAAATATTAACTTTTGATATGAGTTGCAATAACGTTATTATACTACGATAATAATTATAATAAATCGTTAAATACATTAAGTAACAAACAGTAGAGTTTAAACATTGATATTTGTAACTATTATCAGTATCGCGATTCTTACGTGACACATAGTGTTACGTACATTACTAATTTTAAATAGAATTGTCAAGAAATCGCCATACAAATGAATTCTAGATGATTTAAAATGTCTATTATTAAAGTGTACTTAAATATCTTATTAGTTCTTTTCAATTTAATTTATATACTGCAGAATAATATTTTTTTATTTATTATTTCTTGATGATTTTTCAAATTATATTTTGCTGGACAAGTACATATTTTTTATACTAAAGACAAATCATTCCCAATCTCCTTCGTTAAGCAGTTAGTGTGGTCATAAATGTTAATAAGAATAAAAATTTATTAAGTAAAAATATTAATAAGAAGTACGCAAATAATTCATGGATATATACTCTGACTTATAAATATGTAAACTTAACAATTAATCACAATTAAATGAAACTACGTGATGTAGCATTATTTCTACTATCTTTAATTTCTTCACCACGACCTAGATTTCGTTGTATTACAACATCTTCAGGTGGGATATTAGCAAAGATTGATTTTCAAAAACTAGCGTCTTTCTAGAATCTTTGAATCTTTGCTAATATCCCACCTGAAGATAGAAGTAGAATCTTTGCTAATATCCCACCAAAAGATGTTGTAATACAACGAAATTAAAGAAAGTAGAAATAATGCTACATCACGTAGTTTCATTTAATTGTGAATAATGAATTTCTACAAAATTAACGCCAAATATATTCAATATGTAAACTTAACTTTAAACCGATATAGCTCGAGCTTATATAACAGTTTCGAAAACGTGATTATTATCGAACACATGAATTAACAATAATAAAATCAAATGAATCGTTTCACAGTTGTGACATATTCTGCTTAACGGCAAAAACTGGTTACTGACAGCGAGAAGAGGATACAGAAAAAAATCTTCTGAAATCTACGTTATCACAAATTGGCAAGGAAAAAAAACGTCAAAACAAATACCGGTAATATTAATAAGCTGCTTATTTTTTCTTTTAATATAAAAAGAGATCGGAAATTGATATTAAAGTTGAAAGTGTTTCTATGGCATAAGTGAGTGATTTTGAAAGTTCAAGCAGTAAATTCACAATAAGAAAATATAAAATAATTATGATGAAATGATTATGGTAAACTAATTGAAAATAGCGTTAAGAAAAATTAATAATTAATTATGGAGGTAAACGAGTTATGATATATTTTGAGTTCATCCAGCATATTGAGTAGTGAAAACATAATAAAATAGCTAAACATTACAATGTATATCCGGATTTTTATTTTATGAAGTTGAGACGTCAATCTTTGTTACCGATCGAATTGTTTTCATAATTAAAACTTTATATTGATTTAAGTTTCTTTATGACCTCATATGTACGAGTATATGAAACGATCGATAGCTTCCGCCGGATATTTAGAGTGAACTAATACGTGTCGAGACTTTGTATTGCGTATTGGTATATATTTTTTATATTATCTTTATTCGAATTATTTACGATAGAAGCATTTCAATAGATCAAAAGTGAATTTTAATATATTGTAGTCGCTGCACTATAGTGCGGTATAGAAATTGTGGTTAAGAGTGCACTTATTTGAATTTCACTTATTACCAGACCAAACAAATGGTCTACCTTGTTTTTGACTATAATATTACCAGTGAAATAATCGTGGCACAAATTGTCAATACCACCACAGACTTGCGCTTCTAATCTGTGCAATTTGTATCTAGTTGCGTTGCTAATTTCATATAAATATTTTATATAAATACTGAATAAAGAAAAACCATAATAAAAATGAATATTTTTTCAACACAATTTCCCTAAACAACCTCATTACACGTGAACCATTGCACGTGTTTAGATCTCATTTATCGCCGAATAAAAAAAAATATGTTATACTATTTTTCGATTGTTATAGTAACAACGAAACGAAAAAAAATATAGCCATTCCACAAGAAAGTTGCTCTAATCTCTAATATTGTACATTCCTTATGTAACATTATGGTTTAGGTAGTAATAGACATCTTAAAGAAGACCAATCGTTCAAGTTGCCAAAAGCACGCCTATTTGAGTTTAGTTACTAAACTCAGTAGATCGTTTTGATTCGAGTACCTATCTCAACTTTATTAAGTAAAAAAAGAAATTTGAATGTTGAAATATACATCAATATACATAATACATTCTAATATATTCTTGGTTCTCTCTTAAGAGGAATATTTTCCTATTTATTCCATCGCATTATCAATTTTCCGCCCCATTGAATTATCTTATTGTATGCGCAATATATACATATGTTACAATATAATAAAATTTTCTAATTACATTACGTAGTACTTAACATTTCCCTAATTACATTACGTATTTATTCTGCTTTTTGAAGTCAATTGGAACAGTATAATTTTCTAAATGGTTCCAAAAAAGGGAACATATTTAAACATAACCTTCGTACAAATAATACAACATAATTATTTAATATTCATTGTTTTTGTTATTTATTTATAAACCGTACTTGTGAAATATATTTTAATATTGAATATATTTGGCGTTAATTTTATAGAAATTCATTATTCACAATTAAATGAAACTAAGTGATTTAAGTTTTTTACCACGACCTAGGTTTTGTTGTGTTATAACATCTTCAGGTGGGCTATTAGCCAAGATCTTTGCTAATAGCCCACCTGAAGATGTAATACAACGAAACCTAGGTCGTAGTAAAGAACTTAAACAAAGTGGAAATAATACTACAGCACGTAGTTTTACTTAATTGTGAATATTTTAATGTGATCTAGTTGAAATTTATTTACATTTTGGAATATGCTTGACCATTTGTGATTCTGTAAATCAATTTTCCAGTCATATATTTTGTTTTATTCGGAGTACAAATAAACCGGAATTGAAATTTGATAGAAGGTTTATTTGAATTGTATAATGAATTTTGTACACACAAAAATATTATTTACATCGTAACGTTCTCTTATTAAAAAATATTGAGAAAAAAGTAAATCCTTGCAAGAGAGAAGGATAAATGAGGCAACATTTATAAGGAGTCATGAAGAGTTCCGTTAATGCTATATTTGAGACCAATTTAAGTCATGGTGATTAATATATACATATATATAATATATAAAGGTAGATATATATTTACCGAAGCTCATTAGCTTTCGAATCAGACGACCCGCGTTCTTAATTTTAAGTACTTTACCAGGAGAACACCTGGACTATGCCGCTAATTAGGTGATAAAAATGTTCCTATAAAAACAGTTTCCCTAAGCAGCCCCATTATTTAACCATTGCACGACGTCAATGCACCAAAACGGTAAACAGAAATAAACTCGAACACTGCGCTCATTCCACTCTAAATAAAATCGCAACTGTTCGAAACGGACTGAAATTTCAGCGAACGCTTGGTTGTATTTATATTTACGAAACAATAAAACCGAATCGAAAAATTCCTTATTGATTTTACAGATTGTAAAGCCTTCTACGAGTAGCATTCGTGCTGGCGGCATCTTGCACTTTATACAGGCTGTGATTTGGATTTTGTTTTCAATGTAATTGAAGGTAAAAACCTGGCTTTAATTTTTAATTTTCTGATTGCTTTAACAAACATACGCTGAACTCAATTGGTTGCAGTAAGTTATAGAAGAAAAATGTGTATGATATTGAGTGCATTACTGCGAGATTATTAGGGTAAGTACATGGTAAGCTGAATTTTTAAATATGTATTGATTATAAATAGTATATATAGAAAGTCATAATACGTAGTCGCTACTTATGTCTTATCATATATTTTTAATTGAGGTGATTTTTTAAATACAGATAGATTTATATTATTTTTATAAACTTCAGATAACTTTCCACAGATACTTAACCTTCAGCGAAATAATTTTTTTATATAATTTCACTACATAAGAAATAGCTAAAACACTGAGTAATGAGAAATAATCTATACCATTTCAAATCCCAGACAGACAACTTTCCGATTGCAGGACCGGGTGTTGTATTAATAAGATTTGAATTTTCTTCAATATCATCACTGAAACTTAAAATGTGTTGAGCAAATCGATGAAATGTTCCCACGTTTCATACCATTAATTCTATTGTACTATTCTATTGTCACTATGTGTAACCTTTAAAATTGTCAAGCTTAAACACAAGAAAAGACGGCAATATTACAAGCTTAAACAAGAGCCTGGGGTCTAAAATACCATAAAAACGTTTTTCTCTTATAATATAGGTATAAAATATTTTCTGTATCCATTCATTTTTAGTGGCTAAACAATCTTACTTTGTTTTTATCCTACTTTTTTTTATTTATCATATTTATTTTATCGATTTTGGCCAACAAATCTATCTCTTATTTTAAAGAAATAATTTCGATCTCTTATTTTAATGAAATAATCATTTTTCAGTGTTTTGTGTCTTCTTTTT
Organism: Druceiella hillmani; assembly: GCA_039881145.1. NCBI lineage: Eukaryota > Metazoa > Arthropoda > Insecta > Lepidoptera > Hepialidae > Druceiella > Druceiella hillmani. The sequence goes on along the minus strand of JAYKKI010000040.1, from coordinate 1,979,138 downwards.
GTGAAATGTTATTAAATTATTATTTTGTAATTCTAGATAAACGAGAAAAAACTTGGCTGTATAAAAAAAACTTGGCTCAGTATGAAATTGACATTTACACACTGGATATCAATACGACGTTACAAATATTTCCCTAGGGTTTCTTAATTTAATACTAATTTATTGGACTTTCCCTGGAACTCCTTTAAAATTTCCCTCTATTACAGTTATCAGCATTAGTGTAAAGAGATTTATGAAATATCGATTGAGTTGAAAGCTTTATTTGCTAGCTTTGATGGATACAACTTTCTAAAAGCTATTAGACTCGTAAAGCTGGTGGCTCGTTATTGATAAGCTCGTGCGGATTTTGAGTATCAGTTTTATAATAAATATCATGATCTAAACTATTTTCATAATTACAGTGGAATATAATACCCCAAATCTTTGAACAAAATTTCATTTGCTCTGTAATTATTTTATAGTGAATTCAAAGTTTGTGACATTTTAAAGTATCTTTCCGTTTAAAGTACCATTGTGAGTTGAAGATCAATTAGATTCGGTCCCAAATATGAACTTAAATGATAAAAGTATAAAAGATTTAAATTTTATGAGACTTTTTAAGGAGCATGAATGGTTCCCTTGTCAACTTTGCAACAAATAACTGTCCTTTTCTATTTATTACTTTGTGTTGGATTTCTTTCTGTATTTAAGCTACGTTAAAACCATCTTCAGGTGTATATATTCTGTTCCAATTTCTGATCAAAAATTGGATTTAGATTCTTAATATGAAAATTAAAAGAATTTATGGGCAATTAAATAAAACTACGTGACGTAGTATTATTTCTACTTTCTTTAAATTCTTTACCACGATCTAGATTTCGTTGTATTACAACATCTTCAGGTGGGCTATTAGCAAAGATTGTAATATAACGAAATCTAGGTCGTGGTAAAGAACTTAAAGAAAGTAGAAATAATACTACATCACGTAGTTTCATTTAATTGTCAATAATGAATTTTTACAAAATGAACGCCATATTTTTGGCGTATGATCCAATATCAAGAATTTATGGAGTTTTAATTAACTAAAATTTAAAAAAGAAGAAGTGATCCACTCACAGTTTAGAGAGAAGTATATTATTTTTTGTTGGAAAATCGATAGTGTTTCGATTATACGTAATTTTGGCGTCAGTTATTTTTCTATGACATTGGTTTCAGATCACACGATGACATAAATTAGAAATGAAGTAACAATAAATTGAACACGAAAAACCACCAAAACTAAATTATAAATACAATGAAGCAAATTCTGAACATTGACGTAACAATACCTATACTGTGCACGTATGACGTGCTTGTAATGAGCCACGTAAATAATAGGACACATAAAATAAAAGCGTATATATATTTAAAGAAGAAGTTTGAAAAAGGAAAAGCTAACAGTACAAATATTACCTGAATTTCCAATAATAAAAAAAAGACGTTTAAAGGCGTCAATATTATTATAATGGCATTACCATCCAATTAATCGTTAAAAAAATTAAATAATAATTTTTTTAAATGAAAATATAAATTTTGTTATATGTAGCACAGAGAAAATAGAAGGGTAATAAAAAAGAGGTATATAGGGTAAAACGTGAAAATATTTAAATAATTGTCAGAGAATGTTTCATTAATCGTATAATTTATTTTTCTCCACAAGTATGCCCTTTCATCATTTGCTTTTAAACTGTGAGAGGTAAAGAGAAATAAAGTCATAAAAGAGGGAATAAGTGGTAAAATTTCAACAGGAGAGAGATAAAACTCTTGCACGTTTTAGTAGACAAAAGCTCGAAATGTCAAATATTTCATTTGTTCAGACAATGACTTTACAATGGAAAGAAATATTTGTCTCACTTATCTAGATGGATTTTAAATTCAACCGTTTCAATTTGTTCACACGTTCATAGACGTATGTAGGCGTTACTAAACTAAATTGGTTTCATTTGTATCATTGTAGTTAATACGTAAATTAGTAAGTATTAAATATTTATTTAGCTCAAATATGTGATAGAACTTTCTTGTTTTAAAAAGTTAAAGTCTTTTAAAAGTTTTTTAACAATTAAACATTTATGTACCTTGGTAGTAGGAAGACTTTCTAAAGATTGCTTGTCATTTTGAATTATGCAATTCATAAACACATTACACACACAAACACACACACACACACACACACACCCACACACACACACACATACACACACATATATATATATATATATATATATATATATATATATGTATGTATGTGTATATATATATATATATATATATATATATATATATATATATATATATATATATATATATATAAATATATATATCAATACATATGCTGAAACAAAGTACCCACCGCGTTTGTATGTAAGTGCATAATTTTGTCAGTAATTACTCAGTACAGAATTAATTCCGGTGAAGGTGGTTGGATTGAATTCCGGTTATGACGACGAATGTCGATAAATTCGAAAAAAAATCATTCGTCGACGAGTTAGCGTTATGTATACTGCTTAACATAGAACTAATATTAGGTCCGTGCTGCGTAAAGTAGTTAGAGATACATGGGAAAAATATACGCCAGAATTGTTCTTCTTAAAAAGTTCTACAATAATTTCCTCGATAGCGGTAGTGTGCATATATTACAAAATATCGATAATAAACGTTTTTGCTTTTAAAAAAGGCACATTTTTCAACTCAATTTTCTAGAATTTATTGTGTAAAATTCTTTAAATTCTCATCAATTTAAATCAAAATTAAAGATTACTTTTTCAACCTTAGTTTATAAATAATAGTTTAAAAGTTTTAACGTTATTATTGAGTAAGCAAAATTAGACGTGCGAACTTTCAGTCATATTTAAAAATTTATAACTATAACACATAAGCCGTGTTATATATTTTTTAACTCTGTACGTTATCTTTTACCCTTTTAAAATCAAAATGATAGTTAATTAATCTTTAATAAGTAATCCAAATATAACTATTCAATGAAGTTAAATAAGTATTCACAGGATATTATTATTAGAACCACTAACAGTAAATATATACGCGTTCCTAAATATACTACCAGTCCTAAATTATACTACTTATGTAATTCAAACTATATAACTATAATTTTAGTATTGGTAGCAAATTTCCGAAGGCGCACAGTTACAAACGCTATTTAGAATGATCGTCGCCCGCTAACTTCTGAAGCCTGAATTCTTAAATAAAGCTTGCTACACATTGTTTCCCACTGTGCCGTAATAAGTTTCACATCAAAATAAAAAGACTCACTCTGTATTAAAAAAGCACAGCGATCGAGCAAACAGTGGTTTTTATTGCATAAAACGTCACAACACAGTACGCGCGATCGACCACGTCAGCCTCTCTCTCTGTGTTCCATCAGTCGTCCTCTGTACTCATTCATTCGCGGATCGTGTAAATAATACTATCGAACTTCGTATCCCAATTACACAAAGTTTCATTGTTAAAAGTTAGCTGGAACTTTGCTTAAAAGCTCCAACAAGAGAAGCTTCCATCGTACAATTTACATATTACAGTTTGCTAAGTGAGTACTTTGACATTTATTATGTCAATAATCATAATATATTTTTGAGCCGAATTCTCTGCAGGCAATTAAAATGTTTGACAGAAGTTTCTAAAGCATACTTTGTTATAACATTTTTGTTAGGTATATATGTGTACGTATGTATGTTTGTACGAATCCGTACTTAAACATTTTGTGCAAACACTTAATATTAATAAAGTTGATCATATATACCTATGCTTCAGTTTTTGTTTTTCTTTGAAAACGGACGAATTCGAGAGTCATCGAATATTTCTTACGTTTATTTAAGTTATACTTCCAGGTTAACTAAATATGTATGCCCAACTAAGTGGGCCTGCGAAAGCGTTCATGTAATTAGATGGAATTTTTTGCTTTTATACGAAGTAACTCTCTTGTTAGCATTTCCAGCATTTGAATATTTCATACACGTAATTTGAAACCGTTCCTTTGACTGGCAAGTTTACAGAAGACTTGGTACTTCCGATCGAGTTCGCTCTTCATATAAACTTTACCAAAATGGAATACAGTTGCGATGTTTTGACTGTTGGGAAAGTTGGTTTTTCTTACTTGGAAAAATATTATCGCTTTTATTTTGCAGTTATGCTCACGGAAATTTTAGTACATATTTATTCAAATAATTTACTTTAAATGAAATCTACGTTAAAATTATTTAACGAGCTTTTGTTTTTCTTCTTTATGAATATTTAAATGTTCCTCAATACCGAAATCACATATAATGATCGTTAGCGTCTTTAAAATTAATGATTTATATTTTTTGAAATGACTGCTAAAAACAACATTTTCTTAATACACATTGACTTATTTGTTAGTCGTCTAATGTGTTTGCTTATAATAATTTATACGAACAGAATTAATTGATTTTAGAGATATTTACGATACTGTAAAATTATTTTTCTTTTTAAATTAGCAGCTCAATATTTTGTTTCGTATCGTAAGATTAAAGCTAGCACATAAAAATAAAGGTCAAAATAATTGACTATATATAAAAGTTAAATAACTGACTATGAATAAAAGTCAAATAATTGACTAATAAATTTTATACTGGAGTTTTTCAGCAATTTTACAGGACTATTACATAATATAAATCATATAATAATATGACAATATTATGGTACAATTGTAGTCAATAACAATACAATTTTCCATAAAATCTGGGTCCTAGGCTGGATACGGTGTCGAATTAAATAACATCATGGAGTTGTATTCGATTAGAGTTTATATTTTATCAAGACCATGAATGCGGTAACGAATTTAATAATACCATAGAATTGTAAGTGTTTATATTTTATCAAGATCTTAAATGCGGAGCCGAATTTAATAATATCATTGAATTGTAAGTATTTTTATTTTGTAAAAACCTTGAATGCGGTGCTGAATTTAATAATACAATAGAATTGTAGGAGTTTATATTTTCTCAAGACCTTGGAGGCAGTGCCGAATGTAATAACATCATAGAATTGTCAGTGTTTATATTTTATCAAGATCTTGGATGTGGAGCCGAATTTAATAATACCATAGAATTGTTAGTCTTTATATTTTCTCAAGACATTGGGTGCAGTGCCGAATGCAATAATATCATAGAATTGCAAGTGTTTATGCTTTGTCAAAAGTTTGGAGGCGGTGCTGAATTTAATAATATCACAGAAATGCATTTGCTTATATTTTATCAAGACCTTGGATGCAGTGCCGAATTTAATTATGTCACAGAATTGCAAGTGTTTATATTTTATCAAGAACTTGGATGCGTGACGAGTTTAATAGTGTTATAGAATTGCAAGTGTTTATATTTTATCAAGATCTTGGTTGCAGTAACGAGTTTTGTAATGTCATAAAATTGCAAGTGTTTATATTTTATCAAGAACTTGGATGCGTGACGAGTTTAATAATGTTATAGAATTACAAGTGTTTATATTTTATCAAGATCTTGTTTGCGGTAACGAGTTTTGTAATGTCATAAAATTGCAAGTGTTTATATTTTATCAAGAACTTGGATGCGTGACGAGTTTAATAGTGTTATAGAATTGCAAGTGTTTATATTTTATCAAGATCTTGGTTGCAGTAACGAGTTTTGTAATGTCATAAAATTGCAAGTGTTCATATTTTATCAAGAACTTGGATGCGTGACGAGTTTAATAATGTTATAGAATTGCAAGTGTTTATATTTTATCAAGATCTTGGTTGCAGTAACGAGTTTTGTAATGTCATAAAATTGCAAGTGTTTATATTTTATTAAGAACTTGGATGCGTGACGAGTTTAATAATGTTATAGAATTGCAAGTGTTTATATTTTATCAAGATCTTGGTTGCAGTAACGAGTTTTGTAATGTCATAAAATTGCAAGTGTTTATATTTTATCAAGAACTTGGATGCGTGACGAGTTTAATAATGTTATAGAATTGCAAGTGTTTATATTTTATCAAGATCTTGTTTGCGGTAACGAGTTTTGTAATGTCATAAAATTGCAAGTGTTTATATTTTATCAAGAACTTGGATGCGTGACGAGTTTAATAATGTTATAGAATTGCAAGTGTTTATATTTTATCAAGATCTTGGTTGCAGTAACGAGTTTTGTAATGTCATAAAATTGCAAGTGTTTATATTTTATCAAGAACTTGGATGCGTGACGAGTTTAATAATGTTATAGAATTGCAAGTGTTTATATTTTATCAAGATCTTGGTTGCAGTAACGAGTTTTGTAATGGCATAAAATAGCAAGTGTTTATATTTTATCAAGAACTTGGATGCGGTGCCGAATGCAATGATATCATAGAATTGCAAGCGTTTATATTTTATCAAGATCTTGGTGGCGGTGACGAATTTAATAATATCATAGAATTGCAAGTGTTTATATTTTTATCAAGACTTTGGAGGCTGTGCCGAATTTAATAATATTATAAAATTGCAAATTTTTATATTTTAATAAATAATAATAATATAGGCTTATCGATAAATGGCGATAGTGTATAGCAATTAAATCTGCTTAACGTTCAATATTTTTTACTTCTACCTGCTCTCTCTCTCTCTCTTCGACCTCTACCTGCGTTCTGTACCTCAAAAGAAAAAAACGATACCCTTATGAGGTCATTCACACATTCTTCTATTACGCATGGTAGATTTTTACAGAAATCCTTTGACTTAACAATTAGAAATTTGGCATAGTGATAGATTATATTAACTCAAAAAGTTTGCAGCAGTTAACGTTTTAAAATATTTACGTGGTAAATTTAAATGAAGAAAATTGAGTATCTTTTTTTATGTTACATATTGTGTGGCTTATAATTGGATAAAATTTTCATTACGTTTCATAGTCCCATAGACATGCACCAAAATATGTAAAAAAGTACCTCCTTTTTTCCGAAATTATATCCGAATAAGTAAAAATTTTGTAAAATATAGACCTGATAAAATTTAATTAGAAAATTAAGGGAAGGCATAGCAATTGTCCTGTTTCATAGTTTTTGAGAAATTGTACTATATATTACAACAGTGATTAACAATATTAACATTTACAAACATTTAGCTTAATTGAAACGTTTTGTAATATTAAATATTCAAACTTTAACATGTATCTAAGTACGTACGAAACCCTCGCAGTTCGAGTTCTACTCGTATTTAAAGGTTTTTATAGAGATATAGTCTTATTGTACCTCAGTAGTCTTTTATCAGTCAACAATTTGCACCGTCATCATTGAAGATCCGCGCGAACAAAACCATGGACTAAAGCTAGTGACGGACAAGTTGATATGAGGTCCTTTACATAGCAAAGAATTTCCATAAAATAATTAAAGTAATTAGAATTGAGATTATTATCGAAAATTTCATTTCCAAAAAGAGAGGGTTACAATTCATTCGGCGATACCAAAGTAAGAAATTTCACCCTACAAATAAGTGAGTTATTTTCGATAACGGGTCAAAACATTACTGCATTAAACGTCTGCAAAATAAAATGTCTACCCACATCATCGTGTTGTAAATCGACGCGGCGGTCGTCCATTCTATTTAATCTTTAATATCATTTTCTCTCACCGAGTTAAAAAGAAGATAATCCCGCGAAATCTTATTACGTAGCACTTCAGAATTGCGATGAAAAAATGAGATCAGCAACTTTAACAGCGTTAAATAAACTCGCTCGAACTAACGACAAAACAAACAGAGCTCGCCGGCGCCCGGCTCCCGAACTTTGTTTTTTATTTTTTTCTTCGAGATTTATATAAAAGCATATTTCAAAAACTTTCTAAGTCACCCGAGTTCGTCTCCGTATCATCTTCGTTAAAAATGTAACGAAACATTTGGGCCGCATCGGCCCGGCCGCGGCTCCGGCGAAATTCTCCAGTTGATTTTGTTTGACAACAGCTTCATCACGGCGCGCAAGTTCGAGTGCCGAGACATTTTGTTTGAGGATTAAGAAGCTTTGAAAATTTATGATTTACTTATAACTTTAGTCATTATTATTATCTGTAATTTTATTTGCCCGCTTTACTTGCAGCAAGCTGAAATACAAACATTGTCTCACGCTTTTCCAGTCGTTTTTAGAGCACCATAGTGGGACAGCGACCCTTGTACCCTTGGTACGAGTATTTTCGCTTTATTCCATTTATAAATGGCAGACTTCGATAATTATAAACGCATCAGCGTGAACTTTTTGAAGTACATTTTATTTTTTTAAAGATGATAAGATGGTAAGGGTAACCTGAATTTTAAAATAAAATTGAGGTTGCCCTTATCATCTTCCCCTTTAAACATTCCGTACCATAAAAGGAAAAAAGGGATCTTTATAGTATATCACTTCTTTGTCCGTCTGTCGTTCTATCAAGACTGTTTTTTCTCAGTTTTCAAGTTAAAATTAATATCAAATACTTATGTGTACGGTCAACACAAACAAGAAGAACTATAAAAATACGATCCTTTATGCTGCATATTTTGACACTCGAAAATAAATCAAAAGTTATAGGGTACATGTCGTTGACCTACAATCGTGAAATGTGACAAAAATCAAGGTATCCCAGCGCAAGTAAAGGAAAAAATTGTTAATTTGTAGTTACATCACATAAAAAAATATTTTTTTATATTCGCCAGTTTTTACGTAGTTTAATAGGAACATTATGTAGTATTAAATGTTTTTAAATACCTAAATGTGTACTGAACCCTACGAGGGTGAGAATTCCACCCATTTTTCAAATATTAATCTTGAAAATGCATTGCGTCACCCCCTCTAATTGTTCAACTCAAATTTGAAAAATCCGAAAATATTCTTAGTCAGTTAATTTGCGCCAAATTTTCAAGAGATATATGTATATAAATATAACTATGGAACCTTACTTAATAGGTGCATTGGACTTATTGGTTATATTTTTTGGTGTCAAAATTTTATTATTCTCATTGGTGTATTTACTCGCTCGTACATTTATACCTAGACAGTATAATTATGCGCCTATTTATTATATAAAGGTAAAATATTTAGATTGATTGATTTGAAATGCAGACCGTGTATAATATTTGTTAAAGTGTGATTATTTTAGCCCATGGCGCACAAAATTAAAGATGTCATTAAAGAAAATTGCTTATTCTCCAATAATAATTAAAATCAACTAACGTTTATATTTGTAAAGTAAATATTCCGTTAGAATTATTTAATTGTCATTCATATCATATATAATATTTCTTAATTTTTTATATTTATATTAAAAATATATAGAAATGATAAAATTCAAAGCTTATTGTTTTTTTTCTCTTGTAACAATAAGTTCCTGATAAGCTTTTTGAATTCATGGGCTCATTAAAGTTTCAGATAATATTATTCATAATACGTAATTTAAACTCTTCGTTCTTCTTCTGTACCTTTTACTCTAAATATTCTTTGACCAGTCTTTGGCGTACAGTCGATTAAAAAAATATTTCTTAATTTCCACAATGATTCTTCCTACCATTTTATTTCAGTTGTGCCATTCTTCCATTTAATTCCCTTTGCTCCTATAATCCATCAAATATTACTACGAGGCTAGTAGTTTTCGTAATAAGGAACTGTCGTGAAACGACATTCATTTTCCACATACCGATTTCCTTCGAATTTCACATTCATATATGCATACAGCACAATGAGAAATTAGGATATACTCCATATAATGACTAACCTAGAAAAATTTAGAACTAACATTAAAATATATGTGATCACGTGGTAATATAATGTGGATAAATATCTTCAAAATGAAATACAATTTAACCTTTAGACGAGTGAAACTCATGTTATATTCTCTCAAAACTGTCAAATACTTTTCATTTACGGTCTTCTTTCAACATGTCCCGTAATCGTTAACTAGACTATAAACAATAAGTTAATAATTCTACACTTGATCATTAGAGAGCATTATGGCTTGGAAAAGCCGCCTCCAAGCGAAGCTTTTCAAGTCACTGATACCGGACCGCCGCCGAGAGAAAAATTTAAGGTATCGCTTTCCCATTTTCCCGAACGAAAATAAATATCCGATTAACGGTCTTCCTTTTTACGATAATATGCTTCGATGTCCTTTAACGTCGTAATTATGTGTTCTTTACGGTAAAAGCGAGTTTGTATTTACGCAGCCGTTACTGTAAGAGTAAGTGTCTCCATTTTGTTTCGTTGTCAGGATAATGGCGAAGATCTGGGCGGATGTTTTGAATAAATGTAAGAGGGTAGTACTCAAATTACTTCGTTATAGAATAAAGAAACATCTTTACTGAGTTCGAAAATCGTTACGGGCTCGATAACGATTTCGGCGTGATTTGTATATAAAATTGATCTCAAGTCTTTGACGAATCTGTTCTCACTCTGCTCAAATCTGCGTAATGACCTTAAAATATGATTCTCATTATACTCAACTTAAGAATGATCTCAATTCTAGAAGTAGAAGATAATACGTACCAAGGCATAATAATTCTGAAAAAGTATACTTATATAATTTGTATACAGCTTATAAGACATATACTCCGTAATTGTTAGCTTGGCAGATTCAAATATTATGGAATGGAGAAAACCTAAGATTTAACAGTTCACCACTAGGTGACTTGTCGCTTGAATTTGTTTAAATAAAGTTTGGAGGCCTTTATATACATACACATATGTATTTTTATTGAAAAATAAATTCGACAAGAGTATTAACTCAAATTTTGGCGTAAGATTCACTAAAATTTAACTTTTTGTACAATACATTAATTATCTACCTGTAATTATTTAAAATTTAATATCTCGATATATAGAGACATCTTGACAGACCTTTGCGTCAAAACAAACTTTTTATTGCACAATGTTTGAAATAATTTTGAACAAACATTCTTATTAAGCAATATTTTCAAGATTATTTTAATTTTTTTTTATATCCGTTTAAAAATTTAAAAAATATTTTAAGAGACTTTGACTAACAACATTTCGCAAACAATGTTAAATAGTAAAACAAAATTAGCATTTGAAGAACTTCATTTTACTTTAAAAATTTTTATATAACCCGATTTACAAGAAGCGCACTACGAAATCGCTTCAGATATATTTTCACGAAGTGGTAGATTAAAAAAAATTATAGAGCGCTGTGACTGAAACCTACATCTTTATTAATGAATCTTAATTAATCGTAAATTTTACTGCATATTAACTTACATTTACACCTGAAGTAACTATCTGCAAAAGTTCATGTAATCAAGTCTGAATTTATGAAAGCTTTAAGTTTGTTATAAACGTGCGGACGGGTGGATGAATATAACAAAATAACAGGGCGGAACTTTTAAAATGTAGTGGAAAAGGAAATAATTTCTCTCTAATTAAAAATAATAGCATAAACATTACTACAATGAAGATAATTTTGAAGTATAATCCACATGAAACTGATTTTTTTAAATTTTATTTACGTTTAAGTCTTTTTGTTCTTTTACAGCCTTTCAAATATGACAAAACAAACAAACGTTACGAACTGAGAAATATTTTTTGAACTGAGAAATATTTTTGATATCATATAAAAAATAAATTATCATATTTATTTAGTATCAATTTGTTACTTTTTTATTCAAACATTTTAGTATTTACAAAATAATACCCACGCGAAGAGGAAATAATCCATATTAACTATAATTTACGTAGATACCACCTTTTAGAGGTTCGACACAAACAGAGACAAACAAACAAACAAAAAAACAAACAAACAAACTAAACAATGTTCATTTATTTTCTCTCTATACGAATTCTCTAAATCACAACACTAAAACTACGGAATAGAGTGAGATTTTACATTTAAAATTAAAAATAAATAATATTTTTAAAACTGCAGTCACACTTAGTGCCCTATTACGTGAGTGAACGGAAAAGTCTTAAACGAATTGCGACAATTCTGTGAGGTATCGTATGACTGAGTGAACTCGGCAGCCGTGGAAGATCAGATAAGTGTGGCAAAGAAAAAAAGTATTTGTCATGCGTGATTGATGCACTGGGCGGCTGTCGATGGCGGCTCAAAAGAAAAAGGAAGTCTCGCTTCGAAGTGCGTTGGTTTTGTGCTCTCTTGTGAGCGCAAATCGATTCGATTCTTCGTCGTGTCAAAGTTTGGGTTAGTCTTCTCCTTCATGTGTTTATAACAAAATTGTGCTATATCTTCAAAGTATTATTATAAGATATTAAATATTTAAAGTTAAAATATTTTGGATGTTTGCCATTGGAGGACTTGGTGCTTTAATTTGAAGAAGGCTCGGGGAACCTTTATACACATGCACACACACACACACACACACACACACACACATATATATATATATATATATATATATATATATATTTATATTTTTTTTATTACTGAATAAAGTCGAGAAGAGATTTGCCTCAAATTGTAACGCAAGATGTACTAAAATGTAAACGTAATTATTTAAAACTTGAGATGATGCTACATACTTGCATTCGATTTATAGAGAGAGAGAGACATTTTGAGGGATCTTTGCAACAAAAACAAAACAAAACTTTTTATTGCTCAATATCTGACATAATTTTCAAAAAACTTACTTACAAAGTACTATTTTTAAAATTATTTTCCATGTTTCTTCTTTGTAATCTTTTAAAAACTTTAAAAATAGTTTAAAACACCTTGACTCATAACATTTAGCAAACGATATTTACTATCCAGTAAAATAAACTGAGCTGAAGAACTTCATTTTATATTAAAACGTAAAAAATATTTTAAAATTTTGTTATCTGTTTCTTTCTTTAGTTTGTTTACCTCAATGCATAAAAATTGCTAAACATATCTCAATTAATAAGATGGGATACACGTTATTTTTTTTTGCATTAAAAATGAACTGAGATAATGGTTTCAAAACTATCGATATTATATATATATATATATATATATATATATATATATATATATATATATATATATATATATATAGATTTAGCTTTCGATATCGATTTCAGCTTTCGATACCATAATTACCAAGATAAATATCATGATTCGCTGGTTAAGTGACTCATACAGTGAACTTCTTTTTAATATTTATTTACAAAAGAAATATTCAGTACAAACAACGTTTATAATTGCATATTAAAATTCAACAGTGGTTAATGACTCTTTGCAGTGTAACGTTTAATATAAATTTTAATATTAAAATTGCACTGTACAGATAATTATAAAATAATTATCAGATAATTTCGCACTTCGCTAAGTTATTTTATTTTTTTTTATATAATTAATTATAAAAACACTATCGTTATATATATCCGCCGTGTGTGTAAAAATAAAATTCTTTCTTTGTAGAAACTTGGATTTTTTGGCTAAAAAATTGGATAAATTAAATATTAAGATCCATTTTTATTTTTTTTACGTAAAAATTACAATTAGATAGTGATTGAAACAAATGAATCCGAAGACTGCGATAAGCGACGAAGCACAATCCCATCAAAGTGAATATATTCTCATGTTTCATTTTCGCTATATGGGGTCAATCAAGGTGAAGACGTGTTAGATAACATGATAGCCAAACATAAGCTTTTATTCCTTTCTCAAAATATGAAGTCCTTTTTCTGTATAAGTGTAACTCTGCAAGATAATGCAAACTTAGGCTTGGATATATTTTGATAAGGTTTTTTTACTTTTTTTAAAACGATGCTTGGCTTTATTAAAAATAAAACACACCATCGTCCATCGTTGTGCATATATTGCGTATTGCTCGGCATACTCATTGATCTAAACGAAATTCATAAAACAAGAGCTCTCCAAGTTCTCTTCGTGAAGTGCCTGTATTTTGTTTGTATATTAATCGCCAAAATTCAGTTACTACTTGAAAAGACAATTGGATGCCGCATTCTTTATATACTTTATCAAAGATATTTGAGAATTTTCCGTAACATTTCAGAAGTAGCTGGAAAAAAAAGTGGCGGCTTTATTACTTAGTATATTTTTTTTAAATGTTTAGTTATACGAGTCATATACCACTGATAAATTTTAATAATGGTACTCAATTTCATTTACTAATAAGCTTTTGATGATGATATTCTCATCATCGGTTTAATATATATTCAGGAAATTACTTTGTATCCTTGTCTATTTGAAAAGACTACGTTGTTACTTATTTACTAAATAAATTATTACTAACTTATATAAAGTCATAATATTACAATGGAAAAATAATTATGTTACTTATTTCTATAGATTCCGGCAAAACGTGAAATATTATATATCCATAGATAAGAAAGTTAATAAATTAATAGTTACAGCACGAGTATCATATTTACGTTTGAAAATATTCTAATGCCTCCCGAAAACATTTTGGCAAAGTTACCTTTTTAATTATATTATTCATTTATTATGAAAGAACAAACACGTACACAAAGAAATGTATAGATGAAAGGTAAAAGCGTTGCTTTTAGCCATTTTATGTCTAATAATATATAAATGTAGGAATTGCGTGATTTGTATTTAGTGAGCAATATGAAAATCAATAAGTTACACAAGTATTTTTCGGGCAAACTAAATTTAATTGAAAACTATTTCTAACAGTGAGTTTCAAGCATTCTAGTTCTATTTATAACTGTCGATGAATGTAGAGATGGGAATATTTATTTTAATAGGCAAACATTTTGCTGAATATTGAGTTCAAATTGAATATTGAATGAATCAGTTACCGGTTACAGGCACTTGAATGTATCACTTTTTCAAATTAAATGGTACATTCACAAGATAAAGGTTTTTTTAAGTAAAAAATAAATTGTCGTTAATGTATACTGTTTTAGAAGGAAGTATAAATAAATACACATACACGTACGATACGCAAAATATATATATATATATATATATATATATATATATATATATATATGTGTGTATATATATATATACAAACACACACAATACACACACACATATACATATTTACTTAAAAACTCAATGTGGCTTCTTGGCCTCCTTAGTGGATATTTTGTATTTGTGTGTACCTAATTTTCACTTATTCCCCGGTCTTTATTTCATGTAAAATTAAAAAAATAAAATAAGAATAAGTATAAAAAATGCTCACTAAGAATAAAAGGAATAATAATAAAATAGTCTTTCCATAAAATAAAGAGTATAAATATCATTTCACGTTAGGTACGTTTGATATATTTTTCCTTAAATAACTAGTTTATTATGCCGACCACTTTATGTGTAAAATATTATAATATTTATATAAGTTTATTAATATACATTAACGCATAAAGGACATTTTATTTCCACCACAGCTCATAATACTTTTTATGAATAGCTGGCATCTGCCCGTTACTTCGTTGGCGTCGACTACACCTGTATAGCCTATGTGTCAATCCAGGTGGTAATTTATTGCCGCTAATTTTTTTTAATATACTTTCGCGTTTAGCAGTATGGTCATGATCAAGTTATAAAAGAAAAAAAATGTTGTACGTTATCCTATTGGAATCACGCTCAAATTTAAAAATTGTCAATTAATACACGCAGAAATAAGAATTATAAAATTTTCCTTACAGAATATATTACCTGATTAAGCAGGAACTTAATGAACACCATGAAACATGAATGTTATCTCTCAAGAACTACTTAAAATTTCCGGATGAAAATATATTAATCCATGCTAAATTATATTCACGTGTCAAGTTTCGTGCAGATAATTTCAGAAATTATGGGGTCATAGAGTAAGAAACATCTATCAATTCAAATTTTCGTATTTATAATATTAGTCATGTTTAAAGAATATGCATAATAATTAAACTTAATATATTACGATGTCTTTAGTTAAATTTGCATAATAAATATTTTTAAACAACATTTTCATCATTACATATAGGTAAATCCACGCCGTGGGACCACGTAAATCGTGGGTCCCACATCCTCTCTCCGACAGCACGTCAATATCAGACCCCCAGAAGTGTCAGTTTGATATCCAGTTCACCACGAAAATATTTTTTTTTTCATTAACTAACTTTGATACATTTAATACTTTGATAAGGGTATGGTGTAGCCTAAAATGATTTAATTATTTTACCCAGGATAGGGTTTTGAAAGATGTCTGTTAGGTGTACATAACTTTACAAAACTTTGTATTTTAAACATATTTTAATATTTAATTACGAAGCGAGTAGCAGCAGAAAATAAATCAGAGATGACATAAGTGGAATAAGGAAATATTTGGTTTTTTAAAGACAAAATACAACACATAAAAACCTAAATGGGACAGATGGGTACAGATTCTGGAGCGTATTAAACATATTTTGGAAAATAATAAAGAAAGAGACTAAGTTCTATTAAAATTATTTTAGTGATAGGTGCGCAGAATTAGACAGACTTCAAACAAAAAAAAACTGTTGTTTTGGTTTTTTTAAGTTGTTTAAGGTATTTATTTTTTAAGAAAACACAAAATCATAGAATTATAGAAATCAGCGAAATACTATAAGTGTCAAATAGTTTTTTAGCTAACCCACATTTTGTATACGTTTGCGCTCATATATTCTTTTTTGACACGCGATTGATAATAATTAAATATTATGATAATTTGAACGGATTTCTGATAAACTTTACCTATACCACGGAAAAATATTGAATAGATTTTAATTAAATTTAACGCATTTATATTCTGTGAATGAAGTTAATATCTAAGATACGATGTTACGACACTACTTGTTTGGTCAGAAAAAACTATTCTTAAAAATCCAATGACATATTATTGTTCAACCTCTGACCCGTATTTTAATATTAAGCAGGTCAAGGTCGAAGAAAAGTTCTTTTTATTTCTTTGCGATATTCTAATTACTTGACAGACAAAAATTTCAACTTTGCTACTAAATGCTGCTTGATTAATAATTACCTTACTGTTTAATTGCTTAACGGCAGGATCTGTTCCTTTTTTTTAAGCAATCATCTTAATTTTAGCACATTTTAACATAGTTTTTATTATTACCCGCTAAAAGAAGTTTTTTTTTGTTTTAAAATGTTATCAAAATACGCTTTAATAATTAGTTTGAAACTCTTTGTTCTATTTTCACTTCCAACTCACTTTTATTATTCCTTCACATTCACTTCTTCTTTCCGTAATATTATATGTATACAATTTATAGGTCGATATACTGTTAAATTTTAACATTATTTCTTATTAATTCGACAATATTATATGTTTAGTTTGCTTTATACTTTAAGTCAAATTCGATTGCAATCTCCCAGAAAATTAGTTGATCATATGTTATCGGAGTATTGTTGATCGGAGGATATTGTTTTTTTTTCTGTAAAATATAAATCGAATAAATATATTAATGATTTCGTAAATAAATCATACATTATTTTATAAATTATGAAAGAAAACGTAATAACAAAACCGATCGAATTCAGAAAACATTTGGTTAGGGTTAGAAAGACGAAAAAATACTTCGAGGTATGTTAGTACAATTGTTTATAGATAATGAAATACACATAAGAGTATATAACGCAAATTAACGATATATATAAATATATATATATATATATATATATATATATATATATATATATATATATACATATATATATATATATATATATATATACATATATATATATATATATATATATACATATATATATATATATATATATATATATATATATATATGTGTGTGTGTATGATAATATATAAGACTGAATAGAGAATTCTGGTATACTATGAATGACTTATAAAAAAAGTGTAAGCAAAATGTGCTTAGATGATCGTCTTTGGTGGATCTAGTACTAACTTAATCTAATTTTAGTATGAAATCGAGTATTAATATATAAATGTATATAAACTTTGTAGTATAAAGAGGGAGTATCATCTAACACATGAACGACCATCCACTGTACACACGTCTTAACCTATTTTATGTACCAATATTGAAACGCAGCCTCGAGGCGAAACAATGTGTGGATCGTCAGATGCAACTTGAGATAAGGCGGTCGGCTCATCGGAGCAGTAATCGCGCTGACAGCCGACCGAGATGCTGAGATAGCGAAGGCTGGGCCGTCGTTCACGGGTGCTGAGGGTGCATGCGGTCGGTGCGTCCGATTAGACGCTTGAATGCTGCAAAATTTTGCTTACGTGGGTTACACTAGCAAGGAACTTACAATTTATTGAGCAAAAGTTAGTTTACTGGACCATTATTGAGGATAATAAAGGTCGGTATCAAAAAGTGCTCACAAAAGTTGATTCAAACCGTGTTTAAAGTTGCTAATTTCCCATCAATTCACAGAAGAAAAGTAAAGAAAAACAAATAGTTCCATATATTGTCATATATTTGGTCGTGACTATTTTCAATTATTTCGGAAAAATCTAAAATTTAGAGCGGTTTATTTTGATTAAAAAATGCTTTTTATATTTATTTGTTATTAGGAATCAAGAAACAAAACCGACCAAACATGTATCGGAGCACGCGTAGGGTTTTACAGTGCTTCCTTTGATATTTTTGATACAAGTTAACCGGACACTTAAGACATTTCTAATGAGATTCCACTCCAACGAATGAGCTTTCTTCATGTATTCGAAAGGGTACCAAAATGTTTTTAATTAAATATTTCAGTAAATATCAAAAATGTGTGAATCTACTTGCAAAATTGCAGGTACATAAAGAAATGTGCACTAAAAAATGTAAGGCTGTGGACTGATGGACAGATATAACGAAATTACAAGGTTTTCTTGTTTCGCTACGGAACTTTAAAGACAATATGCCCTTAATAAAATTATTTATGATTTTTAATATTTAAATTATAAAAAAATCAAGAAACTGCCTGAAATTGAAAGTTTTTCTAAACTTTCTTTTTCTGCCTGAAACTCAAAGTTAGTTATATTACAGTAAGCCTCTCTCTCTATTGCAGTGAATCTCTTCACTCGCAAATAGTACTACAAATGGTACGATCGGGTGTTTAAATACCACTTAAGCATCACTTTCTTTAACAACAGTTTGGTTCTCAAAATAAGAATATTATTTAAATCTCTTTACTACTAGAATTTCTTGCTATTCTAAAACACCTAAAAATTAATTAAACAGTGTGATAGATATCTTCTGTGATTATTGTCTATATTAGCAGAATTAAAATAACTTGTCACAGAGAAAATTGTTCGTTAATTAAATACATATAACTCAACTTAAATCCCTAGCAATACTGGATGAGTTCTTAAATCCGAATGTAATTTAAAAAAAAATTGTAATTGGCATGTACACCAATTAAGCGCTAAGGGAAATAATTATATTTCTGCGTTGTTAACAAAAAATTATTATTTAAAATTTGGTGGTAATTTTATTATAATAAAATAAATAAATTGGGTGATTAATATTCAAAGGTTAATTTGTTTCAAGGTATTTCTATAGCAGCAAAATTTATACCGCTTCCTTCTCAAGCAGATAAATATATTCTTTAAAAATTATTATAAAATTCAGAAGTTCATACAGCCAATATTAATATAATACCGTGTTTCAATTATGAATAACCAAAACTCAGAATCAGATCAAACGCACCTTTCACATAGTTAATAACTAATTTAGCCGAATAATGACAATAAATAACTAACAAAATTTTGCAATAAATTAAATTAATAAAAGACTGGTCTGTTGTTTAATAAATATATAACATTTAGGGTAACCTAATATTGAAATATTTTTTCAAGTAACATGTAAAAACCAATAAATCTAGAAATATTTTACACTCTTTTCTGTAATAGGTAATAGTAAATTTTCAAATATTGCTTTATCCTATTAAATTCATTTACTAACCATCAATATTTAATATTGCGCAACAATATACTCCCAAACCTGTTTGAGTAACGTTTTAACGCAGAGAGAAACTTATAATCGATTTACTTTCTGAGCAAATGTACGTACCTACTCGTACAGTTGCTATGTTTGCAATGGAATAGTTTATTAAGCTTTCATTAGTTTAAAACTTAAATATTAACCTTATACAAAATCGTATCAAAATAAACACATTTCATATTAAAAATATCAGAAAATTAAAGTGAAGTGTATATAATTATAATTTTTTCAATTTTAATCCTATATATTTCATTGCCAATTAAAAAAATGAATACAAATATTGGACATTATTTTAGGCGAATTTTTATTAAATAACTTTAAACATAAATTAATAAAATATAATAATATTGCCATTATCTCTATATTAAAATAGTTGTCATGAATCTATATTTATGTAATAGTTCATTTACTTCTAATAATTAAAAAAAAACAATTTATACAGAACACATATAATAGAAACATAAATGTCAAATAGCGATGACTGCAACCCAGAGATTACTCGTTCCTATATATGTACATTTTCTGGTGGTCAAAAGAGGCTACGTTAACTTAAAGTTTAGGGGTAATTCGATAGCATTGCACCACAATTTGGTAGGAGTGTAATTTAGTTCAGTTAATCATATGATTGTTGACTAAACTAACATAAATCTGACCTCATAGACTGAGGACTGCAATATAAAAACCATTTAGTCAATGTAGAATATCCAAAAGTTACAACTATTTACCTTAGAGATATTTTTAGGAATAGAAACGATGTAGTTAATTTTATTGTATGAAATAAATGCAAATAAATATGGAGACGTATCTATATATATTTTCAGGAAACTCAGAAGGAATGTGAAAGATCAAACGGGGTTAAGAATTATATGTAGTCACAACATCTAAGAGGGAACCAGTTACTTCTGGAAAATCTACATCAGTTAAAAACTTAAAGCGAAGCTTCTTGTATTGATAGTGACTTGATATATATAGCCATATCTCTTGACCTGCTATGAATTCAATTAGTGATAAGATAGTGACTTGACAAATATAGCCATATCTCTTGACCTGCTATGTCTTCAGTACTGACTATAATTTGACGGTAATATCAAATTTTCATTTCGTGTATGACATCGAAATATTTCAACACAAAGAAAATGAAACTTCGATTACTATATTATACTTATATAATAATTAAGGCATAAAATTATTTTACACATAACAATTTACTCAATGAGATTTAAAAAATTAGACACGAAACTTGAGTATCATGAATTTACTTTTCTCACGATAATAGGTTTAAGAGAAACAGATATTTGGACTAAAGTAATTTTCCAAAGTATTGAACAATCTTGAAGTTATAAGCCGAAGTACCTACTTTCATAAGATTATGCAGGAAAATTTGCATAAGAGAGAAATTTTAACCGATTGGAAAAATTTAAAAAAAAATCAGTTGTTTGCTTGAGGATTAAATACGTAATTATCGTCTCAATTATTAAATGGATAAAAACATACGTTTTTGGTCCGTCCTAAATATTGAAATATATTTGCTTTTATAAAAAAAATTATATTTTTTGTTGATAATATTGAACAATTGAAAGATATTTTATAGTACGAGGAAGAAAAATGAGGAAAATATGTCGAAAAAATTTACATAAATTTTCAAAATTGATTTGAATATCTCCGGATCCACAACCAATATCGAAAAACGGTTTTCTTCAGAACATTAAAGAGCATTACCTGTCAGCAATTTTGTCGTATTTAACTTTGTATCCTGTATATAGAAAATAAAACAAGATTACGTAAATAGTTGCCAATAATTTATTTATTTTATTTATTTATTTATCTACTTTAATGTATCTAATTGATACATATGGCGGACTTATTGCTACAAGAGCAATCTCTTACAGCCAATCACAACACCAGTCCAGCCCCGTTCGACGAACGGCCGGGAATCGAACCCGAGTCGCCGCGGTGCGTCGCATCGTCAAAGGCCGTATGCATCAACCCAACACACCACGGCGACGACATGGTTTTATTGATATGTGTATATAATGAATCATATTTAATGGAGTTTAATCTCCATGATTAATCGACCAGTAAGTAAGCAAAAAAACCTAAAGGATAACAATAAAAGAAATGCTTTAATGAAAATATAATTTGATTGACTTTTGGTTGAACACTGAAAATTTTACCATTATACATATAAAATTAAAACAAGTACATTACTTTCGTATCATCTTTAAACAAGTAGACACATACATAGACAGACGAAGATTCTAAGTAACTTTTGTATTAGTGTGATTATCTCTTAAAAGCTTATCAACAATTACCCGTGACAGCCAATATTTCGTTGCATAATATAACACGCATCAAGCCAATGTAACATAACTTACTCGAACTAAATATAACCAAAGCTATGTTGATACCAAAAACACTCGACCAAACAAATAAACCCATCATCCATTTCTTGACACGAAATCAATCAATCAAAGCAAACCGCGTGAGCTCCGTCGGATGAAACAGAGAAATAAAATCGAATATAGAATGCTTATTACTATTGACAGGTTTTACACGGGACTTCGCCTAGGCACGAGTGACATGCGCCTGACAGGCAGACAGCGCTCGTAGGTACAGCCGGTATGCTGCGTTGGTTTTTGCTCTAAGACTTATCCATGATTCAAATCCAGTCGAACTTTTAACCCGTGTTTTTAAAGTTATAAAAAAACTAGTCAACTATAAGTAGAGTATGCCTGGGTAGAATTCAATACAAACTTACACAAAACTTGAAACGTTGAAAAGTGGGGAATATTGTGACGTTAAAACTATTAAATGTGGTTGAATATTATCACGAAATTTTAAAATTGTTTAAATTGAGTATAGTATGAGGAGATATGATATGATGGAGATATATGAGATATGATATGTAGGAGAATGATAACAACTCTGAGTGAGTAGGTACAATATGAGTGATAATAATGATAACAACTGTGAGTGAGTAGGTACAATATGAGTGATAACAATGATAACAACTGTGAGTGAGCACAATATGAGTGATAACAACTGTCTAGTAATATCATCGTGGTTTATTTCTATAAATGGCCCGTTGTAAATCATTCAAAATAATGAGAAAAAAGATTGTTTATAATAAGTATTTGTTTTGAACATAGTCACGTAACGAAAAGCAAACGGACATGTAAGCCAGATAAAAGGGTATTATAGTACCCCTGGATATAGTAGGATCTTGATGAGATTAAGAGTTATTGTAAATATAATAAATAAATTAAATATAGATTAGACAAAATATTGTATACTTAAGCATACAATATATATATATATATATATATATATATATATATATATATATACATATAAATTTATAATAATACTTAGAATATAACATTATAATTTATTTCTGTACTTTAATGTATCTAATTCATAAATATGGCGGACTTATTGCAATGAGAACACAAGTCCACCTCCGCTCGCTGAGCGGCTGGGAGTCGAATCCGGGTCTCCGTGGTGCGCCTCGCAGTCAAAGGCCTTGTGATCAACCCAAGACACCACGGTGACGATGACGACGATGGTGATGAAAAAAGATGCTGCGAATCGAGCAATTTTTATATTTAGAATAATATTGGAGAGTAACTCAAAAATGCCTCATGGTTTTAAAAATGTTATAATTTCTTTAATAATTATTTTTTTTGTGACAGGTTAACCACAAGGCATAGGCATTTGACGGCGCGGCGCACCGCTGGGATCCAGGTTCCATCCTCGGCCAATATTCTGATTGATATTTTGGTTGGCCGTAAGATATTGCTCTCGAAGCAATAAGTCTGCCATATGTATCAATTATGTACATTAAAATACGTAAATAATTATATATATATATATATATATATATATATATATATTAAGTAAAAAAATTCTAAATGAATACGGCCACAGAGCCACATAAAATTGCGAATAATTCATTTTTTCCCGAGATCCATCCATTTCATGGTTCATAGTCGATAGATATATTTTTTCAAGTAATTCAATAAATGAAATAAAAGTTCTAAAACTAGTTGCTAAACTGACTTTAATGGGAGAAAAACATTTTACACTCAATTTACGAATGAAAACATATATTTCGTATGTTTCATGTATACACACAAACTCTAGTCCATATCCTAAATAATTAAATAATCTGTACGCACGAAGCATAACCTTTCAAAGAAATAAGGTCAGGAGACATTTTCCACAAATTAATTTTCTTGCGAATAGGCACGAATTTATAACAAAAAGACATTTTCCTTTACCTTATTCGGCACGAAAATAACAAATGGTGAAACTCTACTTCGCCTAACATAGCATAGGAAAAACAGCCATGTTCTCCTTCGTATGCTTTTAAATAATCTAGTAGACCTGAAAACAACTTTGACAGTCGGTGTGCCAAAATTAGAACAGAAGGCTGGTTCAAATAGAAACTTGCTTTGAGCTTGTTTTGATGCATATGTCGTACATAAGAGTTCATTCGCTAGATGTAGAAGTGGCTGTTATGTAAAAGTCGATATGTTAACATAAATTAATAAAATATAATAACATTGCCATTATCTCTATATTAGAATCACAGTCAAAGCGTCAACAAGAATACACATATCTTAAAAATATAAGATATATGATAGAAAGTTTTCTTGCAAAAAAAAATGACATGATAAATTTTACGAGTTTGAGATACGGTTTCCCTTCAATTAAAGTTTGAAAATTAAATATAATATTATGAAATAAAGTGATACGATTTTAACTCATTATGTTGATTCGAGTACATATCTACCACACCACCATCATAGAATATTAAATATGAAAATACCTCTCATAATATTTACGACTGGTTTTTCATTTTATAAATTTTTTTGTTTTTAATTAATGAGCTTTAATGTTCATATCGAGACAATTTCGTGTTGTTTAATGTATTAATCTACATTAAACAACAATAAATTGTCATTAAACGTTTATCATTTTAACTCTCTTAATATTAATCTTTTTTTTATAATTTTGAAGATGTGCTTTTCATACAGAGTCGACGATTGTCGTCGGATACCACAATAAGAATTATGATCGCAACAAAGAAAATTTAAAATATTTATGCTATAATTTAAATGTATAAAAGCATTTTTCGCAAAATTAAAGTATCCAAATTTAAAATTTTCATTTAAAATTTAGAGATCTAAATTTAAAACAAAAACTTGTCGAGTTTGAAACGTAACTAAAGTAATATCTTTACTAAAGATATTACTCCGTGATTTCCTTTCCGGAATTCTTACTTTTAAATACGGCATTTTACTCAAATTATTTTGATTCCCACTCAAAACATAAGTATTGTAGCGTTAGAGGAGTATTAGTTTGTTATAAGTATGCAAATATAACAACAAAATTAACATTCAGTTTATAAGAAATCATACCACAACAGTTACGTTAAATTTAAACTTTATTAAAAACACACCGTGAAATGAAGCAATTTAATATTTTTCATCTGTAATTGATTACAAAAAGTCTCATGCTGTATAAAATAAATAGTTTTTAATAATACAAACACGCTATAAGTATAAAAAGAATCTCACGTTTCATAGAAACGATTCGGTGACTCCGCCGTGTGGCTCTAGACACGATTCTTTATAATTCTTTTTTTTAACAAAACGTCAGAGCCCACATTTTTGTGTTAAAAAAAGGAGAAACTTAATATATTTGTTAGCGGGCTAACACTTTGTACGTGTGCGGCGAAATTTATTGAAGCGATTTAATTGCCCGAGTGTGACAAGTCGTATTGGCTAGTGGAGATTTCGAAATGAGATATTTAATATTTTATTGTACGGCCGTGGTCATACTTAATCGTTTATTTGTTTTCGCCAGAAAAGGATTCGGTTACGACTTTTTAATGTGATCATCGATAATTGTGAAGATGTTGGACTAAAATGAGAAATTAGACGATTGTATAAAATGATCATTTAAATTTTTAAAATCATGTAACTTATAAATGAAGAGGTAACGGTATGAGAATACAAAATCGTAATTGACACATCTGTAACACAGTCTCCGAATACAATACGCTCGCAATTAATAATGGCAAACCTCATCAAGCGGACTAAATAAAAGTAAACCACACGCGCGTTTCAAATCAGAATACATTCTATAAACCGCCACACCATCCCATCATCTCACGCGATGACGTCGATTAATTACCACCACCCGACGAGAGGGAGATTAGTGCCGACACCATTCAAGGTGCCAGCGGGAAGCCTCATCTCTCGAGTGTCGACATGTGTTTAAAAGTTATCTAATAATATGTAAGTAGTCACCCTCGGCCCCGAGAGAGCGTAAACTTATTAAGCAGCAGGACCGTGGTAACATCTTTATTATCTATCGCCTTTGTGACTCCGTACCTGAGTGAATTCCTTGTAACAGCCTTTTTATGGGCCACTTTCGTCGGCGACGGCTTCCTGAGCGGATGGCATTAAATAAAGTTTTGTACGCTCATTGTCTAACGTACAATACGATGACAATTCACTTTGCTTTTCTATTATTCTCCGTATTGAGAGATAGATGTATTTCTTTTTTTTGTGCCTCGTTTTCAAAGTTTTACTTCAGTGTCAAAACGCAGCGTAATGGTCAGTGTTTGTTTTAAATTCTTTTCATTTTGCTGCGGCCGTGATGACAATTGAGTTTTTTGTTCGAAATTTATTTGGTTTATTTGCTCTGCGGGTCGCTGCTCGTGATTGATGGCGAGTTAGTTAAAAAATAAATGGTTCTATATGGTATTTACTGTTAAAATAATATGTGTCCTCTCATCATATAATATTTTACTGTGAAATTAGCATTCGTCAAGGTTAACGAGCGTTAATCCAAATTAAGGTTGGCAATTTTATGTTGTATCGTTGAATGGTTGATTATTAAACTGGTTTTGATTTATTGAGATTAATATGTAGGTTTAATGCCGTTTTAATGATTTTTTTTTCTTGAAACTATAACACGAGTAGTAAAGAGAAGATGTGGTAAGGTAAATTTACTACAGGGGTTTTATAAATTGTATTTATTCAAATATTGTAATAGATTTAAAATCTATTTAGGTTAAAGAATTTTGTGTATTTGTTAAGTTAATAACAACAGTTATAATAGCAGTTTTTCGAACATGATTAACTGTAAAATGTGCTAGCGCATATAAAAAATCGATAAGTTAATATTATGTACGAATATATGAATGTAAGTACATATATATATATATATATATATATATATATATATATATATCTTTTCACAACGCTTATTGTATTGAGTTTTTGCTGTATTTTTTTTCTTTTGATTGCATATTCAAATGAAATTTCATGTGCACATAACATTAACAGTATTATGTGGAAATAGGTCATAAACAATTCGATTTGGTTAGAAGTAGTTGCTGGAACTTCACTTTAAGCTACACCAAGCAACAATTAAGGTAATCAGTTCGATCCTAATAAACCGGTTAAAGTTTCTTTTTCTTGCGGAACTAATTGTAATTATTATAACAATTCTGTGATAATAATTATTTATATATAATATAATAAGTAGAGTATTTTGTTCAGTAAAAGAATGAATATACTATAAGAAGCTACGGCTCTAAAAGGCCAGAACTGAAGAGCTTTTTCGTCTTCCATACGTACGTCTTGCAAGCTAATGGACATTTGAAGTTGAATGTTCTGTTCTAGAAAGTGATTTATATACATAAATACATACATATATATATATATATATATATATATATATATATATATATATATATGTGTGTGTGTGTGTGTATATATATACATATATATATACACATTTATGTAGTTCTTAAGACATAAATCTCTTTGTAAGTACTGTATATGCATCTTGAAAGCAGTCATCGTGGATTGAACATAATTTGAACATAAATATCATATGTATTATGCAACTGAAGTATCACCACCACTTATATCAACGCAAATAACCAAATTAGCGGTATTACAAAAAAAGTCCAGCGTAGCCACCGTACTCATCAGTTCCGGCAATTCCAACAACATGTGACTTAATCATTCAAAATTTCCAGCACGACAGTCGACACACGCAGCTCCAAATGATCGCGACCGAACCCTGCTGTGCTCGTATCGACTCCGTAAGTCCGAAGATAATAAATTCAAATGGACGTATTGGCAGGTGTCTACCCATCAGCAAGCTTACGTTGCTCTACCCGGACCAGGGTGACTGGGTTCAGAATTTACGCTTGCTACGGGATTTTTTTTAATAAGCGCTTTTTACGATTACGCTTAGCGAACTACACAATTCATAGTTATAACTTAGCTATGTTCGTTGTTACTTACATTTACAGTGAATTATTTTTATTAAAATAAGTACGTTAATAAATTTAACTTTCGTGATGGCTTAAATGTCGCCGCCGTGGTGTGTTGGGTTAACGGCAAGGCATACGGCCTTTGACGTCATGGCGCACCGCGGGAACCTGTGTTCGATTCCCGGCCGCTCGTCGCGTTGGGCTGGACTGGTATTTTGGTTGGTGGTAAGAGATTGCTCACGTAGCAATAAGTCCGCCAAATGTACGAAATAGATACATTAAAGTACATAAAAAATAAAATATAATAAATAAATGTATCTAGTGAATTTGCAATTTTACGCTTGGTTCATATTTATACATTTTACGGTTGTATTAAAATTTTGCTCCTGGATAATGTCTTTATAGAAAGTTAAGCAGAAATGATGAAATACTTCAATCAATGATATTTGCATAATTTTTCAATTTCCATGATTGACATTTTCTTTACGTTTCTATATCATCTTTAGACAACCCTTCAACCTGATCTAATATGATAAATATGAATACAGCATTTAATGAAAAATAAACTTTAAAGGGAAAATGAACATCATCATCTAGTTGAGGATTATGAAACTATTGTTATATCATTAGTTGTATATAAGAGAAAAAATATCGTTCTTAAGTAAGTAATTACCTATCTCTTAGATAAACATTCGTGAACCGCGCAAACTGAGTCCAGTGGACCTAGTATCTTGTAGTCGCGTCCAGTGGGTCATCTTTGTTACACGTGTCGCAAGCAGCCGTTGTCGTTATATAACTTTGAAAAAATTCCCTAATGTTCATTGATGAATTATTAAAATTATTCCCGCAAAAATTATAAAATTCAAAGAATTACTTTTCTTTAGAAAATACGTTTACATTTATCCATTTTGTATATTTTTGGAAATATTAACGAATATTTTACCAAAAATTATCATGAGTGAACGAGATAAAATATATGCGTTGAGAACTCGTGTAATTAAAACATAACTATAACAATCCATCCCACTCGCACAGTACAGAAAAAAACAAATAAAATCTTCACAGATTCTAAATGAAACTTTTATTCTGAGGGTTAGAGTAAGATATTTATCAATGTAACTACTTCTTAACGTAAGTAGTCATTTAATCTATTATTTATTATACGTAGAAATGATATATTTTAATCTAAGAATAATCTGCTATTTATTTGCTTATTATCTTTTAGGAACAGCGTAATGGTTTTGTTGCAGATCTTGACCAAGTTCTTAAAGCATAAAACTGCATAGTTTCAATCAAATGAGAACAGCACTTTTTATATGATGCGCGCACAGACGAGGTCATTGTCAACTTAATATATATGCGTGTGTGTGTGTGTGCGTGTGCGTGTGCGTGTGTGTGTGGATTTCTATAGTTTCACGCTTATATAAATACGATTTCATATGAAGATCTGATTTATTGAAAATATAGAAATAAATTTATGTTACCGAAAATATTATTTGTGAATTAAAATTATATTGCATTTTTTATGATAATCCGATTGACAAGGAACGAAAAAGAGATTATTCTCAGTTGATGATATTATAAAAAATAACGTAAAGATGACGAATGCTATTTAGTTAGTAAATTCCATTTATTTCATAAATTAAGGTAAATATAGATAATTATGTTTTAATTTCGTTAAAAGCTTGTTATTTTTTAAAGAATATTTATAACCATTTTTATTCGAATCCTTTTAAAAAAATGAGTTCCATTATGTAAAAAAACATGTGAATATTGAGCCGATACTTGGTATTTTATTAACTTTATTTCTAAATTACTATAAAAAGCTAATATGTAACGTCAGTCTAATTTTTAATTTTAATTTCGACGAATTACCCTATCAATTACACCAAATTGTGATGATCTATTTGTCTATTATCATTTGCAAATTTACGCGTAAATTTGCAAAATTGATAAGAGCCTCACAATTTGTATAGTTTTCTATCTAGGTACATACAATGTTGAAAGTGTGAAAATGAGAATCTTAATTTATACGCGGCAAAATATTTGAAAAAATTATTCGAATATAATTTTCCGTGCATGTCAATTGAAGACGAAGGAAATATTTTCTGTGCACACTGTCGCGTAGTTAATATAATTAGATGGATAATTAAAAATGGTATAGAGTTTTAATTCACCATATGTTATTTTTAAGTAATGAAATCATTAAATGGATAATTCAAATGGTATTGAGTTTTAATTTAACATACTTTACATTTATGTCTCCTCGGTGAAGTATTAAAGTTTAAAATGATGTTCAGTATGTCTTAACTACATTTATTTTTCCACCATAGATTTGAAATATCTGAATGAATTCTGTATACTTGATTAAAATTTTTAATTTAAATTACTTCCGTTAACTTACATTAATAATTTCGAGAGATATAGATGAATACCTAACCATACTTTGCACGTCTGTTACATAATTTTAAGAGATCTATTAAAAGGTGAGTAATTAATTGCAATGATAGTTTAATATCTTGTTAATGTCCTGTAAATTTATTAGCATATTTGAAAAGTGCACTTAAGCTGCTTCAATTTTGAAAATGGATCGATATGGTCACCCTGATACCTTCCGTTTTACGTTCTCCCATCCGGCCTCGGCCTTCGTTATTTTAATAAGATTCCAGTTTGTTATTTAATTACCGATAAAATTGATCGTCTCCATGCGTGGTCGTAATGAATATTGACACTGGCATATTGACTTGAGCGATCGACATGCCCATCAGGGTGGATGGATACGATTGGAAATTTCTAAATTTAATTCGTAGTTCAGAACTCAACACACATACGTAAGCATCACTAATTTAATTTAGGAAAAAATATAAATATAGTTCTTTACTAGAAATTGAAACATATTCGTATTTTTCTATTTTTATAGATTAAATTCCTATCATTATATACTTTCATAACACTATTCATTAGTTAAATAATAATATCAGGTCAATAAAGATTTTTTTACTAGATTAATAAAAAAATTGGAAATCAACTACACCATTAGATGACCACAGCAAAAATCTTGAAGATGAATATACTATTAAGATTTTTGAAAATCGTTAAACGTAGTTTATACCTGTTCTTTCCGCGACTCAGTTCCTTTATAAATTGTGACGAACTTAACTTCTACGATTGACGATTGAATTTCAACATCTCTCTGACAAAATTATTTCCCCGACTCTACGGTGTCGTGACGCTATCCTTAGCGCTTCGCACCCAGTCTTGTTCAAAGGTAAAACTCAGAAATATAAATATAACTCTGTAACCTGAACATAAATACTTTTCTGTATAAATACTCTCCAAGATAACCAAATTACATCAGAATCTTTGTAACAGAAATAAATTTATAGACGAATAATTAGACAGACAGACGATGGTTGCCAAATATGTATATATATATATATATATATATATATATATATATATATATATATATATATATATATATACGAAGATTATCCCATACGAGTGTTTTTGGGTTCAACACTTTTGGATTCATTGTTTGTCAAACTATTTGACAGAAATGCAAGGTAGTATTTTGATCGTCGAACGATCAATTGGCTTCAAACTTCCTATCATTGTCACAGAATGAGATTATAATTATTTCCATGTGCGATATCCTTCTTATACTCAAATAGTGTATCTTCCTCTATGAATGCTTCTTTACTATGTAGACCATTACAGTTTGAAATAAATAAGCCTCTGAATTGCTTAACTTCCCGCCAATATACATATTTTTTGGTGGTGTGGAAAAATTGTTCCTATTTTAATCCCTCTTTAGTATCGATTTTTTATTTTTCCTCTCACATATTTTCCTACCCATTTGTCAATTAACCTGTTTGCAATCGGGGTTTTCTCATAATTTTCTTTAAATTATTAATCCATTATATAATAAATTACCTTTTGGAAAGAACAGTTTCCTCCCTGAAAACGGAAAACTTATACGTAGACGATGGTAACAACATTAAAGTGCTTTGTCATCTAACGTATCTATTTATATGACAATACCAAAAAATAAATCCATCTAATCTTAGGCACTATTCAGAACTATTATAATATATTTCCGAATATAATTGAATAAGTACATATCTCTTATGAAAAAGAAACTGCTTTTATTTCTTTTTCCAAATTGCTACAAAAAGAGAATTTTGCTGTAACATCTAAGATTTGTTGTCAAATTATTTGTACAAAACAGTCGTTAATAGAACATTCTACTAACTATCATAAATATTCGAGGCGTGAAAATCATTAATAGATACGTATCAAAAGCTAAGGATAAGACCTTTCAAAGCTTCTACCTTTTACCCTTCAATAGATACCTGTGACAGGTAAATAAGACTATCCAGACCTATGAATCGGAGCTTTAGGAAGAAGAAACAACCATGAAATATGGTTACAAAACCATTAAATATGGGTTGCCATATCAGTATCAATGGGTTAAACCCTTAAATTTATTCAGCGTCATAATAAACCAGTAAAAACGTGTATAACAAAATTTATTGTATACATGATGATAATTCCATATGTATATATTAAATAACTACAGCCAACTTAGAAAGCCGTACAATAAATAATATATTAAATAATATAATGGCGGTGTGGTAACACATGTTACACGACCTAACGATGGACATTACGCACACACACACGTGCATCGCCACGTGGATAGGAAAAAGTAACCTTTGTTATTGCGGTCAAATTCTGGCCATTTGTCGGATATTTATTGGACCTTCGGTTCCTTTGTAAAAGATTATAAAGATGTTGGGCTACGGCGAGACGCCGAATGCTTGTGGGGGAATGCTGGGCGGTCGGTAGTAGACGCGGCGCTTCTGAGAAAGAACCAATTATGAGGTGGATACTTGACCGATGTTTGAAGGACGGGCTCTTTCAATAAAGCGACGTTGTAATATTGTGCGAGAGGCGGGGAAAAAAGCATAAGTTTATCGAAGGTATCTGGTAATATTAGATCCGAGCTTTTCTTTTAGTCCTCAACATTTTTGGTGGATATATTTTTGCAGCTTTTTCTTTGACCGTGCTTAGTATTGTAAATATATCAGTGTACGTTTTATGCTTCTTTCGGCATTCAGCAAACTATTAAACTAATTTGTTAATAAAATCTGTAAGTAATTTATTAATGATATGCAAAAATAACAGAAGCCTATTCTTTAAAAAAAATTTATGGTAAAAATATTTTACAATAAAATAGAGATGAAGTCGACCACTTTGTTATAATAAATATGTTTTTTTTAAATGGAACAAACAAATTTAATTACCATTATCAAATCACATTTGAATTTACTAACAGTTTTCTACTTATATATGGAAAGTCATATTGATTTTTAACTGTTAGTAGTGGCAACGAGTTGATAGTTATTATTTCAAATATGATAGAGGAAATAGTTTTGTGCCAAAATTAGCACCGTTTAAGCTATGCAGAGTATTTATTTATTTAAAAAGATAATGAAATTTTCAGTCTCGAAATTTGAAATAGTAGAAAAATTATAAGATGCTTATTACACGTCTGCGCTCTGGAAAAGGAGTGCTCTGTGTTTAATAGTTTTCGAAATTATATTTAAGTAGAGCAACTTTCCTAAAATGGTACGCAAAAGGACCATATTAATTTGGGCTTATTTCTCCATATTACTTTGGGAGTATTTTTCTAAATTAATTTGGGTGTATTTGTCCATATTAATTTGGGCGTATTTTTCTAAATTAATTTGGGCTTATTTTTCCATAATAATTAGGGAGTATTTTTCTAAATTAATTTGGGCTTATTTTTCCATATTAATTTGGGAGTATTTTTCTAAATTAATTTGGGTGTATTTTTCCATATTAATTTGGGCGTATTTTTCCGTATTAATTTGGGCATATTTTTATTTCTGTATCTTTTTAAAATACATCGTCACCAACCGTGACTATGAATAAGGAAGCCTCTCAATTAATGAGTGACTCGCTTTCTTTGAATACTATATAACAAATGATCAACATTAAGTGACCTAATACTTACTCGTTACAATTTATTTTCGAAATTATATTTTCACAAAATTTTAGACCTTAAAATATCTACCCCAATCTGATATTTATGCGTCCGATGTTTTATTTTATTGAAATTTCTCACTATGTAATTATATAGCATAAACTTTTTATTTAAATTGGTGACTTCTATTAAAAAATTATTAATATGTTACAATTTTTTTTCATATTTATATTTAGATTTCGTTCTTGGTTCGTTTGTAGGTTCCGAATTATTGCATGATTCAATTAATAGATTTGAAATTTTGATCAAATATGTACATACTTTAGTTTTTATATACCTAATGTAAAAATATGAGAATCAAATATTAACAAAAAAATTATCTATATGTATGTAAGTACATATATCGAATTAATGTTTTATTTGTATAAACAAGAGCGAGTGTGACATGAAAGTGAGTGTGACTTGATAATTGATTTTATTATATATAAAGTGAAATTTAATTTTTTCTTGTAATTAATATATTCACATATTACATTTTTATTCCCAAAAACATGTAGTTTAAAAAATTAAAAACCCTTATAACGAAGAGAATGGTAGACAACCAAGGAGATTATGGTAGTATTAGTTTTATAATTTATGATCCGTTTATTAGTTCTATATTCAGTGCAAAATTTGTTTCCTAGATTTTCGTTTGCGTGTATTATTCCTCATCTGGCTTAAATTTAAGTTATTGTAATAATTTGTTGTAAATTTGTTCAGGCTCTACATGAAAATAAAATGTCATAGGAGCTGTATCACAAGGAAATGCGATAGAATAGTAGATATATTCATGGAGCTCTCAGCGCACAAATTCAACTAACTCCAGACTTTTTTTTAAACATTCATTTATTAACTACAGAGACCGTTAAAATTTTCAACCCAAGACTTCAAAAGTCCCTATACAGAAACCGAAAAACAATAATGATATCTTATCAATTTCATGCCTCGAACAAAGCAAAGCACCCTTATCTCCCCCAGCGTTAAGTAAGTCAGTGGGGCCGGCCTTTGTTAGCGAGCAAACTGTTAATGATCGGGCATTTGTTCGCCGAATCGTCGTGTCATAAAGTGTTTATATCTTTTGTTGTTATACAGGTATAGTCGTAAATAAAGAGTCGAGGCGAAATAACAACAAATTTATACGGCCATAAATAAAAATGGACTCGGGGATAGCGTGGAACGGAGCGGATTTGGGCGCTCGCCGTCAGCGATGTCGAACTACTTTCGGTTTCGTAGTCTGAGATTCCGGGCTGTAGCTTGAAGAAGTACAAATAGCACTTGAGATAAAGGTGTTAATCCTTCTTTTGTTTGCTTAAGTCTGAAAGGATATTGTACCAATGGCCGGCCATAAAACGTCTGAAGAGTATGTAAGACAGCCTCATGTTTAATCTCAAAGATTTTATTTTACTTTATTGGTCTGCGTGGGCTCCCGCATTTATTACCATGAAATTAATAAATAAAATTATCTGGCATGGTTGTGTGTCTTTTTAGTAACGGACTAAACTTTGGAGCATCTATCTCACACTGTAGTATTCGTTTAGCTGATAAAAAAAATATTAAATGACAATTTTAAAAGGAACAATTGCAAACGAGGGTCATTAGTAATAACGCGAATCAAAATTGTTGTTTAATAACGTAAACATACAACAAACAATATCCAATAATATAGTAAGCCAACATTTATTCTACCTTTATATTTTTAACACTTTAATACCCGTACTTGTGACCAAATATCTCTCTCGTAGCGTTTTTCGTGAGATAGTAAAATATGAAAGCTCAGTAGTTTTTAGTAGTGCCCCCCTATTTTTGCAAAATTTTGAACATAAATGTAAATAAATATAATATTTTTGTATTATACTAATACAAAAATATTATATTTATTTACATTTATGTTTAAAATTTTGCGAAAATAGGGTCACTGGTTGTATCACTGGTATTTGTTCGACAGTTTTCACGTGATACCAAGGTGGTGTCGCCGTCATTTCAACTAAATAAATGTTAGGCACAACGCGGACGATCGACAATGATTGGATAAAAGAGAACATATAATATTTAACCCTTCAAGGTAAACGTCCACAAAAATTGGTCTTAAAAAACGGAGCAACTTTAGCTATTTGAACGTTACGAGTTAAAACGCACTAACGGAGAAAAGGATTGAACATATGACTGAACCCGCGCTGATGGAGATGGATTTAGCCGGTGGCGCTCGCCTGTTGGCCTTTGTATTGAGTTTTTGGCTGCTGACTTCCCGCCTACAAATTCGTTCATCCGCAAATTATTTGTGGATTATGATTTACGTTCTAAAATTTTTTATTTTTCTCATACAAAATGGAAAATATAGTGGCCCCTCGATATTCGCGACGTTACTCTTCGCCGTTTGAAGCATTTGCCGTTAATCTGTTCAAAAAGCTGACGAGATACCTAAACGACAAGGTGGGAGAACCTAAAATCGTGATTTTTTCTAGCCTGGAAACATTCCAGCTCGTAAGAATACTTATATTTCGTCATTATCTTATTCCGTATGTATTGTATGTGTATCTTATTCCGTATGAATTATCTTTATTACCAAAAGAAACGATCAAACATATTATAATTCAGTTTTAACTTAATACGTAACATTGTTTATTGAAAATTCAGTATAATAATTTTAGTATTTGTAAGGAGCCTCAATATTTGTGGGCTTAGTATTCGTGTAAATAAAGAAGAATCACAGTATTTTACCGATGAACAATTGTTGACGAATTTTACTTATAAGTTATGGATTAAATTGGATTATGGACTATGAAATATTTTGTTAATATCTATGTCTACCTTTGTTACATCTTTCACACCTCATTAACATATTTACCTCCCTTTTTCCATTTTATATGTATGCTCATTGAATCTTTTTCCTCTCTCAACTTTTGTAAATTTGTGTTTACGTAACGGAATGTCTATGTAATATATAGGCCATATATAGGCCAAGAAGGCAATAAGTTTAAAAATTTACATAGGTACTACCTTAAGTCGAATAGCCAAATATTTACCGAATAGCATAACCATTCGGCATCTCTATGCATGAAAATATTCAACATCCTGTCGCTATAAAACGGTTTCGTGAGAAGATCAGTCTAGCAGATCTCATATACAAATTGAGGCTTAATAGTACAATAATATAGCAGATCTCAAGCGAAGACTTATTATATTAGTACAATAATTCCACCGCAACCGCGACAATAATCCTATCGAACCATGCAATAAGTGATAAAGCAACATTATTTTTTGAAAACGATAAAAACCCTTTGAAAAGAAAAATTCCGCAAGTAGGTACATTTTGCCTCAGGTCTAACATTCTATGAAGCAAGATGACCGACAAGTCTA
The DNA here is from genome assembly GCA_039881145.1 of Druceiella hillmani. NCBI lineage: Eukaryota > Metazoa > Arthropoda > Insecta > Lepidoptera > Hepialidae > Druceiella > Druceiella hillmani. The sequence goes on along the minus strand of JAYKKI010000040.1, from coordinate 1,941,586 downwards.
GTGTTTTCGAATTTCTTTCTGGAAGTTCTGTGCGGCGACATTAGTTGAAATAAACACAAACGATAACGCAAACAGAATTGTAACCAAACTTGAAAGTTTATTCATTTACAAAAAAAGTGAATAAATGAACATCCCTTAGTTTCCATCCTTTTACAATGGCTGGTCAAGACTCGTAATAATATTTTACTTACGCTGTATTTTCCAAAAGTTGTATATGACAAGAAGTAAAAAATAGCCTTCTTCCTAGTGATGCAGAGAAATTATTATTTCTGTGATGCAGATAAATTAATGTTTCATATTTCAATTATTATGTTAAACATATTTTTTAGACTAGGTGGTAATATACACATACGTATTACACACGCGCGCAAACACATACACAAACATACTCGTCTAAGCATACGCACACACACGCGCACGCATACGTAAATCACATTCGCATCCGCACGTACACACACGTATACATATATCTACGCCCCCGCACGTACACATACGTATATATCTGCATCTCTATACAACACACACACACACACGCGTAACACGCGCATGCACCTGGGTGTGTGTGTGCGGACATATGTATACGTGTGTGTACTCATACGCGAACAACACACAAATATTAAGGCGAATATCTATTATTGAATATATTTGGCGTTAATTTTGTAGAAATTCATTATTCACAATTAAATGAAACTACGTGATGTAGTATTATTTCTACTATCTTTAATTTCTCTACCACGACCTAGGTTTCGTTGTATTACAACATCTTCAGGTGGGATATTAGCAAAGATTGAATCTTTGCTAATATCCCACCTGAAGATGTTGTAATACAACGAAACCTAGGTCGTGGTAGAGAAATTAAAGATAGTAGAAATAATACTACATCACGTAGTTTCATTTAATTGTGGCGAATATCTATATTATATATAATTTTTGATCAAATTAACCCAGTTTTCAAATACCTAAATTTTGAGTACTTGGTATTCGGCGAATATCAAAAATCTAGTCGAATATGCCGAACATAAAATAATTTATTTATTATAAGTACTCTCATAATCACAATAATTTATTTAATATAATCTTAACAGTAGGTTAATTTAAAAGTGTTGCTCAGGTAAGTTAGGCTACGTGATCTAGCCAATGCTTACAGGCACAAATTAAGTTCTAGAAACAAGTTCAAAATATTTATTATTAAAAACAGTAACTTTTTCGAAATGTTTTTCCTATCTACTGTAATATTACTTATTACACTACTAGCGCTCTATATAAATGAGAGATTGATTTTGTAGTTATAAGTTTGTTGCATAAAACTAAATGTAATTTTCTGAATATGTAAAGACAATTTTAAGTTTTATAAAATTAAGCGACGCCAGAATTGAAAACCCAATATCGCCACCATAATTTGAATATTGTAAGACACTTTTGTAGAACAACGTGTTGGTAATTTAGCGCACATTGAATAGTCATTAATATCAAAATACGACTCGACGGCTAAAATATCAGTTACAAAAAAAATATTCGCCGAGTAATACTCGCGTAATTTGAGCGGCTAATAACTTAACGTCCGCGTTACAAATGCTAACCAATTTAGCGCTCCATTCCGATGCAAATTCGTTTTTTCCTACTCGCGCCCATCACAGTTCGAAAATGTGATAATGATACAATAAACATATTTCTTGTTAACGTCATTGGAAGACAGGTAATGGGCGTTTTAATATTAGATATTTTTTTGAAGAAAACATTCAAATCGGCCGATTGTAAAGCTGTTCTAAAATATGTACTTATTGATTGGCATTTGCTAAATTTGAATGTTAATTTATCGATCAGGTCCGTAATAATATCGGTTCATTAATTGTCCGTATTATAACTATAAATGGCAATCGGGTTCGTTATTCTGTGGTTATCGACATTTTTTGTGCATCCGTTTTCTTTATGATGACTATCAATAGGTTTTTGATTATTGAACATAAATTTCGTTTTGTTAGTATAATATCCCCAATATTATATGATTTAATTTTAGACCCCAAGATTTAATGATTTAATTTTAGTAAATCTTTATCCACTAAATTATTTAGTAATTTATTTTTAAAATGTTTATACACAGCATTAAAAATAAACTTCTAAAAATATGCTATAAGCTTTGTTTTTATTTCTTCTTTTAATCAATCTCGGTATGTTTAAATGTATTGGTTATAAAAATTTAGATTCTTTTTAGTTTAATTTTCAAGTTTTTTAATATTAACTTACTAAGTAATTTACATACTTGATTGATAAAGATTATTGTAAATACTACAAAAACACACACACACACACACACACACATATATATATATATATATATATGTATGTATGTATGTACATTTATAAAATGCGTTAAACAAAAGAAAAAATATTATAAAAAGGAATGTAATAATCTGTTTGCTTATTTTTTCTAATTATGTCTAAGGCTTATCGAAAATTATCAAAAATTATATAAAATTTGAATAGAGAAAAAACGTTTCCTTCTAATTCTCTTTTTAACAAAGAAAAAGTTGTCCCAGTTTCCAGTTATAGAGAAAAACTGTGTTATGTTTTATAAATAATTGTTCCAAAAATTTCTGTATTACATGAAAACTCTTTTTCATAATGATGACACTTATATTGAAAATCAATCGCAAACACACTATTGTCAATGAATATGTTCTGATTAAGGAATTTTTAGTTCCCCATTGTGTTGAAATGATTGGATGAAAACAATTATTGAGATGTTTTTCAATAATTTTGTCTTTTTTTTCATTATCCTTTGTCGTTAAGAGCTACACTTGATCTGATGGTAACCTCTAATTATGGCTTATAATCAACAATACAGATGTTCAAATAAACACTTTAGCGGTTAAAGGAAGTCGACTTAGAACTATTCTGTTTTCAATCTTCCATAAAATTAGAAACTAATAAGGCGCATTATCCATTATGGTTTCATCGTTGTGATCAGTGAGATCTCTACGATGATATCACTCCGATGGTCACTGAGCCAAGGCTACTTTAATAATTTAAGGGCTAACATATATTTGCCTTTAAAATGTTTTACTTCCAAATTAATAAATATCAATCATATAGATATAGAGAATTGATGGTATAATGAATATAACTAATATGAACGATGGCGATTAAATTTAATAAGCTTAGAGAAGAAGTTACCAAAAAGCCATGCGTGCTGTTTATATGAAAAAAATTCGACAAAGAATAGCATCGCATTTAATTCTATTTATACAATTTTTTGTTTAATTTCCATGAATATTCTTACAAAATAAATAAAGCCTTATTCGTTCTGTTAGATGTCGATGATTAAGTTAAGTCACCCAATACCTTATCGTACATTGTGCGACCTAATTAGCGTCTAATACTTAGTCCTATTCAAGTTTCACTTTCATATCAGCAGCTCCATTAACTTTCGTCTCCTCCTACCTTCTCCCTTCGACACCCAACATCAACTTGTAATTCACCTTTACAAATTCAAAACAACCTCCTTCCTCCGCGCCTCCGCCCCGATAAGGCCCATAAAAGCTTCCCGATAGAAGCTTCTGCCGCGATTTTATCTGAACTCGACGCTAGTAGGTTAAGCAAACGTTAAAATTTACACATTACGAAGCAGTAAAATTCTATTCTCAACTGCGGCGCGGCACGATAGGGCGGCCGTCGGTCCCTTTGACGCGGTCACCTCTGTTTAGTCATTCGTTAGGGTGGAGTAGAGTCAACGGACCTACGCGTGCGTGTATGGGACAAGCTAATGATATCGATGCAGCGAGCTTCTAAATTAAGGAAGCTTTCAACAAAGATATGCTAATGAGGCGTTCTAGATATGTTTGAAGGGAATTTCGGGATTGCGGTTATTTGCTTATTGGTGTGGGGCGAATTAGAGACGGGGTTTCCGGTTTAGGTGTATTGATTAATTATGTAGATGATATTGTGATTCCGTGAGTGAAAGCTATGTTTGATGGGCTTTTAGGGCTGAATTAAACATTAGCGGGAAGCGTTGATGGTGGATGAGGAATTAGGCAGCGGTTGAACACCTATTTACATAAGGACTTGGCACTTACATAAACAGTATTTTAGGAGTAAGATATGGTATATTTGGTTGTAGAATCTTGAATATTAAGGATAATGAAGAAAATAATTTAATAATTTTAGATTCTTAATAAATAAAGTGTAAAGTCGTCAATTGTTGTCATATTGACCATTATTTAAATGAAGACTAAGCGAGAGTTCTTAAAGAAGATAAAAGCATAGTTATGTTTTCTTATGAGTTTTTAAATTATGTTTTCGTCACAAAATACTTACGCAAACTTTGCTTAAAGATTCTTCACGCATTTTAAATATAAACCAGTAAGTAAATTTTGTTAAATTGCTTATTCAGTTCCTTTAATAACCATTAGCTAATTAACGTTACGAAGTATAATTAAGTTCTTTTAATCACCATTAACTAATTAACGTTACTTTTACACAATCAATAAATTGAAGTATAAATATAAATATATAATATCCGACAAGAAAATGATGTATGCATTGTGTGTTCCAAAGTAAATATTCTCTATACGAATATAATTTCGTTGCAATTTATATAAATAACTATTTCAAAACATAATTAATACGTTGAATATTGAATGTATTTGGCGTTAATTTTGTAGAAATTCATTATTCACAATTAAATTAAATTACGTGATGTAGTATTATTTCTACTTTCTTTATCACGACCTGGGTTTCGTTGTATTACATCATCTTCAGGTGGGCTATTATCTTTGCTAATAGCCCACCTGAAAATGTTGTAGTACAACGAAACCTAGGTTGTGGTAAAGAACTTAAAGAAAGTAGAAATAATACTACATCACGTAGTTTCATTTAATTGTGAATAATTATTACGGTTATATTATCTCATATTTAATAGAAATGAGTAATATACTTTTTCTAGCAGCCAAATCAGTTCTATTACAATAGTAATTACTTATGATATTGTCAGAAGGAACTGATTATGAAGCAGTTTATTTTTAAGTACTAGATAGTAAAAAGGGAATTCTAATAGAATATCTACCTGTCTGTCATTCTCACACAATTTTTTACAGATTTGGACTTATGTGTATTATATTATATGTTTCGATGCTTCATACGAAGATCTTAATTAATAAATACATAATTTACCTTTTCTCACATGTAAATTGAAAATGAAGGTATTTTTCCCGCATCCTGTCGAATGTGATATTAATTTAATTTTTGAGCTCCATTTGCAAAACATTAAGCCACCCACTTTTTTAACCACGAGTTTGAAAATTAATTATACAAAGAAAACTACGGAATCTTATTTTTTGCGTCTTCCGACATACGGCAGACATATTTTTTGTTTCATATAAAGCGAGCATCATTATATTGTTAATCAATATTAATATCTTTATAGTAATTAATTTAATAATTTTAGTGGAAGATTACAAATGAAACTTTATATATTTTCTTAAGTACCTGTCTATTTTGAAGTTCATAATGGGAATCTAATTTAATTTCGTGATACAATAAATTACAATAATTGTTGATGGGTTTAAAAGTATAGCAATCAAATTGATTTTGCAATATTAAGATTAAAAAAAGTAAATAGAATCCTCATTAAATACTCTTTTCTAGAACGCGGCAACATTAATTGGATGTATTTTACGCTTGTCAATGATATATTACGTATAATTTATTACCTTAACGATATATGTATTGTATACAAGTCCATTTTTTTGTAATATTAAACAAATCAATACAAACAAAATAAATTTTCCAGGGCACATCCATTTTAACTCTAGCATAATAATAGTTTCTTTATTTACAGAGATATTTTTAAAAGGTACCTTTCCAAGTTTGGATTTATGTAATATGAAGTATATTTAAATAAATACATAGGTTTATATCCTATCAAACTGTTTCTTATATTACTACTTAAATATCCTAAACGTAATTGTAGATATAGAAGGAAAACATATAGTTATTTTAGCGTAAAGAATGTGTTATGGATTGATTGCATTTTGAGTAATTTAATGTCAGTTGCATTAGACCTTTTATAACATATTTTCATGCAGTCTTGAAAACTATGTGTAGCATTTTGGGATACAGAAATTGGTTATGGAAAACTAAGGATATTTTCTAGGCAGATAGATTTTTGGAAAAAATAAATAATTTTCACTAAACTTTCTTGCTTTTTTAAGGATGCGACTTCAAACTACCCCTATCTTACTCTTACTCTGCGGAATAATATTAAAATGACTGTGACTACCGATGTAATATTGGCCTAATAATGATGAAATGAACTAAATATATCTCTACTTCTGGGAGCGGTGTTCTTTATAGTACTTGCCGGTTTCAAAATAAGTGAAATGTTTTTTCTCACCCGGTCTCTACTGTAGTTTCGATCTTAAAATGAACGAAGTGTGCCATCCCTCTTGGGAGAAATTTTCTGTATAGTAGCTGCCGGTTTAAAAGCCGGTTTTCAGTACTTTGATTATTGATCTCAAAATGAACGAAACGTATCTCCACTCCTTGGAGCAGTTTTCCATATTGTGATTACCAACTAGTCTTAACAAGCGTTATAATATCAAATGTGTCATTTAACGGCATGTATTCACGTTAATCTAGTCAAGCATTACTCGGTGCACTTGCGTCATTTTGTTTACTGTGTTTTACAAGCAAACTTGCTAATAATTTTTTTATCACTTAACATTGCATTAGTCACTTAACAAGTGACGATCAATACACTAAATTGGAGACCAATAATTTAGATCACATTTTCGGTTTGTATATAAAACGAAAAATTATTGGTCTCAAATTTGGCAAATTTAACGTCTTGTAAATAGATGTTTTCCGACAAAAATCCCATACTCTTAATTTGATGCATATTTCCGAGAAAATTTTTAAATAAAAACGGATTAACTATCTACGCCAACTTTTCTGATACATATTATTGTGATTAAGAAATTCGTCACATTTCAGAGAGTTGACGGTGCAATTGCGATACTCGAAGTAGAAATGACAGCGAGAGCGTAAATTCGGCGATTTATCTGTCAATAAGTTATTGGCGTGAGCCGAGCCAGTTCGGGGTCACGTACGACTCGGCATTTGTCACCAACTGCTCCGCGGTCTGCTCCGCTAACTACGGCCATTCTTCTTCCGCTGTCTTCGTAAATATTGATGCCGCCCTGAGCCGGTGCTTGCTTATGTGATTATGTGCGGCGACCTGCTTATGTACATGCAAACAATGACGCGGAATAAGTCGTGGGCGGGTGTTTAGGTATTGGGTACAGGCGTTCTGCGAAACAGCGAACGATTATAGGATTATTTGGCTTGTTGTGTGTGTAACTATTTATTGCCTATATAAGTCATACAGTATCGATAGAATGTAGTTGATACCAATGATTTAATAATTGAATATCACATAAACCTCGATATTCGTGAGTGACAAATACTGATTGGGCTGTGAACAACAGATGGTGGTACTTGTGTCTCAATTTTGTGATGCAATATGAGTTATAGAAGAACTAGAGCACTGTTGGTGGGTTTACACCCTCTTGTAAATAGTATCTATTTAATTTAATAGAGTACGATGGTTTTTTAAAAATATTTTCTTTGTCATTATTTGAATACTTTCTAGCTTAAGATTTAAGTAGAAGTAATAACTATATTAATAAGATGCTTTATAAAATATTAAGCTATTCATATTGACTCTTTTACCGCGATACTAGATTTTTAAATTTTGTTTGCCTCAGTCTGGGTCTACATTTAGGTATTCCGCATCACACAATATCGCTTCCCCTTTTAAGGACTTTCGTACATTGTGTACATTGTTAAGTTACGGAATAAAACGATCCCTGATAGGAGTAATAATTATATTAATAAGATGTTTTATAATATATTAAGCTATTCATACTAACTCTTTTACCGCGATACTAGATTTTTAAATTTTGTTTGCCACAGTCTGTGTCTACATTTAGGTATTCCGCATCACACAATGTCGCTTCCCCTTTTAAGTACTTTCGTACATTGTGCACATTGTTAAGTTACGGAATAAAATGATCCATGATAGGAGTAATAATTATATTAATAAGATGTTTTATAATATATTAAGCTATTCATACTAACTCTTTTACCGCGATACTAGATTTTTAAATTTTGTTTGCCACAGTCTGGGTCTACATTTAGGAATCCCGCGTCACACAAAATCGTTTCCCCTTTTAAGGACTTTCGTACATTGTGCACATTGTTAAGTTACGGAATAAAATGATCCATGATAGGAGTAATAATTATATTAATAAGATGTTTTATAATATATTAAGCTATTCATACTAACTCTTTTACCGCGATACTAGATTTTTAAATTTTGTTTGCCACAGTCTGGGTCTACATTTAGGAATCCCGCGTCACACAAAATCGTTTCCCCTTTTAAGGACTTTCGTACATTGTGCATATTGTTAAGTTACGGAATAAATTGGCTCCAAGTGTCAAAAATACATTATCTGTCTAAATTCTAAATTTTTAAAAGTATTCCCGAAAAAACTTATCTCCAATTTACGCGTACTCTCGTCCATCCGTTTCACGGCTAAAATAACCACTTAACTTATCACCACTTAACTGGAGTTAACTTCAATCCATGGTCCGTTTATATCCTGGCTCTTTAAATGACATCTTCCTATTTTTACTTCGAACACGCCAAATTTAGGCTATTGCCTATTGCAATAAGATCTACAAGACGACTAAAATTTTCTATTTGCATAACTCTGGTTGTTATAGTGGTAAGATCTGGAAACTGTCTACGGCGAACAAGCTCGATGTCATAATAGATATATTTAACATTTAATAAACATCTATTCGAAGCTTTAACTCACTCATCTACAGTTTTATAACAAAGATCTGAAAGAACTTGGTTCCTTTTATCTCACTATTTTTTATGGCTAATTTTTAAAGAGGAACTGGACCTTCCATAAATATGTGATGATATAATTCATATTGAAAAACATAAAAAGAGTATTTTTTGTTCTAATATGTTACTTTTTTCTGAATATTTTTTTAAAATTTGATTGAGCAACTGTTCTTTCTCACACATACTTTTTTGCTACTTAACTAAGCAGCGATTTTTAAAAGGCATGTAATGCTAAAATAAGATGTAGTTTAGCTACACACGGAATTAAATAAATTTAAATCGCAATTATAGTTGTCAACCCGGACCTATAGTTAACAACCTAATATAATAATGTTAGGCAAAAACCTTTAACTTTTATCTGTGATGGTGGAAAAATAATGTCAGAAGGCCAGAATTTTTGCCTGGAAAACATTTTCTAATATGACATTTTATATCACTTGAAACATATAGAATCAAATAAAAAAAAGCAAAGTAAACTGTTTCCAAACTACTAAACCATTTTATTGTATAAATGCTCTATTATTAATATTTAGATATAGTTTTCAAACAATGGTAACGGAATATATAAAACTATACATATATGAAATGCTTATACTGATGCTAAAATATTGTCAGTGCAGAAAATAAATTAAACATTGTAATATTGATATAAATAATATATTTTATTGTATAAATGCTCTATTATTAATATTCAGATATAGTTTTAAAACAATGGTAATGGAATATATAAAACTATACATATATGAAATGCTTATACTGATGCTTAAATATTGTCAGTGGAGAAACTAAATGAAACATTGTAATATTGATATAAATAATATACAGAAACTATAAGAGTGTATATCTATAGTTTGTTCGTATACTGACGTACAAATATGTACATAATAACAATAACTTTGGATTACGGGCAAATATTAATGTGATTCCGACTGTACCGGAAAACCGACACGGGGCCGCGGCACTGACAAAAACAAACAAGAATTTGAATATAGCGAATTACCATGTTGACAGCATTATTTCACTCACCCACATTGCATATGATGGCATGTGAGGTATTTTCTGTTATTTCTGTTTAAAAGCTTGATTTTGTCTGGCAGGTAGCTGAAAATAACTTTGCACGATTTCAACTGTGAGATGCGGGACGTGCTCGTTTTCTGAACACAGAGTCGGTGAATTATTTGAGGGAATATTTTCAAGCAAATATCTCAAAAAATCTAATTAGATAACTTATTACCTATCACAGTTTAATATACTTTTGCTGTAATTTAGCTTTCTTAATTATGTTTAGAAAAACAAAAAAAAACTTGTGATATTTATATATATTTAAGATGAAATATATAAGCGTCTGATTTAGTCAGAAAATCGGGCTACATATTGGAAAAACCATAAAAGACACCGGTTAGCTCTTATTGATTTGTGAATGATCAATCTTTTCCACCATCGTAAGATCTTTTTGTAATAAGATCTTTGTCTTTAATTTATTAAATTTTTATAAATATGATAAAAGGGAAAAAATTATTAACCAAAAAGTCTAAACGTTTTCTTCTAATTCAGACCGGTGAGAATGCGACACATTCTAAAAAATTCCTGAATTTTGCAATCATTTAAAGAATTTCCTTAATTTTCCAATGAAAATTAATGCTACAATAAAACATAAAAAGCTAAGCTTTTTTTAATTGTTTGATATAATTGTATTTTCTATAATATTAAAAATTATTTAGTTATTAGTATACGTGAGATATTTTATTTGAATAGTCATGGGTTTTTTACTGGATGATCCTCTGAAAATACAGAGCAAATTATCATATGTAAAGTGAAAGAAAATCGTCCTGCTTTTCGCGCGGAATAAAAATAAAATATAATAAATTCCGCCCTCTTGTGGAGAATTATAATACTACACATAATTGCTTTAAAATTAATAAATATCGCTGCCAATTAACTAAGCAGTAATTAGCAGTGATTGACTGTTAATTAAGTAAGAAGTTTTGGAGGTAATAATACTCTTGATGAGTTCTTTTACATATATTTACCAAGCCTCTGAACTATAAAACTGAAGAATTTCATTAAAATTAATTCAGTGAAATATTTTAATACATGCACTGATAATCTTGAAAAATTTCCTGAAAATATTACTTCCATTTTTTTATTTTTAATGTAAATAATTACTCCGACAGATTGACAAACGGACGGTTGGTTACATAAAAATAACATAACATTTATGTCAGTTCTATGAAAAAATACTAATAAATCTATGTTTTTAATTGTTGGGTTTATGACTATACACTTTTAATTTGGTTGGGAAACTAGGATAAATTTCAGAAACATTTCACTATCAGCACAATCAAGCGAACGACTTGATCTACGGTTGTAACCATAAACCTATGAAGAACCTAAAACGAGATATATAACAATTACAGTAAACTTATAATTTGTTGAAGAGAGTAATATAAAAAATACAAAAGTTGTTAGCGATAGGTTCCAAAAATAAAAAAAAAATTAAGTTCAATAAATCTTCTCATCTTACTGAAAATTTTTACACATAATTTTTTATGTAATTACAACAAATTCAGAAACTGAGCATTAAGGTAAAATTAACACAGTTGGTGATAACTACCAATTCTTTAAAATATGAAAAATTAAAATAAGTTACTACGCTACTAAATATAGACTATAACATCACTTATTTATAAGAAAGAAAAACTTGAAAAATAATTACTAACTCTATAAACTTAAATGAAATAAAATATATTATTAAACAAGCCTATTTTATGGGTTATAATATTTAATATAAACCTCCTTTCCAAATTAAGTTGTCTGTCTATTTGAAATTAAGTGAGAAATATTCCTTATCTAGGTAACAAATTCGTCTAAAATCAGTTGGTGGTCTCACGGTTATTTGTACCCACCTCTTTTTTGATCAATTCTCAGATTCACAGACTGTTTCCAAGTAAAATAACTACTCTAACAGATAACCTTCATTAATCTTCCTTATATAGGTATAACACTTTTTTCTTGGATGTTATATTACGTTTTTCTGTGCTGTGATAGCAAAATATTTGAATATTTAGGACCAATATTGTTATAATTGGCTGTGGTTATGAGAGCATATACCTTCACCCATCGTTGGGAATATATTTCATCTTACTTGGCTAGCTTTTTGTCCTAAACGGAATTCCTTATGAATGTAAGACACACTAAGGTTTCTTCGAGAAATTTTCAGATTTCGTTCATCATTTACTAGCCGAAACTCAATTGTTAATTGAAAAGAAAATCGAACATTCTTTTTATATATACTACCGGGAATATTTAAGAAGTTTCCATAACTTTCCAGAAATTGTGGGTTTATAAGTTGCTGGTGTAATTTTATATCAAACATATATTTGACTATAAATAAGTTTAAGACCACAAATATATTTACTCATTAGCAGCAAAACAACACTCCAGCTAACAACGAGAATTAATCTTTATAATCGGGAATAATAATAAACTTAGATTATTGATAAAAATTTCACATAATTTGATTTATATATATATATATATATATATATATATATATATATATATATTGTTGTTTTCTTCAACAGTCTGGTGATACTTAATCAAATGAAGCATATTAAATGAAGTTAGAAATTTCATATATAAATTAAAAAATACTGCTATATTAATTCAAACAACTTTTATTTAAGAATTGAAGTTAAGCAGATCTTGTGCGAAATACTAGTAATATAGGTGACTTCATACCATAATTACGTTAGTTACATTTAACAATGACATCTCCCCACATGCGGCTGCAATATTCCAAATATTTTGAGAAACACAGTAGGTGTTTAGAAAACTTTATAAAAAACGTAAAGTGTTTACGGAGAAGTGATCACGTTATGCCGATGACGTACACGAGCAAGTCATTATTAGGTCGGAAGCGAAGGAGGAGAGACAGAGATTCGACAGATGTCAGGCGCCAGCGTCAATTTATGCCATGCGTTAGCATTTGGGACCTTAAACGATTTATGTTGGTGTAATTTGAGATTAGGCACGTTGGAAGTTTGATCCGGTTTGATTTTTGGCTGGAATATTTTTTTTCCATTGCATTCATATTTCTAACTGTGAGTCTCGATACGAATGGATTATGTTTCAAATGAGTGGCAAAACTCTTACCCCGATATTGTCACGGTCCCATATTTCAATCATATATAAGCATATGTATTTTAATAGCATTTAAAACACATCGAGATTTTGATAATATTTCGGTCTGAAATTTGTGCCTACACAAAATACATCCAAAAATTAAATTATTTTTTTTAAAATGATGATAATTTTTCAATATCTTTAACAAAAACTTGAACCGTAAACGAACCGATTATCAAGTATCACAAATATGACAGTTATTTATTACAGCCGTATATTGTTATAAACACTTGCATTGCATGTAAAATTTCACTAAGGTTCTGAAAAATATTTTATTATTTTGAGTAAAATATGTGGGGCCGTGATAGCAGATTAATTCTAAATTTAATTCCAAATCAAATAAAGATATTTTCCGATTTTAAGTGGGATCTGAGTTAAATTTTTACATCGATGTGAAATGAGAGTTTAAATTACACATAATGCTCGCTCACAATCTATCGCCGATGTTAAGACGGAAAAAAATGTAGAACCTCGAAATTTGTGTTTACAGAGTTTTAGGCCTCGTTTAAGAATATGTCCGAGTTTAATTTACCTGGCAGGATAAAATATCAAAAGTACTAGTAAGTTAACTCCTGTCCAGCTTATGTTAGCTGCCAATGTCTAAATATTTAAAAGAATAAAATGTCAAAAGAACTAGTAAATAAATTTCTATCCAGCTTATGTTAGCTGCCAATGTCTAAATATTTAAAGTATTTTCTTGTCACCATCTCATAGGCTGATTAGAATTTAATGTCAGGCTATACTGCCTAATTGAGTTTGATATCATGTCTGCTTAATATTTATGCATAAAATAATTAAACATAACGTGCTAATACAGCGCAATCGTTATCTTTACTGACGTTATTATAGCTCTCTGTCACGTTTATATTGAAAGTTAATTTTGTCATCAAGTTTACAAGTTATTAATAAACCCTCCCTCAAAATGTGTGATAAATTTGTAATGATCAAACAAACAATATTGGTATATTTTTGCCGTTATGGATGATTATACAAATGAACTCTTGAAATGTTTACAGAGACAAATGTGATCTTGGAAATAATAATATCTCAGCTATTGTCAAATATATCGACAGATAATCCAAATTTAATTTTAATAATTAAGTTAATGGAAAACGCATGACTTATTTCTTTCTGATTAGAGAAATAATGAGGCTAATAAAAATATAATCTAATTAATTACTTTATCTTTATTCGAGTTCGATCGGCGATGATTATGCCCAACTCATAATCTTACAAAATTGACTTATCGTAAAGTGTCAGACTTGTCGTAAAGTGTCAGAATCAAAGTATTTTTTATCCTCAACACAGCTTTATTTTTGAAGATTAGTCACTGACATTGTGAAAAGAGGATTTTTAATATAATATCAGCTGATTTTCTTCAAAAAGACATCAGTACCATGATGACAAGTGTTCCAAATACTATGATGACAAGACAAAAAAATTAATCGGCGTTTAGTTACATAATTTCATTAAAACACAATTTTATATTGCGGCAGTTTCATATAAATCCCCTCTAAAATCCACAAGAGCACACATTAAGTGACCCATCACGGGCAACACCTGCCGTGAACCGTATAAAAAAGCTCACTCCGTAAATTTCGCCGCCGACCAACTTATTTATAATACAGCAATCCGACCGAAGTAGACCCCAAACAAGAAAATGTTAAAAATTAATAAATAACCCTCGGAAAGGACGCGATAAATAATGAATTCGTAATAGGCATTGATGCGGAACTGCGCCGCCTGTCAGATGGAATAATTAAGAGGTAGAAGGAACCACAGGTAGCGAGCGACCCGACTACCTACGACCGCCTGAATGGAGCTCGCAAGGGCGGACCCGAAGGATACGGGGAAAAAAGCACACAGACCCAACAGAGCCGTCGGCGGTAACACCAAAAAAGTCTTGTTCGGAACTCCGACGGTAATCGCCAGCCTGGAAACTTGTGCACTCCGGAAATATGTAAATATTTCATGTCCAATAGTTGCAGCTAGGATAAAAGCCATTGTATTTTTCAAGCAGTCCGTATGTGCGCAATTTTATATAAAGAAATTTCTCATGATAAAAATGTCAGTTGTGACATTTCATCTGTTAATTCAGCAGATGCGGAGCGGTTTTAAATAAAAGACTGCGTCGACCTCATATCGGATTATTTGCATGCCTGCAGTGCGTAACAGTAAATATTTCGTTAATGAGTTCTGAAATGATGCTCGGTTCTCTTTAATATGATCCTGCTAAGATGTTTATTAACAAAGATTGTGGTTAATTACTCGTTATAGCTTTTTTCAATAATTACGTTTAAAATTCATACATTTGTAGTGGAGGGGGAGGGGGTGGGGAGATTGTTCAGGTAGTTTTGTATAAATTAATTGTTTGTGTTATGTGATTGCATGTTCTTATTATTAATATTTAGTAAATATAAAGCGACAGACATTAGCTAGTCATCCGATGATGATCCTACATGGAGATAGGTTAGAATATAAAGGAGTGACAGGAAAACGCAATGTGCTAGTTTTTGTCAAAGAAATAATTCCGGTTAACGATGATATATAGATAATATTATATCATCGTTAACCGGACGATTAGGAGTCAGTGGTTTACATGAAATTTTCTGTAATTAATATTATGATTATCGATGATAAATATAAATATATAAATATGTCATATATATATATATATATATATATATATATATATATATATATATATGAATATGCCCACTATTCTTTTTTCTTTGTTTAATATAAACCAATAGGGCCCCAAAAAATTCGTCCTAAAAAGACATAAATTAAAAATTAATTATCATATTTCTAATTTCTCCTAAGATTTATACTCATACTAATTAATTCGTAATAAACAAAATTATTAACTTACAGTTTAATCCGCCAGAGGAAAGTAGTTTTGATGGACCATTTATATTTGGACGAGACGAGAAATGTGGATTGCTACCTGAAAACCAAATGACAAAAATGGTATTATTGTAAAGTTAAAAATGTGTATGAATTTTAATGAAAAAAAATACATTCACTTACACATTGTTGCTATATTTAACTAATTAAAAAAATAAAAGTAACAATTAAGTTATTGTTTTATTTCAATAATAAGGTTTTTCCAATATATTTACATAATTTATATTGAACAAGAAGAATTTGGACTATTTATTAGGCACTTATTTATTTAAGAATACTTTTACGATTCTGAAATCATCGCAGAAAACTATTAAAACTTTTCTAAACACATGATATCTATTATGATGTCAGTATTCTCATACTTAACATTTCATAAACACAATTTATTGTACTCGACACAACCTTTATTATATTCTAACATTACATCCAAAGCTCCATGTATTAAATGGGGCTAGAATAACATAATTACTATTTAATTAACATTTTACTTACAAGATAAAGTCATTTAATTTAAATACATTCTGGTTTATGAAATGAAAACATTAGTTTAGAAAACATCTCAGTAATGTACATAATCTCACAAATAAAGGTAATAAACACGTAACCATCAAGCAATACAATCTTTAAGATATCCATGCCGAGAATCTGTACCAAAACATTCCGTCCATAACAGCGTGTAACGACTAATGAAACGGGAACTTGAATGGCTCAACCGCCTCATAATTCTAACTAAAAACTAATCCACCGACATAATCATGTAATGATAAAGAGTTTAAAATAATAAACTTAAAAATAATAAATGTAAATCCCCAACGGACACGGCTTCCGTTCGGAGCATTAACCAAGCAAGATATGAAGCTGTTTATGAGATTATGAAGACATCTTATCTGCCTTTATCTCGTTGCTGGACCACAAATTAAAAACTTCACGGTTAAATTCGGCAGCTGTCAGACGGTCGGGTCTCGATATAATTCTTCACACGTATTATTACAAAGTTTCTAACGATTCCTTCGTCCTTTATAGAACCCGGTTATCCTTTATTTCTACCTGCAAGGTGTGCTCTGTGCATTGGTGCAAAGTTAAGCACTGGTTTAAACTCGATTTCACTTATTATCCCTTCATTATGTATGTGATGTGGAGCGAATTACAGGGTTGGGCCGATGAAGACATTTTTGCCTCGTATTTTTGAAGCGCTCTTTTTTATTTGTGATTAAGCGAGTGTTGAATTTTTTGTAGCGTTTGTTATTTAACTTACGCCGTATTACGATATCATTATTGTAACGGTATTTGGGTAGTATATTATCATATGGATATATGATACATATTTATTTAACATCATATATTTATTTATTATTTTTTTGGTAACATATATAAAGGAGATTAAATAGCCTAATAGAATTTTTCATCGGATATTTTTACAAATTTACATACATTTATTACTATAGTTTTCGCAGGAAAATGTGATTTTTAAAGATATAGGTTTCATAAAAACTCAAATTTTTATTAAATTTATTAGTATCACAGCTCAGTGATATAACCGGATAAATATATAGACGGATATAGGATATATCCTGTAAATGGATCATTATTTTTCTTTAAACTTACTCATAAGGAATTTAATCCAGACAGTGGTTATGGCATTGTAAATTAAACGCAGTAATTAAAATGTATTGCGTTTAATTTTAAGCATCTAATTATTGTCCTAATTATTTAATTTTATTAAATGTATTTATCTTTAATCTATTTATTTAATTTTTCTATAACTTAGTAGCTAAGTAAACAGAGCGTGGACTTATTTCAGCGAGGGATAATACTTACAGCCAACCGAAATGAGATATATTAGTATAGTTGTTGATATGGAAAATCCAATAAACAAACATTTATAAAAGATAAAAAATGAAGGTGATTATAAATATATTTGAGAGGTGTATACAAGACATATATGAAATAAAATAACACAATATAAGCGACGATTTATTGTTAGTGCTCTAGCATTTCAAGCAATTCACCATTAATATTCCAGCATTTAAAGCGATTCGTTATTAGTTTTATAGCACTTCAAACGACTCATTACCAGTTTTCCAACATTTCAAGCAATTTACAATTGATATTCTAGCATTTTAAGCTATTTATGATTAGTATTCCAGTATCTCAACCGATTTATTAATATATAATAGTAATCCAGCATTTTAAGCAACTCATCGTTGGTATTCCAATATTTAAACGATGTATCATTAGTATTCCAGTATTTCAAGCAATTCATCATTAATATTCCTGCGTTTCAAGGTAAAATTCTGAGAATAAATAAATTACGGATATACGCTAAGAGTTATCGAATGATTTACGTCTAATGAACGTTCTTCACGGCGCTTAGATAACCATCTAAAAATCAAACAAGACTTCTCACAATTTATATCGTATTTTAACCAAAACACAAAAACGAGTACGTCGACCTTATCACCGGACGACGACATCATTATCTTCCAACATCACCATTATTCAACTGCTCAAATGCCCCTTATACAGGCTCTATTGGTTACCATAGCGCTACAACTCTATTTCTTCACTTTGCTCCGAGCAGTGTCTACTCCACTTTAATAATAAAACATACTCCTACTCTAGTTTAAAAAAAACTACACGATATTTACGGGCCTCTAGATTATACCCCTTGTACTATACACATCTCTCTTACTTCTTCTGCCTTCCCTGTCGCGCTTCGACGGCAGAGATGATTGTATGGAAGTCCTTTATCATAAGAGCGGGCCGCGAACTCGTGTGATGTGAATTAAGAAATTAGAGTCAATTTAGTGTGACGTGAAGAGTGAGCCGCTTGCGTTTGGATGTCTTATTGGCTTTGTATAGAGGCGCAGGTCACGAGGTCGATTTTTTTCACTTGAGATTGGTCAGCCGTTGGGTTTAAATGTGAATTGAAGAATTTTACGCTATTTATGTAGCTTATGTATGAGAGGAAGGCCAAATTTTTTAGTATGTAACTGAGTAACAGTGTATTTATATGTAAAAGGGCTCCAACTTTTCATTAAATTACACTTACTTATTTTTTGATATTACCATTTCGATCGACGTTTGGAATAGATTTATTATATGCTATTTTACGCTATTTATGTACCTTATGTATGAGATGAAGGCCAATTTTTTTAGTAAGTAATTAGGTAACAGCATATTTATCTGTAAAGGGGCTCCAACTTTTTATTAAGTTTTATACTTATTTATTTTTGAAGTTATACTTCTTTAGGCGCGTTATGAAAAAATGATGAGTGAAATTTTAATATTCGTCACACAAAAGTTACAGTATGAAGTTGCAAAGGTTGCAGTCTCGAAACAAAAGCTATTGGCACCATCGTCGCCTCTGTTCACTGTTTTCATATTCATAGTATTTATCCACATGTTTCTAGTGTCTACATTCACACACGTGTTTTAGTTTCATATAAGTGCGATTTATATTTGTGCTGATAAATTATATTAAGTAGTGATTTAAATTCAATATTTTGATTGATATATTTACTATTCGTAAATATTAGCGAAAAAATTGTGTTTATAGACTTTTTCAAGTGCTCCAATATAATTGAGGTTATCTATCCGTATGTATTATTTAATGATGCCAAAGAAGTATAACTTCTCACGCGCCTACATAAGTACACGCACCCTTTTTTTATATTGCTATTTCTATCGACGTTTGGAATAGATTTATTATATGCTATTTTTCACACGTAAAGTTTAAAGTCATATGATATTCGAATTTTTAACTTATACACCACTAAATTTTTCTTCTACGATCATTAAAAACATAGATGAATTCCATCTTTACAAAAATGAAGCTTGCTTTTAAAGTTTCAGTTCCGCGTCTAATCTTTTGGTATCTGAACATTTTAATATATAAAGCTCTAAAGTTGGTATCTGCAGATTTTAATATACGAGTATTTAATTCCAAACTTTTTGTAATCCTGATGATGGTATAAATAAAGCTTGATTTATCCAACATTAAAAATAATTTTAAAAATTTAATAATTTTTAATTTTGTATTATGTACTGGACAAGTACATGCTTTCTATGCTTGTACATTTTTTTCGCACTGAGGTATTTAGTTATATTCATTAAAAAAGCTTGATTATATATCATGGAGCACGGAACTAATTTATATTGTGACTAATATGTGAATTAAACATTTCTTCCCTTTTTGCATATGATTTAATGAAATATGATTGAATGACGTGATATCATGGCCATTTAATCGAATTTGCTTCATGGTCGATCTTAAATAATTTCATAACAATTTGAAACTTTAAAATGTTTCTGTTGGAGAAACAGAAAAGGGAAGTGAAGAAAGTGAAGTGTACTCGTGTTTCCAAAATAATTTATTGAGCAGACAACTGTATTTAAAATTTAATAAAGCTTGCAATTTTTGACATAATTCTAATTATTATCTTCCACAATATTTATCAAATTTTTCACCATTACGATATTATTAGAATAAGAACGAAGCATTTAGAAATGTTCATCATAACGCAGAAGTTCAGAAATCATTTGACATAAAATCTTATAATTTGGCATAGTGATAAAACATGATATATCTCCATAGTTAACTCTCAAAACTATCTATATGGAATAAGGAAATTTTAAAGTGGATAAATGAAAAATTCCAAATTTTCTTTCTAATTCAATTGAAAGAGCTAGTTATATGGACTCTATTTTTAGAAATGTTCTGTTTTTTCAGTGTTTATGTGAGATTATACTAGGGAAGTTTGAAATATTTTCAGAAAAATTATGTCCCTCTCCTTCATCCCCGATACTAATAAAATTAACATTTACCCTATCTATTTATCGTAAGTTATTCTATACCTTTTGAGAAATTCACGATATTTCTACGGCTGTAAAAAATATATTAGGCAACATATTTGAGAGGTGTATACATGACATATATGAAATGAAATAACACAATATAAGTGACGATTTATCGTTAGTACTTCAGTATTTCAAGCAATTCACCATTAATATTCCAGCATTTAAAGCGATTCATTATTGGTATTCTAGTACTTTAAACGATTTATTATCAGTTTTTAAACATTTAAAGCAATTCACAATTGATATTCTAGCATTTTAAGCTATTTATTATTAGTATTTCAGTATTTCAACCGATTCATCATTAGTAATCCAGCATTTCAAGCGATTTATCGTTAGTATTCTAGTATTTAAGCGATTTATGATTAGTATGCCAGTATTTCAAGCAATTAATCATTAATATTCCTGCTTTTCAAGGTTAAGTTTTGAGAAATTCACGCCTGTAAAAAATATAATAGGTAACATATTTACAAGGCGAAAATTAATATTAATATTTTAATAGAAATACTATGTATCCTTAAATATGCCTAAACGCGTATGGAAATCTTGCAGTGCGAATTATATTCGTTCTTCACGGGGTTTTTTTTGAGTTGTCGTTTGATTTTTAAGCAAAATAAGTTAATGTCACCTAACATTTAAAATTAGTGTCTATAAATCTATTAAGTACGGATGTAATCTCATTAGGAGGGTTTCATACATAATTAGTTACCCACTCAAAATCGTGATAAACAGATAAATGATATTCTTTTGTGCAACGCTAAACTCAATTTTTTTGGTCTCCATCACCTTGGTTTCCGTCTACACTATTTTTTAAAGGATTTTAATTTTTTTTAAATTAATTTTTATTTTTTTGTTTGAATTTCATTCGAAACACTGGCCAGCGTGATGAATGTCACCGCAGAGCGCATTTATCATAGAAGAGTGGTTCAACCGCTGTCCAATAATTGTCATTGTTGGTATGCAATTTCGTTGTTGACTTTTAACAAACGAATAACTTTGGAGTCTACGACAGAAACAAATGTGTTCAGAAGCTACTCACGTTCTGACTGTTGGACTGCATTTAATTTCTAGCAAAATACGAATAAGTCAATATTTAGAGTGTAGTTCCAGTGTTTCCTACGTTTTAATGATTAATAGGTAAAATAGGCTTGACTTTATATTCTCAGTATTTAAGATAATTGGTATATTTTTTCATATCGTTTTCTGGAGTAAGTCTGACTAATCAAAATTGAAAGCACGCTGTGACTAAAGTCAGCTGAAATATCTTTTTATCAGTTATATTTTCGTATTTCATCCTTTCGGGTTGTCTTTACTCTTATTGAACACAAACTGTAGAAAAATAACAAACACGACGACATTTGTGGCAGTTACAAAGTATAATTAGTAAATTGATGATCATTTTATTACGAGTTGGGTACTGATCGCCAAGTCTGTCATAAACACTATTAGAGAACTATAGTCAACAATGAATATTATTGAATTAGTGAAGATTAAAATTAATGAATATTAATGGCAGTTACAAAGTATAATTAGTAAATGCATGATCATTTTATTACGAGTTGGATACTGATCGCCCAATCGATAATAAAAACTATTGGAGAACAATAGTGAACAATGAATATTATTGAATTAGTGAAGAACAATATTTCGATATAAATGAACAATATTTATTTCTATATGTTTACTAATTCAATAATATCCATTGTTCACAACAATAGATGGCGTTGAGATAGCGTGACGAGTCAGCGTGTTACGAAATTTGTTAACTTCATATTTTTTAACTCTAATTGGGATTAAGGAAGCTTATCATTAGGAAGAGAACGGACTTTTCTTTTTCAAATATGGGTTCATTAAAATAATTTTACTTAAGCATCAACTTCACACGGAAAGTAGTTTTAATTTTTTTTAAATAGAAGAAGTTACTTATTTTATGAACTATAAAAATTTCATTAATTATTTCGGCAATATTTTTTATATTTCTATGATACTTTTTACATAGAAAGCTGAAATAATTTCTTAAGAAATTAATTAGCAATAGACCTCTAAAGTACCTCGGGTTGATATCAACTCGTCATAACTTGTACTGTACAAGATTGGTTAATTCGTGATTGGTATTAAACTTTAAAGGGTCAAATGTTATTGAGTCATTACGTGTCGCATAGTTTACTAGCTTTGCTGGGATCTTGTGAGGAACGTGTTGTTGGTACATTTGATTAATCTACCCTTTCAAGTTTGAGTGGTCAATTAAGATAGTTTAGTGACTGTAGGGTCGTTTTATGACGAGAGGTCTCTCAATTGTCTGTTTTACTATGTGGCCAGTGGTTCTTAACATTTTTAGAAAGATTTCAGTTCGAGCAATGGGAGCCAACTCTTCGTACTGGATGCAACTATGCATACATTCATAAGAAGTTGAAGATTGTAATGAGAAGAATTAATTTAAACATAGCATATTAAGAATTAAAATTCGAATAGATTTTAATGTTCCTTAAAACTATACAATTTGTTGAGATATTTTATTTCAACTTAAAAATACAATAATCAAGATAATATAATATTAATAAAACTTCTTATACTATTTGGATATTTATCAGAAAAGCGTAATCTATACTATTAATAAAATTATAACAGAGTGAATTCTGTACATGGAAAATATTTTATTGACTTAACATAAGCAATGATAATAGAAGCCAGAAAACCTGTTTTTAGAATTTTTGTGTCTTTATGTTAATTTGTTAAACAGTTATGCGAAATCTACTGGACGGATTTTAATGAAATTTGGTATGTTTAAACCTAAGAGCAATATATGAGAAATAATAAAATTAGTCTCATTATCCTTCAATACGAGACTATTAAATTAAGCCAAATAAAACGTTATTCTTATAAAAAAATATTCGTTCCTCTTATGAGAAAGGCTTAATTAAACCGAAATTTTACATGATTGACATAATATTGTTTAATTGCGTAATTCTCTCAACACAAAAAATCAAGTTAACACATTTAATTTTCAGTATTATATATGAATAATCATACGGAAACTGAATAAATCTTTACTAAACTAACTAAATTGCTTTTATACAATTTTTTGTTGTCAAAAGATTACAGTAAGCCTTTGACTAAAAAATAGCAATATTTAATATTTTCAATGAAAAAGAAAATTACTCTATGTTTATAAAAAGTTATTTACTCTTTACTTGTTTATTACTAGGATACGTAAATATTATTTGCTATATTTTAATAAAGTTATTACACGTAAAATTTCAGATTGCATACAGTGTATACTACACTATATTATCAAAGGGATAAAAATATGCCTTATATTAAATAATGAAACAGAGCTTTTAATATTATGTTTGTAATAATTAAGCTCCGTTTTATCTGGGTACAACTTCAAAAGGCGAAACAGTTTGGCTAAAATAATCGGTTGTAAGAATCAACCCCGCACAAGCAAACCCCTTGAGCGATTTCTAATTTATTTGCATTCTTCTGTACTAGCACAACAATATTCCAATAAAAATCAGTACTAAGAATATTTTTGGAAAATCGATATTGTCTTAAATAAAAAAGTATGCAATAGTGATTCTATTACTTTTAGTATATTTGATATTGTGTCGGTTACATTGGGGAAAATTTTGAGCTAACTAATTTAAAAATAATCATATTTATTTCTACATTTTTTCAACGTAATAACTAAATAATTAATTAACAAGTAAAAATAAATAGAGGAAATTTGCATACTAAAAATTATGTATTATTTGTGTGCAATGGATGATCTGTATGTATTGGTGTGTATCATGCGCGTGTGTGCGTAAGTGTTTACGTGTATGCGTGCGTGCGATTAAGTTTTAACTAAATGTGCACATATATATAAAATAAGACCTATTATAAAGTTCGAATAAAAGACGCGGAATGCTTGTTAAGAATCACTGGTTAACTCTGCGAAGCCATCGACAACGGTTACGGCTTAACTGATGTTTTAATCGCAATCGATTATTGAACGTGGGAAGAGTTAGTGCGTAATAAAAACTCCTTTTGTCGTTGTTAACGAAGCTTTAATAACCCGCCGTATATATTTTATGAAGTACAATCTAACAGCAATATAATTTTATCTTCAACGATTGGTTACTTCGAAATAATTTTTTATATATGTTTGAGTTAATTTAACGATTCTTTATAAAGGGGAAAGAGCTTAAACCAACAAGAATACTGCACTGGTTTAATTACTAGATGTTGGTATAACTTTTAACGTTAAAACTTCGCGTCCAGTCAACTAAACAATTAAAATAATAAAAAAAACAAACGTCCGCTTTGATGAAAAAAGTAATTCAAAGTGTTAAATCGAAATAATTGACATAAATATCTTATCAATGTAAATAATATAAACAAAGCGAATGAACAACTGAGAGCGAACTTTTATTGATTCAACCCGCAAAGTATAAGGGCCAAACTTATTTAATTAAATCATCCCTTAGCCTCATCCAATATTCACATCACAACATTAATTCTCACTCCACAGAAACTCTCATCCATTAATGGAAACATGAAAGCTCCGATGCAACTTATATACACATACATAATGTACGTACATATGAATACACACATCGTGTATATTTACATAGATTTACACATTCGTCATGCAAACAAGTTCATACATGGACGGACCATCATACCGACCCTAATGGGCCTGGCTCATACATTTCTACTCCCGCACCAGCTAGTGCCATTAAAAGCCATTCACGCTCATACTAGGCTTAGATAAAGTTATCAAGCATACATATATTAACGAGAGCTTCTGATGCTGCGTACAGGCGTTAATGGAAAACGCCTAAGCCTATTTCCTATTAGCGAAATAACTCTATATAAGTACTGTATTAAGGTACTGTTCAATATTCTAATAAATTAGGCAAAATCTTTTCTTTTTATATGAATATCTTTGTTGCTACTCAATACTCTACTAAATTATGTATAATCTATTCTCTTTATGTGGATATCTATATTTTCGTGTTGGAGATTAACTAAGGAATAATTTAAAGGTTTTTAATACAAAAGGCTGGATGGTTGCTATCCTCGTTCCTTTGTGTCTAATTGGTTTTCAAAATAATTTTCATCAGGTGGAAATAAAATTTTTCAGTAATTAAATCTACTTGTTTTCAGTTCTGGGTTTTGATTTAATTTCATATATCTGGATCTTGTATTTGGGTCAGCATGCATTTATAATTTTGTATCATGTTGATGTTATACGATATTCGCTTCAACCTTTTATGGTCGCTTTTTTAGGTGACATGGGCTTTGTTTGTTTGTGTGTCTATAAAATAGTGCCATATTTAGTATTTGCAGAGATTAATTTATATTATTGATTTTTGTTTTTATTTTGATACAGTTCGAGTGAAATTAAATATATGATAATAAGACCAACGATAATTTTTCCGTAAAAAATTGTAATGTTACTCTATGCTGTAGGTATACAGATCAATTATTATTTATTATTATTATTATTACAAATATAAATAAACGGTAAAACGAGTTTAACCTAATCACGTTCCAGTGTTTGGAAAGAGACACTTATAAAAATATGAACTAAATATTAAATTCGAATTAAAGCAGTCGCACGCTCTCTTGAAGTATTTTAAAATTTCCTCCAATTGAAATCTTTAACTTTGTTGTTAATATAAAATCTATATTTTGTTGGTTTTGTGGTTTTTATATTTCTTTTTTGCGCTTGCATTTCTTTGATTTTGTACAATAAAATATATCTCACGGAAGTAAGTGCATACTACTAATACACTTCGTTCTGCATTGCAAGCTGCTGCGTTGATAACTAATGTAATTTGTCTGTGAGTACTTAAATTCGTTAGATAAATTTTTACACATTTTAAGGAATTATAAGTTACAATTGAATAATTTACAGGTAAAATAATTCACGTTTAAATTTCCTCTGAATTATAGAAGAAATATTTCTATTTAAGGACTATAATTTTAAATACATTTGATAATGTATGAATTTGAAATGAATAGAATTGGAAAATTAATCAATTCGAACTTCCGTAGTAAGTGCTAAAATTTCCATATCATAAATTTAATCTATCAAATTATTATATCTATTTATTCTAGACTGATTAACATATTCCATAAAATTCACTACACACCTCCAAGATTTCCTTTTATTTTGTTAATACTATTTTATAGAATATAAAGGTGAGTTTACGAATTTTCTACATTTAAAACAAAAACAAATTACTTAATTATCAATTGTTGTTCGCAGCTTCGCCCGAGTGGATTTCGGTTTAGTAGATAGAGGAATTTTCTCCTGACACTGAGTCAGCATATCGCAAATATGAGTTATAATATATTCCTGTATTCAGTCAAAATATGTAGGTTTGTAACTCCTGAAGTATATGAGATATATACGTACACATTATGTTATCAACTGACACGTTGTAGCACCAATTATTTATTGTAGAGAAAAAAATCCCAAGCATCATAACTTGAAAATTATAAAAATAACAGTTAAAGAGAAACCTATAGGAATTGTGAACAGTAGTTCAACTCAAACTCATGAAAATCTGTCTAGTCATTTAGGAGTGATTAATTAACAAGTCATAAATATTTATGGTATTAGTACTCCAAGATAGTCTAGCCTCAGGTAATCTATATATAGTGGAATACCAGTACGAGAACTATGTGTATGTCATAGTTGGTAGCGATTCGTTTCCTGGTTGCACATTTATTAGGAAACAAACATTTATTAAAAAACAAAACATTTATTAGGAAACAAAAAAAACAACAATGGTAGGAACTGGTAGGGAAATACATTTAATACTACTAGTTATAATTTTTGAACTCAGATAACGAGTTTCAAAATAAAAAAAATATATAATCAGTGCATTCTGGTCGTAATGGCCTGTGGTTCTAAAGTGTAGACACTCAGAGAAATCATGCAGCGAGCGTTGGAAAAAAACTATACTCAGAGTGTCTCGCGAGATAAAATTCAAAATGAGATATTTCGACGGAAAACTAAGGTAGTTGACATAGCGTTGAATGTCAACAAACTGAAGTGGAACGCCACATCAGCAGAAGATGGGTAGATGTATTCTCGATCGAAGACCACGTACCACCCTGCTCATCGAGAGCAGGGTGGACGCTACATCCATTAGATGAATTAACGACTTAAAAAAGTACCGGGATGTGTTTAGATGCGGACGGTGGAGAACCGCGTGTGGTGGCGCGCCTTGGGAAAAGCCTATGTCCAATAGTGAATAGTTTTAGGCTTTTGATAGCGATGACGCCAAAAGATCTCTGAGAAAAAAGACTGCAAAAAACAGACGGAGCGAAACACTGATATTAAATTGAATAGATAGGTAAACCAGTTTTAAATTTGTTTAAAGTTTAATAGGAAACAACCAAACCAAAAAATAAAGGCACAAAATCCGACAACCGAGTCCGTTAATGTACAATTGAGCTTAATCAAATAAAGCAAGCAAATTTACCCGCAAAAAAGCTCTCATGGCAGCCATGACCGAAAAACAAGATAGATAAATTGTAAACTAGACTCCGTCGCAGACACGGGCGGTGTACTAGACATCTTTCGGCCCAAAGATTCACCTAAATCACCGCCGCCGACCGATTGCGGCCACTCGCTAAACCGTATTCAACTAACCCACACAGCGGCTCTAGTCGTAAATTAACATTTTACTTGCACCACGGCGCGGAAAGCCGGCGTATCCATATCTATTAGCCGCGTCAACCACGTCACCGAGTATACAGACAAAGGCTTTCAAACGCACTAACGGCCCTGCGGTTGAATGTTTGAGTAGCAGACTCTTGGGGCCAGTAGCCGGTAATTAAATTGATTTATACGATTCGCTACAATCCCCATTATAATATGGATTGTATAGACCATACACGTGTCGGCATTATATTGAACTAATACGCACGTCGAGGCATTAGACGAATATATTGACTGTGTCTGTAGCTTTGGATTTGTGGCTGTGTTTGAATAAGGGTTGCGCGTCGACCGTTGCGGAGTAGCGCTGAGAATGCCCGATGGGGCGAAAGGGCTAGGAACTTGTGTAGTTACCGACAATTGTGACTGAATTCTTCATGTTTAGTATTTACTTCATATTGAGACTTAAATAATAGTCAACAAACTTTAAGACATTAGATACTTGTTTTTCATAGAGATAAATAAAATTGGTCATGTGTAAGTTCAATTTAATCATCAAAGGTTTTAGATTTGAATAGTTTGCAAATATCTGGAAGTTTGACATATAATTTATTTCATTATATTTTCAATTATTAATACCTGTTAATATTAATTGACAATTATTATTAATAGGTATAATAATTGAAAATATTTTGCAGTAAAAAACGTTAATTATACATCATATGAAAAAGAAGACCTTCTTTCTGTGTCTCCTAAATGATTATATATCAAAGTTCAAAGTGATTTTATATCGTTCTTATTTATTTGTTGTATAAAGAATATTATTTTTTTTGTAATATTACTTTACATATTCCATAGAATTATAATGAATGAATGTTAAAACATCAAAAAAATAACCAAAAGGACAAAATTAAATGTGACTTTCATATCAGGTGAAGGCCACATTTAATTTATATTAATCCGCAACGTGTCATGTTTATATTCTACATTATTTTAGCAAACAGTGAGCATTACATCGAAAGGCGGCTAGATATGAAACAGAAAACTTATTGTAAAATATTTCACCTTAAATCTTTAAAACGAGATTAACATATATACTAAAGTAACACTCATGAAAGTTGACGAGTATGATACTTTCACTTAGGTAGTTAAACAAGTAACGCTTAAAATAAATACTGAGACGCAACTGTAATGACAACTAATTATAAATTTATTAAATAGTAACACTCATGAAAGTTGACGAGCATAGTACTTTAACGTAGATAGATAAATAAGCAACGCTTAAAATAAATACTGAGACGCGACTGCAACGACAACTAATTATAAATGTATTAAATAGTAACACTCGTAAAAGTTGACGAACATAATACTTTAACTTAGATAGTTAAATAAGCAATGCTTAAAATAAATACTGAGATGAGGCTGTGATGACAATGAATTAAAAATTATTGATTAAATAGTAATACTCATGAAAGTAGACGGGTATAGTACTTTAACTTAAATAGTTAAATAAGCAATGCTTAAAATAAATACTGAGACGCGACTGAAATGACATTGAATTATAAATTTATTTAGACATAATCTTTAGTTAAAAGTTAGAGAAGTTGGTAAAGGTAATATCTAAGCTTGAAGAATTCGGTATAAGAATAGAATTTGGTGATATTTTTTTAGTAATGACTTTCTACTGACATGAAAATTAAATGAAGAATAACGAGGCAAAAGTTTTTTATAAAATAATAGCAAATATGAAGCGACGTGATTTGGTACTTATGCGACTAGTTTAAAAACTAATTATATTTAAAAATGGTTTTCCTTTCGTAGATGTCAACAAAGGACTTGTTTTAATAGAATACTTCAAACGAATTCTGAGTCAACTATATTTTTAGATTGATTTTAAATTACTCTTAATGGTAATTTAAAATCAATTTATTTATTACTGTCACTTTCATCATCTATTTCAATATTGAAGACAAACAAATATTTGTTGGTTTATTTGTTTATAAAAGAAAATCTCTGTACGCAATGGATTTTTAACATTGGAAAGAATAATACTTTACAAATAATAAATTATATTTTGTAAATAATTTCATGCAATTCACGAAAATAATAATACTTTACAAATAATATATTATATTTTGTAAATAATTTCATGCAATTCACGAAAAGAATAATACTTTACAAATAATAAATTATATTTTGTAAACAATTTCTTGCGATCTCTATAATTTCACGCAATCAAGTCTCGACTCTATTTTGCTATCTAACAAAGGTTAAGTAATAAAATTAACCTAGCTGTAAATATCTGTCGATATTGCCAATCAAGATGGTATCATTTCCATGCGTCTGATACTTTATTACCATATTTGATTGCAGCATACTCGAAGTTGCCAGACAACAAACAGTGTTTTGTGATACTGGTCGTTTACTGGTTCGCAAAATAAGTTTCTATGAAAGTTATTAAGGAAATTAATACAAATTAGCAATAAAATATGTTAAAAATAACTTATCAAATATGATAGTTAATCAAGAAATTTTGGCATGTGTAATTTTTTAAAAAGATACAAATGTGTTATTGTGATCAAAGGTATTGCGATTTCATATAAATAGCTCTAGAATAGTAGGTTAGTTTTCTGTTTAGTGCAATGCCATTTTTTTTTCATTTGACAAATTCTGAATTCGAAAGCACTTTTACGCCTAATCGTATAATATAAAATAAATGATCGCATAAATAAATTAATTTATTTGTTTAGTTATCACTTTATATACAGGCTATTTAGCCTGTGTGTAATGTGAAAACATTTTATATTTAACAATTTGAAATTAATAATTTTTGTCTAACAAACAGAGTTTTAATAAATTTCAAAGAGGTAGCAAGTGAGGAGACTGCGTGCTAACTATTTTTAGCGCATATTTTAATAATTATATTGAATCTGGATGGTTCAAAATTATTTGAAACTAATTGGAGGCACTGCGTTTTTTATTAACTTGTCTGTGGCATATTTATAACCATAAGAGCAATCTCTTTTTCTCAATTTTATTGATAGATATTTCTGCTTTTATATAACATAAAAGTTAAAGAAATGTAAATTTTTATGGGTCTTTCAATATAGGAATAATTTTAAAAGGAATTTTTTCGTATATTTACTTATTAAATATTTACGTTTCTGTTATAAAAAGGTAATTACCTTTTACATACACAAATGTGTGTATATTTATTGATAGATATTTCTGCTTTTATATAACATAAAAGTTAAAGAAATTTAAATTTTTAAGGGTCTTTCAAAGTAGGAATAATTTTAAAAAGAATTTTTTCGTGTATTTTCTTATTAAATATTTACGTTTCTGTTATAAAAAGGTGATTACCTTTTACATACACAAATGTGTGTATATTTATTGATAGATATTTCTGCTTTTATATAACATAAAAGTTAAAGAAATTTAAATTTTTAAGGGTCTTTCAAAGTAGGAATAATTTTAAAAAGAATTTTTTCGTGTATTTTCTTATTAAATATTTACGTTTCTGTTATAAAAAGGTGATTACCTTTTACATACACAAATGTGAGTATATTTATTGATAGATATTTCTGCTTTTATATAACATAAAAGTTAAAGAAATTTAAATTTTTAAGGGTCTTTCAAAGTAGGAATAATTTTAAAAAGAATTTTTTCGTGTATTTGCTTATTAAATATTTACGTTTCTGTTATAAAAAGGTAATTCGTAGGTGAGCGTAAACTTCTTAGTTTAATTATCAAATTTTTTTATATATCCTTTATCCTTATATAATCAAGCCATGAGAAATTATGGAATGTTTAGATGATTTAATAACGCATTTTACATTCAGGTAGAAAATAAAAAGTTATATACTCGGATTCAATTCTGAAGCACACATTTGGATCGTATGAGGTGAGGGGAAAAATAAAAATAATTGATAAGAATTGTATAAATTAAAATATAATTAACTAGAAAATTAAAGAAATATGGATTACGTGTACACATAGATTGGTAATTCAATCTGTTGAATAAATATTTGGTTTTAATAGTTGGTACTTAGCAAATTTTCCAGTTGAGCTTATTTTAGACTCTAAAATTCTATCATCATAGGTGGAAAATGGCTGGAAATAAGTTGCAATACAATTAAACTATGTTATAGAAAGCTATTGATAAGAGATCTTGGACCAAGTGGGGTTTTATGTCAAACTATGTGAAAAGCTAACGGTTTGGTTCCTGGTTTTATATCATACTATGTGAAAAGGTAATAGTTTGGTTCCTGTAAACCATTTTTTTACAAAAATATGGGGATTTGCCAAGGTGACCAACTATGTCCAAGTCAATAAGTCAAGGCAAGACAAATACACAAACAACATACAAATAGTCCATTGTGAGTTGCTAACTACTCAGAATCCAAAAGACCCACCGCACCTAGCCCGTGCTCGCACTCGTCCTCAAAGGCATTCGTTAGCCACGATTCCTTTACAAAATAATAATTAATGATTAATGACATGGCAAACCGCGTTTGTACGTAATTAAACAGGCGATAGAAATGTCTCCCTATAGTTAAGACTTCCATTAAAAATATTTGTATGAGGTGTTGGCCGTGTCGGGCGAGACATGATAAATATGTTGGTCGTAAGCGAGGGTCAATGGGTTAGGCCTAGAGCTAACGGCCGGCTGACATGCGAGGCTTTTTTAGTCATATTTTCGAATATGACGTTAGATGATTTATATAATGCGTACGTTAATTTGATGCATATTAATAGATGGTGATTAAAGTGTGTCTGGTTTGATGTGGCCCGGCGCTGGGTGTTTTGGTAATAGTCTTCGGTGCAATGGGAACGTGAGAATCAGGTATATGAAGTACAATACGAGAAAAGTAATGATTTACATATCTACGTATGTAGAATTATAAAAACCTGCCAAATGGGTGTCAAAACAAGCATAACGGAGGGTAGTTGTGTATATCACTTAAAATCAATTATACAAGTTAATCGAAACACTTTTGATTAAACACTCTTAATAAAATGTTAGTATAAAGAACTTTTTCAGGTCTTTCAGTCTGACGTTTAAAAAATTAAAATCAGTAGTAATTAGTTTTGCACCATTTTAAAGCGTGTACTTCACAAACAGGTTTTAAAAAGATAAAGGTTAAATAAAGCGTAAATTTAATTTTAAAGGACTTATTCATTCATGTTTTACGTGTATAGGGCGGATCTATAAAAAAAATGTTTTTAATTTTTCACTACGTATTAATGTAGATTCTTATCTTAAGTATCTATATGTGATTTTCATGCCTATAAGTTTAAAAATTTAAAACTTGTGAGATCGGATAGACGGACGAACGTATGGGCATGACGAATTTATAAACGTTCCTTGTTTAAATATGGATCTATAAAAATTAAAAAGCTGAGTTGATATTTTTTATGACGAGATATAATAATTAAAGCATTGTGATATGTTTCGCCTTTAATACAACTAACGTATATGATTAATTATGTATTTAGTCATTTGCTCAAAGTAAAATATAAAATTCTTTTTTCTCTAATATCAGCAATTAGATGACTTCAATTAAGACTCTTAATATACTATGGTTTTGACGAGATATAATAATTATAGCATTGTGATGCGTTTTGCTTTCAATACAACTCTCGTATACGATTAGTGATGTAATTAGTCGTATGTTTAAAGAATAAAATAATATTCTTTCTTGCATATCTGAAAACCTAATATGAGCAATTAGATGATTTTAATTTAGTCTCTTAATATGCTATGATTTTGACGAGATTTGCCGCATTGCGCTGTATTTTGTTTTTAATACAACTTTCGTATATGATTAGTGATGTAATTAGTCATACGCTTAAAGAAAAAAAATAAAATTGTTTATTCCTTATCTGAAAATCGATATAAGCAATTGGATGACTTTAATTTAGACTATTTATATATTATGGTTTTGACGAGGTAAAATAATTAAATAATTTTGATACATTTATCGTGTATGATTAGTGATGTAATTGGTCATAAGCGTAAAGAATAAAGTAAAATTCTTTATTCTATATCTCAACATTTAATATCAACAATTAGATGACTTCACTTTAGACTCTTAAGAGACTGGTTTTGACGAGATATGATAATTAAAGCATTGTGATGTGTTTTGCTTTTTAATACAACTATCGTATATGATTAATGATGTAATTTGTCATATGCTTAAAGAATAAAATAAAGATTTTTATTCCATATTTGAAAATTTAATATCAGCAACTTAATGTACTATGGTTACTTAGTTGTCAGTATTAAATAAAATGAACTTTAATCGCATTTCTTGTCGAAAACTAATTTTTCAGTAGACAAATATTTATACTTTAAAGTATCCACGTTCCACTATTATGAGTGAAGTGGAAAATAGATCAGGTATTGTAATATGTCAGTCAAGAATAGAAGTTTTCCTTGAGCATAATTACTTTGAACTTTTTGTTACGATAAGAAAATCTAATATTAATTTTTTCTAAAGCTCAATTCCTGTCCCTCGTGTATGTCAACATTTTTTGAACCCATTATCTTATTACTAAACATAATATTTTAATCTAATATAAAGCGTAAATTTATTTTAATATAAAATGTTTGATATATTACTATGCCTCTGTTCAATTTGTAAAATTATTAGTTACATGAATTTTTTTTCTCTAGACACGTATAATGGAAACCTGTTAGGTACGAAAAGTCACACGAGCGTTCCGTACATAGGTACTTAGATACTTATCATAATTAATTGTTATTTACCCATATGCTATTTACTGATAAAAGTAGTTCGATTACATATAGTATTCACCATTTGAATATATGGTAAAGGATATCTTTAAAAATCCTAAAAATATTATGAGAAGTACTATAACTGTATGATGTAATATTATAGCTTAACTTTTACTATAATTATATATTTATATTAATTTTAAGTTCAGTAGTTTCGAAAACAGGGCTTATAGAATATATCTGCTGATATTCTATTTAAAATTAATTCTGACATAGAAACACACAACTCGACAAGTGAATGTTCTAATAAAAGATCCGTTTCCTAAAAATTAATTTAATTATTACAAAGTGATTAAAATGTTATTTTATGTATTTTATAAATTTAATATGTTCAAAAATAAGTTGGTGATGATGTTAAAAGTATATCTAGGAAAATAATGATATATAACTCATGCTATATACAAGTAACTCAGGTGGGGCTTTTGTAAGCTTAGGAAGCTTAACAACTCATGAGAAAACTCACTGATTACAAGTGATGCACGCAATAAGTGTCGATAATGTGATTGAGATTTAAAACAACAATGCAGTTCGCGCCGTTTGGCAGTTGAGTGTGGCTGTCAATGAGTTGACCGTGTGAAGCTTTGGTTGTAAGAGCTAGGCGCGGCTCGAAACCGAATCTAATATGTCCCGCTAACGTGGCCCTTCGACAGGTCTCGACAGAGGTATGCGACTGTACAGTGACAAGTGAAAGTAATGTGCTATATTTAAAGTGTAAACGGTTTCGATTTTCTTCGTAAAAATGAAAATATTAATATCCATCACATCTTGTTTAGATATTAATGTAAAACAACTTGCCGGTTCTTCCCACCTTAATTTAGCCCGCTTCACGTCTTGTCAGTTCTTTCCAACTTAACGCTTCCCTCTCTATTACACTACACATATACTATTTTAAGTGTGTTTTAGCGTATCAGCATTATTTATTATTTATGACCGTTAGCTTACAACTTTATTCGTTTATATTGATGTTTACAAACTCCGTTATCGAACGCACGACGCTCTAAAAATATTTCAATATAAAAGAATTCAGATATTCAGATCTGCTAGGCGTCCCATGACGGCTCACATTCTTTACATAAAGCAAAGAATATTATCACGTTTTATATAAATAATAATATCACAAAATAAGAAGTTTAAAATATTAGATTTCACAATTGTCTTATAAACTATTTAAGCGAGTAATGAAACTGGACGAAATAATGTACTTTATTTAAATTTTGAAGTATCAATTTTGCCTAAAAGTTTCACTTATTCGGATTATTCTATACTACATGCTATCCCATTTCATGACTCGATTGATAGTATGTGTTATCTATATTACCAAAAATAATTATATTTATTCATATCCCTATAACAAAATTAGTGTATTCTTCTCCTTGTAAATAATATAAAGCCATATCTCATTTAGAAAAAAAATTGTTGCAAAAAAAAATTATTTCTAGCAAAAATAACATGTTTATCCGTGACATGTGTTACTTAAATGTCTTGAAAATATTTAAAACTATTCAACTGGTTTTTAATAGAAAAGAAAATCAATTTTTTTAAATGCGGTTAAATTAAGCTCCTCGTAGGAGCGAAACAAAAAATGGGTTTTCCTCTTAATTTCTTTCAATGATGGAATGAAAATAAAAAGCCATTAAATAAAACAATTTGCGATAAAACGTTTTTGATACATTCCAATATTTGATTTCCGGGTTGTGAGTTACAACGAATGTATTTCAAATAACAGCGCTCGCCTTGCCGTCGACTGTACTTGTCGCATTCAAACACAAATGCTGTGCGCAGAGTTGCGTGAACTATGAACGCGCGTAGGCCCGCGACCTGTATCTTTACTTAACAATGCAATTGCACAATTCCTAACTGTCAACGTGAAACGTCAACGGCGCGGCGTTTACTTTTGTAATAAATAACGCTACCCGTAAGCAATGTTTCAATGAATGTGGGAATAATATACGCTTCGTTATCATAAACACTTAACTTGAAAGATTGATATTTGTTATTATTTGTTTTTTTATAAATAAATGTTTATTATTAAAAAACTTTATTTTTGACGTGAAACTTCTTTTGGCATGGTAGTGTAAGTATATATTTGAGAAATACAACTACAGCGAAAATTTAAATGTATTGAAACGCTGCATAGCAACTAAGTAGTTGGAGGGGGCGGATAGCGGTTGCGAAAAGGAAGGTAGTGAAAATCGATATTAATGCAGGAAAGATATAATGAGGGGAAAGGTTGAGAGATTAAAAAGAAGATTAAATATAAGGGCTCCTCTCCCTGTACGGGGTAAAAATAGTGATAGAGAGAAGGAGGGAGCTAAAGAAAGGTATACAGAGGGAGCAAAGTATTTGAAGGAAGTTTTGTGTATTTATGGATGGATGGAATTTCCAAGATTTTATGGTTGTTATCACACGTTTACATTAATATTTTATTTCTTCTCTTCAAAGTAACAATATATAAAGAAGTTTCGCTTCCAAACTTCATTATAGCATATATTCTAATCTTTAAAGATACAGAAAAACTTAATTTAAAATTAATTACTATCAGAACGTTGGTGTATAAATATTATTATTTAATAATAGAATTTTTAATTTATCTGCTTTTCTTGTTTTCCACTCAATGTGTCTAAACGATGTTATGTGTTAAAAACACATAATCTCGATTTTTTAAAAACGCAGATTGGTGCGAAAACGACTTTATGTGCACAAAAAGCGAAAGATTGCATAGAAATTGGTATTTGTCCGCAACTTGTGTGCAGTTTTTGATTTTATCAAAATTAAAATAAATCAGTTTTAAAACAAATACTAAAAATTAATGAACTAAAAGGCTCTTTAAAAGCATTATTGTAGTATGTTCATGAATATCAACAAAGAATATTTTTAAAATTACTTAAAAATATTTACCTCAACACAATGTCATAAATACGACCCATTTATTTAACGGGATTTTTAAGAATTCTAGAACAAAGCCAAAACGGCTATTGTTAAAAGATATTCAGAAAACTGTCCTTTATAATAAAATACTATGTTAGAATATAATAGCATATAGTACATATGCTTCAAATTATTATTAATTATGCGAGGAAGTAAAATTTTGATTTCGGAGCATTACTACGTACGATGCTGCTCTGTGGATGTGGGAAAAACCACATACGATGATAATTATGGAACTAAAACGAATATAAGGATACATTTTAATTTCTCACTCTGGTACCCAGTATATCAGAGACATCACTGGTATTCCTTATAGTGTTTCAATTAATTTTAACGTTTCCACCTTCCGTTATTTCCTGCAGTGTATTTTTAATGGCAAATAACAAAATGTTTTAATTGCAGGGCAGTTTTATATAAAGTAAAATTTTCTTAGGACCATCTAATTAGGAAAACGTTATTGTTATATAAATTCATAAGCGTTAACATCGTATACGTTCAGGTAGGTGCGGAATGTGCAGTAATTATCCGGTGAGTTAGAAATGAGAAAAAAAATATTATACCTAAAGAAATATATAATTTATAGCAAAAAACGTCACAAAAGTCAAAAGCGAAATATCTTAAGAATTGAAATGAAATTGAAGTGAAAAAAATATTTAAAAAATTAGCACTTACGGTTTATCTATTTCGTTGTAGTTGTTAATAAAGTCAAAGTAAAAAAAATGCACTTACTTCCAATACATTTAGTTAACTCATGACTTCGATCGATTAAGTTGAGTATAAATGTGTAATAGACACATTCCAACACGCAAATAATAATACTGACTATTTTTCTTAGAAAAAAATGATGCGCGGTAAAACCCACCTTGCGGTAATACCCGCCACTCCCCTATAATTAATTTTTTTCTAACTTAGCAGTGTAATCTTTATATATTTGGTAGATTACCGAATAATATCGAAATATATAATTTTTTATTTGATATAATATACAGTGCGGTAAAGCACACTCGATGTAAATAAAAAAAAAGTAAGTTATATAATACTTAATATGAAATTAAATACGAGGATACAGTCGTGACAAAATTGCACTTAAAGTAAAATATATTTTGTTGCGAATTATTGACATAAAACAAATCTAATAGACAGGAAAATGAAGGATATTGTAAAAAAACCAAAACAACTATTTTTAGTGTCCCGAATCTTAAAAGAAAAATCACTCACATGCATCTCTGTATGTCCTTCTTAGCCGTTTTTCTCAGAAACCCCTTGACGGAAAAACTTGCAATTTTGGCACAGTAAATAAGACATATTAACCCTCATAAATAGCTGTAACTAAAACTCAAAATGGTTCGTTTGTAAATTTTAGAGAGGGCAACCTAGATGCTCGAATTTTTTTAATTCCATATACACGGATTTTTTTAATTCCATATGTCCGGGAATAAGTATCGGAAAAAGAAAGTCACTATACGTTGGCTTCAAAAGAATAAATTGTCGCTGAAATAAAACGTTGAACACACCCTTATTCTAATTGAATGCAAAAACAAAATTACACATAACTCTTTTTAACACACCCAATATTTACCTGGAGCGCGTTGCTTACGCGGGCAGCTAGATGACTTCGCAGCTGTTCTCGGGTTATTCTCTTGTTCGGCGCTGAATAATGTGGGCAAGTATCTTATGTACAAAAAAGATGACAAATAATTATTAATATTATTTTAAATTTTTTTAAAAAGTCATTTTTTAAATTTAATTTTAACGACAATCGACTCTTTTTCAGTCAACGAATAATGTCTTACTTTATCCGACCTCTATTACCGGACACCGTGTATAATTAAGGGCTTGTTTGAAAGGACTAGTTATAAAGGTCTTAATATTTTTTCGTAATATCTTGAGAGATATACTAAAAATATGCAAAAAAAGTTCCCTTCCCCCTTCTTATTTTCGAAACTACGTTACCTAAAATTATGAAAAAATATAGGTAATTAGAAGCCCACGCAAGGATTGTAGGAAAACCATAACGACGATTATAAATGTCACAATTTTTTAAATATTCGTATGGAGTATCATTTAAAAAGGCTTGTTACGATGGATACTAAAATACTTTTTTTAATAGTTTAAATTGATTGTAAATAAACAATCAAAAATCAAGAATACATTCGAAATAAATAATAAAAAATTAGCATACCGTCACCTCATATATGAAACTACTGAACCAAAAAATCATGAAAAACAGAATTGTCAAAATCCGACTGTAACATAACGGGAAAACTAGGACTTATCCTGAATCTTGTGTAATTTTTTAAATATTCCCTCTATTTTTACACCTTTGAAAGATATATTATTTTATACGTTACAGTATATTCATATTTTTACAAATAAATATTTTTTAAATAGTTTAATAGAAATAAAGCTTAAATGTTTAAAAGTGCCAAAACGTGTACGAACACTTGTAGTGCAAATTCTACTTGCGTTTAAAACGTTTATTATTTTATACGTTGCAATATATTTATGTTGTTATAAATTATTTTTTTTAAATAGTTTAATAGAAATACAATATACACTTAAATATTTAAAAGTGCCAAAATGTGTACGAACACTTGTAATGCGAATTCTACTTGCGTTTAAAACGTTTATTATTTTATACGTCGCAATATATTTATGTTGTTACAAATTAATTTTTTTTTAAATAGTTTAATAGAAATACTATATACACTTAAATGTTTAAAAGTGCCAAAATATGTACGAACACTTGTAATGCGAATTCTGCTTGCGTTTAAAACGTTTATTATTTTATACGTTGCAATATATTTATGTTGTCACAAATTCATTTTTTTAAATAGTTTAATAGAAATACTATATACGTTTAAATATTTAAAAGTGCCAAAATGTGTACGAACACCTGCAGTGCGAATTCTGCTTGCGTTTAAAACGTTTATTATTTTATACGTTGCAATATATTTATATTGTCACAAATTCATTTTTTTTAAATAGTTTAACAGAAATACCGTATACAGTTAAATGTTTAAACGTGCCAAAATGTGTGCGAACACTTGTAGTGCGAATTCTATTCGCGTTTAATAGGTTTTTTAACTAGTTGTTTATCTGTCTAACAAAACGTTAATAGGAAATCACTCACTGTGACAGTCGTCATGCTTATATATCACAAAACCAGTAAATAGGAGAAGATAATATTACACAGTATGGCTAATGAACTGTCAAATCCAGTCTAAAATTAACACCGACATTGGGGTCCGATAATGTGCTCGGCGACTATTATGATCGTGTTTAGGAGTAGGCACTAGACATCGCATTCTCCATGACAAATCATTGTTGGTCGATGAATGGCGAAGGCCGATTAGGCTCCACGTAATCAGTCAGAGTTTATCAACATTAGGTGTATTAAGTAAATGGTTCCAAAGCAATCAATATTGGTTTAAATACTCCTGATCATTTTAATGTATTATAAAGTGTTTGGCATTAATTAATTGCTGTGATAAAAATAGTTAATATGGTTCCACTACGAAAAAAGACAAATATGTTTATTAATAACATTTGAAAACATGCTAGCTCAAAAAATTGGTGCATCCAAACTAAGCTGGTAGCCGATAAATAAAACTAAATTGGTTACATTTGAAGGTTAACTTATACCAAATATTCCAAACTAAAGTAAATTTTGTGTAATGCTGAGAAATATAAAAGTGATATTTTTCAAAGTAGTTTATGTGGTAAGTTTATGCGTTTGAGAAAATTAAAAAGAAATGTATAAATTGTTTGGTCACGTGGAATATAGAAAATCCGTAACTTTTTTATATAACCAAATTTTATTAACGATGTGACTCTTGCACAAAAATTCATTAAAATCAAATAAGCGTAAAAACGAACAAGATAGTTGTTTGTGGACGTCAAATTTGTCTTGGTTCCTTATCCTATATGAGTTGATGTGGGATCATTTAGGAAAACATTACTGTTGAAATTTTAACTAACACTATCCAAGTTTAACATAAAGTTTGTAAAAAAAAGACACGAAAGATATTTAATTCCAAAATCATAACAACTTTTGCTGAACGTATTTAAGCATTATGCATACTAATAAATCTAATAATATTTTCTCTATTGTTAATTTCTTACGTACTGTCGTAGATTCATTTCGAAAAACTGTTATCAGTGTTTAGTTGTACCTCAGTAATTTTTGTTGCTACTTTTACGTAAAAACCAATTTGAGTATTTTTAGGATGTTAGGTGGAAAAGTTTGGTTGAAAAAAGTTTCTATAATATATATAAAGAAAGAGAGAGAGAAGGTAAAATTAATATATTCTATTCGGAGTAATAATATAATGAGATTTTATTTTGGAAAAGGATTTTTCATTAGAGTAATAAACATATTGAAGCGATTTTACGACTAGTAAAACCTGTTAAGCACAAGTAGAACTCGCACTACGAGGGTTTTCTATGCATATAGGAACTTATAAACAATTAAATATACATAAGTATACTTATTACACTACTTATAAACACTAATTTTACACAATGCAAATATATCGCTTACCATATCTTTGACAGTCGTAAAAATATCGGGTATATTTCAAAATACAACTACAAATGAACGTTTTTCCGATTTTTTCCTTCCCTTATGCTGTGAGATCTTACTTATTACCAAATTTGTTTCAATTAAGATTCTAGGCCAACGGAAAGTACCCTATATATTTTGATTTATTTGCGAGTGTCAAAATATGTGACATAAATGGTCGTATTTTTAAGGTTCATATTGATTGCGGTGATTTAGAAACCTGAGAAAAATTTATTGAGATGAGTTAGAAACAAAAAATATACATATAATATTGAAAAATACATGATGCACAAACGTGAATCAGCTGGTTTAAAATATTCATTTTCAATTTTATTTTTTTGCTAAAATCGTTGCTTAACTTACTGTTTATTACAAACACAGTTCTCATAAAACAATATTCAAGATTAATCCCGATATCTTAAGTTAAGAGAAACTAGTAATTTAAAACACAAACGAATCAAAATAATAATTTCATGTCCCCGGCATGGTTTTATTTAATATTCCTTAACCCTACACAGAAGAAACCGATTTTAAACTGGGCGGTTACGGCCGTCAGGGCGCAAAATAAAAGTGTTCTCAACATCCCACTACAATTGCCCCTGGCGAAGGTACATTCTAGCTTAACAAATAACAAACAAAGCACAAAAAGCGTTCAAGTTTAAAACAATAAGGCCTCTCAACATTATGCTTACAGCCGCCTCCGCCTGGCACACAATAGCCGATACGATCGATGTTGCTTCGGCCCAACCGCTTGTATAATACTCAAATCGACATCTTCATAAGTTATGCCGCTTTTGTTGTTTAATCTTTGTATTTATTATGTCGATAATAAATTTGAGGTGAAAATATAGTTTCTGTGCTCCTTTTCCGCATCCCTTTAAACGGAAAAAATAAGATCCTTCTAAGTGATACCTTTTTTCTAAATAAGCAAATTTTCTTCTTTAGAAAATGGCATTGGATAAGTATGACATCAAATAAAATTCATAATG
Organism: Druceiella hillmani; assembly: GCA_039881145.1. Lineage (NCBI taxonomy): Eukaryota > Metazoa > Arthropoda > Insecta > Lepidoptera > Hepialidae > Druceiella > Druceiella hillmani. The sequence goes on along the minus strand of JAYKKI010000040.1, from coordinate 1,897,780 downwards.
CTATGACATCAATAACGATATATTTTATATAATAACAGGTCATTATGTGTCTAAATGTGGTCTTCAAAATACTTTTTTGCATCGTCTTTGCTACAACTATCACTTTTGTACACGTGCTTTTACTGACTCCCTATCTCTTTCTTCATATTCTGCATAGAAGCACTGTCTGGAGGCTGCTGTCTTTGTTTGTTTTGTATTTAATATAACGTCATTCTGCTATATCGTCATTATCAATCAACTTCCTATTAAAGATGACTTAGTGATAAAAGTATGCATTGTTAGCCAAATAACTAAATGAAGTTATTGAGTAAAATAATATTGTGTTTCTAAAATTTAGATGCCTACTAATTTTTTTTTTAAATATTTTGAATTTTATGCCAAAATTTTTGACATAAATTGCTTCACGTGAAATAAAAATAAAAAATAGGTTATCTTTAAATTTTGATAAATAAGCTTATAACTATTACCGCTTATTATTAAAGCTTATAACTATTATAAATAAGCTTATAAATATTATTACTATTATTTAAGGGGGAAAATAAGCTTATAACTATTAATTTGGTAATTTTTTTTCTTAAGTTCATGTCATAGTAAATAATGACCAAGTGATTATTTAAGTACGCCAATAATGATTAACAACGATTGAAGGAAACATGAAATAGTATAGATGAAAAAGAGGCCGAATAGAAAAATATTTCTTTAACATTTTTTTTTAAATTTCTTTGTAGTTATATTCTACTAGCTTTTACCAACGACTACTCGGGAAGGAAATGGGAACAAAATTATGGTGAAGTTTAAAAAAAAACAAAGTTGTGAAACCATTAGATCTTAGCATTCTAAGTTAGTACACAATTCACGAAGATTTCAAAAATGGCATGAAAAGGAAAAAGCCTGTGCCCTACAGAATGTAATCATAGGCTGATATGTTGCCGTGACGCGTTATTATTTTGTGTTCACACTATTACTTTTGTTCACGCTTCTATCCGCGCTCATTTTCTTTATGCCAAAGAAAATTATTCGGTTTTGGGATGAATAACTTTTATACATTTTTTGATATTCTTCTGCATAATATCCCTTCTATGTTATTCTATACCATAGACTATATTTCTACAATTTCACGAACTTTTTTTGAGGAGTTGAGTCGTGAAAGCAGAGCAAATATAGAAGGAAAAAAATAAACTTATTTTCTCGTTTCTAATTCTAGTGACGATTAATAAACTTCAATTCGACATTTTAATGAATATTTTTATTTAAATATAAAGATATTAAAACATAAGCGTATTCGTTTTTTTTTTTGGCAAAAAGTACAATTACGCTTAGCCTGAAATTTTAAACTTATTATTTTAATATTTTGAATAAACTTTTACCACTGTATTTACACTGTATTACGATTATAAAGATATTAATAAAATCTTTTCTGCTATATCCTTTAATTGTTGAAAATATAATCGTTGAAGACTGATTTCTATGAATGGGTCATCGTCATGAAATTTCAAGCGTAAAAGGCCAATAACCACTGTTTTATTATATAAAAATGGAACTCAAATTATAACAGGGTTTTTTAAAAGTTTTTTAACAGTATTATAGCGTCTATAAATAATTTTAATACTTTTCTAGTAAGACGGACATCGAGCAAGACGGAAATCAGCAGAAGGCTAACGGAAATCTATTATCCGTAAATAAATCCAATTGGACAAGAAGAAATTACATAATATACCTCAATGCGGTCCGCTTACATCGCCCATTAACACAATTGTCACCTTCTAAAACACTTAACCATTTCGCCGAAGTCCATAACGTGTCTCCAACTCCAAATAATACTTCGTATCCTCATACCGTCTCCAAACGGCACAATCAAACTAAATTACATCAACGTAGCCAATATTTCATGCCTATCATCGCTGGCAACGGCTAAACGAAGACATCCACCGCGAGCGATCGCCGCTCATGAAGACATTAAACCCGGCGAGCGGAGCGGCGAAAAAACGGCGAAACAAAAAAAAGCGGCGATTCGCGACCGGCCTCCGCGAAACGTGATTAAGACATTAAGTTCGAGACTGATGAGAGGACGACTAAAACAAGAACGTTAAAACGGCGAAAAAACTACAACTACCAAGAACGAGTTGGCACACGCAGACCTGCTCCATGGTGGGGATAACAAAATAAGGAGGAGCGTGTACTACGCGCCGCCTGCGGGCAACGTACACAGAACCATAATAATATGTATATAGCCACGCTCTTAATACATACGTTTGTATATATACATACGCACATATATATGCATAAAAGATAAATATATTTACATATATGAATATAAATATATGAGTATATATACCATAGATCATGCATATGCGGTTTAAGCAACGTGTGATTTGTACGTAGTTTGACGGAGTAATTGTTTGTAAGAACCCCTCTTTGCTCGATACGAACATTGCTCCGTTGAAGTGTGAGTTTATATTTATATATGGATATAGTTATTGAAGAGTAAAAGTGTGTTACTGTAGTTCATCAGAAACTTTGGAGTTAGTTTAATATTCGTAGTAGTTTTTAAAGTTTAGATATATAATAAAGTTTAAATATTAATATAATATAATAAAATTTAAACATCGCATCCCAATCGATATGTCGTCCTATAAAACTAAACTCCTTAAACTATGAGAAACGTACATAATCAACATTCATTAATCAACATTACATAACATAATCAACATTCCATTTTAAAAGCATTTCAAACAAGTTTACTGCTATTGTCTGTGTGCCAGTTTACCACTTCTTTACATATAACACCTCAGTTCAAAGTAAGATTTAAGGGAATTTTTAAAAGTGCGTTATTTTTAGGCATTAATCCTAAAATTTGAACAGTAATCTCTAGAAAATATAGTAAAACTATTTCCAAAAAATGATTAAAACTAATTATTAAAATTATTAATTTTTTTCGTTACAAATAGTTTCATTTTGACTTCTAAGAAAGATATCATTTTTGAAATATAATAATTTATTTTCGTTGCAGTTATTAGTTACGTCTGTCCTATTTTTGAAATATGCTAAAAATAGTTAGTTACAAAGTTACAAATTTTATTTTTTTAATTTGTAACTTAAAAAATAAAATTTGTAACTTTGCAACTAACTATTTTTATCATATTTCTGTTTTAATATATTTTCACATCAAATATTTACCCTTCGATTTGTCTTCAGTACCGCCATTTTGATCATAAATAATCCATCATAAATAAGCCAAAATTAATATTTTGTTATAAATAAAGGGTAATAACAATATAATTTTTTGTTATAAAATGAATACCCATGTAAAGCCAGTAGTTATAGTAATTTGGGAGGAAAATATGTTAATTTTTCTTTTCGTACTTTTCGTCTCGCTTAACCCGTTCACCCCCAAATTCCAGAAAAGTTTTTTCATACGGCCAATTTTTGGCTTTACTTTGACAAAAACTATTATTATTAATATAAACATTATTTTGGATAAACAAATTTAAAAATTACGTTATGAAAAATTATTTTCGATAAAACTGATTGAAATTGTTTATTGGCATGTGACTCATAAGATTTCTCATAGCCAACTTTTAGTAACCACCAATAAAGTCACCTATGCGTCATGGACGATGAGTAAATTAACTGTAAATATCTTTTGATAAACAAGTTAAAATATTTTAAATGATTCGGTGGGTCTTTACAACAGTGATCTAGGATCTGACAATATAATACATTTGTATAAGAGGTTTTAGTAACACGTATAAAAATTGTTTGAATCACTGCAAAAACTTTCTCGATAAGCTTTTTCAGAATAGTTCCGAAGAAATATTTTTTTGTTATTTTTACAGTTCCGTATCTCAAAAGAAAAAAACGGAATCCTTATAAAATTACTAATATATTTGTTCGTCCACCTGTCTCAGCCGTTTATCTAAAAAAACACTTGACGTATAAATTTGGCATAGAAATATAACATTATAACCCACACATGAATCGTAGTACAATCGTACTTGATAAGTTTTTTGGGCTACAGTTACTACGTACTTTATTTTGATTTAATAATTTTAATATATTTTAGGGAAAAGGTTACCATTCCGAGGTTAACAACTTTAAATAAATACATAACAGTTAAACACCCTGTTGCATCATTAAAATAATAAGTCATTATTATAAACACAACTCACGCACACGCTGGCAACGCGCACGCACACCATCGCACGTACACGCACGCGCCCTACGTCGTAATTACAGAGCTCAGTGGCGTGCGTCGGAGCATAACGAGCCATAAACACAAAATGGCCGATATTTAAATAGAATTCACTTATTTATACGTACACACCTTATGGCGTAGAATTTGTGCGTATATGCGTGTGCGTGAGTGTGTACGTGTGCGTGTACGCTTGTCTTATGTGCGGCCCTATGTATAGAGATGACGTTCTGAAAGTTTGTATTTTTACTCGAGTCGTCTCGGAAAGTTTATTAAACTGTATCAAATTTTCTACAAATTAATACTTTATATTCTTATTTTAAATTTTAATATTCTACGCATTTGCTATCTTTGTCTCGACGTGTTGTTTTCATTATTTATTGATTTCATTGACGAGAGACGGGGTTTATTCCTAACCTATTATTCCCAAGATTATTGTAATATCTCTCTATAAAAAATGTTAAATGTTTTGTTGTTTAAGTGAATACGTTGCGCCACCTGTGGACATTTTGTAGTAATAAATTTTTTTTATTGAAAAAAAAAGTGAGAAAAATCATTTTGAAGATATTTTGTAATTACTAATGTTAAAAATTAATTAACAACAATTACGTGTAGCCGCTAACATGCAAACATGTGTAGCCGCTTGGACGTGATTGAGTAACAAACATCCAAATATTTATATTTACAAGTAGGGTGGAAAAAGTTGCATAAGCATATAGTGTATTTAACATGTAATTAAATAAGCTTAAAACTATATATTTAAACTGGAAAGCTTTAGCTGAAAGAAATCCAAGAAATCTTAATGCATTTGTATTAAGATTTCTTGGATTTCTTTCAGCTGATGATGATTTGTTTTAAGCTTACGTCACTAATTCTGATGATGATTTGTATTAAGCTTACGTGGCATTAATTTTTTCTTTAGTTAATATCAAATATTTTAAATACATTTTTAGCAATTGAACATTAGTGATTATTGTAATAGGAAATATAATTATAAAAGTCAGTCAAGTAATGGGTTTAGAATCATAGAAAATTTTCGCACCTTTTTAAAAGGGATTTCCAAAAAGATGTTAGCACATATTTTGTTTATGTTTCTTGATGGCATTTACTTTCACAAGATGAAAGATTTGGATGCAATGTTAGTGGAAATTTTATCTAGGAATATAATTAAAATTATATTTCCGGCAATGTTCAATTTCATCTAATCATTTTCATTAATTTCTTTATTAAGAAAAGTTCTTTGTGAACCGACTACTAATTAATAAAATGATTAATTAAGAAAAAATGGAATCTTCCGCTTTTGTTCTATTTGCTTTTAGCCGTACAATTGTTAACGGTAGGCTTTATAAATTCTCAGGAAACCAATAAAGTTTCTTGGTTTCCTGAGTAAAATTGTTATGTAAATTTAGTAAATTTACATAACAATTTTCTTTACAATTAGCGCTAAGAATATTCTCGAATATTAGGAAGAACTGAAGACATCAATTCGTCTATTAGCTGTTTTTATAGTTCCGGACCTGAAAAATAAAAAAGGAACCCTTAGAGGTTAACTTCGTTTTCCGTCTGTCGGTCTGCCTGCCGTCAAGACCCTTTTTCCCAGAAACGCGTGGAGGTATTAAGTTGTAATTAATATTAAATAATTATATCTACGGCCCCTTGGACTTGTAAAAAAGTTAAGCTTCTGAGTCAACGCAATAAAAAAAAACCTCAAAATACGGCCTTTCATGTTGCATTTTTGACACTCGCAAATAAATCGAAACCTATAAGGATTTCCAGTTGACCTAGAATTATGAAATTTGGCAACAAGCAAGGTCTTACAGTACCAATCAAAATTTATGTGATGTAATTACAAATTCGAAAATGGTTAGTTTGTAATTATAACACATACATTTTTTAAAAATAGCTGTGAAAGACGTAGAAGGCAATATATTTTCGCTCTAAAAAATTAAAATGTTGTAAATAGTTTAATAGGAATGTTATGTACCATTATATTTTTGTAAATGCCTAAATGTGTACAAAAACCTAGTAGTCGCAATATAAATTCATTCTAAAAAATTTAAATGTTATAAATAGTTTAACAAGAATGTTATGTACCATTACATTTTTATAAACGCCTAAATGTATAAGGAAACCTCGCAGTGACCATATATTTTTTTTCTAAAAAATTAAAATGTTATAAATAGTTTAATAAGAATGTTATATACCATTGCATTTTATAAATGCCTAAATGTGTACGAAAACCCCATGGTCGCAATATAATTTTATTCTAAAAAATTAAAATGTTATAAACAGTTTAATAAGAATGTTATGTACCATTACATTTTTATAAACGCCTAAATGTGTAAGGAAACCTCGCAGTGACCATATATTTTCGTTCTAAAAGATTAAAATGTTATAAATAGTTTAATAGGAATGCTATATACAATTTCATTTTTATAAATGCCTTATTTAAAATTATAAAAGTATTTGAAGCCTCGTAGTGCCAGTGCCATTCATGCTTAATAGGTTTCTTTATGTTAGGAGAAGGTCTTCTGAACTATTTCGTAAGCTATTGTATGGATATAAAATACGTTTCATTTGATATAGATACTTAAAGTTCATTAATTTTAGGAAAATATGAAAGCTTTTGATATTTTGACATGTGAATTTAAAAGTATAGTTTTATTTTCGGTTTGTTATTTATCAGCGCATTACATTTATTGAGGAGTTATAAAAAAACACAAATATATACTCAGTCAGAAGGCAAAATAGAGAAAGATGTTTCCAAAATCGCTAAATTTTCATACGTTATTAAAATGAGAAGTTTTACACACTATTGCGGTAACGATTTAGTCGTTACTATTCTCAGTTGAGCGAGTCTTACATCATAACGATATAACAAAAGTAAGGCAAACTGTATTAACATAGAAAAGCCCTAAATAGAAATTCCATTTGAATTCGTAAATTTATAAAATAAAAAGCTCTAAATAGAAATTCCATTTGAATTCGTAAATTTATAAAATAATACGCCTCTACATTACATGAGAGTATAATTACTAAAGCGATCAAAATGTTGAGAATCACTTTAAAAGATCGGGAATAAACGGATATAATTATATCAAGTGAAAATCACTATAAAAGATCATCAACGTATCAAGATAGGCTTAGCTATAGAAAATTACCCTGTGGAAAATTAATTAATTCTTCAAGAAAAATTATACCCTGATTAGATTAAATTATAAAAGCGATTTTAAACTTATACGACACAAATTTTACATGAAGTTATTTAAATACTTTTTCTTAATTCTTATTTCTAGTTTTTGATTTTCGAGCCGGAAAATTCCTTTTTGACTGTAGATCGCATTTTTCATCTTCGCCATGAGGATTATAACGGCAGCATTTAAAATGATGATCAAATGATTTACAACCAAAATTTTGTACAGCCGCTCGTACCACATGACTGAAAGCACAATAGTTGGTGGACGTAATAAAGGAAGTAATAATAAATACGAATCACTGGTTGTAAATAAACGACCCAAGTGGCAATTATTGTTAATAATTATCATTTTTAATTAAGTGATAACCAGTCTTTAACACACAGTATTTCCCATCAAGGCATGCTTGAAAGTAATTGGAGTCCACACATTCACGCTACAAAGGTACCTAAGAGGGACTAACTACAATACGTATATACAAAGTAATAACATTAATATTGCCACATCGTTATAAGAAAAATAACACTGGCATATGAAGCATGATGTTAATTAGTTTAAAACCGTTGTGATAGACTACTGATAGTACTGAGTGCAACCATTACCTGTTTGTTAACTTTACAAATTTTATGAAACCATTATTTACAAATGTCAGAATGGTCATTAATGTTTTATGTTATTTTCTTAAATGGTTTTCTTCAGTCAATTCATATATCCAAATTATATTCATTTCCGTTTTTAAATAGTAAAATCATTCTACTAAATCATTTAATCTTTTTTGTATTAATCATTTGCTTTTCCCGTATTAGTCACGAAATTGTGATTCATTATATTTTCAGAAGCTAAAAAAGCTGTGGATGCTTCGGTACATAAAGATTCTTTCCATTCATGAGGAAATTTACTTATTTCCATAGGGGGCTTATAAATCGTTTTTATATCATGCAGATAATAAAAATAATATGTGGAAAATGTTATTATTTTATAGATTGTGAATAAATTTATAGTCGATTTATTTCTTGAAGAAGAGTAAATACGCGTGAAGAATAAATATATTTTGTTTAGGGATTTTTAAAATTATTCAGCATAAAATCCTTCCTAAAAGATTTTAAAAAATTGAGTTGTTTTTAGATTATGCGTAATGCAAAATGCATTATATTTCTTCATCTCTATTTCTTGCTTTAAAGCTCACTGTTAATGATTTTTAATACCAGCTCTTGAACACAAACAAAATATTATACCGCATTTCTTGTAAAAGATTTAAGTTTTCATAAAAATCTTACATTTTTCATCTATGACAATTTTAATTATAACACCAAAAAATTAAATTTTTATCTTCAATATTTCATCACAAAAAACAAAAAAAGACTTCAAAGATATGTTTGCTCAAACTGTATAAATATGAAAATATATGTTTTTAATTTCCACACAATATACATGTAATAAGTTATCAACGCTCCGAGAGAAACGACAGATTTATCATCAAAGAACACTTGGACAGAAGCCGGAAACTATTCATTTCGTGGTTAAAACTTTCACGTTCCATTTTATAAAATGTTGCCTAATAATTGATGGCTGAATTAGAACTTTTGAATGGGCCTCGAGTCGGATGTTAGATATTAATTCTTACCACGCTCAAGCGATCTCGGTGTGTTTTTAATAAGGAAATAATAATTTTGTAATAACTCTTTAGAAATTGTCGCCACGAAATTAAATTTAGCGTTAAGTGGCGTGTTAATAGGCTAACTTATAAGTTACAAACTTGTTAGTTATGTTTAATTATTATGTTATTGGTTTTGTATATTTTTGCAGGGTTTCAATATTAAACAATTATTTATTATTTAAAGACGTATAAATAATGACTTTCTCTTTTGGTATTGAATAAACACTTGTTTTATATTAGCTTCGTAGAAAAGTATTGTTATATTTGTTTGAGTTAAATTAAAAATATTCTTTTATGACGCACACAGTTTTTGATTGCACAATTCACTTGTTACTAAATATTACACATGTAATAAAGAAATATTAATTTTAAAATAAAAGCGGATTTCTTTATTCAAGCAAATACACGAACCTTGTTCCAAATTTATTTATTTCGTTTAGTTTTAAATTCCTCTTACAAAATTATTTGTGATATTGGCAAGCCTGTATTTAATGAGAAGTAATAACAATTTATGTCTAATAAAAATAATAAAAGCTTATTAAATATATATATATATATATATATATATATATATATATATATATATATATATATATATATATATCTATAATATTTTCCAAAGTAATGGCTTTTTAAATCAAGAAGAATTTTTGATATTGTTTAGGTAATTCCAGAGATTGATGTGAACACACAAACGGATAAACATACTTTTCCGTTTTACATATTGCATGATTTTTTAAATTTTAAATTCTATTTTTCTATTTACACTTTTCTTTAACTATTTGCTGTTAGTAATATATTATATTTGAACTAGTGGTCGCCCAGTGGTCGAGTTTGAAGGTAATTGAAGTTCTTTTGTCAAAGAGATCTCTGTAATTATTACATATTATATCTTATATTTTGTTCTATTACGTCAGCTGAGAGCGTATATAAATATGTCAATAATGTGTGTTGTTTGCCTTAATTCCCTGAAATACCTATGGAATTAAATTTAATTTTCGTAACAATTGAAAAAAAAAACACAATTACAACATTATGAATTTATTAATGTATTTGTAATATCTAATTTAATGTATTGGTAATATATATTATATATAAATTTTAGCTTTCTGCACTTCTTCTCCATATAAACTTTAACTGTGCCGAATCTAACACTGCTCCGTGTGCGCAATATGCCTAAAATGGGGTATAAAATTGTCTTTTCACGTATTAATATATAGATATTAGTGACAAATATTTAAACTGACACATAACTAAGTATACATAATTACATATTTAGACAGACATATAATTAAGTTGACATATAATTAAGTATATATAAAGTAGCAATACGCTCAAAATGATTTTAGTCATATCTGTTTGGTAAGTGCAGGATTATTTACAATTTTAGTGATTATAAATCGTATTAACTAGAAGAACGAGGGCTCATAATACCCTATTCAACTATACGTGTGATTACTGTAATGATGGGTTACATGAAAAAAAATCCATATTCCTCTTGTAGGAGGATATACAGCGTTTTTTTTTTAGTTTTTTTATTTAAAACTATGTTAGTAAATATTACAAGCTGATTTTTATAAAATACTATCAGGAAATCTGTAAAAGAAAGGGGATTAAGAGTCACAAAGAGGCAGATCCCACAAGACCTTGATCAATGGATGGACTGGGAATATTAGAGGTGTTAGTGACTGCGGAACCTTAAAAAAACAATATATAACATCGGCCAACTGCGAGTCGGACTCGCACACAAAGGGTACCGCAGTACCAAACAATATTAAACTTATAAGTTGGTATTTCACAAAGGTTCTGTGAAAATCAAAGTTATTGCTGCGATCGGTACCGAAAATATCCCGTATCTCAAAAACTACACAATGTATCTTATTGAAACCAATTTTCGTTGAAAGTTTCCATAATTCTACTATCTTAATTTTTTTACCGAATTCTACACACGTTAGTTGACAAGTCACAGGGGTGGATACTTTATAAGACTTTAGAGGCGCATTTCTCATCAACTATTGACTTAAATAAAAAGATATTTTGGAACCTCTATATAATTTTTCAAAACATATCTAACGATACCACATATCTATGTGTACCGTGTTTTTTCATTTCTCGGTTAGATGTACAGAGTGTTCCTAATATATTTTTTTTCATAGTTCCACTATCTTTTTGTATGGCTCTTCATAGAAGAAACCATCATAATTTCATCTACATAGTTCCAATAGTTTCCGGAGTAAAATGGCTGTGCAATACCCACAGACAGACGGATAGATAGATATACGGACAGACGAACAGGACGAAATTATAATGGTTCCGTTTTTGTCATTTGGCTAACGAATTAAGTTTCCGTATAAAAACATATAACAAATAACACATTTGATTTACATAAGCGTATTAAATGTTTGGTACATTCCAAAAATAACTGAAAAATGTTACGTATCTCTTCTTTTTTATGTCCACCGTATATTGTTATAAAACAAAAAATCCATTTCTCACTTAAATATATTCAATATTTAGTCGCATATTCTTCACAAACACATATAACAAACAACAAATAACACATTTGATTTACATAAGCGTATCAAATTTTTGGTACATTCCAAAAATAACTGAAAAATGTTACGTATCTCTTATGTTTTATATCCGCCGTACGTTACTATAAAACAAAAAATTCATTTCTCATTTAATTATATTCAATATTTAGTCGCATATTCTTCACAAAAACATATAACAAATAACACATTTGATTTACATAATCGTATTAAATTTTTGGTATATTCCAAAAATATCTGAAAAATATTACGTATCTTTTATTTTTTATATCCGCCGTACGTTGTTATAAAACACAAAATCCATTACTCATTTAATTATATTCAATATTTAGTCGCATATTCTTCACAAAAACATATAACAAACAACAAATAACACATTTGATTTACATAAGCGTATTAAATGTTTGGTATATTCCAAAAATAACTTAAAAATGTTACGTATCTCTTCTTTTTTATATCCGCCGTACGTTGTTATAGAACAAAAAATCCATTTCTCATTTAATTATATTCAACATTCAGTCGCATATTCTTCACATACTATTTTATACGTCACTATTTTCCGTTCGTTCGCGTGAGCAAATATATGATACTGTTATCATATATAGATATATCAATGATGACTGTATTATATTTTTTTTTCTATCTCAAAATTATTCGCAACAACCTTACTGCTACTGTTTTAATTTCGAATTCATCAATTTGATGATAAATATTAAACTTGAGATAGTATTTATTCAATTAATTACATATAAATGAACTCAAAGATTAGTTGACTTTGCGTTTGTGGTATTTGAAATCTCCTCTTTGAAGTTGATTAAATCGTATTCTATTTTAAAATTTACAGTATGAAAACGAAAAGAAGTTAACTTTAGAATATTAAGGCCTATATAGAATTTTCAATACAATAAAAGTCGAAAGCGAAAATAGAAAATTAAATAAAACGAGTTACTGAAATATATAATTTCCTTTATATATTCACAATCTTATATTTTTTTACGTCCGTTTTATTTTTCATCTACTGTATTAAGCGGCAATATTGAATTACGATTTTTCTCACAATTTAGAATATTAAGGTGTATATAGAATTTTCAATATAAAAAAGGTCCAAAGGGAAAATAGAAAATTAAATAAAACGAGTTACTGAAATATATAATTTCCTTTATATATTTACACTCATATTTTTTTACGTTCGTTTTATTTTTCATCTACTGTATTAAGCGGCAATATTGAATTATGATTTTTCTCATACTTCAATATTCACTCTGTCGTTATTGGAGTACACTTTAAAGAGATTTTTCAATTTGTCCATTATAATCGATACAACATGTAATTTTCTATATAAAAATAAAAATCCTAGTCCAGTCACTATATTTTGATACTTATATATTATCACTACATTTTGATATAATAAGCAACTAGTAAATAATTTTGGTATCACAAAATAAAATTAAACATAATTCTTTTCAGGTATATGCCATCCAAAAAAAAATTAATTGGTCCTGAAATATAAATTCAGATTTATACTCAAGCCATGTTTGAATATAATTACAATAGCCAATGTTTGAGTATAATTACAGTTAATTACATTAACAAACTTATAAATACGATATTATTATAAATAATACTTAGTTCTCTTCCCAGCATTATCCGACAAAACAGTTTGTACGTGAATTAATCAAATAATGTGATTAGTCAAAAACCGAAACTGATGACGATAAATTATAAACAAACCGAGAAGATTACCGGTCTGACAGACGCGGCATTAAATCGTTCAGCGTTACCGTCGACAGCCCGAACGCAGGATTATGATAACCTCAACTTGAAAATAATAACCATAAATCCTTGTGCTTTAATTAAAACGTAAACCGCTAAAGGAAACAATTTTCGTCCCAAGTTCACTTTAACGGAGCAAGGCAACACCTGATGCCTGTAATTAAACTCGAAAGCTGCATTATATATTCAATAAAACATTTAAGCTCATCAAAGATTCTCCGAAATGCATGCAGCTTTGACGGTTTTGTAGAGAGCTTTGGGTAATTATAGTAGATTTCTCGAGCTTTTTAATAATTACCTGATAGCTTATTAGCTAGGGAAGAGATATACCATTTTCAATATTACTGCTGATGATTTGAATTGAGCCGTGGCAGGTTGTTTTTATGCATAATTAATTTTGACCCAGGATTTACCGAAAAAGGATGTCACGGAAAAATTGTAGTGCCATTTCAAATGAGATAAAATGTTATGTATGTACATAGCTAAAGTTCACGCTGATTCCTCATAAGGTATTTTTTATTACAAAAAAAATCTATTCCTGGATAAAAATTTATAATGTTCATCTTCTTAATTAAGGTTATGAATTTTGGTTATGAAAGGACAAACAGACAAACCAAAAATGACAGGTTGTTATTACGCATGACTGTTTTCGGCCTATGGCTTCGCGGAAAAGGGAAAAACTGTGGTGTAATTTATAAGTGATTTTTAAGACAATATTATACGTTTATTTCAAACATAGACACTTATTTCTTATTATGCATGACTAGTTTCGGCCCGTGGCTTCGCGGAAAAGGAAAAAAATATGGCGTAATTTAAAACTAATTTTTAAGACAATATTATACATTTACTTGGAAACAAAGACATCTACTTGTTATTATGCAAAAATAGTTTCGGCCCATGGCTTCGCGAGCAAAAGGAAAAAATTGTGGTGTAGGTAATTTAAAACTAATTTTTAAGACAATATTATACATTTATTTTGTAAATATAGACACTTATTTGTTATTATGCATCATTATTTTCTACCCGTGGCTTCGCGAAAAAAGAAAAAAAAATTGTGGTGTAATATAAAACTAAATTTTAAAATAACATCACACATTTTTTGTAAACACAGACATCTACTTGTTATTATGCATGACTAGTTATGGCCCGTGGCTTCACGGAAAAGGAAAAAAATTGCGGTGTTATTGGAAAATGGTTTTAAAGACAATATTATACATTTATTTTGTAAATATAGACACCTATTTGTTAATATGCGTTACTAGTTTTGGCCCGTGGCTTCGCGAAAAAAAGGAAAAAATTGTGGTGTTTAAGTGATTTTTAAGACAATATTATACATTTTTTTGTAAACACATGCATCTATTTGTTATTATGCATGACTAGTTTCTACCTGTGGCTTCGCGAAAAAAGGGAAAAATTGTGGCGTAATCTAAAATTAATTTTTAAGATAATATTATACATTTTTTTGTAAACATATACATCTACTTACATTAAAGCATTTATTCCAAGCGGGGAAATTCTACTTATATTAAAGCTCTTATTCCAAGTACAAAAATTGTAAAATATTCATCTTTCTTATACGGGTTATATGTATATAATTTCCATAGTGACCGGTTGAGTAATTAAGACATGAAAGCAAGATAAACAGGCAGACGAACAAACTCCCTTTTAAATTTGTTATATCACAGTCAGCATACTTAACATTATTTAGGATAAGTTATTGCTTCTGACAAGTAACAGCGTCAAATAAGCGATTGAAATTGGTAAGTGTACTAATAGTTCAATTAAGTTTTTCATAAAAGTCGTTAACTCACAGATGTGTGTACGTATATGGTAAAGTACTTTGAAATAGGAACTGAATGACAGCATGTCACCCTAAGCGAATAATTCTAGCGAATCCAACGAAAGAAGATACGCAGATTATTTAAAAAATCATTAAACAAATTCAACGAAACGAGAAGTGTACTTCAGCGAAATGACATAGATGCCGCAAAATATTCACGGTCCCTTAACCTCCTTTCGCAGATACGCAAGAAGATACGCAGATTATTTAAAAAATCATTAAACGAATTCAACGAAACGAAAAGTGTACTTCAGCGAAATGACATAGACGCCGCAAAGTATTCACGGTCCCTTAACCTCCTTTCGCATGACAACAGAAAAGTTACTCTCGCAACCAAAGTCAGCACTGGGCCGCATAGAAATACGGTCGGACCGAATTGACGTAATTTGTCGAATACCCTAAATAAGGGGGGCGTACACGGGCATAATTTCGTCCATTTACTCTCTAAACATATTCATATATGCACACTCCGCCTCAAAGTTGAATAGTACAAGTAGCCGCCTAATGAATGGCGGTTATATTAATCCATTAAAACATGTTTTGAATGCGTGGAGACGAATGGACAGCGATAGGGATCTCGGTGCTTTTCACTCGAGAAAACTTCTGTCTGTCCGTATGTCTTGTTATTTGAGTAACGACTTTATCTAGCTCCCCATTCTCACACGGTTACTCGTGGGTGTTGGCCGTCGAAGGCCGTGGGTACAGTTGATTGTGAGTAATTAAAATTATGATTTATTTATTCTGAGTCTTCGCGTATAGTTGTATCCTTTGCTAGCTACGTGTCTCGATTTTATCCGGGACAAATTACTTAGGGTCGAATGGAAATGGGTGTTCAATCGTTTTTTTTTTATATCGTTATAATTAATGCTAATTTATTAACGGTTTAATTGTTTATTTTGAAATGTAGTAAAGCACTAAGCTGTGTGGCTAAGTTATGTCACACAACATCGCTTAGAGCGAACAATTTGTAACAATTAGATATAAATATCATACACTTTTAATTTTTTTTTCAGAAAGTTTAAAAAAATTTAAAAGGTACCTATAACAATTTTGCAACTGAAAATAGTCTATAACAGACAACCTGTAAGAAATAGCAAAACACTACTTTATATTATACACATTATTTTGAACAAAAGCCATTGAAAAGTTTCATTGAAAACGTGTACGGCACATTACAACAGCCTTCATTTTTAATCCATACTGCTCATTGCTTACCAAAATCTAAATTATACTTACTAAAAAGATTATATATATCATATTTTTAGTAACCATAGTTAATGAACATATAAAACTATGATATTATTTATGATCTTTTTAGTGAGTGTGGTTAATGTGTCCCTTTGGACGCCATAAATTAAACGATATTGATAAATTTATACAAATTAGATCAGCTGTTTTTGTGTCAAAACCTAAAATAGGAATGGACAAGTAAAACATTCCTCTTTATAAGACTAGTGTAACCATGAAATGAGTTCATCCAATGCACTTTAAATATTTAACAATAAGTTCATCAATAAATTACTTAGCAGAAGAATTATACTTAGCTCATCTATGTTTGGCATTGCACCTTTTTTGAAATTAAATTAATTTATTCGTGAAAACGATTATTAAATTTTTTAAAATAGAAACAAATTACTTTATCGACCTTCAAAATTTAATTCTAGGATATATTTTAAATATTCCCAATCAGAATACTTCTAAAATAATCCCAATCCGAATACTTCCAAAAGAGGTAAGTATTAAACTAATAATAGCCAATTAGTTTTTTGCGTCCGCCTGTACCAACATCCGAATTCAAATCTCCATATTAACATTCATACAGTTGAAAATAGAGACGTAACCTCAACTGAGTATAACAATAATTGTTTCCTTCCTTCACTTCATAAAGATCTTTATCGCGCGCTGCCCAAGCCGAGCACACTCAGTGCTTTTACATTCGGAAGTCAGTGCGTATTTAATTTGGAACTTGAAAGCTCGGTGGAACGTGTTTGTTTAATATGTTAATTCAGAGAATAGAAGGAAGGCTGTTTTATTTGAATAAAATGATCTATGAGGCCAGCTCGTGGTTGATAGGTAGTTAAGGATGTGAATGGTTTGTCATTCGAATAATTTATGGATTGTAATTGCTGGTAGTCATTTCCTGTGTTCGGCAATTGATGTCATTTTGATTTATACTTGAGAGGAGATCAATTTGTGTTTCGTAATGATTAGGCACATACATATTCGATAGTATTATGTCGAGAGGATTTTAAAAATATTTGCAGAAAATTCAAGTCAAATTCCTTTTTTTTTCGCAATACTAGTTTTCGCTTGTTTAAAGCGTCTTTTGATGATTGTCGTAATTATGAGCTCTGTACTATCTGTCTGTATTTATAAGAATTCTTCAATGAAACATTACATTTATAGGTTTTTAACCATCACTGCAATTAAGTTTTATAGAAAATATGATAAGTTAAGCTAATATCATAGCCTTGGGAAGTCACCATTATATTTTGTTAAAATATAGCGTGAGGCATAAAATGAAATAAGGGTAGAGTCCAGATTCTACTATGCCTAACCAATGAAGCGTTCCATAATAAAGTTATGAGAATAAAATTGGTCGACTAATATCATAGCATGAAATATCGGATACATTATTCCTTTTCAGTCTTTAACCGTCGTTTTAATATCAGATTTAATCATAACTATAATTGGTTATCTCGCTATATACTGACTTATCGAAAAGTACTAAATCAATTTTGATGCATTTGTTTATGCGTTAAGTACTTTACGTAAATATGCAGTTAGGTACAGTCTCTGTATATTAACCTTTCTGTATACATATGCGAAATTATGATAATTAATCATTCATAAAACGGTTAAAAATACGAATAAAAATCAATTATAGCTAAAATACGAATACTTCATACAAATATTTAATTCATGTTAAATACCACATTGGCTCAAAAAGTAGCGATGAAATAGTCAGTATTTTTTATGTTGTGTACAGCGCGTATAATTTAAAAATGGATATCATTTCAAAATTGGCAAAAATGCATTTTACTGTGAGGAAAAATACTCCGGCAAATTATTTTGATGTCGATATAGGACACTGGATTTGCATTGGACCAGTTTGAGTCGCAGTATGGGAATAGTAAAGATGGACTTCTATATTATTTGGTCAAAACTTCTGAATAATTTTTAGGGTTCCGTAGTCGAACACTATATCCTTAAAATTTCATCGTGTCTATGTGTGTGTCCGTCCGCCTGTCGCAACTTCCCAGTTTCTGGAGTTGTAGACCTACGTACATACACAATCTTTGAAGTTTACGCTTCAAAGAAAGATCTCAATTAAGGTGAAAAAAATTAAACGTACACCATTGTATGGGGTATGGTTAGAAAGGCTTTCACTTTTTAACCCTTTTTATGGAGTATCAAGCTTTTAACAGTTCGAAATATGCCCCAAACCCCTTTCATTCCGAAACAAGACTGAAAAAAAATAGATATCGATAAGTACTTTAAAATTAAATTACTTTAATTTAATTACTAGAAAATTTTGGAACTGTAAAAAGAAAAAAAATCTTAAGTACGCGGAAATAACAAAGATGGTAATTACTGGACGACTGAGCTTTCCAGATAAATTTAGATTTCTTTAATTACCTTTTAATTACTTAAATCTTAATAATATCTTAATAAAACTTATAATCTTTTAATTACTTAAAAGATAAATTAGTATGAATTATTAAAATATGTTTTGCAATTTAAAAAAAAAATAGAGAAATGAATGGCCATAGACGGCCTAACTGTCGGGGTATTAGAATTGAACATAAATAAGCATGGGCACATATATGAAATCTTAAAAAACATAATTTATTTGATATATTGTACAATTACTACATATAATTCATGCGTAGAACGTTTTCTCCTTTATGCTTTGATATATGTATATGGTAAATTTATGGCTTAAGTCTAACAAGTATTCAGAAGCTTGGAAATTAGACGCACAACACCTGTCCACACGATTAATAATTCATAAAACCTTCCTTATTTTCAAAAATATTCCTAGACACTGCGGAAGTTTTTACACAGAGACGCCATATGCGCTCGGTCCGCAGGCAATCGAATTGCGGTCCATTGACCGTAGTTGCATTAGTCGTTCGCGAGCGTTCGATGCATCTACACGTTTTAACAATTTGGGTAGACATTTAAAAATACAGCGTGTGCAATGAAATATTGAACAAATTACAAAAGAAAAGTGTCTGAAAGCGATGGGGGAAAACGAATTATATGAAATTTAAAAAGTAATTTTCCACTATTACATCGCCATATTCTATCCTGCTCGTATTTTCTGATTAGTGCGAAAAGTTGAACACTGCTTTCATTTTCCCTTCTCCATATAAGTGAACGAGAAATAAAAAGTCATACCGGAAATAACCGAAAAAATATAATTTCATTATTTCTATGTGTTTCTATTACCGAACGATTAATTGTAATAAAATTGTAAGTGAATATTGTTTGAAATGTCTTTTCGTTCGAAATAATACCTACGCAATTATTTACATTAAATATCGCGCAGCGGAGTGTGCGACAAATATTAAATTCGAAACAAACCTCAAATTCCTGCAACACGAAATTAATTTTGTCTTAAACATCACTTGACATGAACAACTATTACGTTAAAAAATAAATCGCTTTAATCTCAAACTACTGGCAGTTTCGATCTTATCTTCATCATCCAGTTTATTCGCAAGCCGCAGTCGTCTGTCCATACAGATGCTGCGGCGTAGCATCTGGCGCCGGCGGCGCGGCCTCGAGAGACGATCTTCTCCTCATCCTTTCCTCGCTTAATTAAATAATTATCGTCCGTCTTGTCGAGTCCCCGCCACCTGCCCCGCGTTGGACGCACTTTGTTTGAAAATCTGTGCGTGAGAAATACTATGTTCTATTGCTATACCGATAAGTGCGGTCTGTATAGCTACGTGGTAAAAGTGTGTGGGTTTAACATCTGTGTCCTCAACATTGAATGCGTTTCAATTTAAAGTTAATGCTATTCTCATTGCTGTTCTAAGTAGAAAAATCTTTATTGAAATCAATATGAATCTAAAAAACCGAAAGGTATGGTTTGGGTTCGCGCCGTAGAGTTTTTCGTGAAAACGTGGGGATAAAATCATAACAAGTGTTTCGTATTAATATATAATTTAATTACCAATCCCTTTAATACAATGGTTACTCGGAGTAGTACAACGGGGAGTGTTGCTGGGTGCTGTATGCCCGATGGGCCAGCTAAGTAATCGTTTTGCGTCATATTTTCCTTGTATTTTACTTTTTTTTACACTTGCTTTCCTCTGATTTGAGTTTTCTATAATTCGGTTTTCTAAAAATCGGTACTAATTTTCCATTTAGTAGCGATTTTTACTAATATTCCAGCAATTTTTTTTGTTGTCTCATTTTAAGTCCTGACAGTGCTTTATAAGATGTTTACAATAAAGCTAAACACCTTTCCATGGTACACTAATTTATAACTTTACATAACGCTAATTCGCAACAATCACGCGCTTGCACCTACACTTCTCCGATGACATCAGAGGCAAAACATGTACTGAACGACAAATATGTACAGACATGCTCTATCTGTTATGTGCCCAACCACTGTTAACGCATTGTTAGTCTCGTAGTTATTAGCGACTGAAATCTGACGGTATTTTGTTACAAAAGAAAATTTAACCGGATATCACTGTACTTAACGAGCAAGTAGACGTTTTCACGGCAAAAGATTTAAGGAGAAAAATTTCGAAATCTTAAAATTTTCAGTCATTTCAGTACAAGAACATTGAGATGATATATTATAAAGAATCTATTTTGCGTCAGCTTTTACCTTACTAAAACATAATTTGAAATTATTATCCAGGTACCATTATAGCGGAATCACAACAAACGGCTATAGTTTCAATGGCGTGGATTAATTCATTAAAAGAGTTATAGCTTACTTCTTTGTAAGCATATGCCACACCTCTTTTTTCCGATTACGATTACTTTTTACTACTTTATATTAGCTAATTGAGTACAGTAAACTTAAATAAAAATCAAAATAAATATGAAAGAGTGAAATTTAGAAATTAGTATTACTAAAATTACAGTAATACTAATTATATCATGCTGTAATTTTATATTTATATTACGTATCTTCATCAATTTAAGATAATAAAGCAATTTTACACATTTCTTTAAAAATAATTTCAAAATGTCTGCATTTTTGGAGAATCAACAGTTTTTGTATTTCAAAAATGTATCCAATTCATAAAGTCTATTTCTTGAATATATGTATATTGAACTAATTTACTGTTTATTAAGAGACTTTTATTTATTCTAAAAATAAATTTCTTCAAAAACTATGGTTTGCGGATTGAAAACATTTCTTAATTCAAATAACTAACACGTGCAATTTTGTGTATAATATTTATTTTAGTCAGACCGAAATTAAGATTGTTTTTGTCAAGTAACATAGTGTTGTAACGTCAGTCATTAAAATTAAATAAAATTTATCAACGTCCAATAGACAGTGATTTCCAGCAAAACTTTCCTGGATCATTGTAATTTTTTTTACTTACTGTTAAACTGTTTAATGTTATAAGATGTGCATAGAGCCATTCCAGAAAACGATCAACAAATTAGCTTAAGCTGCATCACACAAATTGATACACCATTTTAAACTCTGAAGCTACTTGGAATCAATCAGTTTCATTAGAAACCTATTTTTTTTCATCAAAATCAAAACAACTGAGTGCACAACTAAAGAATTTTCTCGTTATTGATAAATATTTATCTATAAATATTGATCAATAACGAGAAAATTCCCTTTCTCCTTTATTAATTTTCGGAATCGCGTTTTTAGTTGCCACGAGAATTTCCAGTAACGGAATTTTATAAAAATCGAATAAAATTCATTAACTAATTAATTAGTTTTCATTCCAAACAAAAGTAAAATAATGCACAGCCATATTATTTCACTGATAATTTTTTTTTACTTATTATAGACATCTTCAATTGAATGTTACAAAATAAAATTTTTGATTGCTACGAAAATTTGAAATAAAGAAGGTATATTCAAAGTTTACCCTTAAGTATCTAAAAATCATTGCATAATTTGTTGAAATAACTCAAAAAATGTCCCGTTTCAGTGACACTGAAAATGTGAAAAAAGTAATTGATATAACAATACAGTTATATTATGTATTTCTTTATCAATAAAACTAAAGTTGCAAAGATTGAAATAACAGTCTTGAAATAACACATTAATTAAACACCTCTTTAAATATATGAAATACATAAATTATAGATTTGGTTTCCTCAACTGAAGAACAGTGTTATTAAGTATTCATTATTTACAATGGATTTATCTGTGTGGGCCTTTTTTTAGCCTACATCTTATATAATATAATCAGTAATTTAATTGTTAAGATAGAATATTATACAAACTAAATCTGCTGAAAGTTTTATCCAAATTTATAAAGCATTAATTAAGTCTAAAATTTCGTAACTAATTCTTAAGTTTTAAACAAATAATAAACAGACTGATAAATGTTGCAAAAACACAATTTTTATCGGCGACAATATTTTAAAATTGTGGATAAAAGGTAGCTTTTTATTTTAGGGCAATTATGGAAATTGGAGTGGAATAATATTGTTTTGAGATAATTTGGAATCGACAATTGAAAATCCTTTTTACAGAAGATAACTTAGTTTAATCGTCATCGAGGAAAGAATTATAAAATATCCTACAAAAAAGTGTTAACAGTTTTCTTTCGACTAATCTGTACTTTAGACGCAGATGTGGACCGCCGCGAGCCGTCGCGTTGGTCGTTATCAGAGGTAATTTCGGACAATAAATACTACGAGGTGCCACACGCCCTTGTCAGACGCTGCTGAGGGATAATTACCAGAGATCTAGAGAAAAATGCTGCTTTGTTAGGATGGACCATACACGGGTTGGTATTGTTGGTAGGAGCAAAAATAAGATAGCTAAAATATAATTGACGAATTATTCAAAAACCGTACGAGAGTTAATTTTTTTTGCTTTGTAGTTACTACAGTAGTCTTTTCCAAAAAAAAAGTTACATTGAAGATGATGGTATATTCAGACTCTCTTTATGGGTCATATTTTTATTTTTTAAAACAATTGTAATTCCTTTTCCGCACAAATTACTCCCATTTAAGAAATTAACCAATACTATTATATAAAGTCTTTTGGGACCGGGGAGAAGGAGGATAGTGGCTTTTTACATTAATTATTTCTGTCACGAGAAATGAAAACAACTCTTTTTAGCACTTTGTCTCTCTTTTATTTGATAAAGTATCACGCAAAAACTACTGATTCGACCAGGATAAGATTCACACTGGGATGATGTTTGAAGTCGAGATTAAAATGTAAACAAAACTTATGACCTAAAGAAGAAAACAAAAAAAACTGTATTCAACAAAGCTCTACTGATATAACAAAAGTGAAACGTATGTTTATTTGTTTGTTTATCTTTCTTTCACACTTAAAAATTTCAATAAAATTGTGTATATATAATATACATTACAGATTAAAAAAATATGCTGAAATAATTAGGCAATAATCTATAGGATCAAAGATTTTTGGAAACAGTCCCAAGTCGAAGATGCTCTTCCTCATATACGTACATGCAGATCCACATACACAGATTATTGCTACATTTCTCTTCATGTTTTAGTAAGTATCTCTATATACTTTTCTATTTATTTACTTTTTTTTACATTCTTCAAAACAAATCAAACGATATACGACAAATCAAACGACATACATCAATACAAATCAAACGAGTCCAAACGATGAGTTTACTCCTTATTACTAAAGAGTTCCTATCATCAACCACCTTACAGCTCCATTATTGTACCCTGAGTTTGTTAAAGAGAAATTTATATCGCCTTTAATTGGGCTTTGTTAGCTTATCATAGACCATATCACCCAAATTCGGTCACGGCACCTGTATTGTTCAGTTTTGAGGAAATCTATGGTATACTTCCAATATCTATTGTCATATTGTAATCAATTCATGGAATGACACTGGTGATATATCTTTCGAAATAAAAAAAAATCATCCATATCGGTTAATGGCCTGAGATATGAAATAATATACTAAAATAAATTACAGATGAATTGAGAAATTCCTTCTTTTAGAAGTCGGAATGCCCGCTTGGAAAGAGTGAATGTGCTGCCAAAACTATATGAAAATTGGTTAATAAATGCCGGAGATAACAGAGATAATATATAAAAAAATTACAGTTAAATTGAGAACTGCTTTCTCTTTTGAATTCGGTTAAAAATAATGCCTGCTTACGAAAAACTGAACGCGCTGCCAAAATTATAGGAAAATCGGTTAATAAATGCCAGAGATATAACGTAACACCTAAAAAAATTTGAGTCGAATTGAGAACTTCCTTCTTTTTTGAAGTCGGTTAAACATAATGCCTGCTTACAAAAAACTGAACGCGCTGCCAAAATTATAGGAAAATCGGTTAATAAATGCCAGAGATATAACGTAACACATAAAAAAATTAGATTCGAATTGAGAACTTCCTTCTTTTTTGAAGTCGGTTAAAAATAATGCCTGTTTACGAAAAATGTGCTACCAAAACTACAAGAAACGTTTTTGACGACATAGACTTATCTTCTATACATAATCTTTATTTTTTAAACAATTGTAATTTCCTTAAGTTAGTTAAGTTTTCTTTTCGTAAGCATACTCGTATACATAATGAGCGTTTTAATCATAAATAAACATCGTGTTATCGCGGAACATCCCATTCATGTAAATAAATTTCACCGTTAGCGAGAAAATGGTATTAGCTTCAAAAGTTCCTTCAATACTACGTATTTATAATTTATTATTTAGTAGGCATAAACGTAATTATTTATACTTGCGTATATTTACGCGGAACCTACGTATTTTCGAACATTCTATTGTTGCTGAACATCACATTCATGTAAATAAATTTCACCGTTGGCAACAAAACAGAATTAGCTACGAAAGTTCCTTAAATATTATGTACGTATCATTTATATATATCATGTATTATATTTGCGTACATTTACGAGGAAACTACGTATTGCGATTGGGCGTGAAATTGTGACGGATGGATTCTTTACCCATGTGCATTGTGAAGAGTATATTTTCTTTATAACACGCGGGCGAAATTGTGGGCAACTTTAGTATATAATATTTATATATTATATAATTAATTTATAATTGTTTATGATGGTAATATAGCAATTTAGCTATAACCTCATAAAATAATCATATTTGGTTATTTCAATAATTTAACCCCCTCTTAAAAATGGTAATAAAATTCTACCTGCTTGAATATTGTCTATCATATTTTTTAGCTTTTGCTGATTTAAGAAATACAATTGTTGACGATATTCGCTTTGATCTCCATTATAATAGACGAAAAGTCCGACCGGCCTACCCGGCAGTGTGTGGAACTCTTTAGCAGCGGCGTCCGACTTATAATTAAGTTGTCTTGGAGGCGCGTCAGTGGCGTCTCGTGTCGTATATAATGATGTTTATGTTGTAATTATTATACGTTTTGATAGAGTTGTTCATCTTTTTTTTTGTTTTAATTTCGGTTTGGTTTACAACACGATCGTGATCACGCTTGGGCGTTTGATTGGCCAAGACGAGGGCGCGAGTTCGGTTTCCGGTAATGTCGGTTTTTTTTATGGTTATGAGGTTATTTGTTCGTACGTTGGCCGGTGACTTAATGAAGTGTTTTTTGGAATACATCATTTTTCATAATTACACGCCTTAAGCTTTTAAACAATTCATTAGGATATATAATAATTTGTATACATTTTATCAGCTGTAAGTTCAAGAATCATCCTTGAAAGAATTTTTAGGGTATAGTTCATCGTTTTTCCGAAAATATGAGAATAAATGTAAATATATTAAGGTAAAAAACATTTCTATAATCCGGTGATTGGAAATGTATAGACAATATTATCTAACTCCATAGTCTACAATTATGCCCATATTATCTCTAGTCTACAATTATACCTATATTATTCATAGTCTACAATTATGGCTATATTATCCCTAGTCTACAATTATACCTATATTATCCATAGTCTACAATTATGCCTATATTATCCCTAGCCTACAATTATATCTATATTATCCATAGTCTACAATTATGCCTATATTCTTTATATTTCATTAGCTATTTTAAAAATATAACCGATAGATTTTTGTGTGATTTGCATTACGATATATTTTCTTACTTTATTCTTACTTTTGTGATGTGTCTTAATTTTTTACATTTTTGTTAATTGATCAACGTTGCGACTTAAAGGTCCAAAGCGTTGAACAGTTAATTTTCAATCAGAATTTTTATTAAGTTGTTAAAAATGGCCGAAAATAAAAAATAAAATATTATATTTACAAAATTTTGCGTAATGTTTTATTCCCTGATTACAGAAAAAGACATTATTTGAACTTTGAATAAATTCGAAAAAAATTGTAAAAATACTACAAAAACTAGTTGTAATATTTACTTACCACAATCATTAATTATCTTTTAGTGCCAATATCAAGTTGAAAGGCACGTAGAACATTTGGAATGGAAAGATACTTTAGGCTTAAAACAAAATCAACTCTTGATAGGTTATTATATACCCTCATTTTATATTTTGTATT
Source organism: Druceiella hillmani (assembly GCA_039881145.1). Taxonomy (NCBI): domain Eukaryota; kingdom Metazoa; phylum Arthropoda; class Insecta; order Lepidoptera; family Hepialidae; genus Druceiella; species Druceiella hillmani. Next base: position 1,870,879 of record JAYKKI010000040.1, on the reverse strand, counting down.
TAGAATGCTTTGGAGATTATTAGCCTTAGTATGTAGACCTCATTTAATGCTAAAAATATTATTTTTTTTAAAACAGGACTTAGAATGTTTGGAATTCCCACTTTTAATATATTATATGAACTTAGAACAAAACCCAAAAAAAATGTAAAAAAGCCACAAAAAGTATATTTAATTTTAATTTGAGCAAACTTCAAGTCAGGCCCTTTCAGAAAATCAACCTCTAAAACCTTATAACGAATTTTTTCACAATATTCCTTAAATGTTACATTAATTTTCCTTGCATATTATAGACGATCAAATTTATATTGTAGTACAGCCAAAACTCTTTTTTAAAGTTCTGCTAAAATTATTAATACACAATAATAAGGTGATTAGGTAATCTGATAGAAAAAGTTTTGATCGTGCCGATGTTCGAACATGTACCTGTCCACATATTACAATGCACGTACCGATGTCTCGATAATGAAGCAATTTACGAAATATTGATATACAGGTTGATCTTAAGGCAAGTCACTCTTTCATTTATCATAAGATTAGACCACTAAACATTAAATAGTGAAATGAAACACAAATTGAATAATAAGTTTAGCAGAATTCAGGTATATTAAGGTTCGTGTCCGACTAAAACGGAACTGTGAGACAAGGGGCCACTTTCGCACATTGGCAAATTTTTATGTGTTGCTTCATTGTTCTATAAATGTATCAATGAATAATAGCATTTACATCGAGAGATAATAAGCAAATTTGTTTAAAAATGCTGTATATACGTAAAAAAGTTTATTAGAAAACATTTATAAGATTCTGAAACTGAGAAAACTGTAAGGTATAAATAACGGAGAGATATAGATATTGAAAAATGGGATGTAATAGTCTTGTAAGAATAATATCCCACGATGTAACATTAGAAATTACAGTAAATGACCAATAAGCAATTTTAAAGAATGTTGTACATAAATAGGTTTATGAGAGAAAACTTGTTAAATTATGAGGACAAGAAAATTGTAGTAGAACATAACGAAAAGATATTGAATCGGAAAAATCTTACATTTTGCTATCGGATACATTTAGGAAAATATCCCAGTACATAATTCATTCATTTACCGCTTCAACTTAGTCTTGAAAGTATAATTATCCATACATATCCTAACTAGCCTTGAAAGTATAATTATCCATATAAAATGATTGATCAAATTTATATGTATGGATAACATATAAATTTGATCAATACGTAATAATAGATTTTGCAGCAAATGGATAACGATAAAATTGATTTGTGCATGAAACCAAGAAAAATGTAAAGAAATTTCTTTAAAAAATATAGACAATAAAAAATTTCACACTATGTATTTGAGTAAGTCTGGAAAATATTTTAATATAATTAATTTATTTATAACTTCTAATTCAGTCTTCAAGTTATAGTTGTGCATACACGTCATTCACGATGTAGGTTACATACAATAATACGTATTTTTTAACAATGATAGTTGTTGATGTTTAAATCTGGAATCGCATTAAGTATATCAGAAACCCATGAAAGTCTTGCAAACTTTTTTACACAAGATTAAAAAGAGTCGTGTATAAAATAAATATCCAATAATTTTTGTAGCATATTTATATAATTTAGATTACAATTTTTTTCATAGTTCTGGTTAAACTCTTCAAGTAAGTATTTACAGAATGATAGGCAAAATTATAATCATCGAAAGGACAACGCAGTTACAGACCATAAATTGGATACCACTGCAACTAAATTTCTTAAATTATGTTAGTAAAATATAAGAGATAAACAATTTCAAAAAGGGCTGTTGTCGGATTAACGTTATTAATTATGGTTTATTTTAGAGTAAATTATATTTTATATTAGTCAACAGTTAAGATTCAAATACTCAGGTATATGTCACAATCTCTTTTAGATATCAAGGCTAGATAAGTTCTAGGGATAATAATATATAAAATATTGTAGTAAATAAAAATTAATAAAATAGTAAATTTACGATGATCAACAACGACAGTCCTGTATCAGAAGGGGCCGCAACAATAATGACACGATACAAAAAAGCCCCGAACTAGACAAGACGTAATGATACATCTAGTTATACTGTGCTATAATAAAGTTTGATATGAGATGATAAATTATAAGTGTAATTATTGGTTTGAGACAGGGCGGTCCATGGGCAATATCACCTCAGACGGGCGTAGGCGAGCCGTTTGACGCAGCGGGCGTTCGAGGCGGCGCGCTGGGAGATTAGTGATGGGTGAGGATCTCGGTGAAGTGAGACGGTCGGTAAATTTCGCGGTTTAACGAAACTTTCATATAGCCGTTAAGGCCTCGATTTGGTTTAGATTTTGAATTTAGTTGTGCATTAATATTATGTAAGTCTAAAATAGATACGAAGGGAAATAATAATTGATCAGATATTTTAATTTTTTTATGTTGGTTGCCAACGGGCATGACATGGCGTAGGCGCAAACATCCTATGATACAAGACAGCAGGGCTTGGTTTGGCATTATCGAAAAAAGCCAATACGATTGATAGTCAAATAAGTAAAGAAAAAATTAAAATTAAATTAGGCATATTATTATTTCTTAACTGAACACTTTTAACAAATTATCATGATTTAACTGTTAACAAAATTAAATATTGAATATATTTGGCGTTAATTTTGTAGAAATTCATTGTTCACAATTAAATGAAACTACGTTATGTAGTATTTTTTCTACTTTCTTTAAGTTCTTTACCACGACCTAGGTTTCGTTGTATTACATCTTCAGGTTGATTATTAGCAGACTTTACTAACAGTCCACCTGAAGTTTTTGTAATACGACGAAACCTAGGTCGTGGTAAAGAACTTACAGAAAGTAGAAATAATATTACATCACGTAGTTTCATTTAATTTTGAACAAAATTAAAATCATATTATACATTTATGTTTCCCAATTTTATTTTCTGTCGTTTCTTGAATGCCACACTTACGAAGTTCAAATATATTTCGCCAATTTATTTTCAGTATTATAGGGGGCATAACATCTACCCACTCAATTAATGTACCAATATTGTATTTAATAGCACGTTTAAACAAATTAATACGTCATGGTAATTACATAAAATATTATTTTACACTGCGTCTTACGCAGTACACTACTTCAGTACACACGTACACTACTTTATTTTGTGTAATTACATAATTAGCACAACGTCCGTTTGACCAGCTCCATGTCAGTGACGGTGGCCGTTTGCTGTAAGAATGCGTTCCCATGTTTTTATACTTTTTTGGTTCCGCTGCTGCAGTGCTGATGCCAGAGCTATGCCGGTGCCAGTTAATATCAAAACGTCCTTTAACTATACACATTTTCATAAGTTCGCAAACTACTCGTTTTAGCAGAACAGACACTTCACACAAGAGTTATTTACTTATAATTTTACTAGAAATTAAGTGATTTTTTAAAATTTATTAAGTATACCAAGATTTAATCGCCGATACCTCAAATCAATGGCATCTTGTTATATTTAAAAAAAATGGTGAGGTGATGACAGCAATCATAAAGTTTTTCATTTAGACAAACTTTTCAGAAATTTCCCTAAAACGTAACTACATTTTGAATTAGACTGATGCATGGTTAAAAAATATTGTAATGATAAAGTCGTTTAACGTTATGGAGTTATTATAAGACGGTAAGCAGGCCTTCGAAAAGTAACAGAAAATTCAGCAATTCTTTTGAATTCAAATTATTAATTCTAATAAATAAATGTTGAAAATTAATTTAATCTTTGGAGTAAATATTATTGAGATTTATGGGTCATTAATAAATTCGAAATTTAATGTGAATTAGTAGCGATATTTTCTTACAGAGGAATATCTCTTTAAGTTATTATCACTATCTTTTCTATAATATACTTAACACATCGTTTAATAATGTAAATGTCACATCACTAGTTGTTCACACTCTTGTACCGCAACTAAGGACTAGTAAAGGGAGCAATAACATTCGTTTTGAGGACTTGAAAGCGAGAATAAGCGCCTGGCCAGATGTGGCCTTTTATGTCGTATATGACTTTGGACTGCTACCAAATTTAATAAAAGTCCCCGCAAATTTAAAGATACTGCCTAAAACTAAAATGATTGTGTAATTTTGAAGCGTCTAAAGTCGTCACCTTTAAGTTATTGAAAAGTAAATTACTTGTACATTTGATACAGTCCTACAAAATTAAAATTATATTTGTAAAAAAATTGTGTTTCAAAAGGCTTCGAAAATATGCCGTAATTAATAGGGTAGTAAGTTAACTGAACTGTGCTTAATTGTTTGCTATATTTAAACTATATAGCCTGATTTGTAGTAAAGACGAAAATATAGACAAATATTACAAAATATTTACAAATATAACTTTTTCTAAACAGTAATAATTCGAAAACCCAAATACTTTAGTAGCAAGGAATAAATCCAAGATGGGAGAAGGAAAGGATCGAAGAAAGGCGTGCAGAAGGAGGGATTGAGAGAAAAAGGTTTTTTTTTGTTAATGAAGTGTCCTCTTTTTCATTAGAGAACTACCTTAACATTTTTTTCCCCTTAAGGATAATAATATATATAAAGAAGTTTCACATCTAAAGCTCGTTATGAACGTATACTTTTTGTCTTCTACTTTAATACCTGGACCCTGCGATTATCTTAAATAATATCAAGATTACTTTGTTTCCGTCAGTTTTAATTTCAATGATTTGCTATCGTTGGAACCATTTTACCGAAGAACAGTGATACCTAGATAAGATGTACGTCACTCGATTAGGCGACGCACATATCTCAAGTAATCTATGAGTTTCTTAGATACCATTAATATAATTTTAATTTTTTGAGACCGCTGTCTCAACTACTAGTTGATAGCCTTAACCCATAAAATTAATTAAGTTGAACGTATCAAGATTAATATTGTTTTCATGTTTCCCTTAAAGCTCTTGCGACTGCAAAATTTTCTAACAAAAATATATATCATCATTTTAAGATCAGTAATAACGGTATTAAGAGAAGCATCACTCCATTAGATGCCACGTTTGTTTCAAGCAGCAAAAATGATAAGTAAAGGCTTGACGAAAGAACTCCGATTGCTTATGAGAATAATTCCAAACTTCGACATTTGCAAACACAGCCATAAATTTCTCAACCTAAATTAAATACGACAAATATTACAGCAAGCCAGAATAATAATATTCATAAACCCACATATTCAAACCACTGATATCTTGTTCCTCATTTTACCCTTATTTATATCAAAATTGCATTCGACTACTTTTCCGACGTAGATTTATAAGTATTTTATTTAAATCACATATTTAATTATCGATATTATTTTGCATCTAACACATTACCTTTAATGAGTTCACATTAAAAACACCTCTTTCGGCCTTTGATCCCACTCGAATGAGCTATGATATATGTACCAGTGTTAGAGAAACAAAATAACTTCATTATAGAAATAGTTCAAGTTTGTTGAGTGGAATAATTAAGTAGTTAATATTTTAACCCCGTGAAGGCTTCGAGATAATCTACACTCGGAAACATCTTAAAGTATTCCTCTTAGTCGTATCAAAACGTGGAACGTATGTAACTCTTCGCTGAGACGAGGGAGTTAACGGCAGAATAATAATTCTCGAATAATGTAGTGTGGGTTATTTATTGCCATAATTATTCAAAGATAGGATCATTAGGCGGTCCATTATGGTATTTAACACTCAAAGAATGTTTCTAAATTTGAATTTTAATAAGGCACCGGACCAATGACTAACAATTATACACACGGAATTCAAGTTAATTTGAAGGATTCATCTTCGCTGGTCAGTGACGTGGGACGTTTCGGTTTGCGTTAAACTTCGTTTTGTGAAGTCAAATCGCGTTTGAATTGTGGATGATTGATGAGTGATACAGTATGATCATCGCTAAACTTAGTTATAAATATAGCAGGAAATAGCGAATAAGTAGTGTAAATATAACTGATCACAAACATAAGCATAAATCACAAAGAATCACTGGCGAAATCAAGTGTGCCAACGGTCAAAGCTGTACTCACTGTGTGATGTGATATGCGATGTTCTTTTGCGTTAACAAAATGATATAAATATATGTCATGTATTGGTAGAAATATAAAGATCAATTTAAAAGGCGTAAGTAAAACAATTTATACAATATTAATATTTTCCCTTTATTTAATTTGGAAAAAATACTCTTATAAAAGTGTTAAATTTCATAAAAATAATCGCAAAATTTCTGCAGCCTGTTGACTGAAATGAAGATACTATTTCTAAGTTAGTACCCGAATTGTCTCAGAACACCTCCAAGGGTCTGTAGCACTCCGCCTCATCTTAAACAGGGGTCTGTCCCATATATATGATCAAGCACTTTCACCCAATAGGATTAAATACTGCCCCTGCTTAATAAGCCGTTTAGTTTCTCTCATTTTTTTCAAAAACGGTTTTCACAATAAATGACTCAAAGATCGATCCACAATCAACCAAGTCACGAGGTCTAAAGATACCTCATTCTAAAGATTAATTTGATTCTACTGTATTACTATGTTGACAGATGCTCTCAATTAGAATTACTGAGCGCTGCGCAAGAGCCCGACACTGCGGCTCTTGCAATATAACAAAACGTGATTCACATAACGCATCTCGAAATCGCAAGAATACGCCAAGCTATTTCTTAATCAAGTGATACTGTGCGAAACTGCGATAGACCTCAACCATTAACGCCTATAACACTTAAATTAGAGAGAATCTACCATATGGTGTGATGCATTTTACACTTTAGATTCCTTCGGATTTATTATTGGATCTAGTTATTTTTCTTATTGCATCTATTTCATTGTTGCAGTGTACATGTTTAAGTCACCTAATATGATAAGCTATGATCACCTCAAAGAAATTAGGCTTTGGCAACTTGTACGTGGTTGCAGAGAACCTTTAAAAAAAGTTATTTTCGCTCATAATAACAAAACGTTTCAATCAACAGTCGGTATCCGTTCACTGCTGGACATGGACCTTTCTCAATGCGTGTATCATAAATTATTTTTACAAAGTTAATATTTACTAGTAGTAAATATTTACTTTAAAGAAAACGGAATTAGCTCACTTAATTATTTTCTAAAAGCTATGAAAAATGTTTCCCCAAAGATCGATTTACAAAACTTTTCTACAGATGTTACATATTCATGAAGTATTATTAATTTACAAACGCATGAATAAATTATCGATGCAACAGTGGAAATGTTAGCCGGCGGAAATGAAGAACTTTCTTCAACGCGGCGGTGTCAAATGATACGGAAACCACCTGTATGGAGCATCAACGTGTTTTAAAATATTCACGACGTTAAATGATCGAATATCCGTTTAAGTGTTTGCCCGATGGAGCGTTTTATATTATTTTAGTTGAGAGGTTATTTATGAGTCGGTAATGACACGCAGGAGGAGTGCGTCGTTTTCGATGTTATAACTTTATATCTTATTCATGATTTTTGTAATATATGATAAAGATTTTTATTTATTCTCTGAAGTATAGGCATTTTCGTATACATATTTTTTAAGTTTTTAAAACTTTCAGAAGTAAACTCTTTAATCAATGGTATTCAAATTAATGACATAAAGAAATTAGATGATTTTTTAATAGAATTTATAGTTAGAAGTTGCAATATTTTTTACTCGTTTCATGTTTGTGGATTTTTGGAACATTGTTATAAATACGCTTTAAATAAATTGTTAATTATGAAGTTAAGATGGGCCATATTTTTGCGTATAATTTCAACAGAATTAAATAAAAAACAATAATTTATTATAAAAAGGTTTATAAATAACTATTCTGAATTTATAATCAATGTGGATTTTAATTTTAAATAAATTTTATTCCCGATCCCACATTGAAGAGTTTACAATAATAAAAAAAGCTATTGAACTTCTGTAACATGTAATAAGGTTTTACATTTACAAGACTGACACAAATATAGTAAATATATTCCCGTAAAACCTTTTTTTTCGTATATATTCCGTAGGAAAAACACATAACTGCTAATCCTTTTATTAGAAAGTCGTAAGTTACGTAAAACGATCGTAAGTTACACAATATATAGTACAGTATGGTACTATTAGTTTTATTGCAAGCGATAGTACTAGATAACTCCCATTACTAGTCGCAATGCAAAGTGCATTCTGAGATAATTCACATTATTATATTTCAATCAGCAATTCCACGTAACTCAATTGAAAACTGAAGTTCGTTACAACTACATTATTAGTTGCATATTAATGCGTGAAATTTGTGAAGAGAATTCATTTTCTAACTTAAAGACTCGTTAGGAAACAGTTTTTAGAACCGCTATACCATGAAATTAGGAAACCAAAAAAAATTGGTGTTAATAATATTTTTAAAATAATATTGGAGGATGAAAAAAAATCTAGTGCACGTAGGCGTGTGGGATATCGTTTGACAGGTCTTAAGAAGTTCCAACATAACTTTTTTATTTAAGTCAATAGTTAGTGAGTTAGAAGCGTATTCTAAGTTAAAAAGTGTGTTAAAGGAGGGACCTCTAACGTTTCAACTAACTTGCATAAAATTCTGAAAAAGTTAATGTATTAGAGCTTTAAATAAACTTTTAATGATAATTAGTTTGAATAAGATATGTTGTGTAGTTTTTGAGATATGGAATATTTTCGCCACCGACCGTAGCAACAACTTTGTTTTTCACAGTGTTTTTGAGAAATACCAATTTTTAAGTTTAATATTGTTTGGTGCTTCGGAATCGCTAGTTGGTCTCTTTATGAAATTCAATTCTTAATTGAGTGAAAAATGGTGTTAAATTTGTGTGTGAAAATTCCTATAACATACCTTTTCAATTAAAATCCAAAGCATAAATGATCTACTTAATAAATAAACCAACACGTTTTTACTGATTGTCGAAATTCAATCTTTAACGGTATGAAATGAAATTATATTTAATAATAATTTTTTTTATTATCAACTCGCAACTTAAAGGAAGTTCAAAAAAAAAAACTCTTCCACAGTTTTGCATGTATTTTTATAAATACCCCCACCATTCTCTGATTTCATTCCGCCAGCGAACCTCTGCAACGAGCTATGACCCTCTGGCTTCTAATCAAAAGAGGCATTGTCCATTTTTCAACTAAGCTTTTGGCGCTATGCCCGGTTAATTCCACTTCCATAATGCGGCTCTTTCAATGATATCAGTTACATTTGTTTGAGATCTAACTTCTTCATTTCGCACTCATGTCACTCAAAGTGATGAGAATGGCGCTCTATAGCTCTCTGGGTCACCCTAAGCTTATTAACGATTTTTGGGTTAGAGTAATGGTCTTATTTTTTTTTAAGTCGTGACAACATCCAGACCTCATAGACTTTTTTAGCTTTGTTGATCTCATTCTATTCTTTAATAAGGCGTTAGTTTACCAAAAGCAGCCCAACGCAAGTAGCAGTTTCGTTTTCTTATTTGTGATATAGATGTAGTTATTTATGTTGTCGATAACTACGTTACATACAGAAGTTTGCATATTATTGAGTGCCATTTTATAACAACACAATGCAATCGACGGAGTCTAGCTTTCATATTTTAATCGATTTCAAAGAAAGAAATTTCGATTCGACTTGTACGTGTATTTCAATTTTGATTATTATATTAGGGCCGCATAAATTTTAACAAGATTTCTTACATTTTCTAAAAAAACATGTATTTTCTAAATTTATTTGCTCAACAAAATATATAAGTTTATTAATTTATCACTGAACTTGTTTCGATTATAATCGCTGTAGTTTTATTGAGATACATATATTATATATATAGGGCAAACCCATTTCCATTATATTTTTCATTTATATATAACACTTGCTATTATAACACTTGCTCTGGCACCATACTCATACACATAGCGACTTGTATACACATATACCCGACTGTAAGATGTGCGCGTTGTATGCTTTTTGAATGAGTAAAAACTTGCGAGTTCGCATCACCGACATGCTATAATAGCAGTATATTTCTAGCTATGAATGTAACGTGTTGTGTAATATTGGTGCCATTTATATTTATACTAGTAAATTTAAATTGACTACGTGGAAAATACAATGTGCGTATACTGTGAATTGTTAAAATTGTGCTTTAGTTTGATTATTATTTTAATTACTTAATTTTAGGATCACTGTGTAGTACAACAATGAGTACTAAATGTTAATGTCTTATATAGAAAAATGAATAATTTATTTTCAAATATTTCCAATATTCGTATCAATATTTGCGTTTATAAATATCATATTATTTATTTTTTATTTCTTTAATATTTGAGCAGTTTTATTACTAATGTGGTAAAACAAATTTCTAGTAGTTCGATATTTTTGTCGCAGATTTTAAAATTAAAAATTCTGCAACATGTTATAATAATTGTAGATTTATGTGTTGAATTTTAAAGATATCAAAATTCTGAAAAAAGATAAATATTTTAAGTTTTCACTTCTGCTGGCAGTTCCCATGACTACCTATATTTTTTCAGATATCGTTATCGTATTAACTTATATAACAAAGTTTAATAAACTGAATTTTCATGTTATAATGAAGTTATTTCTTTATATTCCTGTAAGCCTAAAAACATATTATCGACAAAGCGGAACAGATTTCTGTTTATTACATTAGTTTAAAAATCTGAATTAATTATTAAGTACTCGTAATTTTTACAATAACCTTAATTAATTTTTATTTTCTTTGGTAACCATTTCTACTTGTTTATTCTATAATAATTAGGTAGCTATTATTTTATATACCTTCGCTATACGAATATCATTAATTACTTTTACTCATTGTTTTCCAAAAATATGTACAACTAATAACAAATAATAAGATTCACTTAAATTCACCAAACATACTCCGTTAAATGATTGTCGTTTAACTTCGCAAAATTTCATCAAGTGGTTATTATGAATTACAACTATGGCTTAGTTCCACTAAACTTCAAAAGTCTAGTACAACTAGCAACATTCACTTAATAAACTTTCCCTCGACTTCGCCAAATATATTCTATGAATTATATTTATCATTTAGCTTCGCCAAACTTCACGAAACAAACAGAACGTTCTTTGATAATCGCTTAGCTTGGCTAAACTTTGTAAAACGGTCGCCATAACTTACGACTATCGTCTGGCTTCAGAATTGGAATGTAGTAAAGTTTTATCAGAAATATTCTCCTTGTATGGTTTTGCTTCCACGCGTCAACAGGAGCGAGGTGCGAACTCGAAGGAGCGCAAAGCTATGCTAATGCGTGTTATAAAGACAGCCGTGAACATTAAACGACACAATAAATAGGCAGTAAACGTAAAAAGGCCGCAAAGTAAACTCTAACTGAGTCTACAAGAGTAAAGATAACCGTAAAAGTCATAAAGTGGCGGTGCGGCACTTCGGGCCGGGCGGAAGGTGCGCGTTGATGGAAGTTGTTACTCGTTTTTGTGGTTTTATACCAAAATAGACGCGAATCGGGGACTGAGGAATGCGTAAAAGTGGACTTTGGAAAAATTACTATACAAAATTTATTTTTCATTGTGTCACTATCTCTAAGTCTATGTAGATGTTGTATGTATGGACGAAACTTCGCTTCATCGCATATATTCGGACACTGGTATAAAGATGTAATTAAGAATGAAGTACACAACTGGACGAAACTTCGCTTTGTCGCAAATATTCGGACACTAGCATAAAAATGTAATAAAGAATGAAGTATACTTTTTGTTCTTACATTTTTAGTAAAACTTTTATGTAATCAGTCTATTCCCTATTTTCATCTTAATAATACTTTCTTATTATTTTTAAAACTATTTCTTTTAACCATATTTCTTCTATCAGTCTTGTTTATAGAAGTGGTTGGCGATATTATTAGAAGTATTTTAATTATTCATCTCCTTTTATGTATGTTATTATCATTAATTCAAAAATTATTTTTTCTTCTTTACAGGCTACAGATAGATTTATGTCATTTAATTTCTGTGGTTCGGGTTTTTTAACACTAAAATTGTAAATGTTTCTATTTTGAAATATATCATTTTTGATCCGTAACAAATAACGAAAAGTTAATGGTCCGCAAAAAGATAACTAGAGAATAAATGAGAATGAAAGAAGTAAATATACGGAATTTTTTACTGGTAATAGATACTTCAGAAAAATTTTTCCGTATATCAGAAAAATCGATTTAAATCCAATTTATGTGTACTCAAGTATACGTGAAATATAATGTTAGGTTATGTTTTCGGGACTTTTTTGAATAAACTACAGTGCACTTAGTATATGACAGTACCAAGCCTTCAAGTGAATTGTATTAAAGAAAATTGATTTAAATCGACACGATGTATGGACTTTTCTACCTTATTATTTATTGACATTACAACGTAAATTCGACTGATTGGTATAACAATTATTGACATTAAAACGTAACTTAGACTCGCTGGTACAACAATTATGAACATTAAAATGTAACTAAGACTGGCTAGTACAACAATTATTGAAATTAAAACATAACTTAGACTGACCGGTGCAACAATTATTCATATTAAAACGTAAATTAGACTGATTGGTACACTATTACTGACATTAAACATACCTTTGACTGAAAAAAAGGAACTGGATATAACGAAAAGATCACGTAAGTTAATCATACACGCAAGTTTTATACCGTATGTAAGATAAAAAGGATTTAAGTACCCAAACCAGAACTTATCATCAAAAAGTTAAGTTAAACTGGTGGCGGAATATTAAGGGAATTATTATTAAAAATATTTAGAAAGAGAGTTAACTTCGAAATGATTTGCAGCCAATGCAGAAGTTCATTATCAGCAATTAAATTAACTAACACTCTAAGTAATTAACAAAACGGAGTTATTTTCGCCGTAATAACGCTAAATCACATACCAAAAAATACATTCGAGTTGAAGTGGAGTCTACTAGTATATTCAATTTTATATATTCAAATTTTGTTTATCAAAATTTCCCTGTCTGATCGTAGCTTGTTCAGAACTCTAAGCGATCATTTACATAATAAAATAATTGACAGTATGGAAGACTTTTTTTAATAAAAGTTACCAGATTTTTATGCTGAAAGTATATTTAGCAAGTCATAAATAAAAATGGTATATAAATAATATAGTTCTTCGTGATATTAAGATTTTAAAATATTTTTCTTGTAAGAACAAATTTGGATTAAAAAATTCATTTGTCAACGTAAATTATAAGTTTTTTTAATGACAGAAGATACGTATGTAGGATATGTATTAACGTGTGAGTACACGTACACATATTTACGTACTACATATATATTACAGTGACAGTTTAATATATTTTCTACTTAAAATAAACACATCATATCTTATCATCAGTAAAAGTCCATACTAAACTGGTATTTAGGCAACCGAAAGCCGAAGGCTTTCTGCATTTCTTAACGCAGTGACACGTGAAAGTGTTTACCTCCAACAAATACCTCGACCGATTCGAGCGCCGTTACGTATCATCTCACACACGTGTGTGTTCGCCTATCTTATTACAAAACAGATTAAATTTCATCTAAGCATAACTAAATATCTGACTACACAATGTCGGACGATCTTAACCGGGTTGGCGCGTGCGAGCCAAACTTTCATATTCCACTGCTCTTCAAACATTGAGCAATAAAATGTTTAAAGAGTTAGAAATGAGCTATTAATAAGCACGTCACTCGATTATGACCATTAAAACCGCGAAAAACTGTTTCGCACAACCGTTCAGAGCAGTTAAATATTGTGAGATTTTACGATAGAGTTCGTCTGCATTAAGTATAAAACTGGTTAAGAGCATGTTGGAACGCGCATAAAATAGAGTTTCTTAGTTTTCTAAATTTCTGGAAAATGGTGAAAGTTACCACAATTTAAATTCAAAGTTTTAACAAAATTTTAGTATTTGAAATTTCAAATCTTTTAAAATAGTGGTTAGAAAAATCGTGGAAAGGGCTCATGTTGCTTAAAACTATAAAAAATAGAAAACGAATTATACACAACACTTGTTCAATGATATCTTATACAACAGGTTTGGCGAAAAGAATTACACCGTGTATAGGGAGATATTATTAATTATTTTTTTAATATTTTGTCACGTACTCATTACGATCGCCATGCGTGGTACCTATTTACATAATTGCATGTTCTGTAAAAACTGTCTGAAATATGTTATCGTAGAAACTGTGAGGCTGCGAAAGGAGTACGGATTGACGGAGATAGTGGAGTTATAAGGTATTATATATTTATGAGAATTAAATACACATTAAGTAATAAGCATTTGTTTTTTCTATGTGCGTAGTAAATAAGTAAATAACAATACAACATTTTTGTGCGACGCATTTAAATTACATTTGTCTCAGGGCCACTAGAATGGGGTCACTATTAAAATGTTCACTATTATGTATCAAAATATGAACGTAAATCGTTCACTAAACAAGTAAATGAAGGTTAACCTAAAAACAATGCATATCATATTGAGAAATTTCGATTCCTTTGATATAAGTGAAATTATATTTGTATTTACCAAATACAGTACCTAATACTTATCTTTTACCAAAAGTTATCTGAAAATGTTATATTGAAATTTTATCGGATTTGGTAAGTAAGTCTACGGTCCATGATCTTTCGAACTTCGTTTATTGTTCAATATAAAGAAATTAATAACAAACATAAGTATAGACAAGAAATTTATATACTATTGATCGAACTACAATGAAAAATTTATATACCGTTTAGTTCAAGTCATTTTTGAAAAAAAATTAGAAAAGCTAAGTTTTTGAGGTTATTTATCATTTAAATCACATGACACTCATGCCATCCTGAAAAGTCCTTGAAATTTCATACTTGGTTAAGGGATGAAATATAGTTGATTTTAATTTTTTCGCTATTTTCTTGATAGCTATTGATTTTTCGAATAAAACAATTATCATAAAAATTAAGTCATAACGTTCTCCATAAAAAATGTTCCATTTCTTCTTTTGGACAACTATTCGTTCTTTCTTCTGTACAGAGGTACAGTCTTCTATTACAGATCAAATCTTCTCGCAAATTATTCATTCTGTTTTATGCAAATTATATTTTCTTCTATTTTATGCAAATAATTTATTCTATTTTACGCTGTTCCTTTTTATTTTTGTTTTGCACTGTGTTTTTAAATTGTATCAATGAAAGAAAAAATAATTGAAAATCCAATTTAAGTTCATGTACTAATTCGTTTTCCATATTTTTGCACCAAGTTCATTTTAATTATAAGTTCAGTTGGAGTATATTCCATGCAAATATATCATAATATTCTCATCATATTTTAGCAGTCATCGTTGTTTCCCATATATAAAAATAATTTTATAATATGATTTTATCAATCGACTTAAAAAAAGGTCGATTGACTCAAAAAAGTCTGTCCACAAAAGTTTTATAATTCGGTTTCTAACCTGAAATCATGTAAGACAGTTTGACTGTTGCCATAGATATTCCCTGAGAGCGACAATAATTGCAACGTCCTTTCTTTAGTTTCCGATTATCTACTTTTCAACGTCCTATGGCAGTTCAATTACAAAAACCTACTCATACCATATATAAAATTACATTTATCATTCAGTTCCTATGTTAATTATTTTAAATACTTTTAACATATTTTAGTTCAGATATCATCACGATATTCATAACAATATTGTCTAGTTTTAAATCTGACCCGGATTATGCATTTTCTGTTCGAAAATATTTTACTGTTACTTTGCAACTACGGGAAAATATTTGTAAGTATATTTAGATTTAGTTTTTTGGAGATTCTTTCCAAAAAGAAAGTTATAGGTACTGTTTTTATAAACGTTTCTAATAATACCGAGTCAAGTGGCGCTATATGATTCCTATTCACTCCACAGCGACTGTAGATGGGGTAATATTATAAAGGCAAATGAAATATTACAAAATTCAATTACGTTTCAATTATTAAGATCGCTATCCGCCAAAAAGTCCGCTCGACTGTATGAGCTTAACAATAGGCAGGTTCCAAACCCGCCTTCGTGTGTACATATAAAAGCTCGGTCGCCGGGTATGACAGAGCTCATTGGCGAATGTGGCCGCGAGCGGTGCATACGTGTTCACGGTCCATGAATCATTTATTAAGCCGAGGTAGATGATTAAGTCCCCTGAGCGAGTGTGTTGAATCGTTCCGGGTTTTATACTGTTATAGGCTTACGTACAGTCGGGATGTTCAGGGCGATGATATTGACATAAAGAAAAGGAGCTTTGAATCAAATGTTTATTTCCATAAATTATAGAATATATCTATAATATATAAGCAAAAATAAGCCAAATATTTTGAAAATTATTTTAATATCATCACAAATTTTTACCTCCTTAAGTTAAGATAAATAAAAAATAGTTTTTGCCTACCTCTTCGCCTTTCTTCTTCTCATATTTATGATTGTGGCATAAACATTTCAGGCGTTCGAGTTAGATGAGAAATGGACTTTTTAATTTACAAATTTCGCGATCTATTGCGACTTTTATTGTTTTCAATTATAACAAATATTCAATTTTAACTTACAGTAATTACGTTATTTCTGCAGTTAAACTCTTTTCCATGTTAATTAGATCCATGTACTAAATTTATATCTAATTTCATGAAAAATATGACCAACTATCAAACATCCAAACACAGTTTTCGTGATATAAACATGCTACAAAACCAAGACCGTTACATTCGACAACCTATCTTTTATTAAACGAACTTTTCACATGACAACTTCTATAGCAATATTTTACTTTGATGTAGAGTTATTAGGCATCGAACAAATTAACTTTCGGATTTTTAATATAAGTTTTTAACATTTAAAACATAGTGAATGAACACGTGCTATGGGAATGTCTAAATATAAAACTTTATTATTATTTATATATTTATATGACAGAAAGGAGTATAAATCACTTGGAGTTTTCAGAAAATACAAAATTTAAAATTAAAATCTATTAATTGCAAACGGCAGATATAAATGGTACAAGCAGTTAATTGCAAATTGCAGCATTTCATTACAAACGGTACAAGCAATTAACTGCAAATGGCAGTAGTTCATTATAAACTATACAAGCAGTTAATAGCAAACGGCAGCAGTTCCTAACAAACGGAACAAGCAGTTTATTACAAATGATAGTAGTTAAATTCATACGACGTTTACCAATACTCGTACATTGGTACTGTTCGAAGTAGTCACAAATTATTGGTATAATTATAAATCATAGTTTATATGTTTTCCTCCCTCATGTATGAGCAATAATAAAATTATAACTTAAAAGAACTTAAATAGCACGTTTTTGTAGCAATATAAACTAGAAGTAAAAAATTATCTTTAAATAAAAGGTTCTGGTCAAAAGTGAAAACATGCCTCACAACTTGGTGTAAGTTATTTTCTTTAATAAACTTAAAATTTTAATAAAGTGGTTGACAAAAAAATTAACTTGAATATTAAAAAAGCGTGAAGTGCTTATTATGAAAATGTAAGTCGAGAGTAAAAGTAAATAAATACCTATTATTACTTTTACCCATGTCGTAGCTGGAAAACTCGCACTTCGAAACCGGAAAAATTAATCACTATGATAATATAAGTATTGATGAAGCCAAGTGACAATTTTTTCTATAATGCGTCGTATTTATGTATAAAATTAAGTATAACATTTTCAGCGCGAACTAATAATTTTTGCTTAATTTTTTCTAACCGAATCTAATATTCGTAGAATAATTTCAAATACCATTAAAGGCAACAGCCATAATTGTTAATATAAAATACCAATAATAGTAACGACTATAATGGCAACAAATATAATTATTTATATGCAATACTAATAAGAGCATGAAATAAAATTGTTAACATAATCTGGCATAAACTTAATAAGATAAAAAAGAGTTAACCTTATAAATTCGCTTGTATAAAATATCACGTTTTCCTCTTGCATCTTATTTTAAATTTCGCGGAAAAAATCTTGATTAAGGATTAAGTCAGATAAATGTCACAAATTTATCATGCGTTTCTCGGAATGGACTGTACCCACACACAATATACGGGTGAGGTGAGACCACCTCACACAACCGGTACGGCTATGAAGACGTACGCGGCGAAGGCGTCAATGAAAGAAGAATGACAGTATGAAATATGCGAAGATAAGCTTAACGATAAAGTAATGAGATATCATTTATTATTTTGGCCAATGATATGTATACTTAGCGTTGTCTCGTCCGGTCGACCTCTGACTTTGCGGATTTGTTTAGGGTATTACAAATTTCGTTAATTACATAACTACGTTGATGAATGAGTTGAGTGTTTAGAGCGAACATGGAACATGTTCTTTTGGTGTCGACAGTATATTTGCTTTAATTTATTACATATCGAAATTCATATAAGGACTTACGAGTCGAAATATGATGTTAGTTGATGATGGCAAAACTATTTCAAGTTGTTCTAGTATCTCAAATGAACATAACACAAATTAATTAGATTTCGCAATAAAAAAACAGAAAAGGCCGATGAAAAAAGTAGTCTACTGAGAACATACTCCACGATTGAGCTATGTAATAACAGTTTAAAATTATGAAATTGTTTTTGAACATGTAAACATTGAAACGTAGTAGAGCAAATACTACTAGTTATTGATCTGAAAATGTAGCCTATATTTGTAATTTAAAGCTTATTAATTTTTGTGTTTCAATTTTTAAAAACGTTGAATATTCTACATTTTTCCCGAAATTAAATTACTGGTATAAAGATTGAATATATTTGGCGTTAATTTTGTAAAATTTCATTATTCACAATTAAATGAAACTACGTGATGTAGTATTATTTCTACTTTCTTTAAATTCTTTACCAACATCTTCAGGTGGACTATTAGCAAAGGTAGTTGCTAATAGCCCACCTGAAGATGTTGTAATACAACGGAACCTAGGTCGTGGTAAAGAACTTAAAGAAAGTAGAAATAATACTACATCACGTAGTTTCATTTAATTGGTATAAAGATGTCATATGCATTGCAAGTGCAAGATTAAAAAAATAATGGGTATAAAAAGAATATCGAATAAATTATTTTACAAACACCACAATTTAGAGCCATAAAAGCAAAAATTCATTTTCAAAATAACTAATAATAAAATAAAAGGAATACAACTCTAGTTCCATAAATACTATTAAAAATAAGTATGTTTTGAACTTTCTCAACAAAAGTTTAAGTGCTTTCCGCTACTAGAAAAAAATCGAATTAAACTTGACTTAAATAAACTCACCACGCATTTACACCGCCTAATAAAGAGAAGCAGCGGCATTTAAATACTCTTAGATAACTGTTTACGGTGATGTACTAATCGGTTATCGTTGAGAGCTTTTAAAACATGTGTTAATGTGGACTTTATGTCTTACTTAAGGAGCTTATTACAGCTTTATTAATGTTTTACGTTAGATGCTAGATTATTAAGGTTGAGTAATAAATTTAAATGACATATCACATTAATTATTCGGCACGGCTTTTCATATAATCTTTGAGGAAGCTTTCTAATAAAAGAACTTTTGAACTGCCTTTGATTAGAAAGGCAGTTCAACAAAGTTCTCAGTTATAAGATATATTCTTATTGTAAGTCATTTTCGTATTCAAATAATACTATAAATCGTATTCTTCATCATATTCGCCATTCTGCAAGGTATTTTAACTATTATTAAATTAACTTAATTAATATTTAAGTTACGTTTAGTTAGTCATATAGATTATTTTAGAAGTATCTTAAAAAAATATAACTTTTATATAGTTATAGAAACTATTGAACTTCCGTTTTTCAGACTTATTTTAGTTAAAATTATGGTCAATTTGAAAGAGTTTAACAACCGCCTTTTTATTCCACGAATCGCTTACAAAAGATGGATTTCAAATGATCTGAACTTAAAGCTTTGCCAGTCGCCATGCTTAATTAAGAGACGCATCGCTGGCTCCTCACTGCAAAAGCTGCAGCATCTTTAAAATCATCATCAAGCGCTGGAAATAATTGCTTTCGACGTTTCCTCCGGTCAAAAGAAAGTATTTCTCTTCTCGGTGCAACTGAATCTAGAAATGGAAAACTTTTTAATCAAAAGTATTTTAGTTGGGCAAATAAAAAAAAACTTTTTCGTCAATTGTACAATATTTTTAAATTTGAATACTTTAGAAATGTGATACTTAGAATTAATAACAAGTAAAGTTCTTTGATTCTTATAAAATATAACATTCATTACTTTTTGTAGAATAATGTTAACAATCACAAACATGATTTTAAATTTTATTCCAAAATCGTATTTGTATCGGTTGACAAATGTTAAGGACAATTTTATTTTAAACTCTTATTTATTGGCAATAGAATAACAACTAGTTTGATCGCGTTAATCGTAATGAGAATATATTTAAAAAAAAACTTTTATTATATAAACATTACCTTACATGATACATGAATATTTTATCACTCTAGTTGTGGATGTTTCAGAAGTAAAAATAAATTTCACATAAATTGTTGATTTTATGAATTTTCACATAATTTGTTATGTTTCTAAATCATCGCTACAATGAGTTTTAGGCTCCTTGTATTAATGATTTATAAACATAACAAATTATGTGTACCTTAAGACAAAATGAAACAATAAAGCATAAATATGTTATATTCAAAGGAAATAAGAAAATACAGTTTATAATTATACGACGATAATTTATAATATTCGTTAATTATTCAAAATTATTAGACATGAAATATTAAAAGTTCATGTATTTTCTTTATTATGTAGCATTATGAAAGATCTTTAAAATTTTCTTTCGATGGGAAAATAAAAGCATAAGTTCAACATGAAATATTTAATGTGCTTTGATAGAGCTGTGGATTATTTCATCATCCATAGCCCTACAATTATGTTTTATGGGGAGACTATACATAATAAATGTTATTTTATAATGATGCTTTCTATATAAGCATATAAGCAATTTACTATAAAGGCGTTAAGCCTTTATAGTAAACTGCTTACTTCGTTTACATTCAATCTAAGCTTCCAGTATTAAAACTATCAAGCTAAAACAATGTCACTGAAACGGGTATACAGTGAAGTTGATTTTCGCATACTGCGTATACGAATGCAGCTTTCTTTCTCCACAATAGAATCGGCAACCTCCACACAACGGATTGAAAGCTCAACTATACCAAAACTTGTGAAGCAATACCGTTGTTACCAGTGTCCATCCAGACAACCGGATATATGTAAATGAAGAGTCCTTTCCTGCAGAGCTCCCGTCCCGGTAATTGGTTTAAAACCGAGTGCTGCTATGCGGGTTTCGACTTTTTTACCTCAGGCTCGGGTTGAAAAATGTTAAATTTAAAGTAAACATTGGTTTCCACGCTGCAAATAAGTAGGCGGTAGCGGTACTCATGATTCGAAACCCCTTACTATTGCATAAATTTTAATATGATGTTTCCAAAAAGTGGTCGCAAGTACGTGTAGATATTTAAAAATGAAAATGGTAGGGGTATAAATATATCTGAATTAAATGCAAATGCCCAATTAGCGAAAGAACGTTTTAGGTGCAGATATATATATACAAAAAATGTACGACTTCAAGGTAAAATGGATGTTATAGTATATTTGTATATTTATCAAGTATATATAACACAGAGATCATGTAAATACCAGGAAATTCTAATGAAGATATTATTAGACAAACAGATGTTCGAGAAAGAACGGTTGACAGCGGTTAAAAATAATTTACACTTAGCCTTGTATTTAGATTGTTACGTCTTATGTTCACAATATAATGGTTGCATGAAAACGGTGTAAAAAATTATAAGACATTAATACCTACGTGTGTTCATCCGTTAAGAATGAATGTAATAGAAATAATAATTATTGTGTAGATTTAAAACATGATGTATAAAAAAGTCATTAGTTTTTCCATGGTCAAATTATTTAAGATGCAGATTTTCTAACAAATTTGCGACAATATTGCGAGTTTGAGACAATATTGCGAGCATGAGACAATATTGCGAGTTTGAGACAATATTGCGAGTATGAGACAATATTGCAAGTTTGAGACAATATTGCGAGTATGAGACAATATTGCGAGTTTGAGACAATATTGCGAGATTGAGAGTTACACAAACGTTCAAATCTGAAACTAAGTAAATTTTACGTTTTATGTCATATAGTAGGATGTATACACTATTTAACATTAGGAAACTTTAAGAAAGATCTAAAATTGGGGAAATAAAGATATTTAAAGAAAATTTTAATATTTGGTATTTAGTCGGTATAAAATGGATCCAAAAACCATAAAACATAAATATAAAAAATCATTATATGAATCTCCATCGTATCATTAACTCATATTGAAACATTTTCTTGGAGCAGGTGTTTATGACAAATGTCATTAAAATATTGAAGATAATCGAAAATCAAGTCAAACCAGCAATACTGGTAGAAACATGTGCGTCCTCTTCGTTAAAAATATTTCGTGAGTGTTTTATAATTTTGTAGGTCTTGGGAAATAGCAATTGCTTAGCTGGGAGTAGAATGAAGTATTCTACAGCAGCTAAGCAATTGTGATATCGAAAACCCGTGATATTTCATTTAAATTTTCGTTACACCGATATATGTTATGTTTTAATATTGATATAGTTAATTTGGATTGGTTACTTCTAAATCTATGAAAAAATTATGAGTAATTAGTTCATCAAATTTTAAATCAAAAACGAAATTTTGAAATACAAAGTTCACATTTTCTGTATAAAACTAGTTATTGTTGGGGATTTTGGAGTTCTAGCGAGTAAATAGCTTATGAAACTTCTTTGTTATATTTGTACATGTTCAACGAAAGTATTGGATATGTGTTATAAAAATCTAAAAATACAATTTTTTTTTAAACAATAAAGAAAAAACAGAAAAAATGCATGGAGTAATTTATATCGTATTGAGTAACGATCAATCGCGAACTATCCAAACTACGATTGCTATGATTATAAGGGATGGAAGTGAGTACAGGAATTAAGAGTATTTAATGAATAAAGATTTGATTTTCTTACAGTAAATGGTAAACTCTCAAGCTGATATTAGAAATTAAAAAAAAAACATTAACCACTATAATCGCCGAACAATAGTAATAAGATATTCCGATAATAAATTAAATTTTGCGTGTGATGTTCATTTTTTATCGTAATCGATAATAAATATATAAGGAAAGCATTAAAGTTTTTCATACAAAAAAAAATTCACCAAATCGGTGCAGGCCTCTTGAATCAATCTCAAAAACCGTTACATTTTCGAGACTCCATACTTCCACGGAAACAATACCGTCCTAACTTACATATTACAAGTGGGAAACGAACTCAGCGGGCACTTGTCAAATTTCCTTTGATCATTTGGATATTTGACTTTCAAAGCTTTCCGTACTTTGAGTCATATCACATAAGTACCTACCAGTAAAAGAACGAAAAATAAAAATATCAAAGATCAAACGATACTGGTTGGGGCAAGTAGGTACTTACTTTTTCCTACCTTAGCTCTGTACTTCTGAGTGTAAGTCGGTTAGGTACTGAGGAAATTTGAGTGATCAATTTTGTTGGGGAAAACCTTACGAAATAATTAATTTTAATAATTAACTCCAAGTACATTTGCTTTTTCGTTTATTTCCGCATATTTCAAAATAATTTTCAAAGGTTTCTTAGGTTTAATTTTCGTATTGAATAAAAATGTGTGGCTGTAGATAAAATGGACATGTACGAGTATATTATTTTTACACATCTACTCTCTTTACGTTAAAAATGTGTAAATCTATACTTAATATGTATTAAATTCTGACGTTAATGAACGTGAGCAATTTTTTTTATTGTTAACAAGAGTTATGAAAAATGTTAGCAATATTAAGAATATTGAATTTCTGCACATCTCAACTTTGTCGGTTATTATATATGGTTGAAATAAAGTCTGAATTTACTGAATATGAGCAATTTTTTTTTATTAATATCTACGAGTTATGAAAAATGTTAGCAGTATTAAGAATATTATAGAATTTCTGCATATCTCAACTTTATCGGTTATTGTATATGGTTTCAATAAATTCAGACTTTACTGAACGTGAGCAATTTTTTTTATTTTTAACGCGGGTTATGAAAAATGTTAGCAGTATTTTACCGATAACTAGCTTTCGTTCATGATTTCGCCAGCATGAATTTTCGGTTCAGGCGGTGGAGTTTAAACGAAGGTTTTGGGTTCTCAAGCCACGTTAGCAACACATTTAATATATACATGCACCATATATTAACATATTTTGCTACTAAATAATAATATATAGTTTCATCTTAAAGTAAAATGCTTTCCTTAAGCTTATCTTAAAGTAAAACTTGTTGCAGACATCATGAATTATGTCTGCAACAAGTTTCAATAAAATTTGTTGTGCCGTTTAGATGTGTTTAAATAGCAAATATCAAAGTACCTTTTTCATTACGTTTATATGCCAAGCAAGCTATAAACCATGGATAATAAACTATCTGTATGCTAGTAATGTAAGTTCAATATGTTCATTACGAAACCGTTTGAATATTAATTTATAATTTTGGATTGTTGTGGGTTTGCCTGTTATTTTGTCATATGAGTTTTATGTGCATGTAATATATATTATCACAATATAATTGGGCATATTGTAATGTAAAAAACTACAAAATTATAGTATTATCCATACTTATAAAATATATGTTAGCCACACCTATAAAATGAAACTAGACCTAAGTCTATCAATACCAAAGAGATTAATTTATGGTAGATTTTTCATTACGTAGGTTTGACTATGTTCAATCTAGGAACATACTTTTATTTACAAATTTTTAAAATATTTTAAATGGAAACGAAATATTTTATCACTGTTCTGCTATTATTCAATTTGGTGTCATGATCGTTGCCTTAGTTATATGCACGGAAGCACCCTTTTTAGTTGTGAAATAATATAAAATTACAATAACAATACGAGAGATTCGATTTTTTTTCAATATCAGTTGCTGTTTTTAAACAATACTTAATCCATTTGGCGTGTACTACAGGAATTAATTATAACTGATTCACCATATTGACTTTTGACTTCGAATTATTATATTACTTATGTATATATGTAGCAATATATTATGATTTTTTGTTTTAAAAACCTTTATCTTTTACTGTTAAACAAAAAACTTTTTATCATTTCTAATTATTCTAATATTATTCAATATGATCTCGTTATCACTATCTTGATTACACATAAGGAAGAATCTCTTTTCGGTATGTATTTAAAGGAACAAAATATTTTCCGTCGAGAGAATTATCTGAAGTAATCGGTATTATATTTTTTTACATTATTCTTTTTTATTTTTCATATTCGAGTTATATTTTGGTTTCAAATGTAATGGACTGCAACTCAAAATCTTTCTGCAGTGTTTATATAAAATAGCTGGAGAAAGATGAATCAAAAACAAAAACATTTTTCTTCAAAAATCTCTGTCTAGAAGACACAAAATAATTGAAGTATTAAAACAGCCACAGTGTTAATAGTAAATGTAAGTTTTAATTATGAAGTTTAAAGTACAAATTTTAACCATATATATATATATGGTATGTATCCCTATACATGGTGAATAATCACCCAATGATTTTCGTTTGAGGATACCCGGATATAACAAAATCTAATTATATTTATGAAGAAAGAATTTATAATTAAGAAAAAAGCTAATAGGCAGTATTACAATTTTTGTTGCCACATAATGTTATTGATTAATTTTTGGAAATGACTTGGTTTAATAACCATGCATATAATTTTTCATTGTTACATAAGCTTTTCCAGAGGCGCTAATAGATGGTATAATAAATAAATTATTTAAAGTTAATAAATTCACAGGCAAACCTTTAATAATCCAAAGTTAGGAGAAGTATTCGAATCGCTTCTTATTGGGCGTAGTGAAGTAACCTTACTAATTAATAGATTTACTTCTATTAACATATTTAACTGTATCCTTCACCGCATCTTGTGACAAGGAGTGTTTCACCAAACTGAAAAGATAAGTAGATACTAAACTGGAATTAGTATACAAAGATGACGAACTTAAGATTTGAAAATATAAAACTTTAATTAACCGAAGACCGCTACATGGAAATATTGAAATTTAATTAATATTTTTTTCAAAATTCAATTTGTACCTTATTATTTATTTTCACATCTTTATACTTGTTTTCACTGTACAAAATGAGTGAAATAATTCTTAAATTTTGGTTTTAAAATATTTAACACGTAGATTGTTTTTAAACAAAGTATTTGGAATATTTCTATGGTTCATATATATGGCATAAAAAATTAAATGTGTATAAAAAAAGTCCTTTACTAAAGTGAAGAGGAATAAATATTTATGCATGCATGCTTCATTCATTATATGAACACATGTATAAATAAGGATATTCCTTGAGGCGAATTTATTTTAATAATAAACCGTATGCGTAATGGAGTTTAAAAGTGCATGAATCAAATAATAAAATCAGGCGTCGCAGTCAGTCGGCACTTGTGTCGGACTGACAGTCGGCGGAGCCCGCAGCGACGCATTGAATAAATGACTGCTGACATCTTCTGGGCGCATTATTTTTTCGGTTTGAGGAGGACGCAAAACAAAAAAAAATATTAAGACAAATGTCTTTTCAGTAAGATCTTTACGACTGTTTACGCTATGGCCCGCTTGATAAATGAGATACAGCTGTATTTGAGAAATGTTTGACGTTTGGGGGTAAGGAGAAGTTGGGAAGGCGACAAAAAATTCCGAAATTGGTCGTTTGCGTGAGAAATATGCTCGTCTTGGGGAAATCTGTTTATCTCCGGCATCGCGGTGCCTCGACAACCGAAGATTTGAGCTGTCAACGTGTGATTTTTGCTAATGAGATTGTGAAATTTGTGGGGATGTAGCGCTTTGCATTTAAGAGAAACGCTAACGAGGCTCTAGGAGTACAGCGACTGTGACACACGTGTCAGAGAAATGTTTGGTGCGTTGTGAAAGTCTGGTCTCGTTATGATTTTGTAAATGATGTAACGACGTCGTCACATAAATTACAACAATATAATTTCTTTATCAGCAGTAGTGTTGTTTGACATAATAAAGATGGAAAAATAGATGGAAAAATTACTTTCAACTTACAACTAATGATGTAATTACAGAAAACATTAAGCTTGATGTATCGTTTATATTAATTTTCTAACACTCATCTTACGATGAGTGAATCTATACGCAGAGTTTCCCCACTTTGTACTATCAAAGTTTGAAATGAGTACGAGTATAACAATCACTCATAAAATGAAATGATTTAGGTTTCATAATACTCAAAAGCATGCTATACTCTTACTTATTTTCAAATTATGACAAGTTTTACATCCCTTACTTATTTCAAATGAGTTGAAATAAAAATAGTTTTTTTTTGTTTTTTAAATTGAAATGTTCTTGATATTATACATGTTTTGTATTATTCATTTAGTAGTTTTTAAGTAGTTAAAAAGTAGAGATGTCAGATATCATATTGAGATATTACCTAAAGATATAATTAAAATCAGTTTGTTTACGACGGATATTTTTCTCTCCATTAGTAACAACGTCTATTGACTTTGGAATATGGTATGAAATGGAAATTAAAAAATTAAAACTCTTTATTAAAAAGTAACAAATACGTTTTTATTCGGTCACTAGTTTTTTGGTTTCGACGCATTAGTTATAGCCTTAACATAAAAAGTGATTGTTTTTCTATTTTGTTAGTGTACAACTAATACAGACATTAATAACTATAAGAGCTATATTCAACGAACCCAAAGTGCTACAAAGACGTTGTATATCGTTCACATTAACGATGTATTTCAATGAATGTGAGGTCAAGTTTATCCATTATCTACATATACTTTAAAATTAACACGTGTTTAGAAGTGGGACGCTATTTTAAATAGCGTTAAGAAAATTAAGTTAAATCCAAATAAAGTATGAACCTTATAAAAAACCCTTTTTTCTCAAATAAAAGGAATTCTTTTGAAAGTCCCAGCGATTACACAATTAAATTCGTTAATAACTACCTACTACACATGGTTTCATACACTTTTTGTAATATCTCCAATAAATATTTTGACGTTCATGTTTGCACTTATATATTTTGAATTATTGTAATTAATCTGTTATTACTAACGAATAATTTTGGAACGAAGTTCCTTATCGCGCGTTGCGAAAGGGGGCTAGACGGAAAAAATTAAGACCAAAAGTTGTAACGACGCTTTTTGCTATAGTTGCTAGCGGGCGCGCTGCTAGCCGTGCGGCGTGCGCGTGTTTCTCTGTCTGTCTCTCTCTCTCTCATAGAAAGCAAGCCAGTTATTTTCGTTTCGTCTTTCTATTTCGCATTGAACAGTGTGGTGTCGCGACGATTATTTTTGTTGAGTGTATACAGGTTTTTTGTACATAATAAATAATAAAAAATTATAACAATAATTATTATTATAACTTAAAAAAAATAAAATTTTATTACAGTTCCTTCACTAATTAATTGAAAGGAACTTCGTTCCATCCGGGTGTGCCTTGACACCTCTCAAGTTTTTTTATATTTTTTTTTTCTAAAATGCACATCTATAAGTCATCGCAATAAAACTAATTTTCTTCTTAAAAATAATCATAGACGGTAACACATAGACAGTCTTTATAATTATCATCATTCGTATTTACATATTTTTTTAATTTTTTTATATTCTGCATATAAAAATAACTTAGTCTAGTGCCGTATTTCATAGTATAATGTTTATAGCTTTCGGGTAGCCCGAAAAAGTCCCCTTATGACAATAACTTGTGCATTAAAGACGCAATAAATTAATTAATTAATTACTTACGTGTCATTTTATTCCACATTCGTTCCATTAATAATTGCCTCAATACTTAAATAATTCAAATTTAAACTATGCTGTTTTAATACACATTAATACAATTGTGGTTAATGATATAAATATATTATATTTTTATTAGCTGACTTAATTAAATTGTATCCCTAACAAAGTTAAAATGTCAAGCCAATTCTACCAAACAGTAGTGACACAATCTAACCCCACCTATTCCCCGGAGTCCGACTGAAACTTTTTTGATAGTTAAAAAACCGAAACATAGCCACTTAATTAATTGTTTAACTTTCCCATGGCTCTTCACGTTTCATTATTAAACTCTATCCAAGTAGGTACCTTCTATTCTGAATAGGGCGAGGGCGGAACCAACCCCTACGCACGTGTGAAGCTAATTGCCAACAATAGTGCATTGTAAACAAGTCATCTTTATTGCCAGCACTCGGTAAGTAATGTGAAAGCTTTATTTATGACATCATTATTGAATACTTTTGTTTAAAGTTTTCCCGGATATGGTTATTGAGACTGAACTATTCAGTAATGATGTTTGTTATAAATAAGCTTTTGTAAGCTCACTCTCAATTCAAGTTCGTCACAGACTGTCGACCAGAGTTTGTTTAATATCTTAAAATAAGAAATAGGCTATATAAAAACTATTCTATTAAATATCTCTTCATTAATTTCTTTTTCTTGCGGTATTTGGTATATAATAATTCATAGGCATCTTTAAGGAGACTTTAATGAACTATATCGTAAATAATACCCGCAAATACAAATTAAAATTGTTTCTATGTATGGCTATTTTAATTTATGTAATTAATAATAATTTTTTAATGTTAGAGAAATGTCGGTATGCCACATTTTTGGAAACGATATTAATAACTATTCAGAATATTTATATTTATGGCACACATTTTAAATTAAACATTCATACAGTACAATTTAGGATATTTTCTTTATTTACACTGGAAAATTTAATCGGAATTAATTTACAAAATGCATTTAATCAAACATATATTATAGCATCATCATTAAAACAATTCCACCATGTGTATATCCGATTTGTTTTTGGCCTCAAATATATGATCGTATCTTCGAACATCGGTCGGGATTCAAACGGTTATAGATCCATGAAAAAGTTACAGAGAGACGTCATGTGCCTAATTTATAATAATATTTTATAAAATATCTTTAATGCTGATTTTACTTCTACATACTAACTTCTTTATACCACGTTGATGATCTCGACACTTGAAAACTCACGAGTTTGAATTGTATTCTAAAAATAATAACACCACCATTAATCTGTCAGTATAGGACTGCACACTAGGAGGAATTTATTACTGAGTACATAAGAAGGTTTGGGAATCAACTAGAATATACAAATAATATACGTCATCACTGTCTGTTTTCACGTTACTTAACGTAGTTTGCAAGTCGGCATCCCTTATATTCCTCGCTAAGTTCCTACCCCTATTCTTTAACATTTACTTAAATCCTACTTACACGAATATGTATAATAACACAAAAGTATACAAGTATATATTTTATTTATGATTCCAAATCTCGAAGAGAAAAAAAACAGAACTTTTAGAAGATCAGTAAAATATTCATAGGTCTGTCTGTCTGTCACAGCTGTTTTGCTCAAAAATAATTTGACGTAGAAAGTAAAAATTAAAGTAACTGATTAGAATTTTAGAGCTATTTATTTTACAATTTTATTTACGATAATTCTAGAGTTTAGCTAAAAAGTTTGCAAAATATTTTCTCAGAAGCAGTTTGACACACAAATTTGAAATTAGGCATTATGATAAAGTATATTAAACCATTTACATCGTAATAATTAAGACTTAAAGTGGTTGCTATAGAAATTTTTCAGGGGCAAATACAGTATTCGAATTTTTTTTTACCTTTCTTCTCTATTCCTATCTCAAATTAAAAAAAAAACAGCGTTCATAGAAATTTAATTAGCGATGATTCTAAATTTCATAGTTTTTATATATTCACGATATTTTATGGCTGTGAAAAATATACATGGTGGATAATCGTATTAAAAATTTGTTAATAATTTAAAATATTTTATGTATTGCGAATTTAATATACTGCGAATTAGTTTTACGAGATCATATAGGCATTAATTGTAATATTTTAAACTACACAAAATACCAACGAAAAATTGCACTATTCCTCTGATTTATTCCTGCTATTTTCGTAAAAAGCAAGGTAGATGTATTCATAGCCATAAAACTTCTCAACAACAAAGATATTGTTCATTAGGTTACATATCCTCAGTAAAAGAAAAAATCTCTAAAAATACAATTGCAACTCACACTAGAGTGTTCCGTGTATGCGTCGGTACATATAAAATGTAATCATTTAAAAATAAATACAAACTATTGTAAGTATTAAAAATATTTTTTCTTGTAAATTATTTTCCTAATATATATTTTACGGGCTTATGGCTACCGTGGATTTCTAAAAAATTATGCGATCTAGAATTATCTTACATTTTTTTGATAAACCCTAGTTTAACTTCTAGTTACCGTGTTTTCCCTTAATTTTAACTTTTGGAATTTCGGAGGTGGTGGGAAACATTTTTTTCTATATTTTCAGGTAGTTGTCGTGTAACAGTAAGTTTACAATTGACAATAGTTTGTAAGAAATTAACAATATTTGTAAGAAAAAAAAGTTTTGCCTTTTTTATCGCTTTTTATTTTTATATTTGGCGTTAATTTTGTAGAAATTCATTATAGATAATTAAATGAAACTACGTGATGTAGTATTATTTCTACTTTCTTTTTTTTTACAACGTTGTAACAACGTTTATTTCTTCCTATAATACATCACTTAAGATAGATGAGATCCGTTAAACATTGTTGGTATATTTTATAAGTAAAAGCGTCATATTAGATATTGAAGAATTTGTTGGAACTGGAACAGTGCAAGAATAATCTTCAGGTTTCTACTCTTTCTTTCCAGTACAAATAAATAGAAAATAAGATCGAATTGATATATAAACAACTCATATATTCTAGTTACATTGTTTGTTTACATCTTTGGTTTTTTACATCTTTTCTTACATTATCCAATGAAATCCGCCGAAAACCTAATTCGGTGGACACGTCTCCAATTATATGATAATACTAACTATATGATAATACGTCTCCAACTATATGATATAATACATGACTGAAGATGGATGAGATCCGTTAACCATTGTTGGTATATTTTATAAACAATAGCGTCACATTGAGTATTGAAGAATTTCTTCGAACTGAACTCGAGCAGTGCAAGAATAATTTTCAGGTTTCTTCTTTTTTACCAGTACAAATAAATCTCAAATAAGATCGATTTGAAAAAATAAACAACCCATATATTCTAGTTACATTTTTTGTTTACATCTTTGATATTTGTTTTCATCTTCTCTTGTATTATCCAGTGAAATCCGCCGGAAACCTAATTCGGTGGAAACGTCTCCAACTATATGATAAACCATTATTCATTTCGACGAGACGATGATAAAAACTAATATGGGTAAATACCGATGGTGTCTAAAGAGAACACGTCCACTTATGCCGGTCACCAAAATATTGAATTTATCTATTTCTGTCATAGGAACAGCATCATCAATATATCATGCTCGTATTGAAGTCGACACGGTCTTGTTAAGGAACACTTAAAAAGGTGCACTTGAACCTTTGGTATTATCTCTCAAACGACATTGTATTTGAAACATATCGAAGTGCTTAAGGCTGTGTCCATAGCAGAGCAACAGGCCACTTGAGTGGCCAAATAAACTTGAGACCATTCTTGAGCCGACACGTGGAAAGGTTTTATTTTGCGTAAGATGTCAGGCAAACAGAAATATATAATATCGAATTTTATGGATATTTATATCGTACGTCATCAACATATCGGGTTAAGAATATGTGTACGTAATGTATTTTACGTACAAATAAGGCTACTTGTGATTTTTACTCAGCGTTGGTGGTAGTTATTAAAATTCTTAATTATATAAGTGTTTAAGTTATTTTAATTAAAATTTTAAAGGTATACATAATTTTTAAACCACGATAATATTTAAAAAAATCTTATATAATTCACTGATAAAGGTTGGAACTAAAGTTAAGACATGCGAAATTTTTGTTTAAAAAATTATGTTCAATTATTTTGGAAACAAAGAATTTCGCAAAAAACTTTGAACTTCGATAAAAGCAAAAGATATAAAATTAGACACTACATGCTTTTCTAATCGATTTTTTGCATTTTCTTATCTGACGCCTCGCACATGTTAAACTTTCTGAATCTCGTTGATAAATTTATCCTATTTTATGAACTTCTTCCACAAAATTGATGCTTTCGGCGCACAGACACTCAAAAAAAATATTTTGTGTAAAGAATGTAAAAATACTTTTATGTAGTAAAAATACTGCTTTTTAATTTTTTTTTACTTTTA
Organism: Druceiella hillmani; assembly: GCA_039881145.1. Taxonomy (NCBI): domain Eukaryota; kingdom Metazoa; phylum Arthropoda; class Insecta; order Lepidoptera; family Hepialidae; genus Druceiella; species Druceiella hillmani. The sequence continues at coordinate 1,837,466 of JAYKKI010000040.1, read as the reverse complement.
TTAATAATTGGTACTAATTCATAGTTATTTATAAATAAATTTAAATATTGATTACAGCACTCGTAATAACTAAACGTATATTTCCATATTTGCCGTTGGCATGAATTTTTTCTAAACTTTTCACAATACTTGTATTTCTAATAAAAAATCTCTTCATGAGCATAAACGATTTGGTAAAACATTTTCTGAAAATAAATTAGTGCACTAATTAAGGAGATGGGTCTTTCATATGTATTAAAGTTAAACTGAATCAACCGAAGATATCCACTTAAAATTGTTCTGCCGAAGTCGTTATGATTGTTTCTCTGATAATCACATGAGAGGTATATGTATAAAGGTACTTAAAAAACCCTCCGATCTGAATACTCATTGGAATATTAATTTATGAACTTTATCTTGTAACTATCCTTTCAAATTTACTAAAGGAATCACTAATATTTCGATTTAAAATATTGTGGTTATTATAATATTTTTTAAATAATTATATATTATCATAAATTATCATCTGCATATACTTCTCCAGAATCAATTAATCATATAAAAAAGTATAACTTTGTCATAAGTCCATTGACACTGGACACCTAGTTTTATTTTAAAATTTTCATTTTCTAAAAACTAATTGATTCTGAAGAAGTATATGCAAAGACAAACTATGATTATAGATAATTATTGAAAAAAATAATAGCAATAGTATTTTATATTGAAATATTAACGATTTCCTTAGTAAACTTGGAATGATAGTTTATTTGAGTTAAATAAAGAATATTTTATTTTACTGCAGAATACCTTTCTTTGCATTCAAAATCCGTGGTTATGGCCCAGACACGTAATACTGTCGCGATTGAGTGAAACAGAGGAAATATTACTGTTTCGTCTAGAAATACTCTTGGCGTCGGCACGGCGTGTGCTAGTTATGACTACTCAAGAGCTACAGTGGCGTTTGCTAGTTATTACTATTTCTACTCAACAGCTACAGAGCTAATGAAATTGAAAATTTGAAATATATTTCGTATGCTCTTTTATTTGCAGGTTAATGGATACTTACAGACTTGAACTCGTATCAAAATTTTATTTTACTTCCAATTCTGCTAACACTCTACCCTTACAATATATGATAAGCCAACTACCGGTTCCCAGCCTCCATCTTCTCGCACAACAAACAAGCGACAAGCCATGACAAAAAAGCTAGAAGCTGCCGCCATACGGCGTAACAGGTAAACCCGACATGCCTCCGACCCGACATCGGAGATAAGTGACATATGGCTGGCGGTCATTTGTAGCGACAGTTGTAGGAGGCGCCGACGTTATCGGGCCGTGTCGGGTGCCGATAACGTACTCCGACACGTCCGACGGCGGTCCGATTATGTCGATTCTTAATTAAAGTCGTTAAATAATTTGTGTCTCAAAACTGCTTTCGGTTCCGACGCGTAATAAGTGTTTAATGACATTTAAATATTTCGAAGTTTGACTCAGAATGTAACTGTATAGTTACGATGACTGTCGGGTGTTATCAAGTTAACTTTGGATGTGAGTAATATAACGGAGTTCAAATATTACAGCGTACAGCTTTTAAAGTGTAGGATAATTGAATGGCCTGTTTCGAAAAATTTCAACATAACGTAGTGATTTTTAATATATGCCCCAGCATTGCGTTACGTTTTATTATCTATAGGATTCCTTACCTCAAAAGAGTAAACGGAACCCTCATAAGATCCCTCCTGTGTCTGTCTGTCCGCCGCCTGTCGCAATCGTTTTTCTCGGAAACCGCTTGATACAGAAACTTCAAAATTTGACGCTAATAAAGTATATTAACTCGCATATGTTTTAATGGATAAGGCTCAAAAATGTTTAAATGGAAATTTTGGACGGGGGGTGTAATAAAATACTCAGAAAAATATATAAAATTCTATATATGGTGTGGGGTATCGTTTCATGGGCTAGTTACAAGGGTCTCAAATTTTTGTAACTGTGGATATCATATATAGGGAAATAGATATATATTTTTTTTTATTCCAAAAAAAAATTTATTTAGAATTCCACGCAAAAGGTTTTAAGAAAACTATAACGATTATTCTAGACCTTCTGATTTTTGAGAATCATATTTTCTCGCTTATGAAAAACAGTGAAAAATTAATATTTGCAAATAATTTAATAAGAACGCTATGTTAAATGTTTATTAATGCCTAGATATATATGGAACTCGCGTATGTGAGTGCTACTCATCCTTGATTCATGCTCAATTGATTTTGAGCTCAACTGATTTGCTCAACTGATTTGCTCAACCGTTTAATTTATTTACACCTTTCTCTCTTCTACATTATAATTGAATTGATTATCAATGCCATTAAAATTTTCTTAATCAGCATTGTAAGATGCAAAAATATATTTCTTTAAAGGATATGAGAAATTGCTTTTCATAAAGACATCTAAGTAAGGAAAAAAATGTTACAGTGAGAGTGTGATCCGTGTTAAAAGAGATGCATATAATTAAACGTTTTACATTATTAAATTTTCAGCAAGGAGATTAAATCAAAGATTAGAGGAATATTAAAAGTTGACAAATTCGGTAAAATATTTGAGTTTGTTTGTAAGAAAACTTGATTGTTCGCGGTGGATATACTGAAATATTTCGGATTGCCTAATAAAATGATCGATTTGTAATAAATATACGTACGAAAAACATATGTAAATAGAAAAGAAGATATTATATACATAAACAAGATAAAATTGCTCTGAAAGCATATTTGGTTTGTTTATATTATATATTATTGAAAGCAATTTTTGTTTTGTTTACGTTATATATTATTGATATTTATTTAGGATTCTACTACATCATTAATTTCAAAGTCAAATTCTTCTCTACTGTCTGCGGATCGCGATACTATATTAAATATTTTAAGTTCCCGGTAATAATTGTTCACAATTGTCCGAGTTGGTTACATTCAAAATCTCTTGGATTTATATAAATATTTTATCCGATTATGTATCCTGTATGACCAATAAAAATCTCAAGAAATAAATACTAATAGATACAATCGAAATATAGGACTATGATGAGACGGTATGCTGGTTATGGTGTCCAGTCGCCTGGATTGAAATGGGGTATCCAATTAAAAAGAAATTATAATTATTTCAAATCTGAAAAAGGAAAACTAAAATTCATACAAATTAATTCTGGAACGCAAAAAGTACGAACTGCTGCAAAAACTATTTGCTCAATGAAGGGAAAATCTCAGCTGCGTGCCATTAAAAAGCGGACTGAAATCAAGCTCTTTCGCTTCGCAAGAGATAGAGAACGTTATTCAGAACTAAGATAATAATAAAAAGTTACATAATTGTGATAAACAGAGTGACTGAAACACCACGAAATGTCACAAGAAAACTTACTAGTTTTTATGGAATTCCTAAAAATATTTAAGAAAGTACGTGTAAACGTATGCCTATAAGGCAATACTGATTTTCTGCCAACATAAATTAAAGTTTAAGGGTTATTTTCTTGCGAAACGTTTAACGTTATATCCAGTCAGCTTAATAGTAACAATCGTGGCAGTTGAGAGCGAGCAGCTCACGCCGCACCGGTCACGAGCGGCCCGCCACGCTGATGCCTCCGTATGAGTTTAATGAAGATGTTAGGACGCGGCCTTCAAACGAGCCGCGCAATAGGATTGAGGAGTAGTCGAAGATAATTTTAAAGAAATATTAATACATGTTTGTAGTCATTCTAGTAGGGTTATCTCGGTACCTATCCTATACAAAATACGAGGCAATTTGTCCACAGTTGCGCATTATTTTTAATCTAATTTGCGATAATATTAGATTAATCGATATTACCGAAATGTAAGAATACATAAAATTCTATATTTAATTATATTTGTATAGTTTAATTATGTAATTTTTAAAATGCGACCGTGGGGAATATTTACAAAATAATCAAATATTTCACCTAAATAATATACATCTTCTTCATAGCTTATTATAAGCTTTATATTTTTGCTGATGAATATGTATCTGTGTACCAAATGACCTGCTTAGATAAAGTGTGGAAGGACAGGAACATAGCCAGGCGGATACTTCTCCGATGTCGGGTCGGAGGCAAGTCGAGTTTACCTATTATGTCGTATGGCGGCGGCTCCTAGCTTTTTAGTCGTACCTTTCGCTTGTTTTTTATGCAAGTAGTTGGTTCATCGTATGTTATAAGGTAGAGTGTTAGCGAAATTAGAGATAAAATAGGGTAACGGAATTTTAATACAATTCATGTCTTAATAAGCATTAAGTGACCTGCAAACACAAGACTATATGAACTATATGTCAAATTTTAGCAAGAACTCTGATTTTATTAATTTGCTGAAAATGGCTAATCGCAAAGAAATCGACGTTTTTGGTGAAGGAAAACGAAAGAAGAAAACTGGTGGAAGAAAACGCTTAACATCTCATGGACTGAACAAAGAACTAATGTCTTGATTCTCAAAGAGCTTAGAATCAAAACAAAATAGTCCATTAACTGTCTTCGGAGAGTTCTCGAATACTTTGGCATATTGCACAGAAACCTTCTGACAGTATTTAGAAGTTCATTGCTATCCACAAAGTGGAAGGACGAATACCGAGGGGACGCTGCTCTAGATGCTGAATGAACCAGATTCGAGAGACGCTTGGCTCTCCATTACATGATGCCCTGTACAGGGCCGAGAATAGGAACCTATAGTAGAATATTATTAAAGAGATGGTCATATCAAAAGGGAGCCACGATCCTCAACAGTGAGGGATGGTCTAAATAACAAAAAAGGTATATCTATATATATATATATATATATATATATATATATATATATATATATATATAAAATATAAACCTATTGAGCAATAACTTCTGGATGTATATTTTATAAATAAGTTATGTAAACATAGCTTATTTATATATTGAACAGGGAATAACGTGATGTTTACATGTATCCTATTCCATAAATTAGATACTTAAACCTCAAAACAGAAAAAATGTGTATACATACGTACATTTATAATTATATATATATATATATATATATATATATATATATATATATATATATATAAATTTGTTGATGTATATCAACATAAATTAAGAATTATTGGAACACTGATCATTTTAAATCTATATTAGAGCTAGGATTGAGATTGAAATAAAATAATTCTATTGCAAACATCTCGATCGCCCCTCACATGGATACATCAATCGTTGTAAGTAAGTACACTACTTTGGGTCCACACAGTATCTACATCCTCACTACCACAACGCAGCGTTTCGATTAAATTGTATAAATATGGCGTTTGATGAAACAAGTTTATGTAGGCTTGTGTCTAAGAGTTCCATGTATTAGAACACTTGTAACGAAGCGTTATTCGAAGAGAACAATTGTTAGATATATTAGAGCAATATCACACATTTTAGTCGCATTTCTCATAATAAATATGTAAGTTCGGTGTACAGATTGTAACAAAGTGTTATTCGAAGAGAACAATTGTTAGACATATTAATGCAATAGCACACATTTTAGTCGCATTTCTCATAATAAATATGCAAGTTCAGTGTACAGATTGTAACGAAGCGTTATTCGAAGAGAACAATTGTTAGATGTATTAATGCAATATCACACATTTTAGTCGCATTTCTCATAATAAATATGTAAGTTCAGTGTACAGATTGTAACTAAGCGTTATTCGAAGAGAACAATTGTTAGATATATTAATGCAATAGCACACCTTTTCCCAATAAATATGTAAGTTTAGTGTACAGATTTTTCGACCTTTTACTGATTCCTAATATACTGGCCTTTTCCAGATTCTCCGCTCGTAAGTAAATTGTACGTTTTCTGCTTGCGGTATTCTGGGAACGTCTTTTCAATATTGTTATAAATCCATAACCTCGAGACCTGTATTAAAATTTTTACAAACAATCACTTTCCAGAATAAACACTTAATGCGTTAGCGAAAATTAAAATTAAAAAGCGCTTAGATACAAAGACAGACAGACAGACGTGGTGTTTTATATAGATCTTATGATTAAATATTTATTTAAATGATAATATATTACAAGTTTAATGTATAATAATGTCCATGTTTATTTAATTTTTTCCTATAAATAGTGCATTTTTTTCTACTATAATCTATAAAATAAGTTTTTTACGCAGTATATAGTTAGACCTGATGCTGAGTTTTAGTCAATCTCTAAAAAATAGTGGTAGTAATAAATTTTGAAACATTAATATTTTTTAGATAATCCTGATGATGCCTTTTAATGAAGTTACAAATTTTGAAATATTAATAATCTTAAAGTACTGATTTTCTTTTATTTAGCAGGCGCGAAACTTTTCGTAAATAAAATATGAAGCGAAATTAGTTAATATTAGTTCATTTTAAGCAGTAATTTAAAAAAAAAAGAAAACAATATGTTAAGCGATATTTGATTATCCAGTATGTAAACAACTTCAAGATTTTATGTCTGTTACACTGTCGTCTGGTTAGTTTACATTTTAAGGAATACACTAATATTTATATCTGATTTATCCACACTATTAGACTTATGAACGAAAGTGCCAACAATTCGATAACAATGCACATCTCTGGCTGTTCTCAAAATTTAGAGAGCTTTATTGCCATCACATATGTAGTATTTAAGGAAAAAGTAAAATTAGGTACAATACAACAACAGCTGAAAAATTCCGTAGTCATTATTGTATGGCATGGAAACAAGAAAATAACGTGGACATAGATGGTTTGCTATCGCATTTTCCAGCTGTTAATGCCATAATAAAATATTAGGTCTCTCATGTAGTTTGAAAGAAAACAAAACTGCAACGTTAAGCAGTTGTTCCAACGGATTTTACTAGCACGGTTATAGTTTGCAAATTTTGTCGTACATATTTTTGTCAAACAAACTGAAATTATTTAGATTATAATATATGATCCCTGTCTTAGACCGAAGTACTTAGAATACCAGATCATTTCACAATCGAACGGTTTTTTATGGTTCATTCAACTCTTTTTTGGTAAAATGCCTATAAAAGATGAGTTAGTAGTTTGTTCTATTAACTTACTTCTCTTATAAATCTCTATATCTGTTTTTTTTTCTTTATTTAACATAAAAGTTTCTTCATGAATAGTTATTTCATTAAACTTAATAGCTGAATTATGAGTAGTTTTATTTTCTCTAGCGGCATTAATATACAGCCCAAAACATTAGTTAAAGTTCTTCATCTAACTCATATATTCGACCACGTGTAATTACTTTAAAAGCAATATACATTTTTAATATAGGTGATTTAAAATATATATATATATATATATATATATATATATATATATATATATATATATATATATATATATGTATATATGAAACGATACTGATTAAAACGATTTATTTGTAATAAAATTGAAAGGATATTATAATACACATTCTATCTGATCAGCACCTGTATTAAATTTCACGATATGTTTTAATAATGTGAGATCCTATTTCCTAACATAGCCCTCAATATTTTGTGATTAAAATATAATCATTTAGTAGAGATATAAGACCTAGCTCGTATCTGGAAATATTTGCTTGGTTTATAAATATTGAACAGTGTAATGTAGTTGAATCGCTCAGTGAAAGTAGGTTAACGTAAGATGAGTTAGTAAGTTTTGGCATAGCGTAATCCTTATGGAGCACTCAACACAATGTGGCTCTGAAGCAACGTCATGTTATGAGAAAACTATTGGCCGTTAGAGCAAGAGTGGTCTACGATATTTTAAGTTATAAAGCTGGATTGAGACCCGCAAATGTTTATTTTGCTGAGTTACTAATTTTCTATTACTCTCATTAAATCTGGTCCTGTCTCAATGATTCCTTACATATTCTTATTCATCTCTTTATGCATACGTTGTTTACGAAAAATCTTTAATTAACTTTTTTCTGATTAATTAATTGAATTACATATTAAAATTTTACCGTAAATTTACAAAACTAAATATATGATTGGTAGCCCTATTCTTTTAAAAGTAAACTTTCGTAACCATATATAATACATTTAGAACCATAAGTATAGTCATGATAGGTTTTATATAATTATTTACCAATAATATTCTTGATATTATGATAAGAATACGAAAATGAATAAATTATGATATGTAATTTTTTTATTGTGATATAATATGATACAAAAATTATTAGTGAAGAGCACTAATAATTTTTTGACTAGTAATTTCGCTCGCCCTTATTACGGAAAAAGTTTTATTGTTTGGATATGTCTAGATTTTCCAACTTCTCTCTTTTGGTCTATTATAGTTGTCCAGAATCTGATACTAATTATACTTTAATTACTGACAAATAAATTTTATTGAGGTATAAAATTAAATATATCTTTTAATTATAAAGTAAGTACAGTCATCTAGTGCAGAGTTACAAAACGATGTATTATGATGGTCATTTGTAAAAGAAATGGTTGTTGCTGTGAATGAATCAAATGATAATATGTAAATTAATTAAGCAGCATTAGAGTTGCGTAATAATCTAATAATTTATATTCATCTCGAATCAAAATATACTAAATATTTTAATTTATTTGGGTGTTAAAATTAATTACGTAGTGTAATTCTTTAAGTGAATTAATTTATGATTTATATCTGAATACAGTAAAATGTTTATTTTTAACTGTATATTAATTGTATTATTTGTTAACTGATCATAAGGAAAAACCTCCTATGGTCAGTTAACAATACATTTCTGGCAAAATTCGAGATATGTCTGACAAAGTTCATAGAAAAATTCTTAAGACTCCCTTATAATTAAAGCATTGTAAGGCAGAGTGAACCAAGTTACAGAATTCGGCTCGAAACGAATACACAGGTTGCAAATTCGTTGTTTAAAGGGACAGGCCTCATTTGTCAAAATTACACTTATACAGTAATTCTAAAATGTTTCTAGAATAAATATTTGTTTCTTAATAACTTTTTTTATATACAAAATGCTTGAATGTTTAATCACGCTTTTCTTCAAAACAACTGTGTTCGGTCTGGTGAAAAAGGAAACTTCAAGACTAGATATTGGTTTGACTTTCGTAAATACACTGAAAGAAATTAACAGTATCCTTAAAATTACTCTCGTTATTCCTCAGGTAACTAAATTTTTTTTCAAAAATGGGGATTTTTCTTTAACATATTGTCATTTCGCGAAAAAACTTATGAAAAATATCAACACTTAATGTTAGCTACTTTAACGGCAATAATAAAAAAATATGTTTTTTTCTTAATTTTCAGATGATCCATAAACATCAATTCATCGTTTATAACTTTCTTAATTTGTTTAAAGAACGTCTGCATAATTAGTATTATTAATTGCCTAACCTTTTCTTAGTCCTCGATTTAATTATTATGTTTTTAAACAAAAGGTCACAAAGCTTTCGCCTGTCACAATAGGTTTCGCCTTAATTTTTTTTCTAAATACTGCTAACTAATCGATTTTAATTCTACGGGTTTTATTCGATTACAACATATAAAATATTTTTTATCATTTAATATGTAAAAATTACAAACTACAACACAATATATAAAAAAAATATACATATATACAAAAAAATAATTTTAATTTGACAAACGAAATTAATCATTAGAAGTGCGAAATGTTAACAACTGGAAGTGGAAATTGATCATAGCCGTACTTTTAAAAAAATCTGTCATGATTTTTCCATTTCAAACAAACGAAAAAAAAAAGCCGAGGGATATAATTATTTTATCTTTGTAAATCTTAATCCATTAGTAACATAATAATATACTAGAGAAGTGAAATATTTCTATAAATTAAAAAAGCATGAAAAAAAATCCTGTGTCTGGTAGTGTTCCAGCTTTACACACTGTCCGTTTTTGACGTCCAATGCCTATTACGTAGACGGCCGTTAGAAGTGAAGGAATTCGGTGTTATGTTTTTGTTTCAATATAACGTTGTAGTTATCTATGCTTTCTTAATAACACGGATAGTGTCAGGTGACGCGACTCGGACAGTTATGTAGGTGGATCCGACATCGGAGGTAATTTATTAGACACCAGCGTTACAACTCGTCATAGGGAACTGACAGATATAAAATGTCTGCTTCAATTGTAAGGCGGAGAGGTGGAGTATATTAGGCATTCGTCCGAAGTTAACTCTCTGATGTGTGGTTGGAAAGTGACGATTGTATGCATGGCAATCAAAGAATTGTAATGTAAATGCTCTTCGCCTTAAGCTAAAGCGTTTTAGTCCCACACGTTATTTTGCGTTAACATGAAAGTTTGATAATTCACATTCACAAGTTCAAGTTGATCAAGAAATTGTATTTAGTTTTTGTGATGTTATAGACTAGATGTAAAATGCTGACATTTTATAAAATCCTAAGCTCTCGTCGGATTTAAGCAAACATGTGTACGTATCCCAAGCTCTCGTCAGATTTAAGCAAACATGTGTACGTATTCCAAGCTCTCGTCGGATTTAAGCAAACATGTGTATGTATAATTACAATGGGCGATCATTTTTGGTTTATTGGAAAAAGTTGAATTAGATAAAATATACTCTGTGAAAGAGTTTATTGAATTTTTAATTGTGTAGTTTTGAACATAATGAGTGTGATTCTTTTCACAAAACTAAGTAAAAATTAAGTACAACGAAAACAGTTTTGGAATCAATAACAAATCATCTTTATTTTGATGTACCGTCATATCTCGATTCTCCAAAAACAGTTTTTTTCTCTTTTACTCTGAACTTTAACTTAAGCTTTATGTCTCTAAAATTTCGAATTTTTTCCGACAACTGTTTTGGAATTAATTATGTGGTAACTAGTAAAAGGACAAGCAAACAAAGAGATAAATTAACAAGTTTTTAAGTGTACTATATAATTAAATTTCGTCACGAATCAATTTACTAAAATCAAAACACACTTTGGGACTTTTGTAACAGGATAGGAAAATATTTTTCCAATACCCAAGCTTTAATTTTACTTAATAACATCTATTACTTACAATAATGAAAACAAATACTTATCATGAAAATGGCCAAAATGCAAATGATTAACTTATCAAAAAAAAATATTGATTTATTAAGTTGAATATTTTCCAGTTTAAATTATTCCAGACAGTAGCAACGATAGCACGAGCACGCTGTGACATCGAATTCAAAAATCTTTACCGAAGACCATAAAGACTGGTGACATGAGATAGGCGTATCGTTTGATCTTCCGTACAACGGTTGGTGAATATCAACGTATATTACTTAGGACCGATTTCTGTTTAATTTAAATGTTCAAATCTGGAAACAGAGTTGGCATAGCAATCCATTTTATGAAGATTCTAAGAGGTGATCTTTATTCTGTGGTACAAGATTTAAATGTAAAATTAGTTAATTTAATTTTTAAAAGGTTTTGACTTTTTTGGTAATTTCTCAATAATGTTAGTAATTGCATGAGATACTAAAAAGATTTCAGAACTTTCACTTAGTCCTATTACTTTAATTATTTTAAAATTCTAATTACAACTTCAAATCAATACTTATTTAAATTTGAAATTATCAACCGAAATCTTGGCTATTTTCGTGTAAAATTAACCTGCTCACTATCTTCCCAGTAATAGCACTTTCACAGGATTCTATTCTAAACTGATGTTTGTGGCTATTAAAATCACATGGTCTTTTGTTTGTAGTAGTTTTTTTTAAACTATTTGTGCAATAAAATTCTCGTAATAAAAATCTAAATGCTAATCATAACCAATAGCAGTCAAACAGGTGTTTTACAATTTAGGTTCTTTGTTTCATTCTTCTTTCATAAACTGTTTTGGTAGATTTATTGCCACATAAGTAATCTCCACAATAGTCTAATAGTCAAATATGAATATTTGACCATTGTAGTTGATTGGAATGGAATTTGGTAGGGTAGGACAAAAGTATTAGGAGAAGATGGATTTTTTCAACGGTCTTTACGGAGTTCTCATAACCGGTAGCAGTCGATTCCAAAATTGTATACCTTGGACAGCAAAGAAATTTTCATTAAAGGTGGTTGCACGTTTAGGGAAAAGCAGATTAGTTTTCAGAACCTAGCCCTATGCTGTGTGCAAACAAGTATCTAAATCTGGTTTTAAGTTGGGTAAGTAGGCTTGTCCAAAATATTGTAAAGAAGTTTAAGAATATGTAGATTGCATCTAACGTGGACTTCATTTAAGTTGCGCTCTGAATTGAGAAACAATATAACGGAAGCATAAATTTTGAAGGCTGTAAATTAGAACAATTTAAACGCTACAGTCAGCAAGGTACGGGTAGCATACATGGGTATGGGTAGGCAAGCAGTGGCAATATAAGTGTCTGACAGAGGTGAGCTTTGGTTTGAACGTCTAGAAAATTTTGAACATGTTTAAGGGATGACTAGCTCTTGTCTAATGCTGGAAAAGAGAATAAACGTAAAACAATAAACATGTGTCCCAAATTACTTCAAAGACTTACTTGAACGAAACCTTCATTAATAAATTGCTTAAAAGACTTCTTGAAAGAAACCTTCATTAATAAATTGTCTCTAAGATTACTTGAAATAATTTTTCATTAATAAATTGCCTCAAAAATTACTTGAAAGAAAACCTCATTAATGACACTCTTATGTCCATTCAGGTCGATTTTTTGTAAAACTAAATGATACTAATAATATAAGAAAGATTCTTTTCGTCCATTCATAATAATCATTTATTTCGACTATTGATTTCAGCTCTTTTTTACTCTTCTTCAATACCATAAGATTTTAGTACTTATTTTTGTGACATTTTCTAACTAGAGAGAATAAACAGCTCTGTTCTATGTCACAGCGTAATGTGCGGTATTCCAACTATACAATCTCTTGAATTGTCCTTTCAGAATTATTATAAAGTGTTTCAGTCACTCTGTTTTTCTTAAAACCTTATTTTCCATATTTGAACAAACTTTACAGAAATAGAAGTTTGTTCACGAGTAATATCAACGACTGAATTGCTAACGACTTGAAAACTTTTGCAAATATGGACGAGTTAGTTTGTTACGTTACAAGCACCTGTGTACCCTTTATTGTAAATTTCTTTAGCTTATGTATATAAATATATATACATACACACATATATATATATATATATATATATATATATATATATGTATACATATATATGTGTGCTAGATTTAAGTAAAAAAGAGGACTAAAGAGACAACAGCTTATACATATCCACAAAGTGCGAAAATATGGCCTCAAAGATTACGCCGTTGCTCCGTAATATGTTCCACTCCACTATGTACTTATTACCTTAATGCCGGCTCCATCTCCATCCCAATCCACTTGGCGGCGGTCGCTCGAAATGAAGAAATTAAGGTGAATTTTAAAATAACAACCCAATTGCTTAATCGCGTTCGCTCCACGAGAATAAACCTGTTCCTTTTTTTGTTCTTACCCTGCCGTGCCGACGTGAGGTCGGTTCGTTTTGTGTATTATCTCATTTTGTTGTGTGTCCGTATTTCTCTCTGTGTTTGTGTATTTTTGCATTCGGTTTCGTATTTAATTTAAAGCTTTGTTGCCTTTTGTACGATGTTTTGTTTCATTTTGTTGTGTTTTGTTTTAATTAGATAAACAAAGCAATGTTTTTGGAAATAGTATGCAGTTGATGATAAACATATATATGTTTTGTTTGTGTTCTTTTTACGTACTCGTGTTGTCTAAAAATCGATTAACTCCGACAAGGGCGTTCTGTTTTAATAAACAATGTTTTAATTATTGAAAGTTTAGTTGTGTTTACTACGTTGCTAATAAACCTTCCGACTTTCTTATTTATATTTATTGTATATGTCGACTAATATTTGCTTTAATGTTTTTGCAGATATTATTATTTTATAATTTTGGTGAATTATTTGACTTTTTGAAAAAAATTGTTTTTGAATGAAAAATTTTTGCGTGACTTTTAGATCGTATTTTTACGGGGATTAAGTTAAGAATTTTACAAATTTCTATTATGCATCTTAGGTTACCTCTGTTCTACGACTTGAAATTAAATGAATAGCTATATATATAGATATATATATATATATATATATATATATATATATATATATATATACATATATTGGGTTGGCTAAAAAGAAGGACCGTTCTTTCCGAGAATTATCTAGAAAATATTTATTATATATTGTTAATGAAGCTTTTAGAACGTCCCCAACGTTCTAAAAGCTTTATTAACAAACATATATCTTTAACGAATGGAACGGTACGCTCTCACTGATTCAGTACTAAGATCTTACACTGTTAACACGTATACAATATGGATGACATTAAGGGGCATATGAGACACTGACTAATCTATGAGTACCAATCTAGTTACTCTGCTGCCGAAACTACGCGTAACATATGTCAACATTTAGCTTCTGAAGCAATGTGTGAAGCTACTCCAAAACGATGGTTCCAGTGGTTTCGCAATGGCAATTATTCCCTGAGTGATCAACCACGCTCTGGTCGACCGGTGGATTGGAAAGGGACAGCTTAAATCGTTAGTTGAAGAAGATAGCTGATTAATGACACGCTGGCTAGCAACTTTTGGTGCTCCCACGGAATTATCACCATTTACAGAGAGAATCATTTACACCGTTAGGGAAAAAGCTTAAAATATGGTGTATGGGTACCATATGAACTTAGCCCGGACCAGCCGTAGCCGTAGCCCGGTCCTCATATAGGCAAATAGACCCTCCTCAAAGCTTTGGATTTTAGTTGGACATCGATCCTCCATGCGTCATATTCTGCATCTTCTAATTATTGTGTGTTTAGAACGCTCAGCGACGCCTTACGCGAATTAATGATGAAGGCCACCTACAACAATTCAAAGGCCAACTTTTTCATACCAAGCTACCTGAATTTTACGCAGATGCTTTCCACTCCCTGCAGGTGCGTTGGAGACACGTCGTGTAAAATGAAGGTGATTATTATATCAACGAATAATCAATTTTAAATTGGAAATATAAAACACTATAACATTAATGACCGCTCTGATATATATATATATATATATATATATATATATATATATATATATATATATATATATATATATATAGATATACGGTACTAGACATTAAAGCCTTAATTTAAAAATATGTCTCTTGAAGTGGTTTGAGCATTGAGGACGTAAATGTACGTACAAAGGGAACGAAAAAAAATGTGCACAATATATAATAAGAAAATCTGAAAGCAGTACATATCATAGCAGGATGAGGTTGCAGAAATCTTAGGAACTAAACATTTTTCACGTTTTTCCCGGGGAAAAGTGTATATTATACGTTTCTAGATATTCAAGCTTTCCTCCTCTGGGATGTAACCAGAGGGTACTCTAGAAAAATATACTGCTGCAGTTATTAATATTACGTGTAAATATAAATACATTTCACTAAAAAATATTAAAAATACTCATTAAAAATAAAACAAATAGAGACTTCTAGTGGAGGGTTATAAAAATATACATTATTGCTTTTTAAACATATTAATATCACGTATACATTCGAACCTTTAAGTGTCGCACGATAGTATTAGTCACATAAAATCAGCAATAAAATTATTTTATATACACAGTATTATTTTGAGTAAATTATCAAAAAATTACAAAATTTCTTGTTCGAAAATGAAAGAAAGCGAGTAAAAGTCGAAAAAGTCATAAATAAACTATTGTTATTTTATCATAACACATCATAATATATAATTTCAAAGACAAAACAGGTATGCTACGAAACACGTCGAGCGCACATTGCCTTATAATTAAAAGCTTTCGACAATGACGCCATAAAAGTTTACAGCCTTACTTGAAGCGTAATTGAATTTTTTTATTGCCTACTTTCTTCTGGTACACAGAGCTTTACGTTGAACCGGTAAAGGGCAAAGAAATATCCTTTCGGACTCCGAAAGCTGCTGGAGTTATTCGCATTTGCGACAGGCAGTAAAACAGTGACTTCTAATTGCATATTACTTCTCATCGTTTAAGAATTCGTGTTTAAATTTGGGAACGGCGCAATTGTGTACTAAAGAATTTACGTCATTTAAGCTTCAGTTTCTTAATATTATTTTTAAGAAAACCTAATTATTTGCTTATGATTTATATAATTTTTTTTAAGTACATAACAAGATATTGGATAAGCTCCATTGGCTATTATGTTATATTCTTTAAATAAGCTCTAACCATTGAATATTATGTTATATTCTTCAAGTTGCGATGGCTGTTTTAGTTGTAGCAACCAAACATTACATTTCATATATATTTTATGACTGTTGGTGAACTTTTATAACTTGGTATCATCAAATATTTTTTTTAATATCATTATCGATATCAAAAAAAGACGATTTGTTGCTGGTTTTCTTAATATTATTTTTAAGAAATCCTAATTATTTACTTATGATTTATATAATTTTTTTTTTAAATACATAACAAAATATTGAATAAGCTCTAACTATTGACTATTTTGTTATATTCTTTAAGTTGCGATTGCTGTTTTAGTTGTAGCGCCCAAATATTACATCTCATACGTATTTTATGACTGTTGGTGAACTTTTATAGCTTCGTGTCATCAAATCTTTTTTTAATTGATATTAAAAAAAAGACGATTTATTGCTGGTTCTTCGAAGTAATTTTCATAGTGATCTCTGTCTGTCTTCGCCTCATTGTTTGGTTTCGTTTTTCCCGCTGGACGTAAATAATAATTGTTAAACCATTAGCTTTTTGTTCAAAAAAAATATTTTGTTCTTAATGAAAAAGTCTCAAATAACAATTCTCAATTTTTAAGGAAACGTGTTGTAATTACGATGTTTATCAAACTGAAATGCTAATTCTAATGCAACATCTTTTTGTATGTTTGCGCTTCATTGTTTGATTTCGTTTTTGCCGCTGGACGTAAATAATAATCGTTTAACCATTAGCTTGTGTATGAAATTTTGTATGAAATTTGCTAAACATTTTGTTCTTAATGAAAAGGTCTCAAATAAAAATTATCAATTTCTAAGGAAATTTGTTGTAACTAAAATGTTAATTCATATGCAACACCTTTTTGCATGTTTGCCTAATGGATTTTAGGAAAGAGCCAAAATCGATGCAAAAATAAATATTCACATCCTACATTTTCCAAACTGTAAACACAATTGTTAAATCTGAAGATTACAAGAAAACAATAGTTAAACTTTTTATTATATTGGCCGTTTTCTGGGATTCCATATTAAAACAGGAAACTTTTATAACTTCATCCTATCCATTCATCCATTCTTTCATTTACCATAGTCTTACATTCTCTACAGTTTTAGATATATGTTCGTAAATTTTAGTAAAAACTTTAGTCGATACTTCAGATGGGGAATTCGATTAATATTGTTAAAAACTTGTGGAAATAATTTTAAAAGATACAAACGACAAAAGCTCCTGTTCTACGGATTCCTTCACGCATTTACCATTTTCTTAAATTCAAATCTCTGTATCATATCAAAAGTTTACTATTACGAACTGTAAGAATTACACGCTGACTCACATATTGAGACAATTAGAAAAAAAAACACTTTTGACTATATGGTAATACATAATCGTATAAAATCACTAATGGGATTACGTATCGCGCCATATTATTGAATGGATATAAATTTTCCTAAATCCAGGTAATATTTACAGAAACTAAAATTAGTTCAATATTTTCATGGACCAAATGACTAAACTGATAAAAAAAGCACATTGTTTTGCCGTAATCAATTTCTGAACAATATCAAGTATATTAATTATATTTTCTCAAGTAACATGTGTTACGCAATATAATGCGACGGTTAACTAAGAGCAGTCAATATTAAACAAGTAATATGGCGCCTTAACGGCTGAGCATATATATGAGAGTTTCCTACGAAAGAATTACAGATTGAAGAAATAATCATTCTTAATCTGTAATAGAATACGCCCCGATCGATGCAAATGCCGCGAAATTAATTACATGGATTCAAAGATTAAAAAATCATTTTGACTTTGTAATTATTGTGTGTCGATAATAATGGAATTTTTGTCAAATAATATTCGATTCTAAATTGTAGCTAAGTCAATTTTCTTAAAAAATACTTTAATTGTTTTTTCATAGAAGTCACCATTAAAAAGTTAAGAGTATTTAATTACTGGTTTCCTCAATATGTGTTTACTTGTATATATATTATAATTGTTTGTGTACGCCTTAAAAAAAACAAATTCAAGTATAGATTGTGCAGTTGGTTTGAAAGGGATGCGTTACCCCTCTCAACATATATTCGACCTCTAAGGTGTATAGAGCTATTAATACAAATATCACAATCTTTGAAGCATTATATCATTTTATGGGAGGTGACTCCTATGATAAAGTTCTTTAACTATTCTTGTAGGAAATTATATCTACAATTTAGTGTTAAATATATTTATCGAAAATTTTATCGTTTTCGAAATATTTACAAACAAAAATAGTTTCTTTGTGACTTTTAACTTCGCTTAATTAATACCGCAACATTCGGATCAATGGGTACTTTTGCATATTACTTAGAATATTACAAATTATTTCCATGTTAGATGTTTTATTTCCTGAACTAATTTGCATGCCACACATCACATTCAAATTTGAAACCTGGGAACTTTCATATATTACTTAGGATAATGGGGTGTACACATGTTTTATTTCCTGGATTATTTTGTATGTGGTATTTTATCCAAATCTGATTATCTGGGAATTTCCGCCTGTTACTTAAGATACTAAAGTGTCCCTACAGAAAATTCAGCCTTATATAAATTAATTCCATGTTAGATGTTTTATTTCTTGAACTAGTTTGCAAGCCACACATTACATTCAAATTTGTACCCTGGGAACTTTCACCTATTACTTAGGATAACGGGGTATACACACAATTCAGCATGCTACAAATTATTTCCATGTTAGATGTTTAATTCCTGGATCTTCTACGTCGTATTTTATCCGAATCTGATTATCTGGGAATTTCCACCTGTTACTTAAGATACTAAAGTATACCTACAGAAACTTTAGCCTGACATAAATTAATTCCATGTTAGATGTTTTATTTCCTGAACTAATTTGCATGCCACACGTTACATTCAAATCTGTACCCTAGGAATTTTCATATATTACTTAGGATAATGGGGTGTGCACACAATTCAGCCTGCTACAAATTACTTCCATTATAGATATTTTATTTCATGGACTAGTTTGCATCCCGCATTTCATATTCATTTGCATGATGCATGGTTGAGAAACAAACATTCGGACTTTCGCATTTATAATATTATAGGACAATGCCATGCTTTTGCATATATTATATTTCAGCGACTTATTCACATTACGATAACTTCATTCAAAACACTCAAATTCCATTCGTAAACTTCTCATCTGAGTCGAGCATGAAAACGTTATGGTTTACTTTAACTGAAAAGGTGATTACAACCTAATTACAACTTATTTACAAATTATTAAAACAAATAACACAGTCATCGTAACGATTATGTGTACGTACATATTATAATGAAAGCTCATTTATATATATATATATATATATATATATATATATATATATATATATATATATATATATATATATATATATATATATTAGAGTCTACCATACCTACCCTATTACTACCAATATACTCAGCGATTGCGTAACGTTTTATGGTCGATAGCATGTTGCAAGTAATCTCATCCACCGGAAGTAGACGGGGGGAGGAGACAATTATACCTCCCCAGAGTTCTATAAACGTGTTAATTAGCTGGAAACGAAAGAGCAATTAAGGTTTCTAAGGCAAATTTCTAAGAAGCGTATTGTAAGATAAATGCCTTGAGGCTTTTTGTACTTAGATTGTATAAATAACGATCTCAGGTTAAATTAAAATTAAAAGGTAGATCGAGGCCTTATTTTACCTCTAAATATAACCAGATAATTTATGGAACCACGGGTGATGCAAATTAGGGTGGTATTTTCATGTTTTGTGTTATAAAGTGTTGCCGAATAAGCTGTAATAAATTTTAATGTAACGTGAAATGAAGTAGTATATTCTGACAAATTCAATTTTACATTTTCAATTTGTTGTGTAGGACTTGAATTAAAGTAGATAGTCGTCTCGTTTTCATAGTCTAAATCCGTAGAGTCAATAATTTCACGTTTGGTCTGTTACTTTGACGTAGTTTAAAGATATTATGCCAGGAAGTTTTTTAAATTTCAAAATTCCCACTTAAACGATTTATTAAATTTTCTAAGTAAAGCTGATTTTCGCTGAGAAGAAATTAACCTTTCCTCCTTTAAGCTCTTTTGACGTCAAAGATTTAATATCTCTTTAAATTTAAATCTAATTTACGTAATAGAAAATTTCACTATTTGTTCCCCGAATTTTATATTGACATAGGCGTAATTACAAATAGTTAAAATTAACTTATTATCATTATCAACTATTAATTTATTTCGAGACGTATCTCGTCTTTTCATAAATGTTTTTAAAAATCATTAAATAATAAAAAGTATAAATTTAAACCCAAGTTAACAGTAATTAACATACTTACATCTGCAGTTGTTCGTCATTTACTTTGATTTATTTTGTAACTTTGAAAAGAACAGCTTACCTGCGAACAAATTAAAAGAAATAAATTAAAATCTTCAAATTTTATTAACAAGAAGAATAACATTACTTCATTGTAGATAGATAAGTACAAAAAATCATGAAATATTTAAAAAAAAATTAAATGAAAGTATTATTAATAAATAATATAAATGTCGTGCAATGACTAGATATGTATATGAAAAGATTTTTATTGGTTAAAAAAATTGATGGAAAAATGAAAATGTTTAATTATTCAGAAATGGAGAGAAAACTTTTTGATATTCCTCTGGCATATTTTCAATGAGTAGTTTAACATATATAAACCATAAAAATGTATGACACTTTCTTATTGGAAATTATACTGTATGTAAAAAGTATTATAAAGTACAGCATATGCTTAGTTTAGAGAAAGATCCAAAACATAGACTGGATTTACTGCGTAAGATCCAAAATTTAAAATCTTAATTCAGAAGCATATATTTGTTACTAAAAGTAATAACTGATACGAATATATTTTTACATGATCTTATTTTGTGGTAAATATCTGTGTTGATTTCTAGAAATTTTTGAATTCAAAAATTAATACTTCGTATAAGTTGACAATATAACCCTGTTTTAATTTAAACAAATATTTATATCAGGTCCTTGGGACGTTACGATTTTGTGACAATTTTTTTTTTAAATTTGGAAGTTAAGGAAACGTCTGAATTATCATTGAGATATGTGCCTTAGGTAATGGCAACCGAAATTTATATGTTAATAGATTTTGTATTGCAATTATTTCTAATAATTAACAAGCAAATTCAACATTTGAACATATTACTATGTTCGCATTTTTATTAATATTCTTAACATTTTTAAATTACAGGTCAAATTTCGACTAATTATATTTTAAATGACTTTCTACTAGTTCTCCTTTAGGAACTTCGCGCTTACGTTATTTATTTGCTATATATTTTTCCGCATAATTTTATCAAAACACTCTTTTGTTAATACCATATTATTTTCGACTATAATTTGTATGAGAAACACATTGCGTATCTCAAAATTATAATTAAATATATTATACTCAACTCAACAAAGGATAACTTACAAATTTGAAACATAATTCACAACATTAAATCGGATCTGATTGTTCAAATTATTCAGAAATTAATATAAACAGATGAGTCGACGAGTATTAAAAAAAGGGTGCGTGTACTTATGTACGCGCGTGAGAAGTTATACTTCTTTGGCATCATTAAATAATACATACGGATAGATAACCTCAATTATATTGGAGCACTTGAAAAAGTCTATAAACACAATTTTTTCACTAATATTTACGAATAGTAAATATATTAATCAAAATATTGAATTTAAATCACTACTGAATATAATTTATCAGCACATATATAAATCGCACTTATATGAAACTAAAACACGTGTGTGAATGTAGACATTAGACACATGTGGATAAATACTATGAATAGGAAAACAGTGAACAGAGGTGACGATGGTGCCAATAGCTTTTGTTTCGAGACTGCAACCGCTGCAACTTCATACTGTAACTTTTGTGTGACGAATCTTAAAATTTCACTCTCATCATTTTTTCATAACGCGCCTAAAGAAGTATAACTTCAAAAATGTGGGACATACATAACAAGAAAGTTCAATAAAAAGCTTTCCACTGCAATGAATGCTCGTATTTACAAGTAATATGAACAACAATAAAAGCATTCTTTACAAGAGCAATCTTATTATTTTTTATGTAGGTTCATTTCATTTTCTCATTTTCATAATTGTCAACATAATATAAGAGGGAGTATAACTTAGCGGAGACTGTTTTACATATAGATTGGAACGGGAATTTTAATAAGAAATTAAGTCACTTACAGCAATGAAATGATATAATTAACTGGTCGAAATTGTCACGTTCATAATGTGTTGACACAATATTTGTAATGCCCAAATTATTATTGGCCTGTCGAATCGTCGTATAAATTTGTTTTTAATGTATCAATTATTTATGACAGCAATCGTGTTTTCCTTAATACTTTTACGGTTGGTTATTTTAAGGTTGGATATACGAAGCTTTCAAATTTTATTTTTTATTATTCTGCGATAAGATTCGATTATGTTTAGTGAATATTTTTGATCTATAGAGATAGATCTGTATTTTTTTTATTATCATGTTGGGGATTAGGAGATTTGCACAATTTATGTATTACTACTTCTCTTAAATGTGCTAGTTATTCGGGAATTAGTTTTGATCCTGGCATTTCCTTATGTATATATATATACACATACACACACTAACGAACTGTGGAATAAAATAGACACAGATATCTGGAGCACGTTCTCAACATACGATTGTTATTCAAACGTTATCGGAAAAGTTTTTCTTTTCCTAGTTTTCCTTTTTAATCTCTCTCTCTCTCTCTCTCCCTCTCTCTTTCTCTTTCCCTCACTCTCCTTCGTTCTTGTCAATATTTAATTGGCCGTGACTATTTTTTGGTTTTGTATTCTGAATCTTCTATATAAAAAAATTAATACAAAGTGCTTTAGTTTCTGTTAAAGATATTAAATTGATAAATAAATAAAGTTATCTTATTTATGGGTTTAATCAGTGAAATTTATTCTTTAGATAAGCTGATAATAATATTTTTAGGCAATTGATTTTCAGATCTCTTGACTTAAATTCTAATTTAGTTTATTTTGGGAATATGTCAGGGAATAATGTCCTTCCTTTGATAGTAACAAACTTTGCTTATTATGTTATAAAAAAAAGAAAAGGCGTTTAATTGAAAATAATTTTTTCGTAACGTTATACAATTATGTCAAATGTATACTTATTTACATATTCTCTTATTTTAAGAAAAAATAAATATATTCAAAAAAGTGCTCATTTAAAAATATAGGTTAAATGAAATTAACACAAAAGTGAAAATCTTTTTACGTCTAAGAAAAGTACCTATGTAAGCAAAGCTGTTATTAACGATTTATGGCTCCGTAGGCTGACTATATTTTATTTATGATAATAGAGGTAGTTTAAATTAAAATGCGCATACATATGCTACTTAAGATAAAATATATATATATATATATATATATATATATATATATATATTTAAAAATTACTCTGAATTAATTTCAATTGAATGAATTTATTTGGGTTCTGATACTAATGCTTATGTTCATGATTCGATCAATATTTGAAACTGATAAATGTTAAGAAAACAAGATTTTAAAAAACAACCGAGTTCATTCCTAAAATCAATAAATTTTTTTATGTACATCTTGATTTCACTCTAATTTTTTTAAAAGGAAAAATTTTAGGAAATATTATAAAATGTACTTTTAATCGTTAATTAGTCCGCCTTTAACTTTTCCTATGCCGTTCATTTGCTCTTAGTATCATGTATTAGATTATATCAATATATTATGGATTAAGTTTTTTTTCAAATATCTTACAATTTTGTGAAGTATTTTAATTATCTATTAAAAATATTATGTTTAAAATCTATTAACATAGAGTACAGAACTATACGAATCAATTATGTAAAATAAAAGTGCTTAAAACAATCAATAATATTAATCATATACAGTTTGGTACTTTCTTGTAGAGGTCGTTGTCGTTTACAATTCTTTCAAGAATTATTTGTAACATAATATAGCTATAACGATTTAATTTATTCATCTCAAAAACCCCACGTTGCACTGTAACTTTTTCATTTAAATCATTACCATTCATTATCTACATGGGCTAAAAAGATAATATGTTCTATGTCCATATGGATACTATTAAATGTTTAAACTAAATGATTGTGATTGTATCCTATACATAAACCCCTAAACCCCTAAAAATAAATTTAAACAAAACTGTCATATTTACAAAATTAGGTAGTACACATTATAATGTATTATGAAATATGTTATTGGTAGTACCACACTTAGGACTGATTTTTCATTCCTCAGATAACATTTATCCTTCGGATAACTTTGATATTATATCGTCAAAATTAATCTCTGGATAAATGTTATTTGAGTATTGAAAAATCAGCCTTTACTGTAGTGTATTGTGCACACTGCAAGTTCGAAAGGAATCTCGAAACTTTTTTTTACATTTGACAAATAGTCCTGTTAAAAATATGTAAACAGTTTTTGGTTTAAAAAAAAAGTTTACATCTAAATAAAAATTTATACGAGTTGTTCATTAGAGTATTTATATGAAATATTATAGAGTATTTATATGGTATTTGATGCCTTTTAAGAAGAAATATTACTACCCTCGTTTTAAAATATTGGTAAATGTTTTCCTAGCTTTTCAATCAAATATGTATATTTACTAATGACAAAGACTTGGGAATTAAGTTGAAAATATCTTAAATTCATATATTTGGGAAAGATAGTTTAAAATTCAGTTTCAGCATTTATGAATCATTAGAACTAGAATTTTATTGCAAATATTAGATAAACGTGCGTGAATTCTTTAATACATTACTCTTTAGGTATAATTGTAATTATAAAGCACATAACATGTCGTGAACAATAGTATTATCGGAATATGATCCCTTTAAACCGAGTACTTCGCACTACAAATTCACACATAGTTACATAAATACGGTTTTATTCTTTTTCTCTATTTGCGATATTACCTTATTCTTTAGGTATAATTGTAATTTATAAAGTATGTAAAAGATATCGTGAACAATAGTATTATTTGAATACGGTCACTTTAAACCGAGTACTTCGCATTAGAAATTCACACATAGTTACATAAATAAGGCATTATTCTTTTTCTCTATTTGCGATGTAAAAGAGAGATAAATACGTATATTAGCGTAACCCAGAAGCCAAGTATATTTTGAACCATTAGTTCATTAGGTGTTTACCCACATGAATACACGTCGCGTTTGCAAGAGAGGAGTGATCGCACGCAAGAGGCTGCCCGAGGCGGAACGATGCAAAAAACCGCTAACATTTTAATAATCTGCAACGCGTGAGAACAGCCACGAGAATATATCATGTGTGAGGTATATTTTTGTTGATTTAATAGTTTTAATTTCTGTGGCGTAATTTCATGTTAAAACACATTTATTTAGTTATTTATCCCACAAAGCAGAATATATTGTAAAAATTGAAAATTTCTTTAAGCAGATATGTAATAAAATAGAACTGACCAGTGCAAGTCTTATTTGAACTATTGGTGTGTTGATTTGGTGGTATATTAAACAATTTATTTGATATCCTAAAAGCTTATTTGTTTAAAAAGTATAGATCTCGATGTTAACATTAGTTTTGCTTAACTACATCGGTAGCCAGAAAGAAATTGAAATAGATAGAGACCGCAACGTTATTCTAAAGTTTGTTACTTAATAAAATTGTTAATTCATTTTCTTTACAGCCAATGGTACTTTAATTAATGTTAACTATTGGCTGTAAGGAGTCGCGTTTTCATATTTTTTTTCACGATATTGATTCCGAATACGTATTTTTCAAGATTAATTCTCGTTGCGATACAAAAAAACAATTTGTTCAAAAATAATGGACTAAATCGAATATTTTTAATATTAGAGGTGTTCTTTGATAATTGACTGATAATTTGATCTTTATTCTACAGTATGATACTATTTGTATGGAAATGGTATAGAACAACTATAGAACAAAGTCAAACTAAAAAACAAATTCCCTTTCTAAATGTTTTTTTCATGTAGGAAAAATAATCGGAGAAAACCTAAACCTCGTAATCTTCATGTAATCTACTCTGTATTTCGAACATTTATGATATTTTCAGTTTTTCAGCGTCATTTTGGCATTAGGATGGGAAAATAGATATTTTTGGAAAAGGATTAAAAAATTACAGGAAAGACAAATGATATATATTTTTTATTTTATGCTTTAACAAACTTTCATATAATGCTACACACGAAGTCTCGGAAATTATTTTTTTGTTTTAAATGTGATTCCCTTAATTAACGCAATGCAGCCAAAAGTCAATTGTTGCTATTACAGATCTTTAATTGGGTCATTACTTTTTATAACCCTTACTATTTTTTTTTTAATTTCTAGGTCAAATCGTCTATGAGTAATATACATCTGACAGACGGACTGACAATGAAGTGATTCCATTAGTGTACTTTTTAAGCACTTTGAAGAAAATAATAAATGTTAATTTCCTAATTATGCTTTATGCGATACAGGATTCGTGCGGGAAAACACATAGATATAAATTACGACCTTGTTTCACCGTCAGTTTTTCGTTTTATTTATATTTAAATATCTGAATAACATGATCTGTACTAAGCAATTCTTGTTGCAATAATCGAAAATTGGTGCGCGGTACGTGTACTGATGACTAGCAGCACTCTTGATGAAAATCCTACCATATTTACATAGACAGGGTAATATTACTTATCTCGTAGATTTTAATTATGCTTGTATTGCTATCAGTAGAGTAAGTTATTCCAGCTCTATGTTTTTTACCGATATGGTTTATATATTTTTGTTTCTGTATTATTAAATATAATTAAAATATGTATATTTTTAATAAAATCACGAGTAATTTGTATACGATTTTCGCCTAAATAAAATGTTCAATGTGACGTAACCAATGTAAAGTGTTAAGTTGAATTTAAATCAACTTATAACATTTATTGAATTTTCATATAAATGTGTGGGACATTAAAATATAGTTTTTTGCCCTTTTTTTACAAATTTCCTTGTGACAACATTTTTTAATTTACTAATTTTAAGTACCAAAAAGTGAAGTGAAGTGAAGCGAGTGATATAACCTATTCTATGCTGTAAACGTTTTTAGGAAGTATGTTGCTGAGAAGAATTATTATATATTTATATACTATGTTAAGTCGAAGATTATATAATAGTATTTTATTTATACATACATATTTTTTATACAAAATCATGACGTATATATGTGAGTGCACATAGTTAATCGTCATATTATATCGCAGAGTTTTCTTAATTCTTACCTGAGGGAGATTAAGTTATGACATTATGATAGATTGTCTGTATCATAAAGTCGTTTTCCAAAATTTTAGCAGGAAACTCTAAAGAATAAATAAAAGAAGAATCAGTTATTGAAACGATAATGATACATTCTAACCGAGTAATTGAAAAATATTGACACATAATGTCTCAATACTTAATTTTCTTGTATTTATCAATGCATAAGTAATAGAAGAACATCACTGCCCTTATCACAGATTTATTCACTTATTTATTTACTTAGAAAATGTTTTATGTTTTCCTATTATTTATAAACACTTTTTTTGCTGTCCAGTATAACCAAACTCTTCCATTTAACCTAAGTACCACAAATGAAAAATAATATTTATTGTAGAAGAATACAATCGATTTTCAGTACAAACAAAACTAGTAAAAGCATAAACAACAGTGAAAACAGTAATATGGAAACATTTCTGAATTCACTAACAATCCGAAAATATTATGCCTGCAATTGGTCGATGTTCTGCCGGTAAAAGCTTCGCGAGCTTTTACTGATGACCGGCAGTTTTGCTAGCTTAAAAGCCGCCAATATTTGCCGTTCGTTAATTACGCGTCTATTTTAAAGGGGCACATTTCCATAACGGAGCGTAGGTGCGGCGATGTATTGTGAACTGTGTCAATATTGATTTAATTGCATCAATTAATTTGTCACACCGAACGTAATTGCGTTTCGCAATTATCATCATTTCTATCAGTTGATTACAACAATTTTTTTTTTATGTTGTGTGCTATCTTGTTTTGTACTGAATAAAATTTAAACGTTTTCGAATAGAATATTTTTTTCATTCGAATCTAGATGAAAATAGATTGTAAAATATATACTCATTTTACAATCCATTTTAATGAATTTTTTTGTACTATCCATTATCGGTTATTTAGTGTGGGGTATAATAACAAACGGGTAGGAAAAAAAAATTTGCGACATTTATAGACCTTTAAAATATATATTTTCGGTAAAATTATAGTATAAATGAAAAAATATGCCAAAAATATATGAATATATTCTTTATTTACGAAATTACCGAACCTAAAATTACGAAAAAAATTAGTATTTAAACAAATTTAAAAACACGCTTTTTTAGCAATATGGGCTATAAAAATTGATATATGAAAATTTTGGTCAAGAGCGAAAGATGTCTCATAACTCAGTGTAACAAAATTTTTTGAAGCTTAAAATAAGCATAAAGTAATTGAAAAATAAATTAACTTTAATGTTATTTTAGGTTTTTTTTATTAATTATTATATAATCATCGGTTTTTTAATCGTTTGCAAAATTTGAAACAATTTGACCTCTGGTAATGGGTGAGTATTTAATTTAAAGATTCCATTATATTCATACATACCTACATACATACAAGTTAAGCTAATATAAACATGTTACAAACAACTTTATTAGAAGCTTACGCAAAGCTTCTAGAAAAACTGTAACAATAATCCTGGTTTTTGAAATATTCGCGATAATACATACTCGCATGTTCTCCTTACTCGCATGTTCATTATGCTAGGAAGTTTGTAATAGTGATGACTTGACAAATGTAATAATCTCAATTCAAATTGGAACCCTTGATGCGCGAGCCAGTCTCGCATTTGGCAGGTTTCCCATTTCCAAGCGCCCTTTAGAGTATCTAAATGATGATTAAGAAAAAAAAATTAGATGCTATTATTTCATCAGCACTTTCAAAATAACAACTATGGAATCCTATTTTAAGCGATATTTCGATACGCACTTTTTTCAAATTGCATGTGCTTATGAATAAGTGGATAATTGGTATTTTACTCTTTGTGCTATTAACAAATAGAATACGTAAAAAAGGCTATCGTAATCCAAGCGCCCATAATCATACAAGCAACTCAAGCCATCAAAGATCAAAGTAATAACAATATAAAATAAAACCATATCTACAACGGACCAAATTGAAACTTCTCAACAACAGCAATAACGAACAAATTATCACAATAATCCCATTTAGGCTACAAGATTATTCAGGCACAATCTCATCACGTACTTACAACACTACTTACCGGTATAATTAAATTTATTGTCACGATATTCAAAAGTTAATGCCGAAAGCTAATAGGGGCAGAGGAAAGAAATTACCGACAGCTCCAAACTTGTCGGAGATGGGGCGGTCGCCGTGGGAGAAGACAGGTAAATCGAGCCTTGCATTCTCCTCTCTATCACTATTATACTCCATCCTTCTCTTTAACTCTATCGTATTTAGGATGTGATTTGTTATTGTTGCAGAGGACAAGTCAGTTTTAATTTATCGTTGCATTTTTTAACAGCGTGGAAAATCTCCAATATAAGTTTTTTTAAATTAAATCCCTTGAAATGGCCTATACATGTTTAAGATATTACGTTCAAGAAAAGAGAGAAAGAGAAAAGCAAATAATATTACATATATTAAATAATCGATCCATATGTACATAAATCGACGGGAATACTCGGTACCTTGAACTCCCTACTTTGACCTTTTAAGCTGTATCGTCGACAGTTGTTTTATCAATGTTCTCTTTCTACAAACGGTAGAATGATATGTATAGCCTATAATCTTCTTGAAACACACACTTTTTGACATAAAAAGTCTATTTGAAATCAGACATTTAATTCTAAAGATTTATGCGAACAAATAAATAAATTTATACACTTTACATACTAGAATAGATAAAAAAAACTTTTGATATTTTGATTTGTCGGATGTTATAAGTAAACTTTTTTTTTATTTATCTACACATTATTTACTTCGTAATAATTTTTCATTTTTTCTGCAATCTTGATATCAAAACGACTCTCAGTATAAAATTTAAGAATATAATCTTAAAAAGCATATAACGTGTGTGCAGTTAAAATTCCTTATGTCATCAGAAATTCTTTTAATGCTATTTTTAATTATTTGTAATATTAATTGAGGTAAATTTTTAAACGTGTCTTATTTATAATTTAATTGATAATGATGACATATGATGCGATAATTTATAACAAAATATCTCAGAAAAACTTTTAATTTTACTAATTTTTTCTCACTTACTTTTAATTTTATCACTGTGTAAGCAATCAATACTTGTAGCCTGTAGATAACGTTTTATGCATTGTTATTAGAAACAAGAATTTCTTGAAAAATTTCAATTAATATTTTTTTTAACAACGGGTATAAATTGGACCAAGCTGCTGTAACGAAAATATGAAGGCGAAGTTGAGGGATATTGATTTTTGCGTTAGTACAGAGATTATTTGAGTTAATTTTGTGTCACGGTACGCATCTAATTTGCGCCGTGACATTTTATATGACGAGTTTATTTTATTTCAAATTATGTATGAAAGTGTAAAAAAATTTGAGTCAATTTTGTGTCATGGTACGCATCCAATTCGCGCCGTGACATTTTATATGACGAGTTTATTTCATTTCAAATTATATATGAAAGTGTAAAAAAATCCTAGAGTCAAATGTATGGTACAAGAAAGATATAGTATAAAATATTATCGTTCTTTACGTAATAATACTTACAATGAGAATTAGGCTTCAGAGCAAATATTCGATGTATTAAATACAGTCTCTTTAACACATAAGCTGTAGAGGACCTTAGACCATTGATCAATCATAATTATAGTTGGTATCAGTTGTCGATTCATAGTCGATTCTTCGATAGAATGCATCCTTTAAAATCGTTTATCGGACAGTTACTCGGTCAATCATCTTTGAAACGAAAGTCCATGTCTAATCTTTTAAACTTTTCTTTTTACTTTTATTTGTCCATGAATATTTATGTTATCCAGATCTTACCCAGCAATTGCTTAATAAAATAGAAAATATTCATATTCTGTTTCTCGGATACACATTTATTCTTAAAGATATGGTCATATTTCAGAACTTATATCACGACTTAAGTGGGTGTTATCAGTGTAATCTTGGTATCATTCCGTTACTTTATAATATTTGAAACAAGTCACACAGTTCTCCATACATCTACAAGAATTTATTTGTCCATGGCCGCTTACATTCATAAAACCTACTCCTCAACACAAGCTCCTCATCGAAAAAATTGTTCGTCCTTTTATGAATACTTTTCCCTTTGGCCACCGAGTTATGGAATTAATTGGAGCCCAGCATCAGTAACTCATAAACCACATAGGTTTTCAAAAAGAATTTTTTTCTCCTGATATTTAGCATCTTTTTGTGAATAATCATTAGGATGTAATGTTTTCTTACTTTATCTAGAAAAATTATTATACATATATTATATTATAATAACTACATTTCTTTGCAGCCGCAGACGTATCTTTATATTGCATTAGAAATTAAGTAAAATGAAATAGGTATATAAAAAGTTCTACTCTATAACTAGAAATCTTAATTTTATATTTTTAAAGTCCGTTACGTAACCAATTATTTACAATGAATAATATTCAGATAGTAAAACAATTTACATAGAATTTTATAGAAATAAATATAATTTAATGTAATGTCGTATCCTTAAATATTTTATTCAGTTTTAATTATATTTTCGAGTCCTATCTAAACAATGAATATATTTTATTTTTAATAAAATATTTTTGATATTCCGATTATAAAAAAAATCGGGGATTCATTTTTTTGGGACTCCTTGTTACTACAGGTATAATTTGAGTATATAAAATTGATTTCTAATTAAACCTCAACACACGTATTTAAAATCGCTTTTCCCTAGTTACAGAGCGCAAGCAAATGAAAAAAATGACCTCTCCGACACACTCTTGTAACTCAATGCCGATGCCCTACATCCATCCTTATCGCACTCGTACATCCTCGTCACTCGGCCAACCGCATTAAGACATCATTCTGATCTCAGCGTGTAGGGCCATCTTGCATTGATGCTCGCTCGGCGCCGCGTGCCTGTGTTAGTGAGTGGTTTACTGTAACGAAGTCACAATAACATGGATGTATAGATATAGTAGGAGGTAGTTAAGTAAATAATGTTCTTATAATATTTAACCCACTATAAGCCAATGACGGTCAGATCGTGTTTAAATTTCACACTTTCAAATCCATATTTTTGAGTACATTTATATTTCTTTTTTCTTTCGTTTCGGTTATAAATGAAACATTTAAAAGATTAACTACTTATATTTAGGGTAAAAATTAAGTCAAAAAGACTAAATAAGTTTCAAATTTAAAAATGTATTAATTCAAGATGACATTAAACATACAGATAATACTCCAATCCAATAATGATAACTTTATCATTATTCAGTATTCATATCGCTCTCACACCGAATAATGATAATGCTATCTATCATTATTCGGTGTTTATATAATTCTCCCACCAAATAATGATAGTGTTATCATTATTCGGTATTCATATCATTCTCCCACCAAATAATGATAGTGTTATCATTATTCGGTATTCATATCACTCTCCCACCAAATAATGATAGTGTTATCATTATTGGGTATTCATATCACTCTCACACCGAATGATGATAATGTTATCATTATTCGGTATTCATATCACTTTCACACCTCATATCACTTTCACACCGAATAATAATAACGTTATAATTATTCGGTCTTCATATCACTTTTAGGCCGAATAATGATAATATTATCATAATTCGGTGTTCAAATCAATTAAATCACTAAAATATGGGATGCACTCTTTTCAATATTAGAAGCGTTATAGTTTCCCGGTTTCATTTTTAAGTTTCCGTAGAAGAAAAAAAGGAACTATTATAAGATCACTCATGCGTTTGCACACTCATCTATCATTGGCGTTTTTTTTTTCAGAAACCGTTTGACGTAGAAATTACAAAATAATTGATTAATATATTTTGAAATAGTAAATAAATAACATAACGTCTTTTGGATTTGGACAATTTCGACTTTAAAAAAATTCTGTTTCTTCTATAGCATCAAGTAAAATCGTCTATAGTATCAAGTAAAATGCGGTATTATTTACATGGATTATAAAAATATGTTTTGCAGAGTGTTACATAAGATAGTTCTAGAAATATTGCCCAAGTGTCCACAAAAAAATTACCCTACTTCCGAAGTTGTCGAAGTTAAAATTATGAAAAAAGTATTACGAAAAATTTTCTTGAGTTTCGCCGAAATATTACAGCGATGACTTAGAACTATGGAGTTTTTAAAAATATGCGGTATTATTTTTATACACCGGTTACAGATATAGGATATCGCCTCATATATATGATGATGATCTATATGATGAAATATAATATGAATATTTATCAACAATTCAATAGAAATATTTTGTATAATTAAATAGAAACCTTTAATTAAATTTTTAAACTTTTATTTGTAAATGAATATGTAAGGAACCCATGATGGGAGTTATACTCATGCTTAACAAGTTTTCTGAAACAAGAAATCAAACTACTTTCATTTTTTAAATTGTCAATAAAAGCCTCCTTTCCTATATACAATTAAAGAAAAATTAAATACCAGTACGATTACCAGTCAAAATTAAAATGTCTTGTGTTATAATGCGAAATGGCGCAAACATTGCAGCATAAAGATCTTACAATATAATTATAATAACTATAGATTTCTCAATATAACTATAATCGACATTTTACATTACTTGGATCGTCTGGGTCTCTTCCGGCTGACAGAAAGATATAATTTAATTGAATCGTCTTTCAGAGTGTTGATCTCCACAACTACTCGTCCACGCGGAATGTCTCCCACAATACACAGCCTCAGCGAGATGGTCGCGATAAGGTACAGCCTCTCAGGACTCGCGCCAGGTACCCGCGCCGCGTTCGCCTCACGATACGATAGTTTAATTGAAATATGGAGTTGCGCCGCGATATATATCAGCCCGTGATATATTGCCGAGCCAGTAATCGATTGCCCTTATTGCACGACGTTAAATGACGGCGATTGTGGAAGGCAGTTTTCGTGAGATGAGGTATGACTATGGCGCTTTTACTCGACATGGATTCTGAAGGTCATCATTCATAGTTTGAGACTTATTTTTGCAGAGTTATATAATTTACTATGTATAGAATCTCTTATAAAAAAATAATTGGTTACAATAATATAATCAGTTGATACCGAAAAAAGTTTAAAAGGTTTTGCATTTTTAAGAAAATTAAAAGCAAGACTATGAATGCTCTCAGTAATACGTCCTAGTAATAAGTTATATGCACGATGAACAAGGTGTGATAAATATCGAGGAAGATAAAATATGTTGTAAAAATATAATGAAACAATTCAAGATATTTGGTAAGACAAATAATTGGCGCTCTATGTAATGAGATAAAGAACGGAGGGTAACAGATATGTAGTCATGTTATTGAGTCATATTTAATATTTCAAAGATTCTAGGTATAAAGAATGAATGGAATAGAAAATATTGTGATTTTTCAAATGAAACATAGTTTAATTTTTCTCTATATCATACTTTTCTACCTTATTTTACCTTTGTTGAGATTTTCTCTTATTTAATCTGCAACACCAGTACCTCATTATATATCATCATAATTTGTTTCATCGACATCAATAGTCTTTCATCCTTACTTAAATAAATGTCATAATTACAAAGCAACAATCAACTGAATTAACTTATCCACTCTATCTAAAAAACGCAGTTAAATGTAAGCACCTCCATTTTCTTTGAAAACAAACCGAGCGCCAACACGCAACAAACCGACACCACGAACCCAAAATTAAGTCATCAAAGTTAATAACGTTTCCAAACAAACTAATTGCGCTTAGATCGATATCAGGATACAAAATAATATCCTGTTAACATAACTGTCAACGGAGCAGGAATGCAGTTGTCTAACTGTGGCGGGTGCAGTAGAAAATTCAAAACCGTCTAATATTCTAATTAAAGGCAGGGGCAATTTGGGCCGGACAGTTCTGGATTAATTTTGTTTTAAACGATCTTATCGTGTTTGTTTAAAGACGACTTCCTGCCGACGCGAACGGGCGGAATGACCCGTAATGTTCGGTACTATAATTATTAATAGTCTATTCGTTCAACAGAATTTGTTATTTTCTGTTAGTTCGAAAATGGTGTAGAATTATTATAATTTCATAGGTTACGAAAAGGCAGCTTGATAGTTTCACAAAAATAATTAGGTTTTCACTTGTTGATATTCTTTGTAATTATTTTTAAATATCGAAGTTTTGCGGTTAAATTTCATGTGTGATGTGACATTTCTCAGTATATTATTTGTTTTTGTAATACATTTCGAAGTATAATATCTATAGCTTTTTTAATACAGATCAACTAAACTTTAGTCAGTTTTTTGTTGAAAAATTGTTTTATGATTCTATTATAATATACACATGGAAAATATTTGTTATAATATTAGACTTGTCATTCTGCGAAATCTTTGTAATTGTTTTTAAATATCAAAGTTTTTCGGTTAAATTTCATGTGTTAATGTGGCATTTTCCAGTATATTAGATTTTTTCGTAATACGTTGAGAAGTCCAATATCAATAGCTTTTTTAATATAGATCGACTAAATTTCAATTTGTTGAAAAATTATTTTATGATTCTATTAAAGCTTTTACTAATATATACATTCCTAGGCTTAGAATTCAAAAAGATTACCATATGTTTGTTTCATGATAATTTAGTTTCATAACAGCTTATAATTACAAATTGGCACACGAAATAAATCAGCATTTGCCTACTGTTTCCTGTTTTTAAATTTATTCAACTCATTAAAGCAAAATCAAGCTTACATATACCACTGAAATCATCAAAACTTGAACATTTTGTCTCAGAAGACGTTGTTTTATTTTTGTTTGCTTTTTACTTTTATTCGACAAAATTTATTTGATATGTGATCATAATTTACTCTCAATACATCATTATTATCTCTTCAACTATGGTGCAAGAATCTATTCTCCTTAATTAGAAAGATGAGTTTTTCAATTATTTCATAAAACATGAAATTTAACACATTGCAGCTCAATACTAGTAATTGTTTTCAAAACAGATTAAAATATAGTCATATATTTTAACTGTTTTGTATAATACTATTTTAAAGATTGTATTTTTAAACATATCCAAAGTCTAGTGTTATTCATCATTTAATCAATAGAATATATATTTTGAACCATGTGTTTATTCATTAATTTGAACCATGGGGCTCCTATTACCTAACTTATTCATTAATTTGAGTCATAGGGCTCCTATTACCTAACATATTCATTCATTTGAACCATGGGGCTCCTATTACCTAACTTATTCATTAATTTGAGTCATGGGGCTCCTATTACCTAACTTATTCATTAATTTGAGTCATGAGGCTCCTACCACTTATTTAACTAATATTATAAACACAAAAATTTATATGTATGGATGAATGGATACTTCGTAGATCTGTGTGGTTATTAGTTGTTACTTTATAACAATGTAATTTCTAGATCAACACGAAATTTGGCGTAGGGATAGATTATATCATGATTTTTGAGCTGATAACTGAAGCAGTTCCTGACGGAAAACATTAATCTTTTAGGATCTTCCTTAATTTCTTACTTGATCACGTACTATAATCTGTAAGGAAAATTCTGTAAGTGTGATTTTAGTATGTATTAACTCATAAGGTTCATCCCGAAATCTTTAATTCGAGCAAGGTTCCCATGAACAAAGTTTTCAACTTTTTATAACTAGATCACGATGTTACCACAGAAAGTAACAGGTATTAAAAATATTCGAATAGAAATAAGTAATAACCTCTAATTTCACAGTTACTGAAGTTGATGTAAACGAAGTCGCGAAAAGAGGCTGGTATATATAATATAAGTTGTTGGTGGATAAGTTGTTTTTGCGTTTGACATTGAAAAACAGGTATTTTATTGATTAATTTTGTTGTTACATGTCTAAAAATTTAAGGAATAATATTCAACTATTTTTCAAATTAACAATGTAATTTTACGCATAACTTACATCCATCTTATAAAATTTTCTTAGATGTGTAAAATATTCATTAACGCCAAACTGATTTATTCCTGTTCGTCTAATTCAGTTTAGCTTCATTTCTTGTAAATATGAATATGTGATATTATAAGAGTCGACAAAGAAATATATTTATATACAACGAACGTTCCACGAGATCGGTTTGCAGATAGTAATCTTTCTGGACATACCTCTGTCATCGGCCCAACTGCAGATGGTTATCGCCATGGACGCGTATCTGTCATTTTACTACTCAGACAGTTTCACTGACAGATCACTGCTTGTCATCTATCCGTCAGTTCATAGTTTTATTTTGTTATATTAGGAATAATGACAGATTTATGACGTTAGTAAAACGGCAGACAGGTAGAAACAATTTGTTTTTCAAATACATTCCATAAGTTCCTTCCTATATATAGAAATGTAACAAATTGTATTGTTACTAGCTGATTTTACTTGCCTGCTATTAAAATAGTTTTGTTTGTTGTGATCTCTCCCTTATCACCTCATTTAATTTGTTAACAGAATTAACAAATTAAAGGAGGTGATAAGGGCGAGGTCACAACACTGTGGTGTGACGTCACATTGCATAAAATTACGACAACGCACAATGCATCGTGGAAGTTTCCGACGCGTTGCCATGTGGCAACTATGGAGTTTCCATAGGTTTTCTAAGTATGTATTTCTTCTACATATGAGGAGATATCCGACTTAATAGTTCTACGATACTTGCTACACTATATTATATAACATCAAACTATATCGTACGTTTGCCTCGCATTATCGCATTGTACTGCAATGCGTTGTTTTTGCGATCCGACACATCCACATCTCCATCCGACTCTCCCTAACACATCCAATATCATATGGTACTATATTCATTAAATTAAATTTTGTAAAGGATTTTAATTTGAGTTCGTTGTGATCCGTAGAAATAATCAATGTATTGAAAAAAGTGTTATCTCTAATGAAACAGTGTGAAATCTGAAACATACATTATATTTATATAATGTATTACATAATTTTGGTTGTATTCTTTGTCATAATTGATCGCAAACATTAAGTGAACGAAATTTCTTAAAAATAGAGATGTGTATTGAAAATTTCTATTCCAGTTATTAGCTTAGTGACTTCGGAAATCATATTTGTATTTCGGCTTTTTCTCATAAGTATATTTCATAAAATTATTTTGACATTTGATGAGAAGTTGTGTGTTTGGCTATATTAAGTCAATAAGAATAATATCAAAACCATCTAATTAATTATTTACAGAAAACGTGACTGTATGTCTACATCTAAACTATATATCACTTGAATGAAAACATATCAAAGTAAATGAAAGAATATACCCTAACATTTAAGTTTTGTAAAACCAACAGCAGCTATTTTAAATCCATATTCTCAATCTAAATATTCTACGACATATCACGCTTCTAAAATATTTTCCACTTTTTTTGTACAAAAGTAAGGCAACGTATTGTATTAAAACTCCATAATTTTATGTATTTTCGTAAACGTTTTTAAGTGTCATTTTTTAAACTGAAAACATTATTTCCGCATTCAAGATCTATATTGTAATGTTTGTTTTAGTTGTGAAATTCAATATTTGAAAATAAAACGCATGTAAATGACTGAAATGACTCTTTAAATTATTAATGAAGGAGTTAAAAAACTACAATCAGCGAATTGCCAGGCCTTACTTTATGGCCTCTTCTTATACTCCACTACAAATAGTAGAGTATAAGATGAAACTCTTCTCGTAGTCTTTTCGTTATTCAAAGTTTGACCTAGTCGGCATCAGACTTGAGACTCAAGTTTGAGTTACACTATCGGTGTTATTGCGACTGAAGCAATATTTATATAGTTATGATGGATAAAGTAATTTTCTTTTTGTGACAACGTGTTTCCCAATTAAAATTTATTGGCGTAACATTGCACTGACAAAGATTTTACTGTATAAACAAAAAATAATTGAATGATAATTTATATAGTTATAATTTAAAATTCTTGTACTGTTATATTACATTAACAAGAAAGTTTCAAGTGATAAAAACAAGATTAATATACATCAAATGGAATGCAAATAAAACAAAAAAAACCACAACGTTACAAAATGGTAAATTATGTATTGCAATTATCGTACAACTTTCATAAAGCGACTACCTTTATTTACGGAAATATGAACATTACTTTAAAAATTAAATATTCACGGTTTGCTAGAAATTGTCAGCAAACATTTCGGCATTTCTTCATACAGCGGAACGAAATGCAAAAACAGAAAGAAAAATTGAACAAAGTACAAATTTCGGTCATTGCTTAAATCATAATTTAAGTAAAACTTTCATAGCAAAGCAAATATTTCATAAGTACGATAAAGCAGAACGATTCGTAAAATTACACAACAATCTTTTTTCGTCCACACGCACCAATGACACATGATACCCCCATCATGCTTCCATACACACTCTCGTTACCCAGCTGGTAGCTACCGACGGTCACCGGTACGCCTGGACTTGGGTAATGTCCGCTATTGATAAGCGGAAGCCCACATAAAGAGCTTGTGTTACACCGACAATGAAGCGAGTAAATTGTGAAGTTTTTGTGACTTGTAGATTCTTCAATGAGAGATAATCTCATCTGTTAATAGCACTGAGCATTTTATTACGTTCTAAGTGTTTCTCATTAATATAGTATGATGATATCAGCGGGGAATATTCAAGTTCCCAAATAAGTAACTAGGTTAAGTATTTTAATCATTGCGAGTAAACATTGCTTCAGTAATAAAATAAAGCATAAACTGGTAAGTGAAATATGTCACGTTCAGCTTAGCCTATGGAGAATCTTAAATAGGAAATTGTAATTTGTTATTTATTTCTGTAAATATTACTGTTATTTATTTCTGTAAATATTAAATAACTGTTATTTATTTCTGTAAATATTACTGTTATTTATTTCTGTAAATATTAAATAACTGTTATTTATTTCTGTAAATATTAAATAGGAAATTGTAATTTGTTATTTATTTCTGTAAATATTCAATTTTGTGTTCACAAATCAAATATATTTTACTGCTTATCATTGGAACATAGAATTTGACTATTCTTACTGACTGCGCTTTTTTGGCTTTGTCTGGAAAAAAAGGGATATGACTGCGTTTTGTTTGTATCGTTTTTTATGTAATATTTGTTCTAATAATCATTGTTTTTTATGTTTTAGTCGACCATAGAAGCAAAGCCCAATTTTATAACATGAAAATATTTATAACCAACAATGACTAAAAATTAGCCATATTTATTTTTGTATGTATAATTATTCAATGTGTTTAACTTAAAAATACTTACAATTATTAAATAAACTTTTGACTATCCAAAATTTCCATAAGACAATTGTTTATAATGGACCAAATGCAATAATTATCAATATATACCATTGAATTCCCTACAAAATGTTTATAAATTACATGAATGTAACTACAATAGTTTATAATGAAATTCGAAATTGCATTCTGCATATTTCGAAGTCTAGTACTTGGATTATTATTACTCATTACTCACATGCTTCAAAATATATTTTATGCTCTAGTTTATATAATATAAGCTTTATGTTGCTGATTCATGAAGTTTCATATATAGCGGATAAGCTTTTTCTGTGCAAAACCTAAAAAATAAATAAAAAAGCAAACCTCACGTCTTTATAAAATTGGCATGATCAATGGTTCAACACAATACATATATTTTCGTCTAAATATGAGCACATTTAAAATACACACTCATGTTGTCAAATTAAATAGCCCACGAAATATCCCACAATACATTATCATTGTGTATGCGGGGACCCTAACAGATAAGAAACCCTATGTTAGAATCAATATTTAATGTCTGCCCGTGATAAAGGTGGACGGGACCGTGTGTGACCCGTGATACTGGGCCAATTTGTTTATGGACACTTTGATATATTGGGTCGGGGTCCACTCCAGGCTTAGGGTCTCCCGTACGTTGACAATTAAATTGAATAAAACGTAATTGTTTTTGTTTTAATATTAATTCGTCGAGCCCAAGCAGGTTTACGAGTTTTTAATGTTGTCTTATCAGCTTTTCGCTAATCCATTATAGAGGATAGCTGAAAGAATAATGAGGGTCAAAGGTGAAGTTTATGTGCGTGTGTTAAGTGAAATAAATGTGAGTTTTTATATTGGCTATTTAGAGGAATGTTGTTGTATTTTATCAATTCTTAATAATACGCAAGGGTTTTATAAACATTAGTTTCTTATTAAATTCTCTATAATGAAGTTGTTGCTGTGTAATTTTTATAATTTCTAGACTAAAATGTTCTTCAAAATTGATACAATTTTCTGATCTATTTTGTTATTACATCAGTTATGAAAGTATATTAAAATTATATGATAGTCCAGGCATTTTAATGATTTTGGCAGGTATGATTTTTTATAATTTGTTTTCCATAAAACATACATGCACACAATTTTTATTCCCTAGTCCAATGAGGGAACTTTAAATTTGGAGTCATTATTACAGATATATACTTGTAATATTTTATAGAGTGGTGACAGATATTTCATCAACAATCTTATTACCTTGGGTCTTTATAGAACATTATTTGATTGATCAATTAACGACAACATTAGTTTAACTCCGGCAACTTACGGTTTGTTAGCGCATCGACTCGGAGCCAACGGAGCAAATTTCTTACCCTGTACTGACCCCGATTATGATAAATCTTCAAAGTTAAGACATTTATTATTGTGCTATAGTTTATGAGCTATGTCACATTCAATGTCAAAGTTTCAGCTTGGTAATTTTGAAATGGTGAACGAAATTACACATCGCTCCATCTCACTTGAGTAATTATTTTAAGCTGTCTTTAAGCTATCTCCTCTTCTGAAACATTATTCAAATGTTCATGTGCTCTTTGGTATTTCCGAGAAAAGACAGCATAGTTTAATTAAAATAAACTTGATTTTTAAACAGAATTTGAGTTCTTGTACTGTAAATTTATGCACATTCTTCAAAATATGTAGAGTTGTCTAAATTAAATATGCGCGGAATGAAGAAGTTGATTCAATTAAAATCGTAAAAATTTATGATATCCACGTTTCCTTATTTAATAAATTCGCTAGGTGCATTATTTAGTTTTCATGTCTAATAAAAATAATTGCAATATTCCCATTTTATGGTAAAATGGAACTAATAGTTCATGATGTGTATGTGTTAAAGAAAATTAACTGAAGTTATTTTAATCATTTTAGATCCATTACAATTAATTGCATCAAATAAAAATTAAGAAGAATAAGCTGTGATCGTCCCCTTTTTTTACCAATTTTCAATTACTTTCTTCAATTTCCTTACCCGCTTTTTATCAATAAATATTTTCGGAGTATAATAACAAGAGTAAATAATAAGAACATTTTAAAAACATTACCTCCTTTTGGTAAATGCATAATTTGATAAAATATTTATGGTATTACCATGCATTTATTGGTATTTTTTGATAAGCGTTTTTTGGCCGTATAAATAACGTTGCTAAAGAATATATTCCTCATTAATCTCTTTTAATATAGGAGTAAACGCTGAATGTTTTTATTGTCCTCTCCTGCCCGTTCTAGACCAGCCTTAATTGGCTTTTATACATAGTTTATTATGTAGTTTATTAGGGTATCAAAATTAACTTACGCTTATGCACTTTTCGTCCTTTTTAAGGAAAACATTTGTTCTAGCAGCGTTACGTTTTTCCGCGCTCTGTCAAAGGATTCTGACTTCTAAAGGAAATAAAAAAGCGACTTGAAATTTACATATATAGTTTTTTTATTCCAAAACTATTATCACTAAAATGGTAAAAAAATATATTTTGAGGGAGCTGAATTTGTTTATACATAGTCATGTTGTATATAATTAAAAGAGTTTTTTATTTAGACTATCAAAATTGGTATCTGTAGGCCCATTTTGTTACCTCAGGTCTGCCTCAAAACCCTTATGTCAGAAAAAAATATTCAATAATAATATTAAAAAGAGCAAAACGTTAAATAATAAAAAAGTTAGGAGCAATAACACCAAATGGATTTTTGAGAAATTCATGACATATTACGCCTGGGACAGACATTCTAGGCAATTTATTTTCATTACCAAGATTAAAATTAACATTTGCAAATAGCTTAATACAAACATTATGTACCCTTAAATTTTGATATGCACCTATGTGTAGGAAAACGATGTTAGTGTGAGTTCTGTTCGAATTTGACTAAGTTATTAAATTCCATTTTCTTTTGCAATCGGAAAAATGTATGAATGAAATTGATTCAATACTCGTATTTTCATTCGTATATTTCCATTAACTCCTGATTAGTTCCGTAGTCAAGTAGATATAATTTTCTCTTCCAAACAAGCCCATTATGAATACTTCCGCTGAACTTGCTAGTAAATTTAGATCGAACAAAGTAAAAAAACATTTACATGCTATAAGGTTTAATTGCAAGCACGCTGTTGTTTCTTACATCTAAAAAGGAAACTGTTTTTATTTTGACTTATATATTTGGTAGACTTTTAAAAATTGTGTAGATTTGTGCAAATTTCTTGCCCCTTTATTAAATAACGCCCTATACTGATCTTTAACTTTTTATGAATGATGATCTCAATTTAGTTCAAATGCGATGTTGTTGAACATAACTAATACTAACACTTCGTTGGTGTCACTTGTAAATTTAGGAAAAAATGTCGGTGATGATACCACATTGGTATGACGTGAAGATTAATTGGTGAAAGCCGGTAACAGGTGGACCTACGTGAGACATGGTGGCATCAAAAGAAGAAATCTTGGTCACACACGCTGATGTCAAAGTGTTAAAATTTAGCAAAAAATCTAAATTATAATTTCTTTATAATTAGAACTGGAATTAACATATATTAAAGTATATCCCAAATAAAAGCGAAAAATATTCTAGTTATTATTTTGTATAAATATATTATGAGACAAATTACTTTTTTTTTCATTTGATTTAGAATTTAATATAATGATGACATATGGGAATGACGTCGTTACTTTTATCTGAGAATTTTAAACCCTTTAGCAGTTTCAGAAATATGGAACGAAATAAATTATATTTCAAATTTTAAAGTTCATTTCATAAAAAAATTCTTTAGGAAAATAGAGAATAATGAATAAGAGATAACATTACCGTAGGCCTATATAAACCGTACATTTAGCTCGCTATGAACAAAGAAACTTTCCCGATAGCGCCTCCGTCATACGTCCCGTTATACCAATAGAATGGTAGGCATTCGTAAAAGTATGACTAAACGTCTGTTCTTTACCACCCACATTCACACCACCTACAATGATGCAAAGGAATGTTATCGCTTATTTCACCAGCCGCAACAATTTGTTTGAAG
Organism: Druceiella hillmani; assembly: GCA_039881145.1. Taxonomy (NCBI): domain Eukaryota; kingdom Metazoa; phylum Arthropoda; class Insecta; order Lepidoptera; family Hepialidae; genus Druceiella; species Druceiella hillmani. The sequence continues at coordinate 1,792,539 of JAYKKI010000040.1, read as the reverse complement.
GGATGATTCATAGAAGACCAGACGAGTTTTGTTATCAGCCGTGAGTACCCTACTTATTTGCTTTGATGCATAGCAATATGAACAAATACAGACCGAAGCTTATCTGCCATTTCTACTCGCAGGCCACTTTTAATATCTGTTTGTCGCGCGCGGCGATACAGAATGTTCTACCATTGGTGTTGTTACTCCATTTAAGGTGTAGAAATTGTATTGCAAACAATGTTATATAATACATAGTTAATACAGAATAAGCTTTTACCTTAAAGTTTCTCATGCGCGTTGTATGGTTGAATTACTAAAACTATGATAAAACGAGTTCATTACGGCAATCGAAGTCTGCCTTAAGCCTTTTAAAGAGAAAAGGAAATGTAATGGTCGATTATAGATGAAAACCTAGTTTATTATTAATAAATTTTCATATATTTATTATTGAAAATAATTTATTATTTACGCAGTGTATTTTCTTTGTGATATAAAATGTATTGAGCTCGTTGAAAGTATTTTTCAAAATTCCAATTTGCAAGTCAGGTTAGTAATTTTTATATTCGATACGTTTATTTCATTATTTTTTTTCCTCTCCATTCGTAGTATATGTTGATTTTTAACAAAATTATTGGGAAAATCTATTTTGATATGACATTACCTTAAAACATATTTTGTTAAAGTCTACAATATTTCGTAATAAGTCATGAAGGTAGAAAACTCATAAAATTATATACTCTAACAGTAAAAATACGTAAGACGAAGTTCAGGTATCGTTGTTTATGTATATGTAAGGGAAACTATACAACGATAAAGGCAGATTTAACATAAAATTATAAAAAGAAATCCAATAGGCTTTTCCGTACTCAAAATATTCTCCTACCGGAAAATATTTGCATAATATCTTTCAGCTTTCTTTTAATATTTTCTTATAAGTTTCTTTACAAATCTCGAGCCAAATTTTTAAAAAACCTATAGTTTTTAATATTTGTAGCAAAACAAGGAATATTTCATATTTTATTGATATGTATACATCCGTCACAGCTGTCTGAGGTTAATGAGAGGAAACTAGGTTTATTCGTATTTTAAAAAAATAAAGACTGTTACGGAATCTTATTAGTATGGTCTTGACTACAAATTTATTATATATATCATTCTATTTTATGCATTAAAATACTGACTCTTATAGAGTTAAGTAGTTATGTGGAAGTAAAGAAAAATTAATATGCCACACAATAGAGGTACAACGGCTAAAGCAAATAAGTGTTGATTCTGATCACTATAATAAATTATCATCTGAGGAAACCATTAATGTTATTCGTACAATATCCATGATTGAAGAATATGGTTTCAGTTCTCGGTGTATATAGCTTTAATCCTCGTGACTTTTTTTCTCTTCCACAAGTTTCAGATTTGAACCCCGCTTTATCCAGTAGTCCCATTTCATATAGATACAGCGGCTTCCGGTCCAGCGCGTGTACCGAAACATCCAGCGCATTATTATTTCGTTAGAAAGGTATATCGAATATCCGAGTTATTTGTACAAGTTCGGAGAAGCCGACGTCCATCGTTGGTTTGCGTTTAATTGAAGATCCGTGTCGAATTATCGCGTTACACGGAGATAGAAGCAGGCAGATTCGTTAGTCATTCGTTATTTTGAATTGTGAATGTAATGTTTTGGGAAATAAACGTAGTTAGACAGTTCTGCATACGCTTATATTAATTGTTAATTTATTTTAGGTAATTGTTTTATCTCTTAATGAGAGCGTTTAAAAGAATCTGTATAATTATTTTTGCATTTACCAGTCATGTACTTATTTTTAGTAATACCAAGAAAATGTTGGTGAAAAATTTTATGCGTAATGACTTGTAAAGTTACCATATCCGAAAATCATTAAAGTAATTAAATGTATAAATGAGGCAACGGGATAGATGCTTTCCTTTTATCATTTCGTAAAATATTTATAGAAATTCGCTACATGTTGAGGGCATATTGGTTATTTACTGCAATCTATCCAGAACTGTATTTCCTGGCTTAAATTTACGATATAGTATGAGAGTACATAATGAGATTTTATACATGAAGTATATAAGTTAAAAGAACGCAGTAATATATTAATTATATACAAAAGTTAGGTGTGTCGGTTGGGCGACGTAAAATGTTTCATAACATTTTTAAATTGAAACTATGTAAATTTGAAATTAAGTATATATGAAATTTTTATTTATTGTATATTAATTTTTTTGAATTCTTGTATTGTTAGTTTCAATTTCAAATTTACATAGGTTTAATTTACAACCGCAACTTTGCTCGCAACCAAGTATATCATATTTCATATTTTTGAGCTCACAATTTGGCTGGCAAGCTGAGATGAAAAAACACCTTTACCAGTAATAAAATGAGTGATAAAAACGTTAAAGTCATATTTCGGTTGTTGTTTAATTGATTTAAATCAATAAACTGGAGGTCGCTATTCAGAGACTATGTTATAAACCTGACGACATTCAACACAGATAAACAATCTAGGCATTTGATCATTACAAACATTCAGATAGATAGAATATTAAAAATTCCAGAAACGATTGATATATGTCATTTTGATATCCAATTTTCAATCTACTTTTGCATAATTAAGGCATAAGAAAATATACAGGCAAGAATTAGTTTTTTATTACAAAACAGCCGTTTAATTATCTTTAACTAATTATTTTACTTAGTTGGTGTAGACTTTTTATCATTTTTAAAATTACATATTAACGTTATTAAACTAGCATTAAGAAGCACCGTGCACAATTGGCAGAGGTTTTTTACAAGTCGATAATTAGGTACAGTCAACTCACAAAAGCTTTACTGTACTCACTACACTTGAAAAATAATAAACGTGTTACTTGGCGTAATTTATTCAATACAAAAGCAATTCATTGATTATAATTACCGTATATTCATTTTAAAAAAGCGGGCATTTACCCCACTCAATAGCCTCTGTAACTGTTCTCTCCAGCGCTTTCTAGCTCATACGCACATTCATATCTGCCTGTGATAAAAACAATGTGTTTTGCCATTATCAAATAATTTGTACTATCAGACTATAATCACCGAGGTAGTATACGAGTACAATAACAATACGCAGAATAAAATACATTGGACTTTTAGTTTTAAATAGCTAATAAGCCATATATTGAAATAGCAGCGTATTCATTTTGACTATTAAATATTTGAGTAACGCAGGAATGTATTTTTAAAACCTTGACCCTAATTATTTTCCCATATAAATAATTTACTTAAGTGATGCTCGTCTTTAAAATTAAGGTTATAAATTTATTACCTTATCAATATTTCCTAAAGATAAGAAAGTTATTTTATAATTTCTATTCTCTTTCGTCATCTTGTAGAGTATGGTTATTTTTTTGACGAGAATACGTCTTTAAATTTGCTACCATACGGGGGCAATCCAAAAAACCAAATGATAACAAAATCGGGGGATACAGTTTGGCGTTGCAGTTTCGAATCTATCCTCTACATCATAAATTATACCACTAGATAACTAAAGAATCAAAGAATTCATTACGATAAGCGAGAACAGTGACGCATCGCGCGCGGTGGAGGGGGAAGCGCCGCCATTTTGAGGTTATATTGCTGCGTATTGAGATTTGCATTTTGTATAACTTTTGATTCGGAAAAGCCGTTAGCTGTCGTATGTATGTGTATGTGTAATCGTCAGCTGTCGTCAAAATCTATCAATTGTATAAAGTAGTTTAAAGTAGTGATAGTGAATATAATAAGGTGTTAGAATAAAAAAATATTATCAAAAATATATAATGTCGGCCTATACGCTATTGTAACACAATAATTATTTGCTTCCTTGCTTTTAACCTAAATACATAAATACAAATATTTTACTTAAAGAATATAACCCGTTACATAGACGTATTCACGCACAACACACGGCCGTGTCCATAACACAGCCACACCCAATTTTTTGTAGATCCCTAGAGTTGTTAAGTAAAACTTGGTCACACCTTTTCTATCTACTCTTGTTAAATATTGAAGAAAATTTTAAATATATAACAAACCTCATGGGTTTTCTATTCTACATCGTATAAAATCACTCATTTCACATAAATGAATTTTCCTTGCGTATTGGGAAAAGCTATCGATTTCGCAAGCTGGAGACTAATATACTATAATACCCAATAGTAATAGGATTATCTATTTTCTAACAACCAAATACAAGATCATCAAAGCAACAGTAGTTGAAAATAGTGAATAATTTTCCAATTAATAAACTATCTATTTATGATATTAACCCGAGTTACGTTAAGACTTTATTTTAATATATTTAAAAAATAGGAGTCTTGTTTCTTAATATAAAATTTTCATCTGTATGTTTAATAGTTGTTGAAAACGTAGGCACTTTGATTAAAATTTTCCTAATGCATCAATATCCTTTAAAGTACTACACTTGCACTCAAATTCTGTCTTCGTTAGTGAAATATATATAGTCATAAAGTGCGAAACTTATAATTTTTTTCTTTCCTATGTATCTATCGGGGACGAAAGGTGGAGAAAAGCGTGTGATAAGTAGAATATAAATTTCTTAATTTTATGTGATAATGAATTTTGGAACTGCTATAATAGCCGATAAAAATCCCTAAAATGTGTGTTGAAACACACAAAATTAGAATACCGCAATCATTTTAGAATGCAAGCCTATTAACGTAAATTCCCCGAAATCTTTTTAAAAAGAAATATTCACTTCTTTCAAGCACAGGCATTTCTTTCAAAATTTTCCTTTTTCATCGATTCAAATATTATACCCTTTACCTCTTATCCTCTTAAAGTCACTTTGAAATTTAATATTTCGCGGACGAGGTGATTTAAATACGAAAAAAATATCTAGCCTCTCTTTGTTTCGAAAACCTCTAATGCTATTTGATAGGGTGGACGTAGAAAATTTTAACCTCCATTTAACATGTAAAAAATAAATCTTGGTAGATTTTTCACTAAAATGAATTTTAGTAAAAAATCTATCAAGTCTTAAAACACACCCATGAAATTTTAAGGGGATAGTGCTGAAATTATTAAAAACGTGAAGTGGCGATAGGCGGATGGATATGATTAAATTACGAGATTGCATATTTTGATTATCAAACCCAAAAATATTCTTCCTTTTATGGGCGGTAACACAGTTTTACGAGTTTTTGGTTAAGTTTTCGATGGTTTTGCCATTAGGCCAAAGTAGATACAAGAGACACAAACAGTTCGCTACAAAATGGTGATAATATTTGAGATTAGATAGTAATACATAAACAAATTTCAATATATATATATATATGCATATATATATTCTCTCTCATATACATTTTTATCATTTACAAAATTTATAAAAAAATGTACCAAAAAGTACCTTAAAGGAAGCACCGTGTTTCCAATAGAGTTGTAAAATGCATTGTTCATACATGTATCTATACTTCATTAACAAAGAATTATAAATAAATGAAAAACAAAATGAACACTACTAGTAAAACATAAGGACTTTTATATCTCACGCAGTTCAAATTTTTAAATCTACTTACTCATAATGAGATGTTTCGAGTATTATAAAAAATTATGAATTATTCAAACTTCTAAATTACAGACGCTTTAAGACGTAAACTTTTACTATAATCATAATACCTAATTAACATCATCTGTATGATAAGCGACATCTTAATATTGCCTTGAACTGAGGCGTGTGTGGTTATTTATCACGGCATTATATAATTAAACTTACAGGTATCTAATATTTTGGACAAACGTACTTACATCTTAATCTAGGGAGACCCATAGATCAAGTTAGGGCCTAAAGGGCAATTAAAATTCGACTTCTTACTGACACTAAGCGAGAGAGAGGTAACTTAATGAAGAAAAAAGTTTACAAGAGAACCAATGTATGCAGGCGATACACGGTGTTCACACAAGCTCTTTGTATTTGATTATTTTTTTTAACATATTTTGAAATACTTGTATACAGAAATAGTCTACCATCTTTAATGTGATAGAGCCGCTGTTCCAAATAAGCATATTTTCAAAGAAATGAATTTGATAACATAGTGTCATACAGGTGATAAAAACCCTTACTTTAGATTAAACAAAATATTGGAAGTTTAACAAAAAAATTATAGTTAACGGTAAGGAAATAATGATTAAAAATAACTTGGATCTTGTCGGGCACAAATGTGAGATTTGATTAATCTGTTGTCATATTCTTTTGAATCAACTGGTACTCAGGTTTCACTGACTACAGATTACTCGAGCATCACGACATTGGACATAAAAGTAAAAATCTAGTTTACAATTACACTATTCTAATATAAATATTTACTACACCAAAGAATTATTTCACTGTCCCATTATATAATACGGAATATCTTTAATGTACTAATAACTTTACCCACTTCTGTATTGGTTAACGATTCTACTATTCTAATATAAATATTTACTACACCAAAGAATTATTTCACTGTCTCAATTATATTATACGGAAAACCCTTAATATATTAATCAATTTACTTACTTCAGGATAAGTATAAATAATGATTCAAATTAACTTGGATCTTTTCGGGCACAATTTGAGATTTGATTATTATGTTGTCATATTCTTTTGAACCAATTGGTATTCAGGTTCCACTGACCGTAGATTACTCGAGCATCACGACATTGGACATAAAAGTAAAAATCTAGTTTACAATTACACTATTCTAATATAAATATTTACTACACCAAAGAATTATTTCACTGTCCCATTATATAATACGGAATACCTTTAATGTACTAATAACTTTACGCACTTCTGTATTGATTAACGATTCTACTATTCTAATATAAATATTTACTACACCAAAGAATTATTTCACTGTCTCAATTATATTATACGGAAAACCCTTAATATATTAATCAATTTACTTACTTCAGGATAAGTATAAATAATGATTCAAATTAACTTGGATCTTTTCGGGCACAATTTGAGATTTGATTATTATGTTGTCATATTCTTTTGAACCAATTAGTATTCAGGTTCCACTGACCGCAGATTACTCGAGCATCACGACATTGGACATAAAAGTAAAAATCTAGTTGACAATTACACTATTCTAATATAAATATTTACTACACCAAAGAATTATTTCACTCTCCCATTATATAATACGGAATACCTTTAATGTACTAATAACTTTACGCACTTCTGTATCGGTTAACGATTCTACTATTCTAATATAAATATTTACTACACCAAAGAATTATTTCACTGTCTCAATTATATTATACGGAAAACCCTTAATATATTAATCAATTTACTTACTTCAGTATAAGTATAAATAATGATTCAAATTAAATTGGATCTTGTCGGGCCCAAGTTTGAGATTTGATTATTCTGTTGTCATATTCTTTTGAATCAATTGGTATTCAGGTTGCACTGACCGCAGATTACTCAAGCATCACGACATTGAACATAAAAGTAAAATCTAGTTTACAATTACACTATTCTAATTACTACACCGAAGAATTATTTCACTGTCCCATTATATAATACAGAAGACCCTTAATATACTAATAAATTTATGCATTTCTGTATTGTTCAGTATTCTTTTTATTTGTATTATATAATATAATTCACATTTTCTGTTAACTTAAAAAATGAATACGTTTCAATTTCATACTTTGTCCAAATATATAATTAAATGTGTAAATACGTTATCATAAAACAAGCTCAAAATATGGCATATTATTTTAAGTAATCCCTCATCTTGGTTCGTAGCACATCTCAGCTTGGTTCGTAGCACATCCCTTATGGAGAATGAATATTCTCTCTTTGGTAGTAACTGATTTATAATATAAATTTCAGTTTATCTACAAAAAGTTTCCATACGGCCTCTTACGATTTCATTATTGGCTACTCACGTAACAGGTCGTGACTTCTGTATTATAGTCTATCAAAAAACATAAGCCCCTAAAATAAGTCTATAACCAGTTTTGAAATTATCTCTTAAAAGGTATTGTCAAACATTATAATATAAACTACCTTGAAATATGAGATCGTCCAAAATATATTTACCCATTTCATTCCAATTGTTTTGCTTTTGTTTATTCTATTCAAAGAACTATATTTTAGGACAAACTGATTTTATCGAAGCGGTTTACGCTGACAAAACAAATGCTATCATCTTATTTTTGTAAATAAAATCAAATATACATCTCAAAAGATTACACTTTTCTTCGAAATATCTTTATTTTATTGCCGATCGTAATCTTTATCAGAAATTGAATATGTGGCAGGTATGTTTGACTTATTTTAGCATATACATATTTCCATTTATAGATGTGAAATAAATTTCCACATTGTATACATTAATCGCTTTATTCGGTAAACAGTGGCAGTAGCTTATTTTATTTTGCAATATAATATTATTTCGTATTTCAATTTCATATAGATTGTAACTTCAATCGACAAGTGGTAAAATTTTAATAAACTTAAAGTAAACTTCTTTTAATAAGGTTTTCTTCAATAGGTGGTCTTTAATTCATACAGCGTCTTTTTTGGATGCTTCGAAAACAATTTTACATTTTTTAAACTATTCCTCAATTTAAGTATATATTTTTATGTTCTCTAAAAGCTATTGTGATTGTATAAATCGTTCAATGAATATTGCTGTATATATACATTTACTAATATTACTGTACTTATATTTTAAGTACTGTTGTATAAAAGATAGACCAACTATTAGATTTGAAGAAGGTTTCCGTACTTACATAATGATGACGAAATGGTAGAAAAAAGTTGTATCAAAAAAGGACAATTTATTTCTGAGTGTTAGCTGTTATTTCGCTTTCATAAATTCTAGGGTGTGGCAAAATACATTAGTAAAGTTTTTTGAGCCTTCAGGTCGGCTATTAGCAAAGATTTTCTAATCTTGATCTTTGCGATTTTCTAATCTAGATCTTTGCCTGAAGAGGTTGTAATACAACGAAGCCTAGGTCGTGATAAAGAACTTAAAGAAAGTAAAAATAATACCACATCACGTAGTTTCATTTAATTGTGAATAATGAATTTCTACAAAATGAACTCCAAATATATTTAATACAAGGTAATATTTGATAAAGGTAAGCTGTCTTGAAGCAAAAGTATTTTTTATATTACAACTCGGAATAAATATACAACTACATAAAAGTACAAATACATACATTACGTTTGATATATAGGAATTACTTTCCATAAAAAATATTCTGTCTCACCATAATTGTATGTAAGATATCGTCTCACTTCGACTTAAGCCAGATATTTTACGAAATTTTATTACGTTATTTCTTACGTTAGCTCCGTCCACACATGTTTCAATTATAATTATAAAAACTGGTTAAGTGCGTTTCAGGCATTAATTATAGTTCTGTAGTCATTTTACGAAATATCAAATTACATATTTTTTCAAATTTTTATGTCATATCCATAAATGAATAAGAATTCTAATACTCTGACCATTGATCTTCTATATTTTTTAAATTAAATATGGCGAAACATATTTTAATTTTTCATATTAATTTACATTAAGTTACTAGCAAGTTTAATCGTTCAATAACTTCCATCTGCCTCATTTCCGAGTACTTAATAATTACTTTTGATAATTCTATAACTAATGTAGTTGGAATACTCGAAATTTTTATACAGTCTTGTTTGGAAATGAGAAGAAATACACACATTGCAAAAGATTTTGAATATTTCGTTTTCGTTCTACACTTCGTTTTAAAATAATGATAATTATACCCCACTTTACTTTTCTAATGATACCCCAACCCCCTAAAGAAAATGAGAAAAAATAAGTTTTACTGCCTATTAATTGAGAAATGTCATTTATGCACGTAGATATAGAATTATTGAAAACACGAGGGTGTAACAGACGGATGGATACACAAAATTATAAGGGTCAAAGTAAGGCTAAAAATATTTAACATTCATTCAATTGTTATATTACGGTACCTTAAAAATATTCGCATTTCTACAACTATTAAACTGTACTATAACACAAAAAATAATAGTGAAATATGTTTCTCAGATTCAAGTCTAGTTCAAGTCGTGCATAAACATATATAAATTATATTTAGAAAAATTTTACATAAAGAAAATTAAGGTTCGAAAAAATTAGTTAAGTAGATTTAAAATAATTTGTCAAGGTGTTTTAAAAAAAGAATAACTGAAAACACGACTATGTTTTTATTATCAAAATACAACATTGAGCTTACAATTAATTGTGGATAAAATTAAATTCAACTTGGTGAAATTTATAAACCAACCTGTAGACGACCTTATTCTCCAACATTTATTATGCCTATGTTATTTAAGATTTATAATCTTAATACCATACACACAGCAACAGTGAAGAATTTGTTAGTAAGTTACGTTATTATAATACCGTTTTTAATTATACTTAATTAAGGGACGGTTTTGTATTCGTATGTTACCGTTCGATGGTTAGTAGCGACCATTATTCTCGGAACGGTAATTCATAGTGCTCTGTTAATGGTAGTAAATGTAGAAAGCGAGAAGATTGATGTTAAAATGTGTTAATAGTCGATCGAGACAGTGACGAAGAGCAGGTCAGAGGTAACGGATGTTTGCTGTAGAACACGTGTTAGTTTTTATTTATTCATCCATTTGTTTACATGCATATTGCTTTAAACTCTCTAGTTCCGCTAATTGCAGTCACAACATGATGCATATTATCTAACTAGCTGTGTCCGTCGTAACTTTATTCACGTGAACCTTAGAGGAATATCATTAAGTTAACTGAAGTTAATCTAACTGCTAAAGTCAATTAACAGTTAACTGAAGTTAATCTTCAATTAATGATAGTTAATCTTCAATTAACTATCATTAAGTTAATTGAAGATTAAAATAAAAGTTATACCATCTACAACTATTATAAAATGAACTTTTTTCCGAATAAGTGTATTTTACATTTACATTTTTAATCTCTTTATTTTCTATTTTGATGGGTTGATTGCAATGCATCAAAGCCGAAAAAGTAGAAAATGTATTTTGCACAACCTGAGGTAACAGATTCTACAAAATACGCTGGTTAAACCTTCATTTGAAGCCAACAACAAGACAAACAATAATTTCAAAAACAATATTTTTGTACTCTATTACTTTTATTATGCCCCCTAAATTATTATTTTGCAAATATCTTTAATGTACACACATGCTAATTCTACCATTTCATTATATGTTATTCTATAATTTCATCAACTTTATAGTAGCAATCTCTACATGTATAGATTGTATGGATTGTTACTATAAAATTTCAAACTGAAAACATTTTAAGCCAGATAAAAGAAATGACTCCTTATAGTCCGTATTCAAAGGTCGTTTTAAGTTGCAGTATCTTAGTAAAATGGACGGTTTTAAATAATGTATATTTTTTATTTATTTATCAATTACTTCTACTTAACCGATTCTTATGAAACTTTATACACTTGTTCATTCCATATGACAATACATCATTATGAATTTTAACTTTTAACCCTCAAATTCTGCTACTGCAGGGGTACTGCCTATATAAACCGTGAGATCTAACGGTTTTAAATTAATATTGTGCGTCTCAAACAGAGACTTTATCATTGGAACTTCGGGTCCCAACTTCTCAGTGCTGATGCTGTAGTGGTTCCATCTACCAAAATAGTGAGAGTTAAGAATATGGTGGTTTCAAATTATTATTTTCTTTCTTAAGTAGGGATTTTGTTTGTGCTGTAGGTTTTAACTTTCTCTTCTTGTGCTACAATAGTAGGACACACCTAAATAAGAGACATGAAGATCTGCTAGTTTCACGAGAGATATCGCCAATTATTCAATAATGTCATAAAATTAGGCTAAGCAAATAAACACAGTAAACATTTAAAAATTATAATAAAGGTAAATAAATTGTTTAAAGTAAATGAAAGAAATAGAATGATGAATGGTTTTATTGTACAAGTGCTGATGTTTCAAATGCTATAGTTATGGTAACCCATAGTTATTTACTGGGTGGGCTTTGATCAGAAGAATATAAAATTCTAATGTGAATATTTTACGAGTCTAATGTGATACGAGTATTAAGGTCGAAAGATTTCTAAACATAAACTATAATTTCTACTCTAACAAATAAAAGTTTTAATGCAAAATGCGTTCGACAATTTTATTCTTGTCTGATCAAAGTACCACGCTTGTGATCTATAATTATTTTCCATCATCTAGTAGGTCATTGCTTGCGCAATTAAATCATTTAATATAAAAATTATTTGTTTTGTTTTTAAGATAATTTTTGACTTTTTTTTATTGACTTTCTTTTAAATAATCCTATGAAAATTACCTCGATAATAATTTTTAAAATTTATTTCTTTCAGTGATATCATCCGACCAAATACACATCAGGATAGGCTTTAAATAGAGTTCCGTAATCGTCAGCATCTCTGGAAATTGTTGGTAAAAGAGAAGAGAAATAATTTATATTGAAAATCTAACTAAAAACAGTACAATCATTTTTTCACAATTTCATGTTATATTAAAAGCAAAGTGAGCTTAAAATGATAAATGTAACTTAATTTCCTCTTAAAATACCTTTCTAATGTAAATAAAAATAAAACGTTGAAACTACGCCTAAGTCTTTATTTTAGTAGATTTTACTTATAGAGGACAACAGACTTACAGTGGTTTACTTATAATGGTTTATATTCTTGTATACCAACGCCGTGATAGGGAAAACTTTAGCGCTACACATTTATTATTTATATACTATATCTAATCTAACTTTCTCGAAGAACTTTGCTCTGTATTAACGAAAAAAATTAGTTTTTGGCCAATATCAACTTATTAAGAGACTTCAAGAAGGCAGAATGTTTTTAAATCGAACCACGTTTCTTTTATATTATTTGTTGGCACGTAATTTTTCTATGATTTGCGACATTTTTGGCATTGTGATATCATCATAAAAACAATGTTTTTTACGTATGATAAAAAATTTAAAATGTGATTTTCCTTACTATAGTAAGTAAGGAAAATCACAAGTTAATTGTCGCATATAGTTAACTTTTCTTTTTTCTGACCCTGTATAAGTTGTCTGTACGATTTTTCAGGTCATGTAGTGATTTACCTGGATTAAATTATTCCTCTTCCATTTTTTTCTGCATGTCCCAACATTTACTACTACATTCGATAAAACTGTTTACCCATTTGTAATTCCCTGATTGTTTTTCGCAGTTTTAATGATTTCACCGTAAATGTCTCGTCCAAAGAACATTGAGGTCTCGTCGATTGCGTTTTAGGTTTGCTTTGCAAAGCTCTGTTGATTTACTGTTTGCATTTTGGCGTGGTATTTTATGGCGTTCTGATATCTAATCGTTTATTCGTGATAAGAAAAAAAAACAAATTTATTTACAATCGATTTCATTGATTGGACTATGTGCTCCCAGGCGGTTAATTTGATTATGTAAACTTTATTTTTAAATGTTAGTCAAAATATTTTATAGTCCGATGTTAAATAATGTTCGAGCCGATTTAATTATATATCTAGTCTAGTTTAGTTTAAATTTCTGTCCCACCATCTTAAAACATGATTTTATTAATAATGACATTATAAAATTCATATAAATTACGTGAATTCTACTTTTAATCTGTGTTACAAAAAATAGGATTCTGAGAGCAAGTGCCCCTAAAAATTTTTTCTCAACAGTAACAACAACTTTATGGCATGTATTAAACACGCCATAAATTTAATATAAAAGTTTTATCAAACAGTATAAATTTTCCTGAATATTAATGATCTTATAAATAGAAGTCAAATTTAGAAGTAATATCGGTAATGTTAGCTTATATTCTTAGAGTTTAATGTCCAAATTGTACACTTACATTATATAGCAGTCTTTAAATTAACATATGAGAAAAGGTATATTTGATTACTACGACACAACATTTTTTTAAAAGGGAAATCTTTATTTTTATAAATGCTTCCTTAAAAAATACTTTAAAGTATTTCTGTTATAATATTAATCAACAGTCTAACGAAAGCTTTACAGAGACGAGCATACTATTTAATATCTCAAATAATTCCATTGACGATACCCATTTCAGAGCCTTTATAACCACAAATATTATCTTTAACGGTCAATTTAAGCCTAGGACTCGTTAATACCTAAACGAGGATTTTCTATGAAATGATATAATCGTGTGAGTATATACCCTAATCCGCAATTCTTCAAAATTAACGGCTATTTTAATATAAGAAAAAAGATGTTTCATACACTGAAAGCATCGACTCTGATGATATCATAAATCCGTTGAGCGTGTCATGCGGTTTCTATATAATTAATCTAATAACCAATTACAGTACGTCTATCTACTTCACTACGAAAGCTGGGGAAGCTTTCACAATTACTTTCGAAACAAAGAGATTTACTTCAGATAATGGCGGAGGAATCGTTCGAGAAAGAAATACTTATATATCTCTACCGACACAGCCGAGGCCTAAGCCTTACACAAGCAGACATTTCTTTATCTATCTCCGTTGTGGACCAGAAATTCGTTTTACCTAGCGGCAAAATATAATTGTCAATAGAATAATAAATAATATTTCTGTCTCTTTGTGCGTTCGTATTCGCAACGTCTCAATGACAAGCAGACACGGGTTTGTGTCATTTATACGATTTATCCTTACCTTCCGACCATCCCCTTTTTTACATCACGATTTGAATAGAATCGTCACCAAATAAGAAATTCAACTAAAGATATAATTTGTGTAGGGACATTGTAGGGTGATGTATAAAGGGCAGATTTCTATTATGGAGAATTTGTGTATTGGTCACTGTTACATGGATTGTGTATTTGTTAGTACAGCGTGTAGAATGGGCTGGATTTATGCTTGGAAGGTCCTTTATAATTGTAAAGGGGATATCTGAATATCGTTCGAATTTCTGTGTTTATTTTTAGATCCTTTTTAGTTTATTTTATCGATATTTGGTCGTATTAACGTATCAGTAAATAGTTTTCGGTAAATTCGTTGAATTTGCTCAGGTTGGATTTTGTTTGTCTACTATCTTTTATGGCGACGCTGTTATTAATTTATATCCAAGGTTTTGGAAACTTTCCTAATGTTGAATAAAATATACGCAACGTATTGACTGCTAGACCTTTGCACACAAACTGGGGCTTACCTCAATACAGCAATGCAGGTTACTTTGGTCAAATATATTTTTTATTTCTTATGTGACACATAATAGAGATAAGAGCCTATTTTATTTTATCTACTGTCGTCATGTTTCCGCAATTTTTTGTGTTAATATTATCTAATACTGTTGTAGATATGATTTACTAGTCTGATTTTTATCTTTGTTTGAGTCATGACTTGAATCACATTAAAGTGGTAATTATGTTATTTTGAACAAAAAATTTTCTGATTTTGTTACTTTTAAAATATTTATAATTCCATAATTTATTACTAATATAAGTAGTTTTATGACAGTATTAAAATAGAAAAATTTCTTAAATATATTTACTTAATAACTAAGCAGACACTAAATTTAACTAGAAATGATATTAGTTATATTCAATTACTAACACTCAAGTAAGCCAGGACATATTCTTCATTTATTTTCACTAAAGTGTAATAAATCACGAAAAAAAGGCTTATCCGAACGATTTGGATTAAGAACTAAAACTACAACTTTATACACGTAATAGAAAAACAATGCGTAACAAAAATTTTGAAGAAATTTTTAAGTTAATGTGTTCGTTTTTTGTATTTTATTGGATATGAGTTAAAATTTTTATTAAAAATGCAAATCTAGATATTTTCATAAAAGATAATTTGAAGAATGTTTGTGGTCGGTCTCAGATTTCATCTTATTTATAGATCTATTAGCATTAAATAGGTTAGTGACGAGTATACAACAATATTTATAGCAGTATTAGAATTAAATTTAAGATTATTATTTTTAATTCATGTATATTCTATTAAAACAGTTTTATAAATCTGATTATTAAAACTAATTACTTTAAACTATTGCGATAAGTATATGACCAATCAAATAGTTTTAAATTGTCCTATTTATATTTTGACATGTTCTAACCAGTGGTAAATAATTAGTAAATTCATAATTTTGAGAATCATTGGATACGTCAAGAAAAGCAACGTGTTTTATGGCACATGTATCTTGTAAACTATATATCTGTGTTTAATCAAAAACAGAACAATTAAAGACATAGTTATAAAGGAACAAAGTTTGAAAGAAAAATCCATCTAATAGTTTTAAAGGTCTTTTAAAAGCCACCATTTTTTTCTATTTTCGTATTTATTTTTAATTATTTTATAAATATTGTTAAAGTAAAATATTTCTGAATATTTTTATACGATTAACGAAACTGTAGATGTCTTTTTCGGCAAAATATACCAAGTACTTCTTAGTTTTTTTTAATGATTTCGTAACGACTGTACGTTCCTCATAATTTCCAATTCAATGAACATCGACTGGCATGATGACTGGTCCTGCTGTACAATAATTTAAACTTAATTGCTATTAATAAATACGCCTTTCGGCCTCAACGCGCCAAAACAAACACGCCTCGCATTCCATTCGGCAATTTACATTTTTTGTCATAAATAGTTGGAAACAGTGGATCGCCAATTAAATTTAGTGGCAGTTAAATGTTAAAAATATTTTTTTCTAGAAAAGTAACATCGAAGTATATAATTCCTAATTTAAAAGTTCCGATTGTGTTATTTATGGATTAAATAAATTATACTTTCTTATATTTCATTTATCTTGTACACTTTTAATGTTCTTTGTAGTTTAAGGAAAAAATAAAGTGGAAAAGCTATTTACTAAACTGTACTGTAACTATTAGCGACAATTTATAATTGAGTAATATAAATAGAGCACTTGGATAAATTAGCGTATGTACTGTGTTTAAAGCAAGTACAGTTATTTTATCTAACGAAGGCTATCGCCAACAAGATATAATATTCGTAGTATTTTATGTTATCCACAAGAATGTCACACCCAAAATCGCACAGAACGATAAACATCTTGTGGCGATTGTTTTTGTGAAATGAAAGACATATATATATTAATAATTTCTGTACTGATGCTTTTTTGCATTTAAATTTGAGTATATGCTAGGAATTAATAGAACACGGCAGAATATCACGTGGGTTAAATTTGTTCACGTCCAACATTTCTGGACTGTTGCCATAATTTCATAGTTATAAAAAATATCGTATCAAAACTGAGAATGTCCGTAACTATATATATTACTATTATTATGGCTATCACTACAATAGGACGTATCAAATATTTGACATTAATACGGTAGTTGACTCATTCTAAATTTTGATATTTTTCGTGCAGTATCGTGAAATATAAGTTAATTAAAAACCAGTCTTAAAAAAAATTCAAATATTGATTGAAAAATAAGCCAGTTGTAGGTTTCTAAATTTGAAGATACGGATAGAGTTGGGTATATCCCTGTCTCTTTCCCTCTCGTAGAATATAATGTGCAATATTAAAAATGACCTCACAACACAGTATTGCCGTCCTTCTCTAAAGGTTAAATTTAAACTTTTATAACTCTATCAATTTTTAAGATTATTAAATAATTTTTTCACTCTTCATCACCTTGAAATTATGATTAATGAAATAAAAACAATTTAGTCAAATACCCAATTATAACAATGCGAGTTGAGACACTGGTCTTTCCAGATACGATTTTCTACGAAAATAAGACCACATAGATGGCCTATGTGGTCTTATTATCAATGCAAATATATCGTTATCACGACTTGTTCAAATGTTAGGAGTAACGTTGTAATATCAAATAAAAATCTTGCGAAACATTTAATGGAAGGAGTGTAGGTTTCAAATTACTCTCCCGCTGTGTAATTTGACGTCGTCCAAATTGCAAAAAATCGATGAAGTAAATTAAGGTTGGTACAATTTTTATTTTCACTTATACACTTTTAAATGTTATTTTGCCAAGCAAAGCTTTTCAGCAGAATAATTGTATTCCGATAATACGCATATTTAGCATTTATTTTGTAGTTTCAATAAGAATATTCATCCCTACAATTTAATCCTGGGATGTGAACCTTTCCGTATTACTTCTAATAATACATTTTAAATTAATAACTGTATTCTAATGTATCGATTAAATTGTTGTATAAAGAGAAGATATTCATTATTTTCGTTCTCACTTGTACATTTTTCGTTTATATTTGCTTTCAGTTTGTGTAGGAATATGTAATTGAATTCTATTTTTAAAAGGTTGTTCATCAAAAAAGTTTAGTTAAAGCTGATGGAACAATGTCAGAGTTAAGCTACCTTTATGGCGCGTCTTGGATGTTTAAATCGTAAAATCAAAGATCGTAAAATCTGAATAGTCAGTGTCGTTGAACTTGATTGATTAATATCAGCTTTCTATAGTTAAAGGACTTAAAGTTTTATACCGACTATGCATAACCGTGGAAATTTTAGTTCATCGCTTAATGGAGAGCATTACACTTTAATGGAATACGACTATAACTTTTTTTAATTCTAAGTATAAGTTAAACTTGTATTACTGTAGGTCATAATTCGTCTTTTTTTGTACTAATAAAACATTGCTATTTCCGTTGTAATTTTTCGAATATCATTTAACAATTCTAATATATTTAAAATAGTTTTCTTTTTAAATTAAACTGGAAATTGAATTTTAATTAAATTGAAAATTTTAGTTCATTGCTTAATGGAGAGCTTTACAATTAAATGTTATATTTAATGAAAAAGACTATATCATTTTTTTTAAATTTCAAGTATAAGTTAAACTTGTATTATTGTAGGACACAATCCGTTTTTGTTTGTACTACTACAACATTGACAATTCCGTTTTGTGACTTTCCAAATTTTAATTTAACAATTCTAATATATTTAAAATAGTTTTCTCTTTCAAAATTAAACAAAAATCGACAAAAGCTTTTTAGTCAATACAGACAAATATAAACATAAACGAACATTATTTTTTTTCACAGTGCTTAATAAACTCACATTTGAAAGGGATGCATCTTCTACCTGTATGTCTGTAATTCGATATCCCTCTCGAAACCCCATCTCACATATGCATGTGAATGTTTGTACGGTTTGATTCATATTTTTTTACAAGAACACATATCAAAGCAGGCACCAAGGGGATCCAATAAATGCTAGTTGTTTTGAATAGACATTTCAAGTATCACTATTCGGAACAATAATATTAAAGTTGTTCGTTGAAACGTAATACAATTAAGCTACTATGGCTTAGTATTTATACGAAGGTACCGTTGATATATTTTTAAACTTCTCGAAATGATTTATAGGAATAACAGGATATGAAGTTTACATCCGTCGGCAGTGTGACGTATGATGATAACCATTTGTTAAGTTGGTGGGGCTACTCCGGGATTATGATGGTATGTTTGAAAGCTCGCTTGTAAGACGTAAATTAGTATGACATGTGTAAATGAATATTAGTTATATAAGCTTGTTTGGTATATTATTGATAAAATGTTAGCAAAATAATATTTTTTTTAAAGTAAATCATTTCTATTTCATCATGTGAAATTTAAAATGAAATTCTCTTGGATACAGGCTTGGCAGACATTTCCATAGTAATTTTTTTTACAACTTTTGTTATTTTTAATTGGAAAAAGTTTAGATTTCTAATTATTATCTCGCTGTATAATTAGGCAGACAGAGGAAAATTTATAAATGAAATACATACACGTAAAACTTTTTCATGAATACATTTTGAAATATTATTTTTCCAAGTAAAATAGTCATCTTCTCGTAGTACTTATTTCTAATTAACATTTTCTAGTTTATTAAAGTTATGTTGTAATTATGTATCCCTATTATATTACTTCTAATATTACTTTTAAGACAAATAAATCAGTATATACCAAGTAAATATTTTCAAATTGCTCTGTAATAAACCTAAAAAATATTGTATTTAAAA
Organism: Druceiella hillmani; assembly: GCA_039881145.1. Classification (NCBI taxonomy): domain Eukaryota; kingdom Metazoa; phylum Arthropoda; class Insecta; order Lepidoptera; family Hepialidae; genus Druceiella; species Druceiella hillmani. Next base: position 1,772,530 of record JAYKKI010000040.1, on the reverse strand, counting down.
ATTTTTGTATAGAAATTGTCAAATTCCTAAGTTAGTATGTGAGAAATATATAAATAAATTTGATTACGTAATGATCATAATAACTCAGGCTATCAATATTAATTTATAAAATATTAATAATATTGATTTAACTCTACATTTGGTTATGGGAAATATACATATCCAAACAATATTATACAACAGACGAAATTATAATCCTTAACGTTACATACGTTACCAACTATATTACAAGTAAAATTTCAAGACAAAACCCAATTAAAATTACAAGCATACAACTTATCCGTTCGCTAATCATATTTATTAGCCGCGCATACATACATAACAGAAAGTATTATTATTTAAATTGAACGATTACAATTATTTCAAGAAGTAGCTGGTATTTATTACGACAATTGAATGTAATGCAATATACAATTGAATGTAATGCAATGTACAATTGAATGTAATGCAATGTACAATTGAATGTAATGCAATGTACAATTGAATGTAATGCAATGTACAATTGAATGTAATGCAATGGAATGTACGCAATTTCACTCATTTACTATACTATATAAAAATTGTTTCTTTTATATATATCATATTATATAAGAGCGCGGATCGCCTAAAAATCAATGGAAGAATTTTTATAAACCTTAAAAGCTTTGTTTTTTTGCATTAGAAATCTTCAATTTGATTCATTATTGTTAACTCTGATTCTAACTGTTTAATAAATAGTTATATATGTATTTATACATAGAACCATCATAAATGTTTTGTACTTCGTTCTCCGTTAAATGGCGGTATTTACCTTTTCGTTAATAAATGTTTTCATTAAATAACGCATTTTATCTACCTATTAGTAACTTCAGTATATTGCTACATATCTACATATACTCTCCTTTATTCATCCTATAAGGAAACATCTAGTAATGTGTAATACAATAAAATTTTAATGACGATTAGTGAATGATTTGGCTTAAGTATTACTTAAAGAATTGTAATGAATATTTTCGATTAAACTCTGCTTTTCGTGCCTATATATGACTTTAAATTTATGGGACATGTTTCTTTCATTATACTAGCGTATATCTACAGCATGGAAATTAGCCGATGTAACTGTGTATTGTGTAACTGTGTCTTTAATGTTTTTCAACCTTATAAAAAAATAAGTTGAAACTAAATCTATGTCGACTGGGGCTAAATTTTATATGAAATACGCCTTGTATTTCATATGAAAATAATCTCTAGCGCTTAGCCATTCCGCAAGTTTACTGTGCGAAATCAAGAAAGCAAAAAAGCTGATATGCATTGAATCGGGTAAAGGTTGATACGCTCTGAATCGAGTAAGCGAAAGCGATACGGCAAGCGGACAAAGGGGCGGGCCAGCATACTTCCGCCCGTCTAGATTTTGTCAAAACAAAATCAGGAGCCCCTTTGTCGCGGGACGCGGCGCGACACTCCATTCAGCAGTTTTGTATTGTGTTTTGTTTTTTTCTTGGTAACGCATATTACTATAGGTGTGGACGGGCATTGTTTTAGGCGTTTGTTCGCCGAGGGTTGAGGCGCGCGGTGCGGCGCAGACGGTATTGTTTGAAAGAATTTAGACTTTCGTATTTTGTGCTTGATTTAACACTTAATTCGCGCGGCAAGAGTTCAAGGTGTAAAGATCATTATTCCTATTGTTGGCACAATCTAAAGCACCCTGCATTTTAATTATATACGAAATGCTGGTAAGCAACGACTTAAGTAGTTTTTGCATCGTTTTATATATGAATCTATTACCCTTTTCATCCCCCACTATGTATAAAATGTATTCATTAAATTTATAAGAATAAATATATCTCCTATTCACAATAAGAAACATTTTTATAATCGATTTGTTAATTTTTGAAATTATCTCGAACTAACAAATTCACAAACTTTATGTCTTTATCTATTCACAATTAAATGAAACTACGTGATGTAGTATTATTTCTACTTTCTTTAAGTAATTTACATGACCTAGGTTTCGTTGTATTACAACATCTTCAGGCGGGCTATTAGCAAAGATCTTCAGGTGGGCTATTAGAAGTATATTTGCTAATAGCCCACCTGAAGATGTTGTAATACAACGAAACCTAGGTCATGGTAAAGAATTTAAAGAAAGTAGAAATAATACTACATCACGTAGTTTCTTTTAATTGTGAATAATGAATTTCCACAAAATTAACGCCAAATATATTCAATAGACTTTATTATTATATTAGAGCAGATAAAAATATTTTAAAACAAGAAAGCCACTCATAAATATTACAATTATAAAAAAATTATAATTAATACAACATAAATTTAAAGAATTAAGAAAAATACATTTCGATGTCTAAGTTAAAATGGTTCAAAATGTGTAGGTATATGCAAACTAATGTCGCAAAAATATTTTCTTACCAATATAAATTAGAAAAAAAATTGAATGTAGAAAATAAGCCATTTTTTATAATTTATGAAAAATTTTTGATCTAGCAATTTGACAATTATGTTCTGATTAAATTTGACAATTATGCGTTGAAATTTATAAAAACTATAGGTAATCTACTTACACTTTAGGTAATTTACTTATATACTTTAGTTAATCTACTTATTTATATTTCAAATACCAGAACAAAACAATTTATTTCTCTTTGGATTTATTTTTATTTATGCGTTATGAATACTACGCAAACTACACACAATCGGTGCCACCATTTGATCGTTTTGAATTTCTTTAATTATTGTTTTATAATTCGGCGTTATTATTTTAATCTTATACTTCACTTAATTTTCAAAGTAAATTTCTTTCATACAATGCACTTATAACATATTAAGTTTAACTTCTCAGTGTTGTGTGTCTCACTCTTAAGTGTTGATACATCTTCAGTAACTCTTTAAAATACAGGACTCAAATTATTAATATTCACAGTTTTGACTGCAGTATATTTCACAAGCACTTCCAACACAAGACTGCATATTATTGTATTGCATCATTCGTACAATTGACAAACTGTGTCATTTTATAACGTCATAACAAAGAAAAAAAGTCTACAACAAACCATGTAAAAGAAACTAATCTTGGCTCACGATTAAAGCCCAGGTCAAAATGCAACGGAGAATAAGAGATTACTTCAATCGAACATTTTTTCTACGCTAAATCGGTTCGCTACAATACATTGGGTCGAGAGAACTCACTCCCCTGAGGTGTGCGGAGCCCAGACCAGTATCTGGCTGGATACAAAAACTCGACCGGCCAACAATGTTGAGATAGTGGCCCATAACAAAAGCGATTAAGGGCAACGCTCCACTAACTTGCGTTGTTTTAGACGTCAGCTACATGCTAGGGAAAAATAAATAGCTGAAAGGAGACAGCACATTTTATAAATCATATGTAAATATTGGCAAAGAGGATGTAGCTACGTGTAATCAACAAGTTTTCTTACAAATTGATTTTCCTTGGAAAAGTCTGAATTAGACTAAAATATAGATATTAAGGTTTAGGTTACTTTATTACACATTACGTAGCTTTATTACACATACTTAACACAATTTATTTTAACTCCATATTTTTAGCTTTATCGTCAATAGCATTTTATTACGTTTGACGGCTATTCTCAATTGCATTCCCAGATGTGATGTTATATTTTAAAATACTTGTTTATTATGTTACATAAATATTATGTTTTAAATTACTCATCGGCTATATTACATACTGCAAAATTTTGGAGTAAATTTGACTATGAAAATATACTTTAGAAGATTGCTTAAACATTTTTCCTGTCCTGATTTTTGACTTACTTATATTATTCTTCCACTTTTTTTCTATCTAATTCCATTTCTTCCATCTTTTTAATAGATAATTTATGAATTATTTTTATATGCTTAAAATATTGTTTGTTCGTTTTTGGGTTTTCGTACTGAAGCATAATTCCGTTACCTGGTTTTCTATCCGCATGTTTATCTATCGGAGATTCACAATATGAGCATGAAAATTTATAAGAATTTATTTGTAAAAGTTCTATGGAAAACTTCGTATGGATGTTGCAATTAAAATGTAGCAAATTATAAAAAAAAACTTTTAATATACAAGGGTGTAAAGTGAAGCCTTGTTTGTAAAAAATGGGTCAGAATATTTAATTTTATTTTGCTAACGTGTCTAATCACATGTTGGCATATATAATTATTACGTTATACGAATGCACTTTCAATTAAAATAATTTTGTTTACATTTCAAAAAAATGTGCAAGTGAAATAAAATATTACGCAATACTATCCTTACAATATACAATTCTTTTGCTGTGAGGATTATTCTTGTAGCGATAAATTTACGAAATATATTTGAACATTAAATAAATTGTGATTATTTATAAAAAACACATTTTATTTAATCAAACTGAATTTGTTTCGTATATTCATACATCGGAAAGCAGAAATATATAAAATTACTAACATTCATTTCTTTCTTCAGTTCAGTAAACGAATCAGACTTCCAGTTTTAAAGCTGAAACTTATGGCAGACAGACCAAGTCACGATGAACAATTTGTTTTATGTATATACCTAAAATGCAAGAGAAATATTTTTTAAAATAGCTAGGCTCCGTGGAGCTGGGCCTTTAAAGATGGGCGCCTTATGTTCCGAGCAATTTGAGACTTTGATGTGACAACCGTCAAGAGCTGACGAAAGGGTCCACGCTTATTATTACGTGGCTTATTTTTACCGAGAAAGGGCATTGTGATGGTATTAAATTCTTTTTAATGACATTTGCTTTGTCGATATCTTCATTGATTTGGCCGTGCGATCGGTGATAATATGAGAACTTCTTGTGTTGCTTTTTGTGCCACTGAGGAGTGTCGAATATTGTAAATGAACGTTTTTTGTTAGCGTCAATTTACTTTGTTTATTTTGCATGTTTGTTGAACTGTTTTGTAGATAGATAATTATCTCCAATACAAGACAAATTTATTCAACATGTATTTATTTGTTATGGTGCCAATTACGTAATGTACATTGATGGCAACACTACTCAATTATGTACATATTAAAATTCATTTTGTTTTTAGACATGTTTTAGTATATATTCATCACCTGAAGAAAACACCTGTAGTTTTGACTCTATGATAATCTTTTTACTCTATGATAGCTTCGGGACTGCTTATTCTCGGGAAATAAACTTATTACGTAAGTGAAAGCATTGAAAAGGTATTTAGTATATGTACAGAGATCCAATGATAACAGAATCGTTGTATGTATTACTCAAATATATTTATAATACAAATACCTATATGTATATATTATAGTATAGAAGTAAGATATAAGGTGATTTAAAAAATGAACCTAAAGGTAAACCGTCTCAAAGAATATAATATCATAAGAATTTCCTTTTTCTTAAAAATATATATAAAATACGAGTAATTAGGGTGGGGTGATGCAAAAGCGCGGGGTGTATAAGAGTACACAGGACCATTATCCAATCGAAGAACAGCGTTTTGCCGCTATCTTCATTTCTGAATAGTTCACTATCGAAAAATTATGCATGTTTTGATCCAATTTAAAAAGATTTAGACAAGAAAAAGGGTTTTTGACCTATTTGATGTAATATTCAAAAGGTTTATAAGCAAGTAGGAAAGATTAACAAAGTAAGATACTGTTTTATGTTTATTTCGGTTAAATTACTATCGAATTACTTATTTTCAAAGTGACAGATATTCCGCTTAATAGATGGCGTTAGAATCAACATTGTTTAATCAGGGTAGTACAAGAAAACGCAGTGTCAAGGTATGCAAGAGTGTGTGTATACTCTTGTCCAACATATATATTTTTAAGATGTACACATGAGATGTATACATAAACTCGCAATATTTAAGAGAGTATTGTTATGTTGAAACGTTTTAATCTTAACCATACAACTTTTTATGTACAAATTTCTGGCAAAAAATGAATTGATCTGATGCGATTTGATTTAAGTTTACTTTCCTTAGATTCTATTTATTAAAAATATATATTTTGGGAATGTCAAGGGGACAAAGAGTAACCTAGAGAAAAATGTGTATCCAAGTGTAATAGAAGAAGGTTGTAAATTAATTGCAAATGGAAAAAGCAAACGGAAGGTAGCAGAACTACTTGGTATACCTAAATCTAGTCTTAGAATAACGAGGACTATGTGCCAATCCTTTGGTAAATAAAGATGTACCTTTATCAGGCAAATGGAGATTGGATTTCTCGATTATATTCAAAGTCTGGATGCAATATTCTTTGGAATGACTGCTAAAATTTTAAGGCGTTTATCTTATAATTTTGCTGAGAAAAATAAAATATCAGTTTAATAAAGAATCGAAAATTGCGGGTAAAGACTGACGGAAAGGTTTTATATATGAATATCCCTCTTTACAGACGACTTCGATCAACATCGCAAAAACCACAGGCTGTACAAGTAAATTGATTCTATAAAAACTTATCAAATTTATAGGATAAGTATCACTTTCAGCCACATAAAATATTCAGTATGGAAGCCTTGATTCTCTACATTTTCCTACTTACTCAACACACTGCCAAAAGTTATATCCATTAAAGGCATGTGTTACCAAGATTTCGAGTGCTGAGTGAGAGCAAAACGTTACAGTGGCTTGTGCAATTAGTGCCAGTGAGCAGGTCACCAACTTTTATATTCAAAAGACAGATAAAGATGGTAGAACTTATGGATAACGCGCATACTTTGAAATTACCCATCCTTTGGATTCGCAATTTATGGACCCAACTCTAACAACTTCATCGCATATTAAATTAACAGATTTGTGGCCATTCTCAAAGTCATCCGTGAAGCGAACCTTTAGCAAAAGTAGCAAAAGGTCTGAAGTTTTAAGTTCATATCCACACAAAAGTCTGCTTCAAGATGAAGCTGCAAAGTAAGGCCAAAAATGTTTACCAATAAAGAAAGTCAAATCCAAGGAGCTAAAAACTACACCAAAGAAAAAAGTGTAGGCATGTCTTAGCTACTCATAAAAGTATAAGGAACCAAGTGTAAAAGACTGGTTAGAGTGCATTTTTTGCAGAAAATGGTGGCACGAGACACGCACAGCCTATCCAGGTCATAGTCACTAAATATATAACGTTTATAAGTCATATGGGCTCTTGTCCTATTGCGCATATGTGTACATCTAACTGCGTACTCTTGTCCTCATAAGTAGCGCAAGAGTGCGCATTTAAGATGTTTACTTTTTTTTATAAATAGTTCCTAAAGCGTTGCTTTTCATTTTTCAAATTGTCGTAACATTCTTTCGAATGTACAGAATAAGCGGCTAACAGTGAAGCGTACTTATTGCCATTATGCAAAAGCACTACTTTCAAACTTCGCTTTGATGAGTCTATGAACGATTTCCATTCTTTCGCATTATATTCGATGTTAAATATTTTCACTAAGCTAGGAATATCTTTGCAATACACTAGATCACGTTCTTGAGCAAAATGTGGTACAAAGTCTTTTTCTCTGTTGCGATACCAAGAAAATGAGGTGCCAGGAGCAAGCATATTCTTTTTCGATAGTCTTGATCTGAGGAGTTCAGTTGAATCTTTTGGCAGTTGAACTCAAATTGAACTTCAGGTTGAGATACCGCTTCGACATCATTTCTCATGTCTTCAGCTTGCACTGATTCCAAATATGGAGGTGATGGTCGTGCAACATTTGGGTGCGATGTACCGCTTGCGGTACCGATTGCACGGTTGGATATACCAAGTCCTTTTTTGTTTTAGAATTGTAGCCTGTAGTCTTACAACAGCAAAAATAACAATCTTCGGTGTGATTCTGAGATTCTCTCCATAACATAGGCGATTATAACTCAAAGGTATTGTTCTGCCCACTTTGACCACTTTCGAAGTTCACGAACGCATGTCGCACAAACTTTATGCGGGTCCCACTGTTTGTCTTGGTCAGTGATTGGTAGACCGAAACACGTGTTATAAACGTTACTTCTAAATTCTGTAATGTTATGCTGCTATTTTATCAGCATAAACTGTCCACAAATATAACAAAAATTGTCTGGTGAGTTTAAACAATTTTGCAATGACATATTTTAAGTGAGCTTTACGAATCTTACGGACGTACCGATTTTGTAAAAACAATGATGTTATTATTTACACAAAAATCTTTTAATCTATCCTCATTAACCCTCGTCTAACAATTCAAGTTAATTACGGTTAAATGATGTCTTTAGTAAATGACCCAAAATCCACCTTTTTTTCAATAATAAAGGCATGCCACTTAGTTAATTACGTTATATTTAGCTACTTATGAGAACTTATTCATTGTTGTCTACTGCAACCATTCAGTGTGTTTTTTGTTGAATAACAAACAATTAAAATAAAAAATCAGTTCTTGATTAGGTACGCCTAGGTACTTTTGGCAAAAAAACTATGCTAAATAACTAAAAATCCTGATATGATGGAATTTTTTCAGTAATCAGCGCCTGAAAATCAGTCATAAAATCTGAAAGGAGAAAACCATTGTAAAAAAATTTAATCCCTCCAAAATTTACAAACAAATATTTTATGAAATGTTTGCTGCTGTGAGATATACAGATTACTCCATTACTATGCTAAATCTCAATATTTTACGTCAAACCATTTTCTAAAAATTGCTTTGGCACCCCAACAACCGGGCGCGTGAGTAACCTATTTTATTTCTTTTTGAGAGATAAGAACCTAAAATGGACAAATCTCATAAAATTCTTTCAAGACTATACATGTGATTTATATAAAAAATATTTTGAATTTAGAGAAATTTAGCAGACAAATCAAACGTCTATCACCATATTTTAAATAATTTAATTCAAAAGCCATTACAAAATATACCCACAAATATAAAAGGTAAATATTAATATTCAATTTACGTACTCAGTAACGATAAGTAAACGATTTGATATTATTTTTGGTTTTATTTAATTAATTTAATTCAAAAGCCAATACAAAATATACCTGCTTATATAAAAGGTAAATATTAATATTCAATGTACGTACTCAGTAACGATAAGTAAACGGTTTGATATTATTCTTAAGAGCGAAATTGCGGCCATTGTAGTTTTTCTTGACGGTTCACTGCGTCCAGTGTAGAGGGCGAATTACGAATGCGAACCGACGAGTAATGCAAGTGGGTACTCCACTTAAACTCTCATAAAAGGGAGATCCCTCAATATTGTTTGGCTTCATTTGTACAACCAACTGCGTATAGTTAAGGTTGAGTACAGTAGAAAGCAAAGTAATAGGTCTGGGAGAATTATAATATATACGAAATTGTAGTACCTGTGTGATGAATTGTTTGTAATATATGAAAACTTGTTTGTAATTTATTTATGTACCTATTACTGGGTTGTAATTTTAAATAAAATAATATCTATTATTTTTAAAAAAAAAAAATAGTTTTAGATAAATTGATGCTTTTAATTTTTCCTCAATATGTGCTTATGATATGTTTTTGAACTCACACTTTAACAAATTTTCATCTGACAACACACAAAGTGACCTCGAAAACGAAATTGCTTTTTTATCTATTCAAAAGTTTGCCCGCAAAATAAAATTAAACATTTTATGCTTCATTTCTTTTACGGAATTTTGACTACTTAGAACATTAAAAACTTGGTATATTAGCATTGGTATATAGTCTGAAGAAAATTCCCGTAACACAGAAAGGAATGTAAAGAAACAGACGTTATTCCCAAAGACTTCCGCTTTAGTGTAAAAATTTTTGGTACAGAATCCAAAAAAAACTCTTGCTCCCGTTGACATGAAACCAGTTTTTTTATGCGAATAGAGTAGCAGTAAAAAAATAATGTTTTTGTCACACAATTTGCTAAGTTTTTAAAACTCTTATCAGCGAAATTTGTTCAAATTATACTCTATTATGTAACTCTCCCACAGTTACACAGCAAATTATCCGACTAAAGAAACAACATCTAATGTTCTCACACTTTATTAACTGTATGATGAGGGAAATAGTTTAAAAAATGAGGTCAAAAACATTATAGACTAGCTAAATAATAGCTTAATTAAAAGTGTAACGGTAAAAAGTTAAAATTGCTATTATCATCACAGCTTTTTTTAATGATCTAATAGCATGTAAGAAAATAGCAGTCTCGACTGTATAATTAATTAATGAATCTGATTAATCTTAATCTAATAACACCCATTAATTAAAGTTTAACATAATTTTGTTCACAAAAGTAGTAGTATCTCTTGATACTATTTGCTATAAACTTATAAGTAAATACGGTAAAATTATTAGGATATTAATGCCGGGGATAGTCATTCATTCGCTCAAAAATGAAAAGTAAACTTATTTTATAGAAGTATCAAGACAAAATATTTAGTTTGGTTTACATTTTATTCTGAATAAAGCAGAAAGAACTAACTATCCGATTAATTTATAGTTTCCACCTAATCTGACTTTTAAATATGTAAAAATTGGTATTCCTGTGCCATCAAGGTTAATAACAATACGCTTTTTGACAGTACTGTCCAGTTTTATATACTCTAATTCGGATGCCATCCCCTGCAGGCAACTGGATATAAATGTCCGGTTATCTTAAAGTGTACCTTTAATGGAGGAACGTGACTTTGTATACGTTTGCAAAGTTATATTTTGGGTTACTTTTATAGTCGCAATTTTAATTATATTGCTTGCCTCACGTTTACATTCGCGTATAAATTAAACATTATTAGTATATTGTAAGAAATAATTATTATGTTGCTGAAATGTGTAATTAAATTAATAAAGCTTTATAGTTACTATCATTAAATATAATCTAACCCTCTAAACCTCTCCTCTTTTCCAAATAAAGCTTTTTGTCAGATCTGTGAGTATGGGCAAGTTGTCAACCTGTTGCCATTTATCGTTTTATGACCGATAAGCATTATTTGATTTTCACCTCTATTGAGTACATTAACGTTACCTACATATCAAAAACAAGAAAAAATAAGATTATTTTGATATTTCTTTTAACACTCGTTCAAAATAAACACATTGATTTATAACTCAGACTTAATCCCATTCTTAATAGTATTCTCCGCTATATCGTAGGAACAAAGTCACATAAACACATTGTTGTCTGGAGATGTCTGTAGATCAACAATGACGCGAGAGACCATCAAGCGGCTGACGCGTATGGCAGATACTCCCTAGTGACGCCTTTCATATCCCGGTGGGAAATAGTGTGATGACATAGATAGATAGATGGCTAACCCGTACTTACCTCACTGTTATGTACGGGCGCTACGAGGATAATACACTGTGGGTACGGTTTTATCTTGCGGTGTTAACCCTAGACCGCGTTTTTATCGTTGGAGAGATTTGTGTTGAGAATTTACTTTGGCGATCGGCTGTGTTACATGATAAATAAAAACACATGCAGATAAATTCGTACAGTAGTAATAAGTAATGTAAATAAAACCACATGCAGGGTAACGAATCAATCGATTTGAACTTAGATTTTTTTATCTTAAATTCGTACAGTAGTAATAAGTAATGTGCTTATATAATATTGAAATATGCTGTAAAATAAATACGAAAAAATTTACTTCATCGAATGTATTATCCGTTTTATGACATTTACAGAAAATTTAACATAATTATAATGACATAATTATAATGCTTTAGTTACTTGTCAATACCGGTCCCATTTGTTAATATTTTTTAATCATTTTGGAATTATTATTAAATAAAAATAAATGCAAAATGGTGACTCTACACCACTATATTTTATATTGACTTGATTGTTTGGCAGCACTTGGCCCTGATCACCTTGTATGGCCATTTAAGTGTTTGTAGGTGCAAAATTTACATATTAGACTAGTCGTAACCAGTTTCGTCGAAATTTATAGAATACTTTCTAAATCGGGGTTAGCTGTTATTAATTAATAAAAGACACACTGACTGACACATGAAAGATTAGAAAAATCAAATAAAATTTTGTTAAATAATTCGTGGGGATAAAAGATGAAAATTTTCAATTGTTGAGTCTTTTTCTGTTTTATTACTTATGGATTTGAATAATTTAATTAGTGTGTTAATTTAATTAGTGTGTTAATTAATTGTTATGCAACCTGCGTGTTGGATAGTTTATTATAACTAACTATCTATTTACAATAAACACATAAAAATAAATATATTATAATATACAGTGAAGGTAGCGATAACACCCAAAATAATAAGGATATTTGAGGCGGTCTATTTACAGTGAATAAATTGTAAATAACGAACAAATATGTTCTCAAATATGAAGATTTATTGAAATAATGTTGTCAGTAATAAGTATTTAACGGTTGTCAGTATATTTTGAGTTTGTGCATTTGAAATAATAGTCAAGAGAACATGAGCTGTATAAAATTATCTTTCTATATAGCAAAGTGGAATATAAGTGTATTCGGATATATATATATATATATATATATATATATATATATGTATATATGTATATATATATATATATATATATATATATATGTATATATGTATATATATATATATATATATATATATATATTTATATAAACAACTAAATTATTCTTATTTTCACATAGAATAACATTTTTAGGAAGCATTCCATGTAAGGAAAACACTTTTAAGTTAATAATTTATTGAGGCTCTATGAACATATATAAAAGCATTTATTACATTGGTTCAGTAAAACGGAGTGACTTCTAAAGAAAAAGCAAAAAAAATTAAAATTAGAAAGTTATTTAACGTTAACGAAAAATATTTAATCATTTATTTTAAAGTCTTACACTTTCAGATAGCTTTTAATTTATTAAGAAAGATGAATGAGAATAATTCACTTGAGAATATCTGTGAAATAGCTAATATATTATCCGAGTGATAGGTACTCTAAACTGGATGGAACCTTCATACTTCTGCTTGACTACAATGCGCACTGCGAAAATTAACCGAGCTCATAATTAATTAACGAGACATAATTAATTTTCCAATTCTCTTATCATGCCAAGCACGCAACGAAGAGCAACCCTGAAGTGTAAATTAAAAACTAACTTTTCCTACAGTTACGTCATTCACTAGAAACCCTCATGGCTTTATTGGGGTTTTAGAGGGTCTGAAGGAGACATAAATACTAGTCATAAAAATAATTTAACTTAGGCAATAAATATTAGTTATAAAGTAACAGCGATATTTTAGTTGTAAAATTTCTAAATGTTACAATAGATTATAGTTAAAGTTGTCAAAAGTGGTTAGGAGGCTAATAAATTTTTAACAAAATTAATCTTCATTCTGTAATTAGATAATTTTGAGGCTTAGTTACTTTCAATATTAAGCAATTACAAATTAAATTTAGTGAAATATTTTAAAATGTGTAATTAGAAAAAAATTATGAAGTACGCCTAAAACTTCCATATACGTACAACATTTCAAACATAAAGATACATAGTATTTCTAATTAATTGTTTACAAATATTTATTATAATTTTTTTTAATACATACATATATTAAATCGTATATTTTTCATTGACACAGATAGCTTTATGGATTAAGGTGTCCTTTATCCTTTACCCATATGTTTTAAGATTTTTGACGTATGTAGTTGAAAAGGAAAAGATACACTTTCCTTTGAAGGAGCATGTTTCAGATATAGCGATTAATAAGATCTACAGTTTATTTAAATTTTTAACCACGATCTAGGTTTCGTTGTATAAAAACATCTCAGGTGGGCAATTTGTAAAGAATCATTACAAATACTCTCATATGTTGCTCTTGATTATAAATTATTACCACACTAAATTTCATTAAAATTCATCCAGTAGATTTTGCGTGATTGACGCACAATATAACGTACAGACAGACAAAAATTGTAAAAAAGGTTTACTGACTTCTATTTTTGCTCTATACCCTAAACCAATTACGCTTTTTAAAATATATTTAATATATATGTATATATATACATATACATATATATATATATATATATATATATATATATATATATGTGTGTATGTATGTATATATATATATATATATATATATATATATATATATATACGCATAGGTTTAACACTTACTAAAATATCTTGTCAATAACCAATTTCATTATCTAACCTCTAGTTAGAACGTTAAAATATTTCATTTAAATATTTTTTTCTCATGAATTTGAAAAAAAATTAAAAGCCCTAATGAGGTTTTTAATATTTTTTTCTGAATATTTTTTTTTAATTACTATGTGAAACTTTTATGCAAATATTGAAATGTGCTAAAACGAGATTTTGAATTATGTGGTAAATGTAAGATACGGAGCTCTGGTAGAATAGTCGTCTCAAGAGACAAACTATAAATTTACTGCAACAAAGAAAAAGGGGGCTAGCTGCAAATAGAAAACACACGACGGTTAAGTACCACAAAATGGCTGCCCTGTGTCATGGTTACGAGTGGCCTTTCAGTGTTTACAACGCCCAGGGAGACCCATTTACTTTATATACATTTGTGCTGTATCCTCTGGCATTCAGATATTGTTTTGTTTGCTGCCCCTGAAGGGCAACTGGAAGCAAAGTGTCGACTCATCTAAACGAATTAGGTGAAATTATGAGTGACCACAAAAGAAATTATTAATTGTTACGTTGTGTCCTTAAGGGTTTTGTCGCGGTAATTCCGTGTGGTCTGTCGTCGAGTGGGTTGAGGTTATGAAATTATTTTTCGTGTCCACGTTTTATTAATATTTAATGTCATTATCCGTGCTCTGGAATTATTAAGGGTGCAGCCTGGGAAATATTAAGATTATTATTTTTTTTAAGTTTTTTTCAGATAGATTTTTAGTATAAAAATTATTCTTTACATTTTTACCGAACATAGAAGAAATTCAAAAGCTCACTTAGATATGTGATATATCGTTTAAAATATCTGATAGAAATTTTGTATTGTAGTTTTATTACACATCATATTTCTTTTATTTAAAGAGTCATACTCCCATATTTTTCTTGGCCATTAAAAGAAAGTAGGAGGCTCCAAAAATTAAGAATTTTCTTTATTTAAAGCGGCGTTTTCCAAGGTTGGTTGCCAAATTATCATAATTTTGAAGGAAAGGAAATTGGAAAGACGGTTATTATAATATCAGATAAAAATGTAGAAAATGAATTATACAGAATTATTGATGTGAAACATCTAATGGCGCGTTTTGACGGGAGTTAAAAGCGATCTGATGGCAATTCGCAACGTGCTATTCGGCTAGCCTCGTATCTTGCCGACTCTTTCCGTCATAATTCGGCCCGCTTCGAGTTTTGTCGGCTCTTTCGCACTTAACGCTTTCCTCTCTACTACACTATACACACGCTGCTCTACGCGTGTGTTAGTGTATCAGTATTGTTCTATAAAAATAAAATAATAAAATTATATTAACATTTTATATTAGGAACTATCTGAATATTATTTTTTTTCGTTTTCACTTCGTCTAAAAAAATAAGGTATTTCACTTTTACTACATACATACATACTTTTGATACAACTTTTTTGTGGGTTTTAACACTATCTAGGCTGAGGATACAGATATCATTTCAAAACGAGTACATATCGATCACTATATAATGCGTATTTAATTATTATGTTAAAACTCACATAATACTATGGTTGGTGGCCTATAAATATAATTGTTATCGGAAATTCAGGATTTAAGGGTTGATTCAGAAAATCTAAAAGGCAAAATAATAATTTTCATAATTACTTGTTACTTAATCATATCAGAAATATGAAAAAGTCTCTGGTAAACTTTGTAAAAAATTACGGAAATTAAGAATTATAGAATAATTTCATTACACTTCAGGAGAGAATTGTGGAAATATGAATCAATGAAGTCATAAAAAAATTTCGAGATTATAATACGCAAATTGGATGAATACCATCAATATACGGCTTAAACAGTTGGGTTAATTAAGCCTCCTGTAATGATAAGTATTATATTTATAGATGAGTGTTAAGACAATAAGTTTTTCTACCTAATTTTAAACCATTGTATTTTTGGTTAGATTCTAATGAGAATTTATTTTTCATAAAGATTTCATTTAAATTTTGTTGATCACAGAGGGAAGAGAATTACGTTAAGGTACCTGTAGGTAAGATCTTACTGTCACATGACAACTTCATGTGACAGTAAGATTATAAAATTATACAGTTTTTCACTGAAATTTTTTTTTTTATTCTCCGAACTATTAACATATCATATTAACAGCTTGTAAAAGAATCACTTTTTTGATAAAATTAACAGCTTGTAAAAGAATCATTTGTAATGTATTTAACGTTACCAAAATTAAACGGTAAATTTTTTTTTCAAACTTTTAATAGAACCTAATTTTACATTGACTAATTTTTTTAGACAATTGATCCGGCGGTTTTTTTAAATAAAATTAAACAACTACTGAAACAACTAATTTTCCTGTAATATTATTTTATAATTTTTAGAGTAATTTTTACCAAAACTAATGAGTAAATAATTTTTAAGTTTTAAAATAAAATAGATATTTATATTTTGAGAAAAATATATAAAAAATTAGGAATTTCATCGACAATGCATTTTACGCAACAAACACTTTTATGTAAATGAATTTACGAGGATTCCGAGTAGTGACTCCGAGAGTAAAACTATACAAAAATTACTTTAAATTTTTCACAAGAAAAAAGTAAAAAATATATTTGAATGAAATTTTAATATGTCACCGCTAATGCATTCTATACTTACGTGAGCAGTAGACCAATGATCCAAGTTAAGTTATGTATACATTTGTTTTACCATAATGAAAATTGAGTATTTGACTAAATTTTTTTTATTTCATTAATCATAATTTCAAGGTACAAGCTGATGATGAGTGAAAAATTTTTTTAATAATCTTAAAAATTGACCGAGTTATAAAAGTTTAAATTTAACCTTTAGAGAAGGACGGGAATACTGTGTTGTGACATTATATTCTACGAGAGGAAAAGAGACAGGGATATACCCAACTCTATCCGTATCTTCAAATTTAGAAGCCTAAAACTGGCTTATTTTTCAATCAATTTTTAATTTTTTTTCAAGACTGGTTTTGAATTAATTTATATTTCACAATATTGTACGAAAAATATCAAAATATAGAATGAGTCAACTACCGTATTAAAACATTGCGTACAGTGGTATAGTATTTCACATGACGCTAATCTAGCTTAACCAAATAGTTTCGTGGTAAACAGACATACGATATCGTTTCATTTGAACTGCACCGTTTGTTTTAACGTTCGAACTATTCATCCGAATCAGCTAACACTCGTATACCATAGTCGATACTCAAAAACACTTAAGTTTTAAGCACGCGTTTAGTTTGCCCGTGCTGGATTGTTACTGACCGCAAAGCGCCCAGTTTGAATCCATTTGATTTGTTTCTACTCGTTCAGAATTGCGGTTAGCACTGTACGGGTGATTTTCATCATGAAGCGTTTTGTTTTGCAAGATGACCGTTTCGATAATTGATAATAAATATTTGTATATAGACTTGGGTTATTTGATTTTGATTTTACCAAAATATATAAAAAACATTTTTTGATGGTTTAAAAACATTTATTTAAAAATTTAATAAATGTATTGAGCTTAAAGGAGATTATGTTGGAAAAGAATTTTCGTTATTCTATTTATCTTACAAACCTTCTATACCGCATACGTTTGGACCTCCCTAGTACAGAGTAAAGAAGTTAATATAAGTACCTACCAGTAGGATGATTATATCATGATATGGAGTCTAGAGGGTTTGTGTATTAATAACATTACTTTTCATACGTGTTTCCTTTAAACTTTTTATCATTTAATTCCATTTGTGGTGTATTCTGTATATCAATACACATACACACGCACATATATTCCAATATATGTATGCGTGTATACATATATATATATATATATATATATATATATACACACATATATATTCCCTTTTAATAAACAGTTTAATTCACATTTTGCTTTGTGGTAGGCTATGATAAATTGCTTTTGTAGCAATAATTTTTCTAAAGTTACAGCAATTATTTTAAAAAGTAATATTTTTCCATTAAAAGTATATCTATGGATATTAATTGACAAATCCAACAAACCGATAGGTGAATTCCAAAATTACAATATACAATATTACGTTTTAGTATAATCAGAGGAGATGCTGCAAACAACCCAGTAAAGAATGCCATCATAGTGGAGAGTCTTGAAAATTTAAATTCCAATATTTCAGAAATTGCAAAAAATTATCAGCTTTACTCATTTTTACACATATTAATCCTGTAATATTTGCCGAGCAATTGAAATGAGATATTAAGAAACAATATAATATACAAAATTACACCTAGGTCTCCAAATCTTAGTCGTCACTGTGGTGCATTGGGTTGATCAAAGGTTTAGGGTCTACAAACTGGGAATAGAACACAATACTGGTTCTATTCCCAGCATGCAGAATAGGGGCGGACTGATGTTCATGTTAGCTCTAAGAGATTGATCTCGTAGCAATAAATTCGTCACATGTGTTAATTTTATACGTTAGTTCTATAAATAAATAAATAAAAATAATGCCAATAAATAATATAGAATCTATAACATAATCAAAACACGCAACTTTTTATGATTTTATAAATATTTTCAAGATAAAAAAGATTCAATAACCAGTAGTTATTTTAACAACTGACACCCGACAGTAGTGAAATTTTGTAACATTCTGAATCTTCTTCAAACAATTGTTACCATACCTCATCTTTAGTATTTTAATTGTTTAAAACAAGTAAGAGACCAAAACACTCATAGTGGCGCTTATGTTTTAATACGTCTA
The DNA here is from genome assembly GCA_039881145.1 of Druceiella hillmani. Classification (NCBI taxonomy): domain Eukaryota; kingdom Metazoa; phylum Arthropoda; class Insecta; order Lepidoptera; family Hepialidae; genus Druceiella; species Druceiella hillmani. Next base: position 1,753,734 of record JAYKKI010000040.1, on the reverse strand, counting down.
CATTCTAATGTTTCGCACTAGTAATTAACTCACTAATGAACAAGTGGTTACGAATCGGGATGCGGATAACTCTCCGTCCCGCAGCCAAATTTTAACACCAAGGAACAAAAATAAATTCATCAGAGAAATTCAAACTGAATATGAGTCTCGCCAATACAAAAATATAATCCCGTTCCCGAAACGTTCTCCAAATCGGTTGGGTGCCCAAGATATCCGGATCACGAAATCTCCGAATTGGTTGCTTTAACGGGGAATTTTTTTTAAGCAGATCAAATGTACTGTAGGCCTCCCATGCACGAATGTACCAGATTAAGGCAAGCAAAGGGGGATGGTAAAATATCGTGAAGCGAGCTACATTAGCTTTTAATCATACTACATGATAACCACGTCTGCTGTCTCAAGAACGTTATGATAGAGAAGAAGAATGAAGAAATATGTCAAGTTAAAAGTTTATGTATAGTTCCTTTAAATTTGCCAGAGATTAAGTGGTAAATATAAAGAAGTTCACGGAAAATTCGATATTTATATAGGAGATATGTTGCTTAATTTAGATAGGCTTTTAATTTTATTTTTGAGAAGATTAATATTACATCCATATCAGAAGCCTTATTTCTTTAATTTTGTATCGTAAACTATGTATCGTAAGCTCGGGTTTAGGAATCCCATGTTGGAAACCGTGAACGCTATAGTTTATTTAAGAAATTAACTTAAATATACCTTTACTCAAGGTTTGTTCTCTAATAATACAAAAGTAACGTTTAAATAACAATGTTTACAGGAGACACGCGATCTCAAACAAATGCGAATTCATTAAAAGTTACTTCCTCCTTTATCTCTGTGTTTTTTTATCTAATTTCAATTTTATCAACGCAAAACGAGTTAAAAAGTGTTTAATTCACTAAAAATAAAAAATGGAAAATGTGAAAATGCCAAAAGCACTTTGGAGTGGCAGCTAATTAAATTCCATTTTTCATTTTCCAATTCGCTTATTTGGATGCTTTGATCCCAGGACGACGCGTCGCAGCTGCCATGAGCCGTCGCAAAAGTCTTCTGCTCTTGCGGAATCCCTTGACCTTTAACTTTTTAATTACCATAGTACAACTGGCATTTTATAAAATTGTAAAATATGTTAAGATGAGATATTGTAACAATTGTTTGAGGAAGCTTCAGAATGTAACTATATATATATATTTATATATATATATATATATATATATATATATATATATATATATAAATGTTTTCTAAATAAAAAATACTCCATAAACAATAGTTATTTTTACAACAGAAAATATTTATAAACATCACAAAAAGTTAAATACATTAATCATGCTACGATGATATCGAGACGAGCAATACATAATGCTGTTCTGTCAAGTGTTATACAAATTACATACAGACAAAATAAATTTATATGGACTAAGATTAATTCAAAACATAAACATGAAAATAGGGAGTGACATAGTTAAACACATAAAGTTTTTAAAAACTTTTTGTCTTTTGTATAGTTGTATTTCGGTTAGTAGTCATTTACAATTAATGCGTGATAAGAAATAAAAATAACAAGGAAATATATTCTAACTTTAACTGATAGCCCCGTTCTTATGTGAAAATCATTACCAATATAACCGTTAACAATAAACAGAGTGAATAGAGAAAGATGCCATTGAGAGTAATACACAATATAAATTATATTGAAGAAATTTTAAAGTACTGATATATATATATATATATATATATATATATATATATATATATATATATATATATATATTTTGACTTTAATCTGTAATAGTACATGATGGGTAGATTGCGATACACCTATTTTTTTTAAATCATACCACTTTTTTGGATAAATAAACATAAGTCATTAACATGAAAATACATCAACCCGTGTCTTATATTTCGATAAACGTAAGAAATGTGGTAATATTGCATGATTACTCTTCTTAGCGATCAATAGTGAACTTGACTTATCTAACTATCCCTTTCATTTGCATAGTTTTACATAAAAAGGATAAAAAAAGAAAAGGATATCAAAATTAATTTCAAGGCCAACTTTGTTTACATTTCATAAATCAAAATTATTGCCATTTAAAAATCTTTAACATGCATTAATTATTCCTTCAAATATTAAAGGTTATAAAAAATATTATTTTCGATTTGAAAATATCGGAATAACTATTAATAAGATATTTTTTATTTGTTGTTTAGATAAATTATTATTCGCTTCTTATTAATAAAATAATATTAACTTTAATTGCGTATTTCAAATTCAATCTTTATGGATTATTTATTATGGCAACCCTGACATTTCTTCTCGCTAGATATTTTTCAAAGTTTAGTTTGACGTAACAGTTGATTGGTTTAATGCGATTTTATACTATTAAATGATTTGTTATTTGTGACATCGAGTGAGTGAAATTACGAATATTACCTCGTTTTTAGTGCTGGTGGAAAATGGTATCTGTATGCCAAATGTCATTATAATGATCCTAATACATCGAACGTTATCCGATAACCAAGTCTTGTTACGATCAATTCAATACAGGAGGATAACCCGTCATTTCAGTGATATCAGGTGATACTTTTCCAAAAATATCGATAAACATGGAATAAAATGTGCTAATTTGTTTTATAAGGAAGCAAAATTCGAATATCAGATGCACAACGTAGATTATTTAAGTCAAAATTATTGTCATCGGTTGCGAAAGTGCGACGAGAAAGGAAAGGCACTTAACCCGGAAACGGAACAAAAAGTTTAGGTATGTGTAAATACTAAATACATCCTAAAACAAACTTATTTGTATTATAAATACTATGTGCGCGTGTTTAAAAAACTAGGTTTTTTGAAACGGATAAGTGACATTTTATTTTGACACTTGACAGTTTACGAAGTTTGCAATAGGCGAACACGTTGCCAAACTGATATTCAGTGTAAAAGTTATAGGGTCTTAATTTAAACATAATTATGATTTCATACAAAAGTTAAACTTTAATTATTTTATAAACTAGGCGACTAGTTGAAAGAAATAACATATTGTCGGATTACACATGATTAATTGGACAAGTGTTTGAAGTGACAAAGTTTCCTTATATACATAGTATATATATATATATATATATATATATATATATATATCATCATATATATTAATACGCTAAGGTTAAGATGTTACTCTCCCTTTTTAGAAAAAACCTCACAACTAATCCACATAAATTATATATCATTTTATAGATAATTTCTTGCTCTACCGGCATCCACAACTAAACAATTTATTATTGCTATTGTTTTTGCAAATTAATTAATTATTAAAATTATATACACAAAACAGCAATGCTGCCATCTAACGGCTCAACGTCAATATGATTGACGGTCGGTAAAATTTTTGTTTAATTTCAAATCCACTCACGTATAAATAAAGTGGCGCTTTAGCTCAATGCTTTTGATACTTGCACCTCTATATGTCAATTTTAGTAAAATATTTGTTTGATCTGTCATCTGAGCTTCATAATGGAATAAATAATGCGAAGACTTTGCACGGGTCACGCTAGTATATGTAAATAACAATAATATTAAGCATTTAAATAAATTACAAATGAAATAAAAACACTGAATAATTTATTGCAAAACAGTTGTAATTCCATCAAATAGATTAACTAAGATTAAAACACAAGCATTCCATAGATATCTGACTGGCGTATCTTATTGGCTAACCATATATAATGTTTCAAATCTAGTTTAGAGCGCATATGTTTAAATCATAAATAGTTTCTAGGTTTACTCTATACTTCATATTATTTTTCACCATAACGGAAAATCAAAAGTTTGAAATATCAATCTATGTACTATAATTATAAGATTATAGTATACATACGATTGTTATTAATATAAAATAAAACAAATAGCCCCCAATAACCCAATTTTTTATAACAGCTCTTAATCCACGTTTGATCCTATAAATATTATGGTCATAGATATATCAGTTCAAACCATAGTATTTACCAGAATGAGAATATGTACATAAAGTGTAAGATTTAAATCTTCTTTTCTTTCAGTACTTTTCTATCAACTGAACACTAACGCTTATGTGGAACTATGTTATCTAAATATTATGTAGAAAATGACGTAAAATGCATCCTAGCATTTCGAAGTTTATATAATTTATAAAAAATGGCAAGTAAAGCAATAATCGCTGTAACTGTAAAAACTAACCCGATTATATAATCCCTCGACATCGCTACTCGTTTCTCGAACCGCTTCTTAATTTATTTATATCGTCTATCAAGATGAAGGTAAAATATTATTTAAAAATAAAGGTAGAGACTCTTCTATGTCTACTTCCGATGGATGCACCGTTCAGAAAAAAAAACTATAAACACGAGAAGTTCAAACTTGGACTATTTGTATTGAACTACAAAGTTGCACCTCACATCGTAAATTACGTGGAAATATGAAGGCTCGTGTTGCGTGCGATGGAACGGCCAGTGTGTGAGTGTGTGTGGTAACCGGTTAAAATATGTACTCTTGTTTAATGAACATGTTCGAAGTCTCATCTGGGCGGTTGTTTCAAAGAATTACTTTGATACCGCGTCCCGACTGCAGAATGAGACAAATGCGCTTCGACGAATTCGAATCGTCAATTGTTTTGTATTAAATGAAAGATGTGAAAAAAATTGGGTACGAATGGTCTCCGATGAAATGACTAATAAAAACAAGGTATTTTTTGAATAATAGGTACTTTATATTACATTATAGTACGCCGAGGAGTTTTTAAAGTAATTAAGGTTGCGAACAAGCTTACTTCTTAAAAGCTTGAAAAACAAGATATAAGGATGCGTTGCATAAGTATAAGTTAAAAATAAAGGAAGTTAATTTAAAACAGATAATAGTATACAATACAAAAGCGGAACGCCATTTGTTCTTCAGTTGTCATTAAGGAACAAAACTGGTATTATATATAAACCAGAGTTCTTATTAAATTGAGAAATTAAATAAATCGTCAGGCACGAATAGAAGTCACACTGCGAGGGTTGTTACACGTTCAGGTACTAATATACATTAATGGGTACGTTGTACTTTCATAAAACTGTTTACAAGTACTTATTTTTCACAACGCCTAATAAAAACAAATATTGCCTAATATACCTTGCACAGGCGCAATAACATGGTCCATATGTAAAAAAATTTAAGATATAGAACAATCGCCATAGCTTTCCTACAACCTTCGCGTCGACTTCTGAAAGCCATATTTTAGTTTGCGTAGTTTCGGAAATAAGGTCAGAAGTTGGAGATATTTTTTTGCGCATTTTTCAGTATATTTCTGAAGATGTATACTTAAAAAATTAGTAAAAATGTTTTTGAAGCCCTTGTTGTTAGTATTTTCAAACTTCCCTTCAGAAGCACTATGCATGTAAATAAATAAACTTTTTTTGAGTACTTAATTTGCTCCCCGATAAAATTGTCATATAAATATTTTCAAGAGTTAATTATTAACATATGGGCGGGTTAATATGTCTTATTACTACGCCAAATTTCTAGTTTCTACGTCAAGTGGCTTCTAAGTAAAACAGCTGTTACAGACAGGTTTCTACGTCAAGCGGCTTCTAAGTAAAACAGCTGTTACAGACAGGTTTCTACGTCAAGCGGCTTCTAAGTAAAACAGCTGTTACAGACAGGTTTCTACGTCAAGCAGCTTCTAAGTAAAACAGCTCTTACAGACAGGTTTCTACGTCAAGCGGCTTCTAAGTAAAACAGCTCTTACAGACAGGTTTCTACGTCAAGCGGCTTCTAAGTAAAACAGCTCTTACAGACAGGTTTCCACGTCAAGCGGTTTCTAGGTAAAACAATTGTTAAAAACACGGATCGTATGTATCTTATTAGGGTTCCGTTTTTCCTTTTGTGGTACGCAGCTCTAAAAGAACAGTTTCAAAAATTTATATTGCCGTTCAAGAAGGAACGGTTTATATTTCATATAAATTATTTGACAACTTTAGTTGTAGACAGTTATTTACAGAATAAATTATATTATATGCCTTGTGGTCTCAGTGATCAACACCTTGTTGACGCCTTGTTATTAGTCTAACGTAATATTTATCAAATTTTGTTGTGATATTTATAAAATATTATGTGGCTATATTATTTGTAATGTCCCAAGAGATAATTTACAAATATAAATGTAAAGAAAGCTTTTGTCTTTATAATATCAACACTGATCATACGCCTCAGTTGTGGAAAACTAGCTTTCACAAGGAGAAAGGGTAACTTACTGGCATATATTCACAAATAAAATTGCCAAGTCTGAAATATTGGACGAAATCATAAATCACCTAATATTTGAATACAATTTATGTCGCAGTTCGGCAAGCAGAAAAATGTCCCACAAATCCGTCTCCCTAAAGTAAAAAGTGCTTAAAATACGTTATTAATACCATGGACAGAATGTGTCACGTTACAAAAGAATGTTCAGGTGTGAATGAGTGATAAGCGACATGATAAATTCCTAATGGACTACAATTTCTTTTAAATATAAAATATAAAAGATCTTATTTTAATTGTGTTTATTTTATTTTTATCAAAGTCTATGTTTTTCTGATATACAGTATAAATTTCAATTCACTTATAGTTTTCCACAAACTTTCTTCTAATTATATCTTCGTACCTAAAAAAATAAAAGTAGGTTAGATTCTTAAATTCATAAATACGGGTTTATAAAAGGTAACAGAGGATTATTCACAATTAAATGAAACTACGTGATGTAGTATTATTTCAACTTTTTTTAAGTTCGTTACCACGACCTAGGTTTCGCTGTATTACAACATCTTCAGGTGGGCTATTAGCAAAAATACATAAATAAAGAAATACATAACATATGAAAAAAGTACAGCTGACGAAGTATAAATTTTTGAGAATAAGAAATAAGAAAATAGACAGTTGTCGCTCGACTATGAATATGATTGATATTTGTACACCTGCGAAAGAAAGAAGAAAAGATCTAACAATGCTGTATGGTATGTTCTTAGATAATTTTAAATATATAATTACAATATCGACCCACCTACAATACCTAAGTCATAAATCAAAGAGCGGAGCTACTACACGAGTTGATAAGTTCCACCAAAATACTCCCCTTTATTCTTTTCAATTACTCGCATTATTCAAATACGAAAAACTCATTGGCAAAGTATCTCCCGCATCCCTCATTCATCTGCCGAACCGGTTGCTTAAATGTGGGCGTCCATACAGTTACACAATTCAGGTATCGGGCCCTTATTATGTTTGTCTTCTGACTAATTAGTGAGCGGGAGGCGGTAGGCAGCCCTTTCTTAGCTTAGCATACAATGGCCCGCGTATAATATGTATGTACAAACACTGTACGAGGGCTCTTCTTTCACGGATTTCTCGTAAGATGTATAATTCATTGTATACGCGACAGAGTTTGGGCGTGTTCGGTCTTTTGTTCCTGCGTCATGCGAGATGACGAGGTGAGGCTGGAGTTATGGAGAGTCGTAGATTGCGATGATAAGCGCTATTCGGCATTATTCTGAGAGATGAGCAAAATTTGTTCAGAACTTGGCGGCTTCGGGTTTGTCGACATTCGTATGTTAGTCGTGAATTATTTAACGAAGTTCTCTTGTATTTTGTCTTATAGAAGTAATTTTGCCCGTATCAAAGACAATTTACTTTCAGGCTGATATCATTTGTTCATCTGTTGGTGTCACGTATTAGTGATATTTGATATAATAAAAAGCCCAATTTCGAGCACGTGATTTCTAATTTTTAACTTCAAAGGGTATATATATAGGGTGAACAACTATTTGCAATAAGGTAAGTTAAAAGATAATGGCAGTTAACATTTTGATAAATTTCCCCATTCGGAAATAGGTAAGGCAAAATAATTAAATCTGTCTAAAAATAAACTAACGAAGAATTTTATGAGCATCACATTATTTTTATTAAAATTAAAAAAAATTATTTTTGTTTTACCATAATTTGAAGTGAGAACATTTTCTTTAAACATATTTGAAATATGTAGATAACAAATATTGAGTAATGGACCATTGCATTTTTTAATTTTATCGTTTATATTTAAATTGAAATTAATTTCATAAAAAAGACGAAAGTGGGGAGGTAATTTAACAAATCCACACGTAAATTTTTTCAAATGAAAATTCAAGATTTACTGATGAAAAATTATGTTCAATCTTGAAAAAAATATTGAAAATAATAGTTGTGATTGAAACAATGTTTAATGTTGCTCATTCATTTATATAGACTTTAAAACAAGGTGATATTAATAAATTTTTAATAAAATTGTAACAGAATTCTGTAGATAAAAACTATTTTAAGAAGAGCGATTGATTTAGCATAAAGAATGATAATAGCAGCCAGAAAACCTGTCTTCAGAATCGTTGCCTATGTTTCTGTATGTTAATTTGTTCGTCAATCACGCGAATACTACTGAACGGATGTTGATGAAATTTGATATGGTAATAGTTTATATTCAAAAGCAATATATGAGAGAAAGAAATTATAATAAATTTCTTATTCCAAATTTCACGCGAGTGACACCGTGGGGCACAACTAATATAGTACATAAGCAAGTGTTGTAACAATAAATGTAAAAAAGAAATTTTAGTATAAAAAAAATAATAGATAAACAAATAAATTATTAAAAAAATACTTGATTATAATTGTTTTATTTCAACATTTAATTGTATCATTAATTACTTGATTTTGTATACACTATATCGTACGTTTAATGGAACATAGATCTAATTGTGTATGTTTAAGATAGAGAATTGGGTATTTGTTACATTAGGCAAGTGATATATTTTTAGGCTACGCTAGGTATTATAGCTAGTATTTAATAAAACAGCTATAGACTTCCATGAGTTAATTAAGCAAAATTCCGAAATACAGTACAGAGCTTTTTACCATGTATTTAATAAGCGTGTGCTTTTTGTTTATAAGTCTAAGCTATAAGACTGCTTATGGCTTAGGATTATAAACAGAAAGCACACGTAAATATAATACGTCCAGTGCGACTACGCAAGACGATTATTGACACAAGCTTAGATCGACTAACCGGGGCTGCTACGTGACTTCGCTCTTGGTCACGCCAAAAAAACTTCATATGTTATTAGCCTACTGCTTTCTTAATAACCAGTACTTGTTCCGATAACATCTTTGCACGTGTGTCGAAAAACAGTAGGGTTATCAATTTGTGGATATTATTAAGTAAGGGAGTATAATATCAGACAAAATATTCGACATTACTAATAAAATAGTGGGAAAGGATAACATCTGCAAGAATTATTATTATAATCTTATATTTTTTATAATCTTAGATTTAAATATATTTTCAAAATTGTGCAACTCAAGAATAATTTTGAGATTTAATAAATATAACATTTTTATTAATTTATATATTTTACAAAATACTAAGGACATTGACCGGTGAAAAAATGTTTACCAGCATTCTCAAATGAAACTAACGATAAATGGATTTAGTGAAACTAGTGATACTGGTCAATTGAAATTAGTGGTGGCATTATTGTTCCGAGTTGAAACTACCGATAATTGATTTTTTCCATTTCTTAACTCAGTCTTAGAATTTAATTTCAAAATAATGAGAATTTTGTTGTAGTAACATTAATTATTAATTGCTTGACGTTAACTTTGATTTAATTATTTTTATTCGGGTTATTTTTAATAATATCTTTAATTTTGCGTTGAATCTAAGTAATAGTTAATATAGAACTAAAAAAAGTCAATTTAATTGTGAAAATAATGAGAATTTTTATTGTATTTTTGTTTGGAAAATTTTAGATAATATCTTCAATATCGCGTTCAATCTAAATAGTAATTGTAGCATATAATTAACTTCTATACTAATGAAAAATTAATGAAAGTTCAATTTTAGTTTCAAAATATTAAGAATTGATATTGTAGAAGAATTATTATTTGCTTCAAGTTGACTATGTTATTAATGATTTTGTTCTTATGCTGCTTGGTAATACTTATAACTTTACATTAAATATAAACGTTATTACCAAATATAAAATTTAATATCAAAAGTTTAGAATCAAAAGTTCTATTTTAGATTTCAAACAAAGTGAACAGTTTTTTTTAATACGATTATGTTTTTCTTGAAGTTGACTTTGATAACTTTATTGATATTAATATCTTCTTTAAAATTCTTCACCTTTGCGCTGAATCTAAATAGTAAAAGTACTATTTAGATTTAATCTTAATATAGAACTGATTATTATTAATTTTTATCCTATAAACAATTAAATCCCCACTTTTAGTTTCAAAACAGTTTGAATTGTTTTTGTAATAGAATTATTCAGTGCCTGAAAAATTGATATAGATTCTTTTATTTTTATTGAAAACCTCTTTAAACAGTATTTTTACTTTCTACTTACTGAGACAAATATAACGAAATTAGATATAGTAAACCTTTTGTCCTAAGCCATATTTGTTTTTACTTTATCGTAATGTGGTAAATTTTAGAAGGAATCGATTTTTCTGATGTCTGTAGACAGTAAGTTTCATCGAAACACAACCTTCAGATCGAAAGTGGCTCAATTCAAAAAGCTTAACTTTTGTAAAATATCTTTAAAGTTTTAGTATATGGCATGTTACTTAATTATTTGGCGAGGGAGGCAGTTATCTAAGGGACCAAGGTTTATGTATATTTACTGCTATTTTATTATCTACACGCTTTTTTAGGTCCTTTAACTCCAAGTACGTTTTCCATTGGGAAATTTATTTTTGTGTATTTTCTATTCCATATTTTAATTTTATGTCAAATAAAAAGCTAAATTCAAACAATTGTTTTTAATTTTGAGGCCAAAAGATTCCAAAGTCGTAACTACAATAAGATGCTAATGCACCGAGACAACCCTGAATATAGAAACAATATACCACCGGGATGCTTAAAGACGCATTACATATGATAATTTCACCCATGTCTGATGTTTATCGATCAAATTACCTGGTTAATCTCCGCCATTGATTCTTGATTGTGGAGGCACGAAGACAGATTCTATTTTATCTCAGACATAAAATTTCATTATAAAGGCTTTATTTATTTATTGTCCAATCGCTTCAATCAATGAACGTATCTTATTGTTTCAAATTATTTGTTTGGGCGATTTCATTGTCATTTTAAAGATCGAGACTCTATAATTGCTTGTGATTACAAATAATAGGTTATAAAATTTTATATTTTTATTTCCCGTTTACAGTTTGATCATTAAAATTGAATGGAAAATTATTGCGCAAGATGTCTAGTAAATAATTAAGTGCAAATTAGTGTAGGAACTCATTACAACACATTCAAAAACATTGATGGAAATATTTTTGAAAAAAATTCTTCTATCGTTGTTATTAACAATCTACGGTATTTTAATATACGTAGCAAAATCGCCACCTCGTAAAACTATGGCATAATTTTTCCCCATTCACGGTTTCTACAAACGTAGACCACTGCGCCTGAGATTTTAAGAGAGATTCGAACCGAGATTTCAACTAATATTTAATAAAATATTGTCAAAAAAAAAATGTGTCAAATATATCTTCCAGTACACGTAAAGCGTCTTTTAAAAACCAATTGGGCTTTAACTTATTCTTTTTTAATTTTTAATTCTGCGAAATATTAAGCTAAGGAATTGTCTTTGCAATGTTCCATTCATGGATTTAAAAAATATGAAAAACATAACATAAAAAAATATACATTACATAAAAAAAAATATACGGTGCTTTAAATATGTAGCCTGTTTTTCAGTCATTATCCTACTTATATTGGCTACGTGTTATACGCAGTGCAGAATTTAGATTTACTACTCTATGTAAGGTCATAAATTAATTAACTCTTCAGTAAGTAAAAAAAAACAAAAAAGGTTCAAAAAAATTATATGCAATTTTAATCGTTTCAGGAGATTAATAGCATTGGTATATTCTGATAATTGGATGATTGCTTATTAAAATTGGTATTGCATATTTATACTCAAATGCATGGTAGTTTTTCTCAATTTTCGTTTTAAATATATTATTTTCGCCCTGTTATTTTGCATTGGAGATCATTAACTATAGACATTTCCCTGCTACTAGTATCCTAGCAAGAGGGAAACATCTATACTTAGTAATCTTTTACTTTCAGTCAAATATACTTTGTATTTTACTATACTAATACGGATTATTTCATTGAATTAGATTATTACGATTCGTGCCATTTTCTCTTTTTTAAACAAAATTATGTAGAATTACATTGTAAAAAGAGTAAGGCTTTCTGTCATCAACCTCTACGTTAACCTCGCGGAAGATAATATTAAGGTGTACATAGAGCTAAAAGTAGGTAAGATAAAAAAGATATATGGATAAAAGCCAATAGGATATGTAATACTTATGTATTTATTATTAATCTTAATGAAATAAAAATTAGTGAATGCCTTATATATCAGTATTTAAAAAATACTTTATCTAATGCATAATTAGCCGAATATGAAAATTCATAAAGACTATGTATAATCAAATAGGAAAGGGGAAATAAAGAAAGCACTTTTAAGTAAAAAACCCAGTAAAATACTATTTAGCAGAAAAAGTATATAGCTTGTCTCACTTGAGAATAAATTTTCAATCTACAGTGATTTGAAGAGAAGTAACATAAGAAAGGACTATTTAAAAAAAAAATACACAGCAACGAGTCTTTTAGCACATAAAAACTAGAAAGCGAGGGTATCTTTGCTTTGGACATTAAAAACAAAAACGTTTCGTAATAATAGTAAATTATTACTCATTGGTTATTGACTGTTTTATTAATTAAATACACTATTGTTTTTCTCTTATACACAATAAACAGTTTAAGTATTAAATATACTTAGCGTTCATTTTGTACAAATTCATTTTAATTTAATTTTTCACAACTAAATGAAACTACGTGATGTAGTATTATTTCTACTTTATTTAAATTCTTTATCACAACCTAGGTTTCGTTGTACGACGACATTTGCTGGTGAACAATTTGTAAAGATCTTTACAAATTTCTGAAGATGTTGTCATGCAATAAAACCTAGGTAGTGGTAAAGAATTTAAATAAAGTCGAAATAATACTACATCACGTAGTTTCATTTAGTTGTGAAAAATTAAACAGTTTAAGTATAAGATATAATTTTACTTAAATATTTCAAATACGTCGGGAAATTATTGTAAATTTGACAAATACTTCGTTGGGAATGATGACAAGAGTTGACATTTTTAAAATGTTTTTCTTGGCAATGATAGATACTAAAATTATTCTATGCAGTGACAACTGACGGTACCGAAGATACTCTTACCATTCCAACCTTAAATTATTACCAGTATTGATGGCAATAATTATAAAAATTATAGTCAGCAAAATTATGTGTTATGTGTAATAAAGAAACTAAAAACTTTTGAAACTTTTATATGTTATATTTAAAAAGTGTTTTGCATTATGTGTATCTGTAACATAAGATGTTTCTGACTCCGATACATTGCTAGTGCCGGGTAAACCAATAGTGTTCATTATACTCCATTACCTTGCTTTTAACCGTATAATTTAACAGTAATAAATTAGACTTATATTTATAGAGGACTCTGAATAAATGTCCACTATTAATAATAAAGTAGAAAACTCCAATTAAGACCTTCGATCACAAAAGCGAACGTCCAAAACGACCCAAAACGGAACAGTACCTCGCTAGCCACTTACGTATTCACTCACCCACTTACGAACTTATTTATTAATAAGATCGCCCAGTCATACACATGGCCACACAATTACCAGCCCCGTGTTGCGTAAGCTCTGATGCAACGATGCACGTAACCCAACAGGCAGACTATTAGATCCGAACCTACATCTCGGTACAAAGCATCAAAAGGCGCTCCGCCATTCAACGACAGCAGATAATGGCAGGTTATACCACACAACACTAAAAAGTTGATCGATAAATTATACAACGCACAAAGTATTACAAAATGCTCGATCGGAATAATTTATAATTCCTCTTGTACGATCAGCGGTGGGCGATAGACGGGCGAGTAAAAAGCTCCGGGTAAAAGCTCGTGGGCGGAAGTTTATTAGCGAAATACCTAAAGCTGTCGCGGGTAAGTTATGGGGAGGCGGAGTGCTTTGATGGTGGCATGTGGGGGCGATCGGCAATTGTTAAGTGCATGACGATTGCGGTGGGTGATCCAGCTTTTACAACGCGACGATGGATGTGGAAATTAGTGGAAAGAAATATAAAAGCAGATTTGTATGTATCTATGTTACTGCAGTAAATTATAGAAATGTAAGTTATTCGTACGATTTTCTTTTATGTACATTTTTGATGAAGATTCTGCCTGTAGGGTTACATATCCAGAGCGAGATAAACTCATAATTATCGTTTTAAATATTTGTAATATTCGTAAGAAAAATAGACAATATTTTAAGTGTGTTTTATTTGTCTTTTATAACTGAATAATTTAATATTTTATTAATTTTAATTTACAGATCTGTGTACTTGTGTATGTATTGGTCACACATTCATATACATGTTAATGATTAAATTATTGATTTTATTACATAATTGTTTCACATTTTTTTATTTATTTCCTTAAAAGTAACAAGTTACTTAAATCTGATTCTATTTTTTATGCAATATAAAACCAACATTGTTTTTGTCATTTAAAACATAACTACCATAATTTCATAACAGAAATATGTTAAACATTGTTACCAATTTACATTACTTATGTTTCCATAGGTCAATAAATAAGTAAATGTAAATGAAAGTAAAATCACAGATTCAAAAGTTGTGTCGCGATATAACCCAACTGTGTTAAACCACCTTTATCTCCATCTACACTGACTACTCCGTGATAACGCATATTTTCAAATCAATTGCACATTAAGACATTAAGAGTTATTATTTCAATAGCAATCTGATTATTCAGCTATCAATAGTGATTGTTCGACAACTTGTTTGACTGGTCTTTCGGCCCGCAGCATCTTTATGTACCTTACAAGTACGTAGATTGTATGGCTTGTTAATAGGTCTTCAAATATTTGTACCTTTATTCGTACTATATAAAAATATTATAGAAATGCAAAGAACATAGGAATCATCTATAAATTTAATTCACATCATGGAGGAAAGTCCTCTGAAAAATATAATACTACATAGGTAAAAAGATTGTGTAGCGGTCATTATAAGTTTGCTTAGTCCTCAAGTGCTTTAATGTTAGGATTATTTACAATTGTGTTATTAACCATTTGCTCTTTTCATATAACATATTAAGCGTATTAGAAATTTATTGTCGCTCTAAAATCATGGTTAATTTTCATGAAATATAGAAAATATTATTTGGAAAATGATATTGTGTTTACAGTATTTTAGAAAAAAATGACTGATACTTCACACAAAGTGCAAGCTCATTATCTTCTTTTATAATGTGACAATACAATCTCACCTTTTTATTTTTATATATATTGTTTTGCTTATAAAATGACTGATACTTCACACAAAGTGCAAGCTCGTTATCTTCTTTTATAATGTGACAATACAATCTAACCTTTTTATATACATTTGTTTTGCTTATGAAATATTTGTTTTGCTGAACTCATAAAGTATTAGTTATTAAGTCATAAAGTATTAGCTGAACTCATAAAGTATTAGCAATAGTTTGTAGGAATATATTACTTCGGTTTTGTATGACAAGTGGGTACTTTAATCAGATTTTTCGTGAAGAAACGAATTAAGCCCTATTGTTGTACTATTAAAATACCAATAATTCGGGAAGCTTAAAAAATCGTTCGAGCCATTTTTTTTTGAGAAAATTTATTTGATCTTTCCCTTGCAAAAAGACTGAAATATTTAGGTCAGACCCAACGGTTTAGGTGCTGTATCGTACGATATATACATACATGTAAACACGCAGACACAGTTATTTCCGTTTTACGTTAATGGTTTTAGGAAAAAAAAATTTATAAAATGTAAATTTCGATTTTTTAATATTTAGAATAATTTTTAATCTCACGGCCCTTCTCGAAAGTGGAAATTCTATCTTTATCTCCATGATATTGATTGATTTAAACTTTCATAATATAATGTCAAGTTATTTTCGTTTTGGATCTAAATATTTTTAAGGAACTGCGTGCTTTAATGTCCTTTAAAATGTACCTCGAATAAATATTTAATTCCATTTTTTTCTTTTATAAATGCGACGTGAGGTTTAATAGACCCTCCTGTTGGTACTGAGTGGTCCATAACTGACAGGTCTCGATAGCTTATTGGTATTGCCAAACCCAACCGGTAATATTGTAGAGGATATCTAAACGATCTTTAGTCTATATTATAGCGCAAGGGTCCCGTGGGTTCGTGTGAAAAATGTTACGTAAAATATAATATGCTTTGAAAGAAAACTAAAGACTGTCGAAAGAGTCCGTTACCTATCTCCTTTTTCTTCCAAGTTACTACTCTTCGTGCGTGCCCGTCACTTATATGTAACGCGACATCTAACATCATTCACACGTAAATAGAATGAGACAAACACACCTTCTTCAAGATCCATGCACGCTCCACGGATTAGAAGCATAAAAATACGGATGATAAACCACGTTTTTGGAGAACAAACCACACTTGTTACAAGTTTCCTTATTGTTTCGTAACTCTCATTTTACTTTAATGGAAGAAAAATGAAAAATAAACGTGGAAATATTTTCTTAGCAAGTGAAACTGCAAAGAAATGGCTCCAAATCAATACGAACGCCCGGTAGTTTATTACACGAATACACTAAGAAAGAACATTATACAATGCGTCAGAGCGCACAGTAAACGCTCCCACAATGGAATGTATTGTTTTGTTAAGATGAAACCGCTGAGAGGCTCTCGACATCTCCACGCCGAAATCGCATCGGACATCTTGAATGCCAGTGATGGCTATCGACAGGCGAACGTCGAATCGAAAATGTCATATCCACAGTGTCAATTATATAAATTTATCTGCTGTATATTTTTTTTACAAGTTGATGCTGCCGGTTTTTGTTAAGTTACTGCGTTATTGAATTTAAATTGGAAGGTAAGTGGTGGTACTTAGCCGATGTGCGCTATCAGATGAGAGTTGTAAAATACTTCGTTCTCATCATCGATAAGCCTCTAAATATGGGAGCGGCTACCTATACCGTTATGCGTGTGTATCTGGTGCTGAGTACGTAAGTAAGTGCTTGTGTATAATGATTAAAAGTTATTCAAGTTATATTTTCATAGCATTTCTATATCATTGAAATATCAAATGTAAGTATTGAGTATAGTATAACATGAGTTGGAAAACAGAAGTTGGTTTAATATCATATATTTTTGAATAGCGTTTACCTTTATTTAATACTAGTTGTGTCGTCGACGCGGCTTATACTAACAACATGGAATTCGGTATTAGAAGGGTTATAATTAAGAATCATTTTGTTTTTTTTTAAATTTTTTTCTCTCAAAACTCTGTGAACGTAAAGTTTATTAAAAACGGTAATAGATGGCGTTGGTAGTACCAATATTGTAATATTCATCAAGTCAAGGATGTTTTTATATCTGTAATATCCAGATAAATAGTATGTCATATGTTGTTCGAAGGTAAATTTATTACCATACCAAATTAAAGGTATTACCATACCAAATTTCATTAAAAGCTGTGAAGTAAATTTCACATGATCGAAGAAGAAATTAACATACAGACAGATAAAAATGTTAAAAATAGTTTTTCTGGGTTTGACTATTATTCTGTATGCTAAATCAATCAATTTTTTTTTAATATTTTCCGTGTACAGAATTCAATCTGTTATGATTAGCTTTGATTCGCAGTTCTTGCGTGGAAAAGTAGAAAAATGACTATGTATTTTAAAAATAAAGTTCTAGTGAAAATATTGGATCTTATCATTGGAAATGGCTAAGAGTTTGAGATGTACAGAATCGAAGAAATTATGGAAATAGGAAAGTGTATGTACCGCAGTAGGTAGCCGTGTTCTGATATGTTGCCGTGAGTTATTATCATATTATTGCACATTTATATTCAGGTCCTAAAGTATGTGACAATATTCAAGTATTCTTATATTCCCTAACGGTGGTGACTTTCTTTCACCAAACAAATTATACTCCTTAAGATAAATAAAGATTTTATGCACATGTAGGCAAAATTTCATATTTCATATCATTTATATATATATATATATATATATATATATATATATATATATATATATATATATAGTGTATAGAAATCATCTGTATTATCATGCTATCTCTCTTCGATGAGAAATCAAGGACTGACTGATACTCATATAATGTATCATTTTCATCGATCTGAGCCTTGAAGTGGAAAGTCCTTGTTTTAATATAATTTTTTTGGTGAGGAGTGAAGTCATATTTTAAGGTTAATGTTATTATTTATTTGGTTATTCTTTTTTGTTGATATTTATATATATATATATATATATATATTTATAGATTTCAATCCAAAATATTTTAAGAACTGAGAATGTAATCTAACATTTATTTTCATCTTCTAATATTTCAAACTCTAAGCTCTAAGCGTTTTAAAAGTAATCATATATCTTTATTTATAAGCCCTAATAATTTAAATATAAATATCTTCTACATGCGAACTTTTCGCCATAAACAATATCACAATTTAGATTTTAATATGGAAAAGTCAAGTTTAAATATTAATTAAAATTAGTTTAAAATTTATTTACTTGTAAATATAATTAACTTTAGCATACGAAATTTAAAGTTACCACGTGCATATATATTCGTTCAATTATTTAGTATTTTTTGTTCATAAGCTTTTTTTTAATAATCATAAGCTTAATTAAAAATAATTAATAAGCTTTCGTCGTAACAAGATTCAAACTATAAACAGCACTAACGTAATATTTATTCATTGATTTAAAATAAAGGAAGACCCTTAAGGTTTGTGTATTTATGTTCATTTTCATCTCGAGAACCATCCAACCAATTCTAATTACATTTAAAGCAAATATACTTGTATAAAAAGGTTATTTATATATAAAAGTAATTAGAGATAATTCGTACTACAAACAAGTAAATATTTAAGAGGCATTTATTTCAGTTTTTTTTAAATAGATAAATATTTAGTGACTTTATTTTCATACTCTATTTTATCTTCGTTTATTTTTAGGGACTATTCGCCTAAAATTATAAAAAAAATTTATAATAAAAGGATTTTTAAGTTCCATACTATTAAGGTATTACGAATGAAAATTTTAAACTTTATTAATTCGTTCTGAATTTTCTCGAGCATTTAATATAGTTCATGAGATCATATTAAAAAAAAATCTTTAAGGTAAAGCTCAGTTCATAAATGATAAACCATAAGAAATAAATACAAATTCTTTAATATTTAAGTTAGTTTAGACGGGCCAAATTCGGTTAAGCTCTTCGATATATTTCCCAATTTCTCATTTCCACAAGGTCTACCGACAAAAAGCACATTAACAAAAAAAATACCACACGACTTCTTTATATCTTATAAATGAATTCGATTACTCCCTCTTCGTGCACACAGACTCACCTGTGCCTGTATGAGTCGTACATCAAATATGCACAGCGACTACGCGTCCATCACACATGGTGAACAAAAGGCACTCGTAAATTCGACGAACATGACTCGTGGAAAGAGAACCTCTACGTCTATAATAAATAAATACATAAATAAGTAACACAATATTCCCTCTTGGACATCGCGAGTCACATAAACATTTAAGCGACGCATTCCCTCAATACATCCCGACTACATGTCGGAATATGACATCTGCCAGTTACGTTTGATACACGTAGGCTATGTGACTTTATATGTATGCACATACAAAGTCGCCATGCACATATGTTCTACATAATGACATGAATGATTTAACATGCATATATATATATATACATATATATATATATATATATATATATATATATATATCAAATACAAATTATAATTTCAGGGAGCCAATAAAAGAAAGTGACTAGCAAAACCTTTATGAGGACTAATGAAGTATTGACAGCCCCGAAAATGAATTGTTTCCACAAAATTCCCCAAAATGAATTGTTTTGCATAAAAAAAACAATAATCCTAGGTTGGAACGCTATTTTTTTTAAATTCGTTCATTTTTCGGATAACTCTTCGTATATGTCGGTGTCAAACAATTTTGCGATAACTCATTATTATACCGATATTGTGATCGCCGAATTTAATAGAGGCCGCGATGGGCAGACCGCTGGCGATAAGTAAGGCGACCTAATCTCCTAATGGATTACAACAATGTGGAAATTTGTAAGGTGTTTTTCCTCTAAGGAAATACTCAAAAATTATCTCATCCAAAGAGAAAAAAGTGGACGCCTTGGAATTTGTCACGATGTGTAGTATAGGGTGTTTGTAAGATCATGAATCTAAGAAAAAGAATCATAATTATTGTATATTAATTTCTTAGGGAGTATATCAATAAAATTAAAATACTTTAGTTGAGACAAATTGTCCACATTTTTAATTAAATATTTTAAATTGACAAAAGAAATTTGTGATATTAATAAGAAATTAATATAAAAATTCCGTTCCGACAAAATATTTTCAATCACATATTGAGACTCGATAACCTAGTCGACCTTTATTGAATGACTTATCATGCAAAGCGGACACCTTCAAGACGTTGAAAGACATATTTTTAATCGAGTCACCTTCATTTGAACTTACAAAATTGTCTGCCATGTTTCGTGTAGATTAAAAATGCCTATCAGGTTCATAAGCTTTTGAAGAAATACTATATTAAAAAGTTTTATAAAATATAAAAGCTTAAGATGAAAGTTTTAAAAATTATTTTTGTACATTTGAGCTTATGACCCAATTTACTAAAGTTTTTAGATCAAGTTGTCTGGGATATTTTAAAGTAATTTGCAAAATATTAGGTAAATTGAATGATAATATCTCCCGGTGTTCGGATAAAAATATATTTTGTACATTTATCGATATATCGCAACATAGCGACTGATTGTGCATTTTTCGTTAAATCATCTATTTAAATTAGTAACTTTATTTAACTCAGATCTCTTCTCCGGCGCTAATGATTTGACAAATAAATTGTTAGTTGTAATCAATTATCATTTTTATAGGCATACCAATGCAAAATTATTATTTTATTTTCAATAATTTTCTGAACAAGGAATTTCGTTATGTCCGTTCTTCCTCCATCTCTTTGTCAGAGCATCACATTTTCTACAGTTTTAGGGTTATGTGCACAGCAAAGTAAAATTTTTCGAATGGGGTAGTATTGAGTAGGTCTTTTAAAATTGGGGTTGAAATTGAAATTCCATTCATTATTTTTATGTTTGAGCCTCGTTTTTTAAATATTAACCCTAGAAATGTAATGCTGTTATAAAATTTTTCATTAGCTTGAAACATTTTTAAAAAAATACGATACTGGCACATAATTAAAAAAAATTACGATAGCACATGATTAGTATTTTTAAATATTAGTCTATTTTACGCGTTTGCCGACGTACATATGTTCGATTCTATCGATAAAGCGATTGTTTACGTACGTACTTACATTAAATTTGCGCTAATTTTATTTTCATTATGATAAATTAAGTAATATAATTTTTGTATTAAATGACATAAGACATTTTTAAGATTATGCCTCAAACAAAACTATTTAAATATTATGAGGTCGTAAAAGTGATTCATGTTTTTATTTATTATAGTAGAGATTGATTTAAAGTATATTTTATAAATTGAAATAATATTTCGGTCTCCTTATGTTGATATAACTTTATCTCGATTCGTTGTTATTACAATTATGCGCTCGTGTAGTCATTGGAAAATTCGATAAAAAACGCACAGATCTGCACAAAAATTCTAACTAGTGAGTAAAAAGATCAATAATGTTTTTTTACTGATTTCAACACTAGATTGAAAAAATATTTATTTGAAAAAAAAGGTATTTTAAGCAAACAATTGTCAATTGAATAATATTTATATGTATATAATCATTTACACAAGTTTATATGTTGTTAAGTTTAATAAAACTGAAAGCAGACTTTCGCTAAACTTCGTAAACACTCTGTAAATCGAACGAAAGTATTTACATTCAACAATATACATTGAGATATTTTCATCCACGTTTCAAACGTGTCTACGAACGTAGTCTGTAACTATATTTGTATTTATATCTTCATATAAGTGAAGGTTCTTAGATTTTTCTTGCAAAACACCTCGTTTCTTATTCATGATTTGCCTTTTGTAGCGAGCGCATTTGTATTCGATAAAATAAACTTTTTCGTCCCAACGCACGTGATGTTTGCTCTCAAATCTTTCTTATTATAATTTTGTATGTTTAACTATGACGGCGCCCCTGAATTAAGTATAAGGGTAGAGGGGGCTACTGGAAAGGTAGGTTTTTGCATTTGGATTATATTTATTTAAACCATTGCATCTATATTGACTACGAGAAGACGTATATATAGTCTAGGTATGTAGTAATTTAATGAATACTGGATGTCCGTATCCCAGTTTTGACCGGATAAAAAAGAAATCATGATTGCGTTTTGTTTTAATCACTTTGCTATATATTAAATATGTATTTAAGCTTGTTTTATTAATATTCTCAATGGTTTATTTATTTTTTCCATGCTTTAGTTTAGTACAGGACTCACGGTTTAGTCTTATTATGTGAAACGATTATATCAACTGTAATAACTAAACAAAAATAACTTAACTAAACATATTTTGGAGATTTTATATATGTATTATTATCATTTATAATTATTTCGTATATTATTTTTATGTAGCTTTGAAGGTTTATTTTAACTTTGAAACATTTTGATGGCCGCATTTTGCAGGACAAAGGAATCATATCACAGAACCCTTTCGTCGAATATTAGTTTAAAATATTGTTACTTTAATCTTTTTCATAATGTAGACAGCTGAACCTGATTTAGGGAACAATTTCAATTGCACTAAGTGTTCTAAAAATGATGGAAAATAAATAACAGAACTTAAACGTACATTAAAGATTTTGCTAAAAAGTTTATCTGTTATAAATATAGTATTCGGCAAGATCTAGTTTCATTAAATCTACTCTATAAAAGTTACTATAAATATAACAATTTCCTAAAAAGTAATAATTAATTTTGAATTAAAAAATACTGTATACAAAAAAAACGTTATAATCAATTGATGACAAATACTCGTCGATCGTCTGGTTTTCAATATTTTGTATCAGCATCCAATTTATCTCAGAAGCAGTTCACAAATTGATTTGTTAACTAGATTGGACAGATTGAACAGACT
Source organism: Druceiella hillmani (assembly GCA_039881145.1). Classification (NCBI taxonomy): domain Eukaryota; kingdom Metazoa; phylum Arthropoda; class Insecta; order Lepidoptera; family Hepialidae; genus Druceiella; species Druceiella hillmani. The sequence goes on along the minus strand of JAYKKI010000040.1, from coordinate 1,730,378 downwards.
GACGTTAATAGATGATATTAGTTAAGTCTCATTATTCCTGAACGTCATATTACATTCCAGGGAAAGGTATTTCTGGAGTATAAAAATAAACTGGTATCAAAAGAGGAATAATGACATTTTAGAGTTTCTAAAATATCTCACAATAACAATCGTCCTATCTCCTCCTTCTTAACCGACCATAACAGTATGAGTTGATTTCGAATTTTGTTTTTAAATTTCTTTCGAAATTTCCTTCCGTTAAAGTTTTGGAAATGACTGGAAGAGATTTATAGAACAAGTACACAATTTGTGTATTTAGTTATATATATATATATATATATATATATATATATATATATATATATATATATATATATATATATATATATATATATATATATATATATATGTATAATAAATATTGACATTAGGTAAACAAATATTTATCGGCATCAGTTAACTTAATGCACGAATATTCTAATTTAGAAAATAATTTGGCATTTATGGCTCGGATTATAATGATTCCAAGTTCCTTCTTCTTTGTTGATGATCTTACGAATGACGTTGATCCCCAATAATTTCTTCCATACATAATTACGTTTAGCTTTCAAATATTAAAACCGGTAGGAAACACGATAGCATTTGTTTTAAAGGTTCAAACCATTGCTTATGCAAGAAAGATACAAGTATTTGTATAAAAACTAAGTGAGCCTAGAGATATCTTTGTGATATTATCGAGATCCTTATCGGCTGACCATAAAATTGTGATCAGACGTTGTAGCTATTTCGTTTTGTCGGTATTTCGAGTTTAGTTGAATTCTGTGACTGGTTGTAATTTATAACTGTGGCGTGGGGCTTTAATACTGTGGATGCTATAAATAATCCGTTTCAAGCATTATTGTTGTGTTATTTTACAAGATTTATCATTCTACGGGCATCTTTAGGAGTCTCTTATTGAGATTTTAATTGGTTTAGTTTTATTGCAGGTTTAATTGCTGTCTGTGAACACGTGTAGGATTTGTTTATTTAGATTATTTGTTCATTAGCATTTTACGAGTCGATATTTAGACAAGTTAAGAAGCGGAATTGTTTTCTTTTAGATTTTAACTAATTAGTCGTCTTTTTCCTTTATGGACAATTTTTTTCCTCGGGCCCGCAGTTATATTTATCATTAGTAGGCTTACTTAATTAAGTTTCGTTGCGGTGTCATAGATCTGATTTTTAATTTCGTAACATTTTATTTACATCAAACGGATATTTACTAGGCAAACATTTTTTTAATTAGATGACATTTGCATTCTAATTCGTAAGAAATGTCATAGGGTATGTTTGAAAATTTTTTTAAAATTTTTTGGTCATCTGTGACCAGGGTTGAATATCACAGTTTTATATGAATTTTTTTATGGAATTTCATTTAGCGACTGTATAAAAAATAAAGTGATTGTAAATATTATATGTTGCACAAGGGATATGACAACCAAACCGATGCAGTTAGAACAAAAAAGGAATGATTTAAAATATTTGAAATTGAGAAGTGTATATTTCCGCTGTTTAAAATATGTTAAGTACTACAACATGTCAATTAATGGCGTAGCATGTATTAAATTTTGTTACGCCTCGAGAACCAAAAAACTATATTTAAATTTCACCACGAAAAATGGAAATCTACGCAAGCCAAGACGCGAACAAAAGCATTAACTACTTATGGACCATACCAGTTACCAAATAAGTAGACGTCATCAAAAGTTCATCACAAAATCATAAATCACCTTACAAGTAGTGAGGGAGACTTACCATTTTGTAATTAACTGTCGTTTTATTTTAAATATATATGCCCACGACTTCATACGCGCAAACTACTGCAAAAATATCGATTCCATTCTTTGTAAGTATATTTCTACGTTTCACTTTTGGGCACGCCCATTTCGCTAATATTTGTTCAGGTGGAATATTTCATTGCGCGATGTGACATTGATCTAGCCCATCTCTTAACGTATGTAGGTACACTTTTATTCGAGTAATTACTACGCGTCGAGTGATTTTCACTTTATGAGTAGTGAGGGAGACTTACCATTTTGTGCAGAACTCTGGTTTTGTGTTAAATACATTCGCCCGCGACCTCATACGCGCAAACTAGTGAACAAATATCCAGTCCATTCTTTATAAGTATATTTCTACGTTTCACTTTTGGCCACGACCATTTTGCCTATATTTGTCCAGATGGAATACTTCATTGCGCGATTTAACATACTCGTAGTCCCATCTACTGATGTACATAAGTAAACTTTACATTTGCGTAATTACTACGCGTCGAGTTGCCAGGCGCTACTTTAGCAAAGTACTAATGCAGTATAAATACATTTTTGAAAATATTAAGCTGTCATATTTTCGGTCTGAGTGAACTGATTGATATGAAATGAAAACTAAATATACTTATAAGAATAAATATCTATATTTTCTAAAACATTCTCTGAGTTGAATCAGTAGTTTTTATTATTTCAGTTACATTTACAGTCTGTATTATTTCAAACTTTTCGGATGGCAAACTACGACAATAAGGGGATAAGTTATAATACTTATTTAATAGAGAAATTAAGCTCTTTTATTTGATAACCCACTTGACTTTGTTGCCCCTATTATAAATTTCAATCTATTTCAGGTTTCATTTTGAATAAATATAAAAACATTCCTAAAATTATTTCCGTTCAAACAGATGCCAAAAAGTAAATTTTACATCTGTGTCGAAATACATATTCGACAACAACGTGAAACATTTCAAGTGATAGCAATAATAATTTACTGAGAAAAACAGCAGTGACATATGAATTTTCATCACGAGGGTTCATCACTTTTAGGTACGGAACCCTAAAAACAAATGAAACGCGCAAGAGCTTATTATTGCATATCCCATGATATGTATAAACAACAGTACGCAGAATTTTTTTTAAGTCTCATAGTGGAAGTTCTAGTAATTTTACATCGAAATTGTGTAATACAGAAGATGCTTCCAGACTTTCATTTAGTGTTACAGATTCAAATGCTTATGATTGCTCATAAATGTTTCAAACATCAGTTTTATCAAAAAGTATAATTATAATTATCATCCTGTGAAAGCTTATCTCGCCCTCTTCTATATTTGAAAAACAACGCTCTGCCACCCCCCTTAATAGCACAAAATCTTAGTCCGAGGAATGAATACATAATACATTTACGCAAATGCCCTAATACTCCCTGCGCCAGTTCGTGTGTCGCACTAAAATATACCAAAACTTGAACCCTTACGCCTGAATAACTTCTTAATGAACGTGTAAGTAATTACACTAAGTAATTTGCATAGTACTTACTTTACTCGTGCATATCTATTGGAAGCAAAACTTGTGTTCAAACTTATCTCGTATGCGAGGAGAAGATACTCGATGTGCTAAGACGCACGCATTACTTTATTCCCATTCAAATTTTAATAGCCTAAAGTTGCTTTATAGGCTGCACACTGTATGATCTACATTGGTTTTGCTTGCATGATGAAGCTGAGCCTGAAAGGATTTGATAACTTTGAAGTTTGGCAAAATTTACGAATCATCTACCTCTTTTATGAAATCTCGAAGGATACGTGAATAGGGCTTAGAAGTATATATCAGCCGTCAAGTACTTAATGTAGATGGATTCTTCTCTTATTGACGTCCATGGTTAAAACCACAAAACTGCAAAAAAATAATATAAAGATGATATACCTACTTCTTGTGCTACTCTATAATAAGAATATGTAAATAGGGCCTAGAAATATATACCGGCTCTCACGTACTTAACATAAACGGATTCTTCTTTCATTGATATTCATAGTTTTAATCCTGGAACTGCAAAAAGTAATACAAAGATGATATATTTTTTAGGCTTCGAAGTTATTATTATTTTTTTTCTAGAATTGTGTCCCTTTTTTACTAGAGTGCGAAAATTATTACCAACATTATTATATAAGGATCTAACCATCTTTCATGCGACACAGCTTGCTAGGTGGACGGAAGGTGCACATGTATTTGCAACAAATTTGTTTCACGTCGTATTACTATAGGTAATATAGCTTGTATAAACAGTTTCATGTCATATTACAATAGGTAATATAGCTTATATAAACAATGAGTTTTATGTAGTATTATAATAGGTCATATAGCTTGTATAAACAATGAGTTTCATGTCATATTACAATAGGTAATATAGGTTATATAAACAATGAGATTTATGTCACATTATAATAGGTAATTTAGCTTGTATAAACAATAAGTTTCATGTCATATTACAATAGGTAATATATCTTGTATAAACAATGAGTTTCATGTCATATTACAATAGGTAATATGGCATTATATAAACTTGTTACTAGTGCTATATTTTTATAGACAGAACGTGTATAGCTTAAGATATTTTTAGCTAACGAGAATCGATATATTTTTTTATTTTTACATATTATTGTTTATGTAAAGCGTTATTTGAGAATATTAAGGCTACTTTTTATTTTTATTTATTTTGTTACCTATGGCTCATGATTCAGTGCATTATTTTAAAATACGCATTAAATTCTAATTTAATATATTCATGCCTGACAGGTTACATCTTCATGGAAAGCATCTAAATCAATATTATTAATTTGTCGCGTTGCAGATACACTCAAACCATAATTTAAAACGATTTTGTTAATTAAAACATAAAAAGTTGACAGAGCAATTATACAGACTAATTAATAAATCACTAAAAAAAGATATTTTAATCATCTTAATATCACCTCTCGAAGGTAATAAAATAAAAGACTTTTTTTGCTTTCTCCAAGCTTTCCCAAGTTTTTCACCGTACACAATTTAATAAACCGATATTTCTAAATCTCATCGATATGATTGGCGTTGCTTAATTTTGCAAAGAAAGTATAAAAAAACTCGCTCGCGCTGCGAAGTTTTAAAGATGATAATTTAAAATACTCAATTTCTCTCCTCGATTCTCCGCAGAGTCTTAATGCAATTAGCAGTATAAATTAATTTGTATTGTCGCTATAAACTCCTAGAGGCCTCTCATTAAAATTTTCTACTGCAAATTTTATTATTGAAAGCTCTTTTTCTGCTGACGGCGTAGATTTATTTGTTATTTTTGGAGAGATATAATAATATATCGTGCTATAATTTTTTTACGAGTAAAGCAATGAATATAAAAAAAATATACTAGAGATGAAAATTCCCACAAAGTGAAATGGAACTTTGAAATTTGTTAATAATGTAACATAGGGAGTGCAATAAACGCAAATTTAATTAATCAGACAATCAAGTTGTATTAAATATTAAAATAGAGTTATATAATTCTAACAAATTGCATATAAATAAAATATGAAAAGAAATACGACACGGGACGGGTAGCAGGTGAAAAATCTAATTTTTTTATATTTTTACATAGAAACGTTTTTATTTGTACGAATTGAAAACGAAAACACATATATTTAGATAGTTGTTAATAATAAAATAATTTAATTTTTTTATTTTTATGAAATAATCTATCATAGAAATATTCCTTAACAATCAATGGAAAATATATTTTTCATTTTATAAAACTGTTAAGTTGCTTTGTCATATATATTTTTTCCTGTTATTTCTGCAATAATAACTATTGACGCTGGTTTAGATGGAATGAAAATGACAATTGGCCGATGGTAGCTGAAATACGTCATATTTCAGAACAATTTTTGATTTTCACTATCATTGTAACTTATATTTTAAATTAATATGCCCATATTAATTTAAAATATAAGTTTATGTTTTAAGACAGTTTGTACAGATATAAACGAGTAATGTGATAAACGTTGGTAAGTAAGAAACGATGCTGTTACATTAAAGCACACGTAAAGTAACGTGCGTTAATAAAGAAGAAGAGGGAAGCGTTAAGCCAGAAAGAGCCAACAAGACACGAATCTGGTTGAATGGCATGTCGCGACGTACCATCAGAACGTTTTAACTCCCATTTAAACGCACCACTAGTTTTCACACCAAAAATATTACTCTTAGAGTATAAACATTTTATTAAAAAAAATTCTACAATCCTTTCCATTTCAATGCAATTGTACTCACCTCATACATATAAAATTCGATTCACGTTATTTCACGACACATACTTTTATTTCTCTAAATATAGAATTTTTTCTATATTTTTCAGAAGCAAAGCCGTTTGTTAAAAATTATTTTATTTTACTTTTTCTATTTACTTCATGTCTTTTACATCCAATGTCCACATGATTTTTGTTATGATTTTTAAGGGAAAAATAATATTGAAACCTACTTCCTCAGCTAATGATAGCTGAAAAGGTATAGTTATACCAAAGTCCCAAGAACAAGATAGAAAATATTTCTATATAAAATAAAACTCATTATTTGCGAGATTACAAAGCTAGGCTACAGGAATTAAAAAAAGTAACTATAATTAGTATACTCATTATGAATCACGAATATAGCTATATTAAACAATGTTAATCGTCATTGTTCATAATAATGATTCCTCTCAAACAATTGATCAAGACTGCGCAAGCCCGATCGCCGCATTCATGATGTTATTCACGAAGCCAAGTATCTAATGCCCCATACACTGAACTACCTATCTTTGCATATGTGTAAGTTATGCGTGAAGTTACGCGCCGGAGACTTACAAACGATGCTTATCGGAAATCAAATATTCGAGTACCCATCTTATCTTTCGTTATATTAAGCTGTCGACCGTAGCATATCAACAGAAGAGATAGTTACGTTTAAGTTTCTTATCTCGGGGCTTATTTGTGAAATTTGAATTTAATGAAACATTGCTTATTGACCTCCGTCGATGTTTCTGATACAGCGGTTACTCGAAGGCAGGAGGTATAAAATGACGGTTATTGAGGTTCTGAATACGAAAATGTCCCTCGTAACTTTCGTCGTATTAAGTTCGTTGATAGTAAAAGATAGCGTTATTTCTATTATCCCAATATTTTTTTATAATATAATGAAACTTAAGCTACATTTCGTTAAGATACTTTTTTGTGCGTTAATTATTAGTAGAATGGGATTACATTAACTTGAACCATTTGCTTTTTCAACCTGGTGATGTTGAAGATTAATAATATTTGAGTACCTATTTAGGTTTTTTTCAAGAGCTTTTCTCGGCCGGTTTAAGTGTCTAAAATTAATTTTCTTGAAACTTTACCTTTCTGAAACATATTTTAGCGTAATCTTTCCCTTTATCATCTTAAATTTTAATCTAACGATCGACGAATATTTTATCATAATTTGGTATCAACCAATTATATGAAATGATAAGGAATAAAATGATAATGGACGACATCTGTTTACAAAGTGATTATATGTAACTTGTGTATAGCTATCATTAAAGTCCGTGCAAATGTCGTACCAGAATATGACAAATTCTAAAATAGACCTTTATATAAGAAGAAAATATTTTCTCAATTATAAATTTGCTTTTTTCCACGGTTTCATTCACGTAGAACTTTCAATTTCTACTAATGACGATTTAACTTGAACACCTCTCTGACAAAATGAGCTTTCTCGGATCCCACTATCGCTACAGTCGTTGCGTCATCCACAGGGTTTCAAGCTCCATCGGGTTTCATGCTACGCCGCACAAATAACACAAGGGAACAAAATTGCAACTTAAGTCGACAACATGGAAACCGTTGCATATTTCGGATTGCATCTACATCACATAACAAAAAAGTCCTGATTTTCAGAATTGTGGAGAGCATAACTATTATCAAAAAACGGGAACATGAGTTAAAATTTTAAATTTAATAATTAATATGTATTTAAAGCATTCTCGATTTTACCAAAAAAGTATTATTCTTAAATTTTACAATCTCATAGAATATTTTGACCTACTTGATGAATATCCAATATGCTTAATTACTTTTCCTTCATCTCTTATGCTGTAATAAATCTTCCTATTTTTACAATCAGCTATGGTCACCCATCTTTTCTGGACCCCATTGTGCCTGGTACCTAATTTCTATTGTCCTCACATCTTGGTCAATCCTTTCTCCTTATTCATCGCTTACTGGATCAAGTTTACTAGGAAAAAGTTAAGCCTAGTTACCATTGTCCAAAAGGACCCCCTTAAAACTGTACTTCGATTAATCGATAGAGAATAACCACTTACATGATTTATATCTAGTTATATTGATTATGATTTATATCTAGTTTATTCATAAGACCGGAAACCACATAACAAATATATAAGGATTTTTTCACTTTAAAATAAGCATTAAAGTGCTCGTTACGCTTTCTGAATGATGTTATAGTCACTCCACTTACCAAAGTTTTCATTGCTGTAATTTAGAACCCAGTAGCTTATTTTTTTTTTGATAGACCTTAGTATTTAGCCAAATCATTAAATTCACTTTAGGTGGGGTTCACTCGGAGCAGGTGCATACGATACAGCTTCGCATTTAAAGTTTAATAATTCCACCAGTGTCAGCGTACAAAATTTTTCTTTATCAGGTATTGATGATGACGAAGTGAATGGCTCAGGTGGCAAATTCTATAAAATCTCCGTTGCTCACTGGCCATATTTCAACTAAATATACGTCCACATGATCTGTTGAAGCCTATAAGCAAAACAATATTTCGATAGCACCCAATATTTTAATGTTTCTGATGGCAGATGTATAAAAACAAATAAACTACAATGAAAAATTACCTTTTTGATTATGTATCTAGACTCACATAATCAAAAAGGTAATTTTTTGTAAATAATGAGGGTAGTACAATAAAAATATGCGATCATCGGTATTGTTGTCTGACCACTGTTTCCTTATGTAAGAATATAGCTCTGAAACCTGAGGATCTACACTAATATTTTCTGTATCAAACTTCTCCAATAATTAAATTCTATGACACTGAAAATCCATTTACCAGAACTCACTGAAGCCACAAGCGAAGAGACAGGCAAAACAGCCAGGCAGAAGTTTTGTTTTATATTTATATATAAAAAAATGAAGCACTAAAAATTACAATTTCTTAATTACATTACAAATACGTTATCTTTATAGTATATAATTTGTGTTCTAACTGTAAAAAACGTATTTGCTCTAACTTTATCCACATTCGTCATCGTTAGATTAAAAGAAAAGATTTAGGACACGCCTCATCAAAGTAGTTACGAGAGGTGTCAGGAAACGTTATCATTTCCTCATGCTTACATGGGCTTTAAATTATAAACTGAGTAGTATATATGTAGACTCAAGAAATGAAATCCTCTAGATCTGACTCGTTCACAGGCATACTTCGTCGGGTATTGCGACCCTCCCTCGTACAAATTAATACGTAAATGTTCGCCTTCTTTATAAAGTGCTACCCTCTCGTCAAGTTAAACCATCGAAGCTTTAATATTCTTAACGCAATTTATGTGTGCTCACTTCCTTCAGCGAATATTATAAATAATTTAAAATGAAGTTAATAAATATCTTCCGCAACAAATACTACCATTGCGAGCGATGTTATACGTTACTTTAAAAGAAGATAATGTATTTACCTAGCAGCTACGCTGGCAAAGAATACGCAAAGTATGATATGGATCTTTAAACAAAGAAGCGAAAAAATAATAACCTATTTTGCCATCTCAATTTGGTTTCAGAGACTAGAGCAAAAAAGAAAAGTATTCATATGCTAATTCATAAATTCAAAAACCTTTATTAGTATACAACGTAAGAAATAAATATAAATTATTTAATTAATCTTTTTAATTAATTTAAATATATTAATTAGTCACAGATTACACCGATTTATAAAATATGTCGACTTTGATTCCTGTGTTTTATCTTGGAGCTACGAAACCAAAGCGACTTTTACAGTGGGCAGCGAAAGTGATACTTATTAATAATAATTCCAGTGTCAGTTTTTCTCTTATTCACTCGTGTACAAATAGAATGATCTAGAGCGAAATAGACGATTATCTTTTTCGTTTCCTGCTAATTTCACCTTTCAATACGTACCTATATAAATGATTATGGATGGTGTCTCCATTAAGCCTTGCAAACCTCTAAGTTTTATACATTTTAAAATGTCACATCCGTTTCTCTTATTAATTTCAATAAAGTAGGTCTAAATATATCCCATTTAGACATAATATGTAAAGGAGTACTATATAACTAGATTAGGATATACTTTTCCTATTTCATTCACTAAACTTTCTTCCGTTATTACACGGAAATTACCCTTTATGTTATAAAAGCTCTTCACGTTACAATATTTTAGAAAATGTCGATCTGACTTCTTAAATACATTTTCTGCATTGCCCGAAAATTGCTTTTTTACTGTCTCTCAATTTAAGTTTTTATAGTATATTCCACAGTTATGTCATTTTATGGCGATTAATTTGCTTTAATCATTTTTCAGACGACGTCATTACTATAAAATTGGTGAAAATTTTATAGACGCCCTCTTTGCATTTTGAATACTGGAAAAATAATCGTCTTTACCCATTTTTGCGGTTGTATAGATATGTTTTACTGTTTATTTTCATCGCCCGCTTTGATATCGCCTACATTTCGGGTATTTTCTATATTCGACAGCAAGCGTTTCTGATGGCTATCCGAGATTAGGGTTGCTAACTTTTCTTGTAAAAATATCGTTTGCTTATATTGGAAAGAGGCAAATGTAAAGTATATTAAAGAATTTAGGTGACCACTGTCTGGAAAATATGGTGTTCTATGCTTTTGGTTATTTGGTTTGTTTTGAACATTTTATAATTAGTATTATTTTCCATTTTTGATATTATTTTCCATTGGTATTATTTTCCATTTTTATCTACGAATTGCCACACGTACGTTACGTTCGTAATTTTCAAAAATAAATACTAACCAACTTACTTATCTAGTTCACTGTATCAGTGGTAAAATTCTTGGCGAAGGCTTTGCATTTCGCATATAATTTGTTTCCTCCTACTCACAATTTCTATTTTTATAATTTTTTAAGTTGTGATAAATTTGTTTCTTTGAAGTTTAGCAGTATCACTATCAAGATCTTGATTGTTTTTCATTGTAAATAATTGTTATTAATCTAAATAAAATTTAGAAACTATCCGTTTTCTTACTTGGTATTATCTAACCTACAGACAACTACGTGTACGAGTACGTTTGAGTTATAGATGACTATACCTCTGGTACTAACGTCTTACATCCTGTATATAAATTATCAAGACAAGATAGTTAATCGTGTACATTCGATTCTATCTTTGAGACGATATTTACTTTAGTATCAAGAAGCCACTCGAAAATAATATACGGAGTGTTACTATTTCATTCCATGTATTATATAACAGCTTACTCAAAATAAAGTATACCTATATACTTTATTACTATCCAAATGTGTAGAGTATGTGGACAACAAAAAAGTATGGTGTTTTATTTTAAAGTGTGGTTGGTAGCCCTACACGTGGTGCATATTTGTGTGCCAGTAGTCGCATATCGACCATTCACATCGTCGAATGTTCGGTTCGTATAATCCTTACTTTTTTCTCTTTTCACTATTTATTGAAGCGTTTTTAACTGATTTTTTATTTATATTGTACATTTTTGTTTTTTTTCGCTAGAGAGATTATTAAGTAATTCTTCGATATCTAAAACAATACTCTGATTCAGAAATTAAAATAATCTCTAAAAACCGGATAGAACATGGGCAATAATGGGCATGCATCTCTTAATTTGATGCTGTGGAATATTAATAATAAAAATTTATAGTTCATTTTTGTTTATCAAACATTAATTTTTTTTATTTTATAAAAACTTTTTACTTTTTTTTTGAAAAAAAACAAATGCTTTTAAAGATTGACTGATAGCAAAAAAATAATTAAATATTACTTTTTGTTTATTGAATTATACAATTATTGTAGATTAAAGATGATTAGTATTTTCTAGTTAATTCACATAAGGCGACATATAAATTACTTAAATTTCCCGAAACTAATGGAAAACGTTGTTGTAAATGAAATATGTCAAAAAGTATTTCCATTTCATTTTAACCAGTATATTTTCGAACTGAGCGCAGAAAAATTATTTATCGAAGGAAGTCGGCGAAAGTCCATATAGTGTTAGACACAGGTGTTACAAAAATATTTTACACTTTAAAACAAGGAAATAAAATTTTAATTATAAAGAAATAAAATATTACACTTTTACATAAAGAAATGAAAAAAATAATGACCTTAAAAGTATTATTTAAATTGTTGATCAGCCAAATGAGAAATCTTGCATTTTTTATGAGAATATTTTTCATAATACATAGTTTATTATGTTATTTCTAATTAAATCTTAGAACCAGCGAGCTGAAACTAAGTGCCAATTATGTTCCGTTGTATTTATTCTCTATACACAGATCTGATGTACAAATCCGTGGAACTTTTATGACCGACAAAAAAGTCACGTGTAACTCGGAAAAGACTTTGGTCGTTCGTCTTTTAATACATTAATTTTTTCAACATTTCACTATGGTAAACGTCAATTAATAGTTTATTTTTAATTAAATTAGGCTATGAAAACAGATAAAAAATACATACATATATATATATATATATATATATGTGTGTGTGTGTGTGTGTGTGTGTGTGTGTGTATATGTATATATATTTATAAATATCGATTTTGACTATTTTTTGAATGGTTCCTAAACAAATATTACATGTTTTATTTAATATATAATAACTTTTTAAAGTTATTTTGATTACCTTTTAACACTTTTTAACGTATTAAAAATATTATATATCTGTATTCATTAAGACTTCTTTAGATATTATTATGGTTACTTGACTTGTATTTTATTTTTGCTCATTTTTAAATCTCTGAATAATTTGCTTTTTTATATTACAAAAAACTTTTTTTAAATTGTATTATATTCTTGTAGCTAAAACTTCTGTGCTAAAATTCTCATGGGGCCAAGGCCAAGACAAAACACGATCTGTGCAGGATCATTTAGCCAAACGACATATTCTCTTGGGCGATGAGCTTAAATTTACAGAATTAATCAGTAAAGAGACTTCGTACCGTCAAAATTATTACATATTACTTATTACTATAATGATATCTAAAATTCACTCAGATGCCACACATCGAGACCATTCTTCAATACAACGAGCCCAATGTTTATTGTAAACTCGATATCCGTCATAAAAAATACTAACTTTTTTAAATTGTGTTCTATTTCTGCAATGCTATAAATTCTCATAGGGCAAATCCAATGACACAACACGATCTGTGCAAGTTCATTTAGCCAAACGACGTATTCTCTTGGGCGATGAGCTTGAATTTACAGAATTAAAGAGACTTCGTAACGCCAAAATGCTTACGTATTACTTATTACTATAATGATATCTAAAATTCGCTCAGATGCCACACATCGCGACCATTCTTCAATACAACGAGCCCAATGTTTATTGTAAACCCGATATCCGTCACTCGGCGCCGCCAAACACTCGCTTTGAGCCTTTATTTTCACTCCAACCATAATATCAACAAAACATAATACGATTATAAACATTTTAGTCCTCCAGCATAAACATTAGTCATGTAGAGAGGCACAGTAGTATAAACCCTCGCTTTTATGTTTGATAAACGTACTGGCGCGCGGGATCGCGATGCTGTGCTGATAGGTGGAACGGTGAAACGTTTACCAACTTCCCGTTTGGTCTTCAACATGAGCGTATTGAACATGTTCCAAAACAATGAAGTAATGCTTATTTTAAACAAGTTTTTTTATTAAATATTTGTGTTTTTAGTGATCTATTAGCTCACGTCTTTAATATTTAGAAGTTATATGTTATGGGAATTTAGCAGAACGTAATTTATAAATTAGGAATAATATTTTTCTTGCATTGTATATTAACAGAGTTATTTAATATACAAATGTTAGATATGCCTACTTATTGTGCGCTAACTCTGCTTACAGTGTGCATGCTTTTCTAAAATTCTTAATAAATGTTAACAGCAAGTGTAGTTAGATATAAAAACAATTATACAATAGTGTTAACGAAGTAAAAGCTTAAAGGAACTACGTAAAAATATAAGTATGTTTAAAGAAAAACCAAACAAAAAAATCTCCAAATTTTCTATGGTATGCGAAATCTATGTAGTATAAAGAGGAAGAAGGTATAAACATGTTTCATTTATAAGACTTTTTATCGAAAATGGAAAATGAAATTATTTAGTGAGAGTTTGCGTGTTGTGTTGAAGAAGTAAAAGCCTAAAGAAACTGCGTGACAATTACTGCGTAAAAAAAAGTATATTTACGAAAATATGAAATAATACATATTCTCAATTTTCCATAATATACTGAAACTTGTGTTGCATAAAGCAGAAGTATTCATTTATAAGATTCTGTACTGAAAACGGAAAACGAATTCCTTTAGCGAGAGTTTGCGTATCGTGTCAGTGAAGTAAAATTTAAAATATTACGTGAAAATGTAAGTATGCTAGCAGAACAATAAAATAATAAATTCTCCCAATTTTTTATAATACGAGTATACAGAAACCTACGGTGTAAATCAGAAATAGGTATAAACATTTTTCATTAATACAGCCTTTACAAGAACCAATTTTAATTTCAACATGCTGCAATTCCATTGTTGAAGTTATTAAAAAAAATTTGCATATCAGTATCAAAGATTGATATGTTTATAATATTAAAGTATATTTTGAGAATCATCATAACGAAATGGGTTTTATTCATGAGTTGATTTGGTTTTTTCGAGATAAATAACTTGGTATGAGCAAAACAACGTTTCACTCAATAGATGTGTTATGCTCATTTAAAATGAACTAAAATATATTTTGAAGTAGCAATCTGTAATGAAAGAGACGGACACCAGCGAAATAATTTATGTAAACAAGTAGACGTATATAAGACGGGACAAATACCGCAAGTAGTTTTTTGGAGACAAAGAACATTAAAGATATATCTATACAATATAAAGACATTGGAAGTCATGTATATGTTGACATACAGGTATGTATTAAATCCATTTGCTGAATTATTCTAGCTCGTCCTTGTTTAATTAAATGTAAAATAAATATTGTAGACTTTATTAAAATTTATCTATGAAAATTATTCTAATATATCTATTGTTATATCTAAAAATACATCTATTCTTCAATCGTTTCATTTATATGCCCTGTAACAATTTGAATGCACAATTAACTGGCGATATTAATAACACGAATATATTTATTCTTTCATGTCTTAGAAATTAACAATTCTGTTATTCACATTTACATAAAAAAGCTGTGCGTTTATTGAATGAAAGTTTTGAGTTACTACAGCCTTTTAAAGTTTGTAGCAGTGTTTAAAAGTTTGTTCGGAAGCTTTCTGTTTGGAAAAGTTGTTTGTTTCTTGCCTTTAAACACTTTTTAACGTCACCCGCACTCATGCATTTTATAATGAGAATATAGCAGTAAAAAGTTATACTATTTGTAAATAATATCTCATTTAAAAAAAAATCGAAATTATTTTTTTTATTTCATTGAGATAATAACAATCATATCGTATATTTATATTTTTACACGGTTTCTATAAGCTTTTACTTCGTCAACACTATTGTATAATTGTTTTTACTTCTTACTATACTTGTTTTTATTTCTTACTATATTTAAGAATTTTAGAAAAACATGCATACTTTAAGCAGAGTTAGCGCATAATTAGTAGGCATATCTAACATTCGCTTGTATATTAATATCCCTGTTACTAAATAATGCAAGAAACATATTATTGCTAATTTATAAATTACGTTCTGGTAAATTCCAATAAAATACAACTTATTTATTTTCAGGTCATGAACTCACTAAACACATAGATATTTTTAGTATGACAAATTTTATCAATATTAGTTTCGAACCGATTGAAACGCGCATTGCGGAAAATTACAGATGAGGTATCTTTTTAATATTATAAAAAAGCTATATAAAAGTAGTGGAAGAAAATAATATTCCTGGTATGGAAACAAATATTAATTACGTCATAACAATCAGCTCGAGGAAAACCTCAATTCACAACATAAAGAATGTCCAGTGTCCTGGAGAAAAATCGATATTGAAAAAGGTAGCTACTTTATTTTAAATAAATATAATTTAAATCATCATAACAAAATGGTTTTTATTCATAGGAAATCTTTAGACGTTATGTACTAAGTTAGAAGAAGAACTTATTAGATAGGTAATTATTTGAAGGTTTTCTTTATTTGACAATTGAAGAAATGTTCATATTTAGATAATCTTAAATACTTAAACTTTGTCGATAATAATGAAAAGTAGACGTAGAACAAATACGTAAAAATGAGAGGAAAAAACAAAGGATCCTAAAAAAGTCCTTGGCTTCAGGGTCCTTGGTTTCATGATCACTCAATGTCAGTGCGTCTGCCAGTCAATTTTCTTAGAAGCTATACAGCGTAGGAACTTGAAATTTGGCCTGGTAATACATATTATTAACGCATATATTCTGGCGCTAACTTTTTCTAAATTATTCACATAAGAGTTAAATAGGGGTTAAAATAGTATTAAAAAATTTTCTTTTTCTTCCATTTAATTTTGTGATTTTAAAGGGTTTATTGTGTGGAATACAAAATTATTATTTTCATAATTTTAAATTACATATTCAAAATTATATTCTAAAAATGAAGCATAGTTCCTTCCCTCCCTATTTGCGAATATAGTGATTGGTTCACTTTTGGTCATTAAAAACAAATTTAATAAAATCTCACTAAAATATTATAGAAAAACTTATCCTAGATTAATTTTTTAAAATATGTGCTATTTTTTAAATCTATGAAAGATATGATAAGCGATATCTTTACGTTTTGAAATATTAATATTTGCATATTTCACCGTAATTACTATATGTATCTTCGAATGTTTTGAAGTGTCTAAATGTATACACTCTATGTATATATATATATATATATATATATATATATATATATATATATATATATATATATATATATATATATTCGTCAGTATTGCGAGTCTTACACATACTTGATAAGTATTTTTATAAATTAAATAGCTTGCAGTAAAAATAAAAGAAATTAAAGAAGATCGATTGTTTAATTCGCAGCGACCATTAGATCCAACACTACATATATGAAAATTTTAAATAAAGGCGATGAAATCGGAACTCATGTATTATAGCATTGATGGAGATAATTTTTTTACTATGTGTAACCCTTTTTAAATGCTATGGAGGTATAATATAGATAAATAATATTTTCAGATTGAATTAAAATGCAAACACAAATGAAGTAAATAGAAATAATCGGATCTCATGTATTATACGATTAATGAGGACGTTTTTTTACTATGTGTAACCCTTTTCAAATGATATGGAGGAAAAATATAGATAAATAATACCTCAGATTGAATTAAAATGCAAACACAAAGGAAAGAAATAGATATAATCGGAACTCACGTATTATAGGATTGATGAGGATGTTTTTACTATGTGTAACTCTTTACAAATGATATGGAGGAAAAATATAGATAAATAATATTTTCAGATTGAATTAAAACGCAAACACAAAGGAAAGTGGATTGAATTAAAATGTAAACACAAAGGAACTAGATAGAAATAATCGGAACTCCCGTATTATAGGATTGATGAGGTTGTTTTTGTTCTTTTTACTATATGTAACCCTTTTCAAATGATATGGAGGAAAATATAGATAAATAATATTTTCAGATTGAATTAAAATGCAAACACAAAGGAAGGAAATAGAAATAAATAAATATAATTTACGCAAGGTATTCGCACATTTATAAATCAAGCAAGAGAAAAGCTACAAATTTCTAACAGAAAAAATAATTGAAGTAATTTATAGATTAGTAAAAAGTGAATTTATTTGTACACTCATGTGTATTAATGAGTCTTATGCTTGTAATCAGGCTTGAATATTTATGAATTATCTACTATAAAGTCATAAGTTAATATCTAATAAATGGTATGCAGAATATATGTGGTGCTCAACTTGTAAACATAAATGAATTTGAATCTAAATATTCAGAGATGGAAGTCATAAGTTAATATCTAATAAATAGTATGCAGAATACATCTGGTGTTCAACTTGTAAAAATAAATGAATTTGAATCTAAATATTTAGAGATAAAAGTCATGAGTTAATATCTAATAGTATGCAGAATAAATGTGGTGGTCAACTTGTAAAAAAAAATTAATTTGAATCTAAATATTTAGAGATGAAAGTCATGAGTTAATATCCAATAAATGGTATGCAGAATACACGTGGTGGTCAACTTGTAAAAATAAATGAATTTGAATCTAAATATTTAGAGATGAAAGTCATGAGTTAATATCTAATAGTATGCAGAATAAATGTGGTGGTCAACTTGTAAAAATAAATAAATTTGAATCTAAATATTTAGAGATGAAAGTCATGAGTTAATATCTAATAGTATGCAGAATAAATGTGGTGGTCAACTTGTAAAAATAAATGAATTTGAATCTAAATATTCAGACATGGAAGTCATAAGTTAATATCTAATAAATAGTATGTAGACTAGAACAGGCAGATCAGGCCATGTTGCTGATCAGTGTGACTCCGTCGGGCGAGTTAAGTAGGTACGCATTCCAAACATCGAGAACTTTAATCTTTTTATGATACTATTGTCACTCGAATGAAGACGAGGCTGAGTGTTAGTATCACATAAATGTTTAAATCTGTTCATTGTTTAGTTTAGCAAACACAGGTTTAATGAATTATGCGAAAATCGTATAGGATAAAGTAAATTCCTAAAAAAATAAATTATGATTTCTCGACGAATATATTAAATTAAATTTATTTTGATTTAGCTTTTACAATGGATAGGCTGCTGACACGATCATTTATTTCAAAAACATTAAAGAATCTTTAGGGTTTTGGAATATTTTGATAGTTTAGACAATTGTTAATATACCGTGCGTAACATTATATATAACATTGAAATAGGGCACAGAAACTTACGAAATTTGAAAACATTTTATTTATTTCGTTTGTTTGGTTTCTACATCTGAATTTGTTTTTTTTAATTAGTACATAATCACGGGTATATAGTAAAGCATATAACTACATCATATAAATTAAAATTCGTCAAATCTATGACTCCAAATTTAAAAGTTGGCAACAAAGTTCGTAACCGTTAACGCAATTTTGTTGTAAAATCTCTGAAAAAGTTTAGGATTTAAAAGATTAATTTCATCAAAGTGAAACTGTTCATTTCGCGCCATAAAAATTACAAGTACATGTCTATTACCAAATGAAATTGTGGTATGGTAGTAGTGATAAAGACAAAATGTAGGTGCTTCCTTCGTTCATAAGTTGGTTTTAGGAAATTCAATTAAAATTGTCCGTAATCAATGCCACATAAATGTATAAAAGCAAAACGTATAAAAATTCTGTAACCCAACTTACATAATTACAATATGCTCTCAAATGATGCTCTCAAAATTTTATACCAGGTTTTTACTTGGAAAAAGTCAATTAATATCACAAGGATATGAAAAATTCATGATAATAAAAATATATATACTTGAATATTCTATCTCCAAGACCGAAATAATTCCACAATATAATGAAAGAATTCTGTAAATCATAATTTATTTTTATCAATAAAAACATTTCAGTCGTTTCGTTTAACGAGGAATCCATTTTGTTTGCGAAATAAAATGACTTAAATTTTTTATTATTTAATTATCTTAATACATACTCCAATAAATTTGAAACAAATCGTAAAAATCGCTGTAGAACGTTTCCGTAAGATAAGGAAACCGGTTACTTTTTACACTCTTGCCGGGGCTTGAAACTTTTTAAAACGTTATCGGCGGTACTCGGTGCGATGATATTTTATGCCTTCCATAAAGGCTTCCCACAAACTCAAATTATGATGAGTCCAGCTGAAATTTTTGCTGATGGCGGAAAACGCAAATGCTGTCATAAAACTGCCTCGACCGATTCTAAACTTAAAGTATTCAAATTTGCTTAAATTTTAATTATACACTCGCTTGAAGACAGCCTACGATGAAATAATATCTTAAAACGTACTTAATAATAGCTAATAATACTTAATAATAGAATTACAATACGTAAATTTAAATTAAATTTAACAGTTACAGGCAATAAATACTTTGATATAAGAATTAATTTTATGTTTCAACAGTATGCTTTTGAAAAATACACCCATTTGTTTGTTTCAAATATTAATCTATTTCTAAAATGATATCTTTTTTGTTCATATTTTCTATGGTAAAATTATAGCAGCATTTATTACTTTCAGCACGTACTTAATAATAGTTAATAATAATACTTAACAAAATAATTGCGATAAGTCATTATTAAATACAATCTAACAGTTACAGACAATAAGTACATTAATATAAGAATTAATTTTATCTTTCAACAGTATGCTTTTGAAAAATACGCCCATCTGTTTGTTCGAAATATTAATTTATTTCTAAAATCATATCTTCTTTGGTTTATTTTTTCTCTGCTTATATTACCGCAGCATCTATTACTTTCAGTACGTACTTAATAATAATTAATAATAATACTTAGCAATATAATTGCGATAGGTCATTGTTAAATAACATCTAACAGTTACAGGCAAAAAGTACTTTAATATAAGAATTACTTTTATCTTTAAACAGTATGCTTTTGAAAAATACGCCCATCTGTTTGTTTGAAATATTAATTTATTTCTAAAATGATATCTTCTTTGGTTTATATTTTCTATGGTTATATTATAGCAGCATTTATTACTTTCAGCACGTACTTAATAATACTTAACAATATCATTGAGATACGTCAATTTAAATAAAATCTAACAGTTACAGGTAATAAGTATTTTAATATAAGAATTATTTTTATGTTTCAACAGCATGCTTTTGAAAAATACACCCATCTGTTTGTTTCAAATATTAATTTCTTTCTAAAATGATACCTTTTTTGGTCATATTTTCTTTGGTTACATTAACGCAGCATTTATTACTTTCAGCACGTACTTAATAAGAGTTAATAATAATACTTAACAATATCATTAAGATACGTCAATTTAAATAAAATCTAACAGTTATAGGTAATAAGTATTTTAATATAAGAATTACTTTTATGTTTCAACAGCATGCTTTTGAAAAATAGATCCATCAGTTAGTTTCAAACTTTTAACTGTTATTGAATATATTTGGCGTCAATTTTGTAGAAATTCATTATTCACAATTAAATGAAACTATGTGATGTAGTATTATTTCTACTTTCTTTTAGTTGTTTACCACGACCTAGGTTTCGTTGTATTACAACATCTTCAGGTGGGCAATTAGTAAAGATTTTAGTAGCTGAAAATGAAGATGCTGTAATACGACGAAACCTAAGTCATAGTAAAGAACTTAAGGAAAGTAGAAATAATACTACATCACGTAGTTTAATTTAATTGTGAATAATGAATTTCTACAAAATTAACGCCAAATATATTCAATATTTAACTGTTACTTTATTTATAAAATGATTTCTTCTTTAGTTCATATTTTCTTTGGTTACCTTGTATTTGGTTACATTTCGGATACATTACTATTTAATAATTATTCACTTCGATATTAGAAGTACGTTACGATATGAACACAATTAATTTAAATAATTTAATATTTTTAAACTAATAATATATAAGATAAAAAACATTTTTATTTAATGTTTATTTTTTGTCTATTTCTTTTATAATATGCGCTTAAACGTAGTAAATTACAAAGTGAATATCAGATATTGAAATAAAACCTCTTAATATACCTTATGCAATATTATTTATCAGGTTTGTTTATTTTGTTTTAGTTAATTGAATAATATTGTCTATTTGAAATATTTGATGAGTCTTAAAAAAATTAAAGAATTAATTATAACTTTTCTCTTTTGTTATATAGAATAATTAGGTCACAGTTATATGTCAGCAAGATAATTCATATTTTTTCAAAATAATTAGTTTTCATGCTATCTACTTATGTTATTCTTTTGTGTTATTCTTGTTATTTAAACTTCTATCCTGTGCGAGAAAATATTTAAATCTTTAAAACTCAATCTTTAAATCCCGAGTTTTAAATCTCGATCCGTTATTAGGTAAATATTCTGAATATATCACATACCAATAAGCATATACAATTGTCACTAAAACACTGGCACTACCCTCATCCGACATTCAATTTCTGTACCCTTACCCCGAAAACGACCTACACAAAATCACCATAAAAATACAATAACAAACAGCAACTCAAAAATAGCATTGGCGCGGGACACGTCCTCGTAGGAGGGGGACATAAAACGCTATGATGAGATTGACAGTATAAACAGAAGGCCAGTCGGATCGACTTTGATCGTACCCGAGGAGCGAGCCTGTAAAGGTATATTTATTTATAAATTCAATATTAATGGCTGCCTAGTAGGGACATTTGGAAGTCGATGATCGAAATGTGTGTGGACACAGGCCAGTAAGAAACCGCAATACCAGGACGAACTGAGTTTACCTTATATTTCCCTTAGATAAATAAAGTCCGCGATGTAATTCTATTCTGTGAAAAAAAGAACTTTTCCAAATATTACATATATATCATAAATTGATATAGCAATATAATATTGAGACTAAAGATATCACTACATTTTTTGGAGCAAAGAAGCAGAGCGTATGGGAATAATAAAATAACTGAATACTTGAAATAATAAAAAAGGTTGTTGAATCGTAATCATATATTTTTACTAATATATATATATATATATATATATATATATATATATATATATATATATATATATATAATCACTTAATGTTTCCCACGGTCGTCACTTTAGTAGATTTAAACTAACTTGTTTGTTTCTGTTGTCACTAACCGTCATCGCTGTCTTGATTAATCAAAACAGCGTCAAAACAAGATTTTGACGTTTTCTCACGAAACATTTCGTCCGATTGCAAATGTTCACTGTAAACTAAGAACAGAATGAGTTCATAATTAGCGCGTTTTGTAGTAAGCTTATAATGAATGCCACATGTGATAGTATACAGGAAGGAATGAGTTAAGGAATTTTAAAAATCTTCTTTGTATAAAAAGGAAATCTAAAAATGATATAGTTTAATATATATATATATATATAAAAAATCATTATACCTATACTTAATATTTTTATACCAAAATACTGAATAAATATTTTTTTTAAATCCGTTAAAAACAATTAATTTGTACGAGTAAAAGAAATTTAAATGTACGAGTATATATATATATATATATATATATATATATATGTATACATAAGCACATATATACATGTACTAATATAACGATCACCGAGTTTGCGCCGTACTAACATTTAACTTTCTTCAATTTGCTTCATCACTTCGAAACTTGGTAAGTTATCAGAAAAGACAGACAAGAGTTTATTATTTCTTTCAGAATGATAATTGGAATACATCTAGTAGAAATTCATGAGAAGGGAATTGATTAGACTTCCATTAACATGTTTAGTTAAGCTTATCCCATTCAAAAATATATTTTATAAACTATATAAGTAAAATATTTGGTAACTTATAATACATGGTAAAAGGTACGTACCGTAATACAATAAATTTATTATTTTCCCATTATAAGTTTAGTAAATATGTTGATTTGGAAAACAGTGGACACCGCGTGTTTTTGTCCACTTACCTCTGAAATATTAAAATAGAAGGGTGGTGGTGACATATCTGTTATTAGTAACTTCATATATAATATGGTATATATTATATAGCTTCCTTTCCTTCTTATGGTATATATATATATATATATATATATATATATATATATATATATATATATATTATATAGCTTCCAAAGTACCTACTATTTCCTCTATCTGTATTTATGTTGATGTATTTTCCATGTAGGTGCAAGTATACTTACCACGTTTTTATACAAGAGTCATTATATAATTTTAATATACATATAAATCTATTATGTACATTTACAAAATGTAATCGTTCTTCAATTATACGTACAAAAAAATTCAGAAAATGTAATTTGTTTTATTTTTAACAGAAGTTTTGTCCATATCTTTCTGTTTATAATTTAGCTTTGCCGATTTCTAACACATATATATTATAGGTAACTGACAAGTCTTTCTTTTCGAAGTATAATCGTCTTACCGTTTAAAATACTTAAAAACTACTGTAATAATATGGATAAAATTTTTTTTCGTCGGATGACATATATTCTGAAGTTTATCATCATATTTTAATTACATATATTTTTTGAGTTGCAATAAACATACAAAGACAGAAAAAATAAAAATATTATGCTAAGAGGCTTTCTATTTTAATTGAACCTTAAAAACGAACTAAACTAATGATAATTAATAAGCCTAAAAACCGAGCTTTATCGGAAGATTACAGGGCTTTCTCACAGATTCAGACCAAAGACAATTTCCAGTATGAAAACAAATTACTAAGCTCACTAGAAATCAGCAAATAGGGATAAAAGCACTACCCTGGCCTCGCATCACTGCCAATTCAAGACTCGACGACATAGTGACCTAGGTACTTTATATAAATAACGATACAACTTATCTACAAGTAGCCACGTACAGTCGCATTATCCCTAAAAGAATAGTGTTTTTCTTCTCTTCGCTCGGGTAAGTTCATATCGTGCTCCCGCCTCGTACCGCGACAATATTGCCCTTCTTTTCGTAATACGCAATCGCCGGCCATAATATTTCGCCTCGAAAACAAAACACCAATATTTTCACTGATAGGACGTAAGAAATTGGATGCTGCGAGTCGTATCGAATATATATGATGAATGCCATATGTTGTTGGTTAATACGCGGCTTTTATTTTGTCTCGGAGTGTATTTCGTGCGACGGATTCCTGTGGCGGGTAAGCTTAAATGGTTTCAGCTCGTTATGTCACGAGATATAGAGCTTTTGTGCGGTTGGGATATATGTTATGCTAGATTAATTGGTATAGTAGGCTAACGTAGTGCGTTAGAATTTTATTGGTAAACAAATAGTTCCTGAAAATTTATTTAACGAATATTACAACACGTTTTTTTGTTATAAATTGATATTGAGTTTTATCTGTAAATATAATAAAGATTAAAACAAAAGTTTTACTGTAAAGTTAGTTTTGGAAAATGGGTTTGTGCTTTTACAAGATGAAGGTAAACAACTACAGAGAAGGCTTTGACCATTTTTAGGTTTCCGTACCTCATCGGGAAAAAGGAACCGTTATAGTATCATTTTGCTGTTTGTCTGTCTGTTAAGGCCCTTTTCCTGAGTATCAAGCTGAAATTATATCAAATACTTTGGTCAACGGTCATAATCAAATAAATCAAAACCATTCCGTTGACCTAAAATCATGAAATTTGGCAAGAAGCAAGGTTTCATAGGACAAATAGTGGACAAAATTTAAAAAATCGTTAATTTGCAGTTATGTTACATAGACGTTTTTTTTAAATATGCGTCTGTGAAAGCCATAATAGGCTAAATATTTTCGTTCTAAAAATTAAAATTTTGTTTATATTATGTACCATTAAATATTTATTAATGCATATAAGCCTACAGAACTGCCACAGGGCGAGTTTAAATTTTTCAAGTTCAAATCACATAACTTTATTTTATAATTTTTTTACATATATATTTTTTCCACAAATTATCTTAAAGAATGTTAAAATTTAATTATAAAAAAATTAATTATAATAAAATATTTGTGTGTTGATTTTTGTAATAAAGTAAATTATAATAAAATATTTGTGTGTTGATTTTTTAATAGAGTTTCTTCCAGGCTCTAATAGATGTCGTTAGTTGTATATTAACTTGCGTTATCGAAATATGCTAACCTCTGTTCGCGTGGATATTCAAATACGCTATTTTCTTTTTTCATTTTACTCCTAATCTCTTTTGTAAGAAAAAATTAAGCTCAATTTAATATAAATTCATCCGAAATTATTTACTATATATTTTTTTAAACTAACTCGATTTGTTGTCTTGAAAGATAATTCAAACTAATTGCCTGAGATTAATCCTTTTGTACAAAGAATAAAAAAATATTGTAAAGTTTTAATACATAACTAAGAACACATCATAAACTCTTTACGAATACACTCCGGACGAACGATTTACACATACTTTATTATTCAAAGCACAAAACGCTCAATAAACCTTAACACCTATTTGTGATAACAAAACGAATTAACAATGATATTAATTATTAACGATTCAATGCATCTAAATGATGTACAGAGACAATAGTATATTAATTGAAAGAATACCTATACTAATGGCTCGCGCCCAGAAAGGTTCCGCAAGTCACTCTCGTATAACCAACTAATGAGACGACGATATAATATGCGGTGTGGACAACACCTCCGCTGATGGGAAGTACCTTTGTAACATTTTTTTTGTTAAATATAGCAAGTCGATTCGATCAATATTGAAATGAATCGAAAAAGCGATTACAATTCTTTTTTTTATATCCAAATGGATGTATAATGCATAGCTTTGATAGATAAATATCCAATTTGGATGCTTAAATTAAATATTTAACTTTTTATTGATGTGGGTAAAGGTAACCGACACTTGATCTGGAATCTGAGTATTGGTAATGTGGAAGGCGTGAAACGTTTAACAAAGATGGGCCAATATGATACTGTTAATATCCGTAATATTTTTATTGATGTGGGTAAAGGTAACCGACACTTGATCTGGAAGCTGAGTATTGGTAATATGGAAGGCGTGAAACGTTTAACAAAGATGGGCCGATATGTTACTGTTAACATCCGTAATATGTATACGATGCATAATATACTGATACAGTAAATAATTTTTGTAAACCTAGTACTCTGAAGAATCCTTCAGAAGGGCAAATATTTATATCGTGTACTAGTAATTTTACCCGCCCTTCATGTGGGAAAAATTGCAATGTGTTACTTAAATTTGTTTGCCTCTGAGACACCTTTTAGTACCCAGCCTACTTTAGATTCTGAGAGACAATTGCTTACAAAATCAAGAACATTGATCTGTTTAATTTGTGGTATATCAATATTCCACAGAAATACTGAATATTTTTATTATGTATGTAAAAGTGGTTCAAACGGTAAATAGATTCATTTCCAGTTTTGATTCAAATTAAAAGGTACAACTATTCTCGGCTATCGAATTTGATCATTCAAATATTTTGTTATGTACCAAGATGTTTAAAACGTTACCTACGTTTTAAACATCTTGGTATTTGGTACATAGGCGATCTAATATCGCAAATGTTAAGTGAAAATTATTTTTAAAAAAAATTATATTCATCGAAAATGAAAGACTAAAGGCGAAAATTATATTTAAATATAAGAAGATATGCCTAAATAGATTATTTCACTTTTATGTTACAATACAATAATAGAATCTAAGTTACAAAAACCGATGGCGCCAAAAGAACCCGCCAATAAACTCTACGTAAATATGTAATTTGAGGTATTTAGAAGCAAACATATTGAAATAAGTAAAAATATTGTATTACCAATGAATAGAATATAATATAAAGGAACAACAAAAATCCAGAGAAAGTTATATAAATAACTTGTATATGTATCACAGTTTTTGATATTTATTAGCGAAAATTGAGAGTGATAAAATCGTAACGGCACTGAAGGTATCGAATACGGAATACTAAGCTACTAGGCCCTAAAAGATTTAGGATGCTAAAGCAAGTTATGAAGGCAAAGCAAGTATTTAAACTCACGAATCAAGTAAATGTTAAAATGAAAGAGTTCACTTCACTAAAAGTAAAATTTTCACTATTTTCAAATACATAATTAAAAGAAAACCTTTACATATTTTCTTTAAATTCTTTTATTATCTGTTGTAGTTTCTTTTAAGGTAATTCCCGTTTTATTTTCGCCAATAATTGCTTATTATTTGAATATCGATAGGTTCTTTGCATATGTCCAAAACATTATAATATATTTTGTCATAATTAAAACAAAGGGGTAACAATTTTATGAAAGTTAGAAACTAGCAGTATTATTAATACAATTAATTCGTTTTTTGTACAAATTGCTAGGTACCTATACATATTATTACAGCTGTAAAATTGCATACGTACAAATTAAGTCTCTACATGTTAATATATTTGCCTTGATTGCTTCTGTTTGCATATAAATAGTTTTTACCCCTATTACGAGTATATACTTGATGACAAAATAATTATATCAACAAAGTGTTCAAAATGTATATAATAATCCAATAAATATTCGAAGATATTTTAGCAATTTTTTATTAAATTACATTTATTATGTGTTATCAAAGTTCAACATATCACAATTATGAAGAAAATTTTTCCCATTATATCATAAATAAAGTAAAATGTAAGTTATAAAAAAAACAATTGTCCTACTAATTGTACTGTAACTATCACGTCCACGGGAGGACATTCTGAAATATTATAACACTTCATGTTTATTTACGCACCAGCTAATAAATGAAATAAATAATATGACTCATTTTCAATATAAAAAGTATGATAATAAACTATAGGAAAACAAAAGACTTTTAATAATAATAGCATAAATTTATAAACAAAACAGATAAATAAACGTCCTCGAAATGTAATATTAAAAAGGAAACTTACGTTTGTTTTATGTGCGACGGAAGCTTTGTACAAAACCGGCTTCTTTATTGTTGATCTCAAAAGATCTTCCGTCTCTTTAACCGAAATGTAAATACAAAATATGCTCACACAAAACCAAAATAAATATTTAAGATAAAACACACAAAAATATAGATTCAATTTTATAAATATCTGTCACTTCACCCACTTAAAACCACATAGGCACACTGTATCCAAAATTGTGAAAACTTCCAAGTAAAGGAAGTAAGATTAGATACAAATATCTAATAATGTGATCACCCTAGGGGTACGCAACCAAACAAATGAGAATAACACAATAAATTCAAAATTAATACACAAAACTATCAAACATTAATTCGTAAATGTCCTTTCGATTACATGCATTTCATCGAAGTAAAGTTTATATAACGACCCATTACATTTTTTCCGAATCGTTTATGTTATTCCGTTACATTACGATACGCTGTATCGACGAGAAAATAATAACAAAACTCAAATCGTATCTACAAATTCGGACCCATCTCCGACGAAAGCCGGAGAGCGACTGACGGGACGTTCTGAATTAACTTTAGCCATGACAAAACCATGGAGCATGCCGGTTATTGCATCCGCGCCCGAGTGTACACGAATATGGCCGAATAGGTTCGTGTATGCATTAGAAAAGGACGGATTCGTCTGACGAGTGCGAGTAAAGAGTACGACTATATTTTGTGCAGTGCGATCGGTGGGTGGGGGTGGTTTGTTGCAATGCACTTTTGTAGGGGGGAGGGTGGCGTTAGATCAGGAACTTCCTTCCTAGTCGAATGTAGAGATTTAGGTTGACTGCTGTCTTAAATAATTGTGTTTATTTGTGTCATTATATTTTTCTTTTGGCGGTAATAAATGAAGAAGTTCGTGTTAAATAAACTGAGCTTTAAGATTAAAATATTTAACTATTAATAGCCCTTTTGTTTGGCCCAGGTACTTGATTTCCGGTACTTGAGTTCTTTTCCCAATTCATTTTTTTCACTTGCTTTTGTAAAAAAACCTGTTCATCAATTTCGAATTGGTTATGACTTTACAGAAATAATTTTTAATAATGCTCGAAATATATCCTTAAATATAGTTTTTGGAGTTTACTCCTTAAGAATCGATTTTCATTTACAGAGCCCGGTATGAAGTTTTATGAAGAGTAAAATCAGAAGTTCTACGATAGAACGAAACGTACGAAGTTCAGAGCGTTAAAAAAGTGTAAACGTTAGGTTCTGATCGTACGAAGTTCAGAGCGTTAAAAAGTGTAACCGTTAGGTGACCTCTACGCGCAACATTTCTGCATATTTTTAGTTAAATATCAATATGTTTATATGGTATTTTCTTATGGTGTAATCGCAGTGATGGAGTATGACACACATAGTTTACTATTGTTCGCTTATACCAAGGCGTTATTATTAAATGTCATTATGTGTAAATATTTGGTGTTTTCTATCCTACAAAATTAAAGTCTTTTTTAACTTTAACTTCTTAGTCTGACGTTACTAAGTGTTTTTAATTTTGTTGTGTAAATTTGATCTTGTTAATTTGTGTTTCACTTAAAAATATTTTCAGTATTTTTGTGTTCAAGAATTGTCCGTTTACATTTAATGATATTGATATTTATATTTATATACCGGGTTACCTAATTTATACATTTCGTGATATCATAATATTAAGGAGTAAACTCAAGTCGATCGTCGGAGCTAACATGCATAATTTTTTTTAAAATATGCGAAAATCTTCTGCAATATGCGGAAAAAAATTTTTTGTTGGAAGTTCGACCTAAAACTTAATATCCAAAGATATTAAATTTATATTATTTCAGAAATTATGCACGAAACTACCTTCATAATCAATTTTCGGAATTAATTTTTAGATGCTTATTTTTAACAATTTGATATTAAGAAGATTTAGGAAGGGAATATATTCTTATGTTCATTGAGAAATTTATAATCAATATTTTCATTTAATTTTTGTGGTAATATCTCTATGTCATATACATAAAAGTTAATTACGTTATATATGAGCTAATTTAATTTATTTATATATATATATGTATGTATATATATATATATATATATATATATATATGTATATATATATATATATATGTATAAATAAATTAAATTAGCTCATATATAACGTAATTAACTTTTATCTACACTGACTCTACTTTATACTTTCATTTCCATTTATTTTCTAAATTATTTTGAAATATTCGTTAAGTCGACCAAATTATACACAACTCCATTTTTTTTAAGTTAAGGCTGATTTCAAAGCATTGAATGCCATATTAGAAAATCGTGTTCGTTTCTTAAATAAAATAAAATATTACCCTTTTAATCCGACTGTCAGAAAAAAAGTTTAAAATATGAAATATCCACCACAAAATTAATGAAATTTTATATCACATTAAAAAAAATTATAAAGCAAAAAAATTAAACATTTGTAGTAAGTGAAATCGATATTACTCGCAAATAAAAAAAATCATTGCAATAATTTTCCCTGAATTTAGTTTTTCATCGTGTATATTTTTTTCAATTTTACGTTTATTAAACTAATATTAAAGACAACTTGTTCCAAAATGGTAACGGTTTTAAATGTTTTGGAACTGTAACAATTATTGTATTAATATTCATGTTATATGTACGTTCGAAATAACTTAGTAGTCCTTGCCCGTTAGAAGTCGAAAAACCTACTTTCCTTTATCTTTGTTTCATTATCAATTCGTCCTTTTACCTCCCCTTCTCCTCTCTCTCTCTCTCCTTTATAGCCAAGCCATCGTATGCCCATTCTCCACCATCTTCTTTTGCCTCGCTCTCCTCCGTCTACTCCTACCCTACTCTCCTTAAATTTAATGCCTCGCTTTCCACCATTTTTCTTTATCTCACTCTCCCACTTTTTCTACAGCCCCACTCACAACTCACCTGTATCACCTTCTCCCATCTTATGTAGTGTTACTCTGCGTTATTTCTTCCTCCCCTTTACCTTTTAGATCTCTGTTTTTTTTTCTCCGATCTCTCTCGCGGTTTCCTTATTCTCACATTTTCTCTATTCACTACTCGCTAATATGTTGAGAAACAACCATAGCGTTTCACTTTTTCGTTTCATTGTCATATTCAACACAGGATACCTGCCGGGACGAAATACATTTTATGTATTTATTTATTTATGTTCCTTTATGTATCTGATTGATACTTATGGCGGATTTATTACTACTAGAGCAATCTCTTAAATTCAACTGGAACATCAATCCAGCCCCGCTCGACGAGCGGTCGGGAATCAAAGTCAGGTCTCTGCGGTAGGCCACGACGTCAAAGGTCATACGTTTTGTGTTCAACCCAACACACCAAAGCAATGACATAAAATAATTTCAACTTCAAAAGTAACAGTTATCGTGGGTTGTGCGTTCTTTACTTTGAATTAACATTCGCGAGTTGTGCGTTCTTTACTTTGAAATTTATCTTAAGTTTATAATAGCTTTCTGTCAGAGTATTTATGAAACTTAACATAATTAAGAAATAATTCTGCTGTATAATTCCTAATGTTTTCGCTTTGCTATATGTAAAATATTTTTTATATACACCGACTGTCTTCTTATTTTGCATATCTTCTATGAAGTTTTGCAAGTACCCATATTCTTCGTATTACGAACTCAATCAGTCAATGTATTCGAAAAATAGTTGTATTTTACCTCTCCATATGATAATTAATTAATTTTGCACATCTCATCGAAAATATTTTTCAAAGGGTGAATTAGTTACACATATCACACCGATAAGCTTTTGCAAATAAAATTTAGGTCGCATTTTCTATTTCCTACTTTAGGCTTGTTTGGAAGCTTAAAAGCAGAAATTTGTTTAATTTTTCGAAATATAATTATTTCAGTTAAGGTCCGTCAACTATTTCAAGAAGCATAGACACCTTATTGTATATCACTTTAAGGGTGTTCTGAAACGCATTTGGCTGATTTCATTTTAAATAATTTTATCTATTTTTTATGGTTTCTTTCCTCCTAAGGGAAAACGGAACCCTTAAAAGATCACGTATGTGTATGTCTCTCTTTCAATCACACCCGTTTTTTTAAGAAATCGCTGGACCTAGAAACTTGAAATTTGGCATGGTGAGAGAATATAAAACCCGCATATAGATAATACCAACATTAATTATAATGTGGAAATTTTAGAAAAGGTGCCAAATTAAGTACTCGATTTTTTTTCAATTCTTTATATAATGTGGGGTATCGTATGAAAGGACAAATATCAAGGGCCTCAAAAATATTTTTCCATTATTTTAGGTAATATATACTTAAATTTAGGTAGTATATATAAATACCTTAATATGTACATAAAAAATATGTTCCTATCCTTATTTACGGAACAACCAAATTGACAATTATGAAAAAATATAGTTTTTCAAATGGAGGACTCATTACGAAACAACATGCATAAACGTTGTGAAAACAGTGTTTTAGAAAAGAGTGTAGGACTCTCAAGACGTCCATCAATTCACGAGCCTAAGCTCTTATGGAATCATATCAATATTAAAGTGTAATATCTCATGTATATTATGCAAGTACGATAACGAAAGAAATAAGAAATAGAAGCATAGAATGCAGTAGGAAAACTGTAAGCATCGTTTTAAATTTATAATTTTTGTAATTTCCATCATGATTTGACACCTTTGAAAGATATAAAAGAAAAGATAGAGTAGGTAATATTTGTAAATAGTTTAATAGAAATACTATGTACCCTTAAATTATTTAATAGAAATACTATGTACCCTTAATACTTTAATAGAAATACTATGTACCCTTAATTATTTAATAGAAATACTATGTACCGTTAAATTTTTATAAGTGCCTAAATGTGCATCTCGTTCGAGTTCGAGGGCAAGTTTTACTAGTACTTAAAAGGTTTTTTTAAAGTATATACTAAACTCAAAGACGTAGATGTATAGACGTATGAGATTATACGCACACACCCACACATACACATAAGCACATGCGCGCAAAAACACCTCGAAGTCGACGATCGCGTATTTGTACTGAAATAAAGATACCAGTAGAATATAAGACAGTAAAAACATAGAAATGTCTGATTTCTAAAACAAGTCTTGCGTATTCTCGAGTAACTGTGTAGTGACATTGAGTGTTACCTACATTACTATCTAATTCAATCTGGTCGCTTACAACTCGCGCTATCTAATAATTTCTCATCAACATTCCGATACACCTACACAGTTCTCTCAGTGACAAAATCTTGTTTCTAGTATTTGCTGCTAGTATCAAGTTACCTCTATATAATCCTGAATTATAAATTGAGTCAGCAAGAACTATTCTCTAGAAGTAGCATTACATAATTGCAATAGTTGCAAATAGTTATTTTTAGGACTAATAGAATTTTCTAAATGTTATGTGTAAATTTCTTAAGGACTAACTATTAACTGTTAAGGTTCTATTAGCTGTTAAGGTTAAACAATTATTTATGACTTACATTCTTTAATGTTCTTCGAAAAAACTCGTAGGTGATAAACCTACCTAAATAATTTTTTTAAAGTTTAGTATGGTTATTTATTATCTGATATTTATTATTAAATTCTATTTTGCAAATGCAAGTAGAGGTTTAAGAAAGATCGTGCTTCATTGCTGTCACTAGTCATTAAATTGTATGAAATATATTTTCGAGTGTACATTGCAACATCTGACCATATATTATTAAGTCCTTTAATGAAAAGTCTGCCAGATGTATAAGAATTTGAAAGAATTGATTACAATGCAGTAAAGTAAAATCAACTTTTCTTTATTAAAATTACTTCAATTATTAGTAGAAAATGGAGTGTATGAAAAATAACATATTTTTAATAAAATATTTTAGTTTGGTATTTTTCCTATAATGAGCATTTAGTTTCACCAACAATTTCAACATTTTTTTCCAAGAATTATCATATGAGCACCATGTTGATGAATGTTCTCATTCGAGATGCTCGGCTTAAAGGATAATCAACTTTCTCATTTTCATTTTATATACGCATATTACTTATGTATGTTTCTAAATTTGATGAATGTCATATAATTTACGTATGAATCGGCATTATTTTCATATTTGCCTTTATAGTGCTAAATTGTAAATTACGTTACATAAGATGCTTAAAACATTGTCATAATTGTTATATAATCATCGCTAAAAAACTATCACTTCTTTTAAAAATAAAAAAATTTTCAACGATATGGAAATTAGGTAAAAATATCGTTTACTAATATATGGTTTCAGTAATATTTTTGAAGCTTTTGATGAGTAAAATGATATTTTACAACAACCAGTTCTAAGTACTTTCAATGTAACTCAATATTTAGAACAAAAGGAAAAACGATAAAATATTTATTTGAAGTAGCAACATGCTCATTTGCAATTTTCCTATTAGACTTGACTCGAATTGAACGCGAAAAGTATAACGAAACTTAACGGAGATTTTAGTGACGTCATACGTGGTCTTATGAAAATTTTAGGAAAACATTCCTTGCCATTTGGAATTAAAAATACGCCTTCTATATATTTATGTTGTACATTTTAACGAATTTCCTCTAAATAACTTTCTCAAAAGGTACTACTTAAATGCCATTGAAGCCAGTCTGATGTTGGAAGTTTTCTAAAACTTCCCTGTATTGAATATATCTGGCGTTAATTATGTAGAAATTCATTATTCACAATTTAATGAAAGTACGTGATATAGTATTACTTTTACTTTATTCAAATTCTTAAGTACGACCTAGGTTTTGTTGTATTACATCTTCAGGTGGGCAATTAGCAAAGATTGTGAATTTTTACAGTTTTGAATTGCAAATTAGTGCAGTGATTTTTGCTAATAGCCCACTTGAAGATATTGTATTACAACGAAACCTAGGTTGTGTGAAAGCATTTAAATAAAGTAGAAATAATACTATATACGTAGTTTCACTTAATTGTGAATTTTCTTCTAGCTCACTTAATAGCGATTCTACCTCTTTATACATATATAGGATTACATATATAAACATGCATACACACATACACACAAATATAAGATATAGGCATATGTATATATATATATATATATATACATATATATATATATATATATATATATATATATATATATATATACATATATATCTATATATATATATATACATATATATGACAGTAATTTTATATAATGTTTCAAAATTTTGCCAAACAATTATTGTTTGTGAGTGCACCCTGAAGTTGAATTTGCACTGCAAAGCTGCAAAAATTCACGACTTTTGCATTGTTTTTCAGATCTACAAAAGAATACTTAGTTAATAAATGTTTAAATATGAATTTAATTCTCGCCAGTTTCAGCGCACTACAGCTATTCGTTTTCGAGAAATCGGCGCTAAAACGGAGGATTCATTGCGAAACAACGTGCGCAAACGATGTGAAGTGGCACACAAATAGTGCTTTAGGGAAGAGTGTAGGACCCTCAAGATCTCCATCAATCCACGAGCCTAAACTCCCTTGGAGTCCTATCAATATTAGAATCTAATATCTCATATATATTTATGTAAGTACAAAGTAAGAAATATGAAATTCGTTATGGGCCGGCCATTCTGCATGGCGCCTTTTTGTATTCAAAGTTAATTTTCGTTATTATATATTTATTAAATTTCGTTCGAAACTATTATCGTATCTTTTTTAAACTTGACAATAAAGCTTGATGAATAAGAATGTTTTATTATATCTAAATTTTTATACAATACTATTTAGTTTGAATTTAAAATTAGTTTTATAGTACTTTTGGAAATGAGTGAACAAATGTTGAGATAAATTATAGAGTAATAACCGATTAAAAGCAGCTTCTTCTCCATTTATTTATCCATTGTATATTTAGCTACTTATTCGGTTGAAATATAGTGATTTATAATAATAGAAAAATTTTAAAATGGCACAACAGAAAAGTGGTAAATAACACAACCATATATATAGCCTTTAGTACGACTATTTATTTAGAACTCCGTAAATAACAATAAAAAATATGTAAGGTGTTACGATATTTTGTCTTATTAAAAATTACATAAGTATCTATCGAATATACATATACTGTGCCTGAGTTCATTGTTGACTTTAATTAAGAATCATGTCTTAAACAAACATAATTCCCAAATTTTAAATACAAGTGCAACTTTTTAGTTAATTTTTGTGCATGGTACAGAATAATTTTAAATGACCTGTTTGCAGTATCACATATTTTAAGATAGGTTTACGGAAAGGAAAACAAATGAAAAATAATATTTTAAACTTAAACAAGTACATTCAAGAGAATGGATTAAAAAGTATCTTCAAACAAATGAAAAATAATATTTTAAGCTTATACAGGGACGTTCAAGGGAATGGATTAAAAAGTATCTTGAAACAAATGAAAAATAATATTTTAAGCTTATACAAGTACATTCATGAGAATGGATTGAAAAGTATCTTCAAACAAATGAAAAATAATATTTTAAACTTATACGAGTACAATCAAGAGAATGGTTTGAAAAGTATCTTCAAACAAACGAAAAATAATACTTTAAGCTTATATGAAAAGTATCTTCATCCAATACGTTCTTGTTCTCATTCTCCTGTGAGGAAATTTTAAAATGACTTGATCAAATAGATGGAGCAGGAATGAGAAAAAATATATTAATTAATTTTTAAAACTATCCTTGTTTGCCGTTATGTGAATGCAAAAAAATATGTTGTTCCCTTGTTCTAAAGCGTATTTTTATAACCCGACTGGTTTAATCTTTATTTCTTAATTAAGTCTCTGACATGAATATGTTTCAATTTTCTGTCTGTTCCAATTCCTTTTTCGATAAATTTAATTTGATCAATCATCAAAAATATGACCTTCAACCTTTGATAATATCCAAAACTTACTTCTAAAACATAGTATGCGACTTTTTTTGTATCATGTGACT
Organism: Druceiella hillmani; assembly: GCA_039881145.1. NCBI lineage: Eukaryota > Metazoa > Arthropoda > Insecta > Lepidoptera > Hepialidae > Druceiella > Druceiella hillmani. The sequence goes on along the minus strand of JAYKKI010000040.1, from coordinate 1,692,771 downwards.
CTGCTTTATTACTAATAATAACAAATAATTTAACATGAACAATTTATTTCGAAACACGTATATTTCCTACTATGGTAGTACACTCCAGTTTTTATAGTATTTTTGGATCTAAAATCGACTATAAATAAGACAATTTGTTTGCGACAAAAATTTACCACAGATTTAAGTATTTATTTATTAAAAACATTTAATGTTTTCGATTTCATCAAAGTAAAATTTGCCTCAACCACACCCCGATTCTTTCAGTGATGTAGTATTTTCCATAATGTACACTGAGATCGACGAGTTTTAAGAAAATACCCTGTTGTTTTTTTAACTTATTTAAATTTATTTTGTCACCATTTTGATTCACTTAATTGAATATAATCGTGAAACTTTAATGAGACTATTTATGATATACCTGAGATTAAAGAACCATGACAAGGATACTATATTTTTCTATTAACATTTATGGTATTAAATTTATTATAAAATTAACTTTTTGAAGATTTTAAAAATATTCTTTTTATCACTACTTTTTTTTTTAATTCGAGAATAAAATCTCTGTTCTCCCCAAAAATAAGCCTAGTGTTCAAAAGAGTGCTCGTAACATGAAGTGTTAGCGCACCACGTGGATCATAAGGGAGGAAGTTTATTTTCGCCAAACTATGAATTTCTTTAAGTATTAAATTAAGAAAACCGTGACAAGGATATTTTCTATTAAAATTTATGGTCTAGCCATGTTTAACATTAACTTTTTAAAGATTTTAAAAATATTCTTTTTATCGGTACTTTTTTTTAAAATTCGAGAATAAAATCTCTGTTCTCCCCAAAAATAAGCCTAGTGTTCAAAAGAGTGCTCGTAATATGGAAAGTTAGCGCACTGCATGATATCATAAAGGAGGAAGTTTATTTTCGCCCAACTGTGAATTTTTTTAAGTATTACATTATTTTTTTGTTATCAATTTTGAATGTTTACGTTTACAATAATACAAAATGTTACACCTTTACAATAATATAAATTTGGCATATCACCACGAATTTCAATGATAGCTGATTACCTTAACGCCCTCCACACTAAGGTGCATTTGGTATTATTTCTTTTCGGTACCGTGACACATAAAATTTGTAAACTTAAGAGATGATTGAATTGGTACATAAGGGCAATTTCATATTCTGTTTTCTCTTGGTGTAAGACGTGAAGATACTACATATATTTCGTTGATACTAGTCTTCAAGAAGCAAGTACGTCCATTAAAATTTTATTTAATTTTAAGTTAAAATTTTATCATATTATCAAAAGAAGTACATTCAATAAACAGAAAAATCTTTATTTTCTAATTATCTATAGATTCAAAGTTAAACATAAGTCTCCCAGTCAAATTGTGAGCCGTAAGATAAAAAAAGTGTCATTTTTCTAGGATCCAAAGAAAGCTCCCACTTTTATATCCCTAATTTATGCATTTGCCTAGCTTTATGAGATAGGTTTAACTTGTTATATTGAGAAACCAATTCTCATCAATTAAAATCTATGGTTAAGCAAAATTTTTTGTAAAGGATTATTGGGTGATTAAGAAACTATGGTCTTTTGACTTTCACTCTTAAGGTTTTCGAATATACCAGTAAAAGATTTTAAAACATCGTAAAATTTATTAATAATCGCTATGTAATTATTTACTTACATTTTGTTTCCAGACTTTAGTCATTACCATTTTTTAGATTCTGAAATATTTCAACAATGTATTCGCCGGTTTATCTGCGTAACTCATAATACCATTTTCTAAGAGCTTGAAATTGCCAAACTAATTTATTACACCTTTTATCAGTTGGTTATTTTTATCCTATATCAATTTTTATTCTACTACTCAAATTTTTATTCTACTACTCAATTTATTTTATCCGATATCAATTTATTTTATCCTTATTTTTATCCTATATCAATTTTTATTCTACTACTATTTATTCTACTACTCAATTTATTTTATCCTATATCAATTTATTTTATCCTTATTTTTATCCTATATCAATTTTTATTCTACTACTATTTATTCTACTACTCAATTTATTTTATCCTATATCAATTTATTTTATCCCTATTTTTATCCTATATCAATTTATTTTATCCTTATTTTTATCCTATATCAATTTATTTTATCCTTATTTTTATCCTATATCAATTTTTATTCTACTACTCAATTTATTTTATCCTTATTTTTATCCTATATCAATTTTTATTCTACTACTCAAATTTTTATTCTACTACTCAATTTATTTTATCCTATATCAATTTATTTTATCCTTATTTTTATCCTATATCAATTTTTATTCTACTACTCAATTTATTTTATCCTTATTTTTATCCTATATCAATTTTTATTCTTCTACTCAAATTTTTCTTCGCAGAATTTACGAATTCATTCCACTTTTTCGAAAACTCTCCGTTCGTGCAGACGATCGATAGGAAATTAATTACGAAACTCACGACCTCAATATTCCACGTTTATCTTATCAACAAAATTGTTGTTACAATTAAATATATGTTGTTATCACGAAATATACTTTTGGGCTGAAACAAAATCCAATTTTAACGGCGAAGTAGCGTTTATTAGGATTCATGTTTATATAGAAATCCAAAAATGATTTCTATCTCTAATATTATTTAGATGATATTGGCTCTAATATTTATTTAAACGGGTCACAGTAGGGATTTAATACTTTTTAAAAAAAATATTAAATGTACGCTTATTTTGAATATTTTAGTTATTAAAGTTTCAAAAACTTCCCTGTTAGATGATGTTATCTCTAGGAATGAAATATATATTAATAATAATATAATTTTAAATTTGTAGTTTTAGTCTCTAACGTTTATTTTATTGATATATATATATATATATATATATATATATATATATATATATGTATATATATATATATCTATATATATATATATATATATATATATATATATATATATATATATATATATATGTAGTTTTGGTCAGGCATGAAAACGATGATAAAACAAACTTAATTTTCGTTGACGACAAATTTATATAAGGACTAATTTCTATCCTGTAATTATAATTTAATTAATTTCATTCGTAAATACAGAGTGACGGTTATGTATAAATTGTTTTAAGTTTTAATTGATGTTAAACTTTTATGTAATATTTTGTATAACTTTTCTTGGTAAATACTAAAGTTGGTAAATACTAAACTTGGTAAGTACTATAAAATACTAAAGTTTTAAATATTCATATTTTTAGGAAAATTTTAGTCACGTACTTTCTTAGATATAATTAATCTAGGAGACCGTAACTTTTTTAAATTATACTATCTTTCTTGCAATTCATTTTGAACGAGATCTAGGAAGCATCGGAGAAACAGACTTGCGTGGAAAATCGAGGTGGTTTTAAATATTTTTCAGTTGGCCGTGTGGAAATAATTGTGAAAGTAAACGTGAATAACTTAAATCCTCACAATTAAATGAAACTACGTGAGGTAGTATTATTTCTACTTTCTTTAAGTGCTTTACCACGACCTAGTTTTCATTGTATTACAACATCATCAGGTGGGCTATTAGCAAATATTCGTCTTTGATATATAAAAATACTACATCACGTAGTTTCATTTAATTGTGAATAATGGATTTCTACAAAGTTAATGCCAAATATATTCAAAACTTAAATCCTACTAATATTATAAAGAGGAAAAGTTTTATTTCTTTGTTTTTTTTAGATTCACGTAAAAACTACTGAACCCATTGCCATGCGTCTTTCGCAATAAAATAACTTATAGTTTTTAGATTTATATTAACGTTCCATACGCTATTTTTCTCAAAATATGATCTGACATACTTTGAGAAAAAATCAATAGTTTGGGTGCTTTGGCGATGAAAGCTGACAAAAAAATTACAGATATGTTAATGCAACATTAAAAAAATCACCCACATCCTGAATGGCAATTCGAGTTAGGTATATCTAGTAAACAACAAAAAACAAATTTACGAAATATTACTTTGTTTACTTTCCGTAACAATTATTCGAGGGTAGTTATAAAAATATACCATTGCTGTGTACAAAAGTCACCAAAACATTTAGATTATTCATAAATATACAAAATGCCGCACGTTTGTGTTAATTCTCCTAGCTTATTTTGTTATGTTTGTGGTCAATTTACTCCTAAAATTGAAAAAAAACTCAATATCTCCTTTGTTTGAAAAGTATTATGAAGATTATTTTAAGATTGCATTTAAAAATTAAGAGAAATCGTGGTAATTTAAGAGAAACGAAAAGGTTTTTGATAGTAAATAAAAGTGGAAATGCGAAACTTAATAACGAGCGGTGTGATGTATTTGTACATGGAGAGGAATGAAATGGCGAGGGGTACAAGAGCATCGTATCAGGGTACATCATTACACTTTTGTTGATTAAAATGAAATGCGGCTCTAAGTTAATGAAAAAAATATATACAACAATTTTAATAAAATCACTTAATTGTATCCATTCGAAGTCCGCCAGCCGTGTTGGTATCTGGGGAAAAGTCACTTAACGTATCCTGTAATGTACCCGTGTGAAGCCAGGGCGAGTCGCCAGTATAATATATGATTTGAAGTGAAACTTCTGAGGGTACAGCGGCGTGCATAAAAATCGACGTAGATAGTTTTAAGATGAAAATTGCTCGTTGTGATGTGTCAACCTGAGATATCTAACGAATATCTGCAAGAACGATGCACGAAAGCATTATATAATATGCTGCCAATTGGATTTGATTTACTATAAAACTTCAAGTGTATTCGTTCATTTTCGTAAATCGGTTTTCGATAGACACCCTTAAAGGAAGAGGAAGAATGGAGTCGTCTTGATAGTGGACTGTACTGGCGGAGTTGAAGAGCATCCATCAGGTTTGGAATGGTGATGCCCAAGATTGATCGACAGGTGAAGCAATGTAGGTAATATTCGCTCTATTAAGAAAATACTGAAAATGGAAACAATTTTCTATTCAAAATATGCAAGGTTCATAGCAACTGCAGAGGATTAAACAAATAATTATTTAAGGCTTAAGTAATATTTCGGTTCTTTTATGGCTGACAAGAGGTATTGCAATCAGATAATGATATCATGACTACATAATACCTACTTAAATTTTGTTTAACTAAGATAGCTCCATGAAAAAAAGGTACAACTCTTTTTATCTGGTATTTGAGAAAAATAATGGATACTTCGTTTTGGCGGAAATTGTCGTTTTGAATTATAGAGTATTATTTTTATTGAAATTATTATTGATTATTATTATTGAAATTTAAGATTATTTTTTAATCATTTAAGTTATTTACAATTTAATTTATAAACTATCATAATTGTGAAGAAGAGTAAAGACTTTACAATGATGATAATGATACAATTGCGATAATAATAATTTTAGGTTAATCATAAACGTTTTTGTCTGAATGAATTTTGTGTACTTTAAACACATTTATTGCCAAGGAGAGACATAGGTATTACTTGACGTACAACCGTGTGCATCATTGTGGATGAATATGTTAACTCATTATATGATTTTAGGAATGTGCTATATACACCTCATTTTCGATATGTTAATTAATTTATTTTGGGGTACTTAAATTTTATATTTTTAATGACTTCGACCCGTCCTGGGTTGAAGTTATAAGAAATTTAAAATTGAAAAATTAAACGGTAGTAATGATTAATCAATAGTCCGTGAGACGGACTCCAGAAGTTATTAGCGAAGTAATATTTTGGGACCAATTTCGTCTGAGATCTTTTACATTATATAATTTCAAACCTAAAAACAAAATTTGTTTTTGAGAAAAAAAACTTTGGTGGAACGGTGAAGTGTTGCATATATTTTTCACTGAATCAAATAAAAATTTAAATAAACAACAGTGAACACTTTTAAATCGCTAACATAAATAATACATAAATATATTAATTATCGTGTATGTTTTCATTATCTGGTATTAGAAACATTTTCTTGAGTTATAAATTGATAACTTTTACCCCATAACTCAAAACATGAACAGTTCCAACAGAAAAATTGGTTTTAAAGTGTTTCTATTAATATAGAATCTTTTTGAGCATATTACAGTACTTGTAACACATAAATGCTTAATAGTATCGATACGAGTAGATATCGACAGTCTATTCTTAATGGATATCGATAGCTTGTACATGATATCGATACGAGTAGGTGGATTTCGATAGCTTATTATTATATTGATACTTTGTAGGTATTGGAACGTCCCTAGTTCGCACATAAGGGAATGTCACTGGTTTCAATTCTTATCGAAATCTACTGATTTTTGGAATTCCGTACTCGAACAAGAAACGTTTTTAATTTCGTTATGATCGTTCCACTTATCTGTAACGGGCTTCTTTACAGTTCTATTTGCGTATCGAAATATATTTAAGTACGTATTAATGCCCACCCCCCCTCTCGCCCCTTAAGCACCTATACATAGATTTTCGGTTTAAAACCGTATATATATATATATATATATATATATATATATATATATATATATATATATATATATATAAAATAAGTAAATTAGCTATTAAAGCAAAAACATAAAATGAAAAATGAAATCAAGTAATTATATCTCTTAAATTCATGATCATTAAAACGAGGCTTAAGAAATAAAATGATTCATTGTGCAGATGTGTGTATTTAAAAACGATTTCAAAATTTACTTCCGGTTAGATCAGGGTTTCCCAACTTTTTTTTTGTTGAGGCTCCCTGGACTATAAATTATATTTCCATGCCCCCCCCTTTGATTTAGTAAATTAAATAATAATGGTAACTGAAGTTTGTAAATACATAAACTTACCTTTTAACAGTGAGACACAATAATTTTACACACTCAAACTGATTTCTCAACAAAAAATGTACACCAAAACGTCAAATTTTTCGCAAGTTTGTGGTAATAATAGTGAATATGATATTTAATTTCATTAATCTTATGCATGTAAATTAAACATTACATTGTAATGTTATTTATTAATGTTGTTTGTATATTTAAAATGCAAACGCTTTCCGCCCCCTTGACATCTCTCTACGCCCCCCTTGGGAGGCGCGCCCCCCTTGTTGAGAACTCCTGATTTAGATCGATTTTCTAATAAGAACACTGTAAGATCCAATTATTAAAATACACCCACTAACGAGTTTTTCTCTATCTCACAAAGGATACCCTAAAACATACAATTTTGAAATCTTCCTAAAGCTCTCAGAAGTATCAAGTATTAAGAATATAATGAACAATACAGCAAAGCAAGGTAATTATTGTGGTACTTTTCGTTGTCTTCAACTGAAATATTATTTTATTAAAATTATTCATAATAACAAGCGTTTCCATTTTAAAATTTATGTTAATTCTTTGCCAAATTCGAAATTAATTTCTGTAAATAAATAGCCGGGGGCAAATTAAATATATTTATTATTTCAAAGAACAAGAGTAGATTGAATGTGAAAATTTAATTATATTATTTGGTAGGATATTTTTTGTTTTGATATCCACAGTAAACAATTTTATATACATATATATATATATATATATATATATATATATATATATATATATATATATCGATATTAGTGTACTGAATTTTCACTGATTCTTAAAATAATGATTAAGGAACCAATTATAAAAGTACTGTAAAGTAAAAAGAAACCTGAAATAAACGAGAAATTTAACAACATATTTAAACGTAAATATATACGTAAGTGTGTAAACTTGGAACGTAATGTTGAATCAATACATAAATATTATATACACGATTTTTATTTTAAACATTTTCTTGTATATTTATTAGAACATACAGTGACTTGAATATTAGAATAAAAGTGTAGAAATGCAAAAATCAATAAGACTACTCATAGTAGTTGTTATATTTTGTTTTTATATATATTTTAAAAACTATGAACAATATTTTGGGGATTACTCGAGAAGCTGTTAACCTACGGGTATTTCTGTTACGGAATAAACGAATCAATTGATATTTTTAATAAATTAATTAATATATATATATATATATATATATATATATATATATATATATATATGATGGTTATTTAAAACGAGTAGATAAAATATTACAAGAAGTCCACGTACATATTTATATTCAATTATATTTTATTTACATTATTTTACCCATGAAAATAATATGCCTAATATATTTTTTGTCGTAAAAATCGTGAATTTCTTAAAACTTTTGACCTTTGGATTTACAGCTACAGTTTTTCAACAAATATCACCTTATTTTTCAATAACCTGTTTTTTCGATAATTTTAAATTTTGTATTTTTGAAAGAGGAAAGTGGAGAGGATATGTTTTGTGAACATTTTCAGTTGACTCTGGAAATGTCTATTAAAAAATTGGAAAAAAATCATTTTGCAATTCTTATAACTCAAAATATCAAATGATATCCTGCAGTACACAAGGGATAAGAAAATTCGAGTGCTTAGTTTGCCCGTATAAAATCAATACGTTAATATTTTTGAATGTTAACTATTGAGTTGTATCCAGGTTAACATGTTTCATTATTAAGTTGAATTTAAAATTTTGTGCATCATATGGTTTTTGCGAAAAACAGCTGAAACCGATAGATTGGCGGACACGTAAGTAGCTTTACAAAGGGGTTCGTTTTCATTTTTCACATACTGAATCTGAAAAATATTCTAAGAATACGTTCGTATTTTTCATTAGATTTTTTTATGATGAAAAAATGAATTATATCTCAAATTTTCATATTATGTTGATTGCAAATATGCCGGTTGCTATTATAAATAGTATACTTATTTTAGCGAAACATAAATATGTCTACAAAAACATCAGTAATACATATTTTAAAAACATTAAAATCCTTGAATACAGCAATATTCTCTCCAAGGGCTGTTTGAATGTTAAGGGTTTTTTATTTAATTCCATTTCATTGATTTGCTGTGGAAAAAGGAAAAGCCTACTTTACTATGGAACACAAAATTAGTTTTATCTCAATGAAACTTTATTTTATTGTATTTAAATAATATAATGTAACAAAAAAAACATTCGGAGTATAAATTTTGGTGATGACATACTATTGACGATGGAAACTGAACATTGCTCAATTTCAATAAAGTTGTATCACTATTTCTTCGATATTGTTTGAGATATCACGTAGTGTCATCACTAAAATATCTATCAATATTAAGGAATACTCCAACCACCCCAAATAATAACTATAAGGTTTGTTAAATATTCCACATCGCATACGACGTTAGTACGTTGCTTAATCGTTGATAATTATAGGAGCCAGTAAACCGGTTTTTGTAATTTTTGTCTGTCTGTCTATGTGCCGATTTGTTTTTCAACGATGCTAAATATATTCAAAGTATTTTGTTCAAGTTTAATTTAGTAACGGTCTGTATCCTCGAACAACATAAAAAATACTTTTTATCTGGATATTACAGATTTAAAAAAAAACTGAAATTAACCTTGATGAATATTACGATATTTGTACTGCCAGCACCATCTATAATCATTTCAGTAAAATTTATGCTCATAGATATTGCAAAAATATTCTACTAAATGGATTTTTTTGAACTTTTTATTGCGACATTTAGAGGATAAAAAAACCTGAATTGGTGAATGTGATCATATGGATCTATTAAGGTCTTTAAAAAATGTTGCTCATCGATATTGTAAAAATAGATAAAAAAAACAGAATAATAATTAATTATGATAATAATAAAAATAGTAATAACTGTGTTGAATGTTCGTTTGGATCAGCTGTGGTGTAATGAACACGTGGTGTTCATTACACTACGTTGGATCAGCTGTGGTGTAATGAACACGTGGGTACAATTACGACATTCCGATCGACTTTTTGTTTGTGTAGTTTACAATATTATTTATTACACTGATGCTCTTTTTCAATATTTAACATTTTGAACCTAGTTTTTTATTTATAATATTATCAAAATAAATGCGTAGCTAACGCATACCAGTATTACTCCCATTGATCGTTGTGATCAATGGGAGTAATACTGGTATGAGAAATAAAAATACATATTTGCAATATACATGCTATCTGTACCATAACCACATTTTATATATAAGTTAAATAATTAGTATTACACACTATTAGACACAGCGTATTCGATATTTACGTTATATTTTTGGGGGTTTATTTTTCATGTTTCCATTCTTGTTTGTGTCTGTTCTTTAGATTATACTGTTGAGTATATCGTATCAGTTTATTATAATAAAAACGACACCTTTTAATTATATAAAATAATTTATGGAAATTAAAACAAAATTTTAAATCTACAAAGAATTACAAAACTAATTTTTATAACTTGAACTGCCAAACGATATAGTTTCGTAATGCTTGTGTGGGGTTGCTTCATTAGAGTGGGATTTTTTTTCTAATTGACAACTTTATACTATCTTCAAATTGGCTTATAGGGTTTAATCTACATAATGTGGGGTTAGTTATAATAAATAAACGTATAATTTTGACATTAATTATTTGGAGACATAATTTTGAAATAGCCGATATTAAATTTTAAGGGAAAGTAATCCCAGGATCATGCAACATAATTGTCATAAAACAGATATTTTTAAAATAGAAAATTGCAAACAATACTTTTTTATTTTAATAAATTCTTACAGGAAAAAGTGATTTTAGTAATTTGGTGTGAATTGTAATAAATAAGTACAGAATTGTTTGTTTATTTTATGAACGTGGAATTCAGATATAACCGATACTTACCTCGGTCTTTAAGTGCGTAACAATTATAACATTTGAAGAAAAATATTTAATGAAAAATGTTTTCTATTTCATTTAGTAAAATTTCAAGTAATGATTTTCATACAAGATTTGTGACTGAACAATATTTTTTATTTAATTTCCAAGAAGTTTCAAAAACTGCTATAATGAATGTGTCGTATATTAAGTTCTGATTTATGTATAAATCATTTTTGAGGTATATACGTCCGTTCGTCTGTAATATACAAACTAGTTTGTAAAATGTTAAGTATTTTTAGAAATTATCAAAATATTCTTATAAAATTTACTATTTGAAATATCATAAGTATCAAAGTAAAATGTTCGTTTATATGCAACGTTGTAATCAAAATATAAATCGCTTCCAAATGTACTATGCGCATTATTGAACATAGTTACATAGGTGGGCGGGTGGAGGGGATAGCGTATAGGGGAGGGGGTAATAATATTCGCTCACCTAGGTTCTAATTAAGGACTCATTCCTCAGGCACGATCTTCAATTTTTTCACAAAATGCCTCAAGTTATTTTGGATAAAATATATTTAGTTTAGTGACACGTATTCTAGTAAAACCAGAATTTACATATAGTTTTGTCTCTTCAAGCAAGGTAGAGTCGATTGAAAACGACCCACGCTCAGGATGGTCGATTAGGTTAATTCCTCAACTTTTCTTAAATTTTCTTAACTTTGTCTATAATGTCAACTAGTTAAGGTACTTATATTGGAAGGTATCCATTTAAAGTAGCAGCTTACGGAAATGGTTGAAGTATCTCTTAGAACTATTATGAATAATCCATATAACATTTTGGCATATCAAAAATATCAACGGAGACTGGGTGCAGAGAATGTTTACGCCGCAGTAGAATAAGCAGCATGAAGAGAGTTCACGCGAGATTTGAACTTCTGCAGACAAGGATATTTTTAACCGAACTGAAACGAATATAAACTCATAAATGGGTCATCATTACGAGTGTGAATAGCGATTTATGCAGGGACATAAAAAAGATAAATCGACCCTTAAGAAGCTCAATAGTTTAATGGCTGGCAGAGTAATAGTAATGGTTTTTTTTGCTACAGAGCAATAATAATAAATAGAAAAATAATAAGTTGGCCTCCTGAAGCAGTTAAGAGGAACTGTGAATGAGAAATGTGAGGAAAACCGGCAAAATCTTTGTTCCTTCTACGTGACAACGCACCCGTACACAGGACGTTTTCGAAATTGTGGCTTCCAGATGTAGAACCATTCAAGCTACAATTTGGACTTGATCTCCTGCAATTATTATTTGTTCCCAAAAATGAAAACCGAGATTTGTGGCAAGATGTATGTTGACGATGAATAGGTTGAGCCTACAATTTCAGATTATTTTCAAAATAATAATATATTGTTTTTTCTTACCTTTAAAGAAAAGTTAATTGAAAGATCTGAAAAATGTATTTAGGATTAAGGGGAAATAGATCGAAATGGAAAAAGAACATCATGTCTCTTTTTATCGTCCTTTTTTAGAGTTCCGTATTTCGGAAGGAAAAAAGGAACTCTTTTAGGATCACTTCGTTGTCCGTCCGTCCTCCTATCTGTGAAGACCCTTTTTCTTAGGAACACGTGGAGACATCAAGTTGAAATTAATATCAAATAAACCTAAGACTCTCTTGAAATTTGAAACTTTCAGCTTAAACTGACCCTAAAGGTCAGTTTCAACTGAAAGTTTCAAGTTTCTAAGTCAACGCAATAAAAAAATACGGCCATTTATGCTGCATATTTTGACATTCGTAAATAAATAAAAACGGCCTAGAAACATGAATTTGGCAAAAAGCAAGATCTCATAGTACAAGCGAAGGAAAAAATCCGAAAATCGTTAATTTGTAGTAGGTCACATAAAATTTTATTTTATATTATTTGTGAAAGACATAATAGGCATTATATATTTATTCAAAAAATTAAAATGTTGTAATTAGTCTAATAGGAATATTATGAATCATTAAATGTTTATAAATGCCTAAATACGTACGGAAAAATACGAGTGCCGCTCACGCTTGACAGGTTTTTTTCCATTACGGGAACTTTTTCAACTCCTCTTCATTACGAAAAATGTGTTTTAATGTTTGTTACTAAATCACATTTAAATTGCTACACAGATTTTAATGGAAGTCAATTTAATACATAAGCTAATTTTTGTATCGAATAATTGCAAAATTCTTGTGGGATGAAACTTCGCGTAATGTTTATAGATTTTTAATTAACACTAAACAATTGTATTAGTGTTACAGGTTGTAGTCCTAATAATATCGTTCTATCACAACATGATAATATATGACATTCGTGCGTATTAAATATTAATGATATGACTTGAAAGCTTAAAACTGGCATGTATTTACACACACAATGTTTAATATCATATAGATGTTGCGAAAGGTTCTTTGGATAAGAGGCTGATTCAGCGACCTTTATGAAAAATTCGCGCGGGCGAAGACGTGGCTGCCTATAGTTTAGTTACCTATTATTCAAAAATTTTATTGAAAGTTGATATTATGTTGACATATTTCTTTTTGTTTCATTTATTAAGAATTACAGTATTTTGTATCTTTATTCCTAGATTTGTGTATTTGTGACTGAAAAAATATTTTTGCTTCATATTTTATGTGTCCAAGCTAACCTATCTATATGTCTAAAGATAATAAGAACAAAATACTAAGGAGAACAATACTATCTTATTTTTAAGCTTTATATGATGAAAGTGTAAAAGTTATTAATGTTTGTCCATCAATCAGAATGTGATATAGATACGCACACATACACTTACACAAATATAGTATGTCAAGTAAGGAAACTTTGGAACTTTAATATGTAATAGCATGCGCTATTACATATTAAAGTTCCAAAATTACCATTGGTAGATTGCAATACAACTATTTTTTTTAATCATAGCACTTGTTATATTAAAATTGTGATATTAAAAAATTGTGATATTTAAAAATTGTTCCAAGTCATTAACATGAAAATGCATCAGCCTATATCTTATATTTCGATAAATGTAATATATTGTATTGTATAAATGTAATATATTGCAAATGTAATATATTAATAAATGTGGCATTATTGCATGTACTCTTCTTAGCGATCGGCAGTGAATTTGATTTGTCTAACTATCCCTTTCATTTGTACAGTTTTACATAAAAAGGATAAGAAAAAGAAAAGGATGTTCAAATTAATTTCAAAGCTAACTTTGTTTACATTTCGTAAATCTAAATTGTTGCTATTTAACATTTTTTAACATCCATTTAAAAATTTTTAATATATTAAAGATTATAAAAAATATTTTTTTAATGTTATCGATTTCTAAAATAAATTTGTCGGAATAATTAATAATACGATATTTTTTCATAGATAATAGATAAATTATTATTCGCTTCTTATTAATAATATAATATTATTTTTAATTGCTTATATCCAATTCAATCTTTAGTGATTATTGTTTTGTTTAATATGGCAACCCCTACACATTTCTTCTGGTTAGTTTTGTAAGTTTAGTTTTGACATAACCATAACAGTTGATTGCGCGTTGTACTAGTGACGTTGAAACCGGCGACGCGTATTTAAACCAGCGACGCGCATTTAATGCGCGTCGCTGGTTTCTTTGAAATTATTTATTTGTGATATCGAGTGAGTGAAATTTCGTTTTTTAGTGCTGATGGAACATGGTATTTGTCTATACCGAATGCCATTATAGCACCCCTAAGAATGTACGTCGAAGGTTATCTGACAACCAAGTCTATTTATTATCAATGCAATACGACCGAATACGTAATTTCAGTGATATTAGCTGATACTTCAACAATATCGGTAAATATAGAACAAAAATGTGGTAACACATTTTAGAAGGGTGTAAAATTCGAATACTACACGCACAGTGTAGATAATTTAAGTTAAAATTATTGTCATCGGTTGTGAAAATGCGGTAAGTTCGGCGAAGGCACTTAACACGAAAACGGAACATAAAATGTAGATAAGTGTAAATACATTCTAAAACAAAATATTTTGTATTTTAATTATTATTTACGCGTATTTAAAAAAGTCGATTTTTGGAAAGGGATAAGTGACATATCATTTTAACACTTGATAGTCTGCAAAGTTTGCAACAGACGAATCACGTATTTATATATAGGTGTTAAAATTGCGTACTCTCGGATTACACATCATTAATGCAACAAGTGTTTGAAGTGACTTAGTTTTCTTAATTTACATATGTATGTATGTATTTAATTTAAACATAATCATGATTTCATACAAAAGTTAAATTTTAATTATTTTATGAATTAGGCGGCTAATTAAAAAAAATTACGTACTTTCGGATTACACATGATTAATGCAACAAGTGTTTGAAGTGACTTAGTTTTCTTAATTTACATGTATATATATATATATATATATATACATATATATATATATATATATATATACACACACATACACTATATAATAATAGCATAGTTGAAAAATAATAGAGAAATTTTCATGGGAGCTACTATCATTCATTTCTTATCGCTGACTGACAACAATAGTTCAGAACTTTTATTTCCATAAATACGTGATACTAAAATATTCTGCGTGTTTCGTGTTTTATTTACTGTATATAAATATCACAAATTGTAGTTTCTGGTGTGTGTATATATACTTGTCTAAATGGTAACAATAATTTATTTTTTCTTTAAATTCAACAACCAGTACCAATTATTTTTTACGAAATTAACCTTTTCGTAAAACAAGTTTCTGCGAAGACAGCTTCTATTTTGACATACGGTATGCTAAAAATTATTGAAAAGGGTAATAATGTTAGGCAGTTTATTATTTGAGACCCTGTAAATATTTTCACTGAAAGGAAATAGCTTATTTTATTCAAATTTTGCGATTTGTGGATTTGCCTCTTCTCATTATGCTTTTGTAACGGTGAAAAATTTAAATACATCTCTATGGTCAGATAGTTTTAATTATATTAATTTCTTGAGAGTGAAATTAAATCACAATACATTTATTTCCTGAATTGTCCACAATTTCATATCTAAATTAATTAAAAACATTTTTGACGATATTCGTAAAGGAAATAAAATTGAAATAAATCTGCATTTTTTAAACCATGGACTGACTGCCGATTGTTATATTTTGTCGTAAGCTATGGGAATTTTTTGTGACTCAGAATGATTTTGTGACTCGTAAATTGTTATGCTCTATAATTTAACTAAGAAAATCAGGCCAATATATCTTGAAACATCATTAGTTTTCGGATAGATCGGTGAACTTAAGTGATTAAAGATCTTGACAGAACCTTAAGAATATTTCAAACAATGTTACGTATTCTCTTCGTAACAACACGTAAACTATTTCACGTTAATCGTTTTATATTAGTCTACAGTAGAGATAATTTTTTTTATTACATTTACGGCACAAAAGCTTGCTACACAAAAAATAAAATACCAAAATAGAGCTCCAGACAAAGCTACTCCCTTGATCTACACGGAAATATAATTTACGTTATTTAAGCTTTGAATTTAATAAGAGGACCCCGTTAAGTTGTCGTCTATACAGAATATCAGCCAAAAAAAAACATCCTGTGTATTTATTTAACCAATTTATATGTGTCATGCTGTTAAAAATTTTTACACCCTAAAAAAAACCGTAATACTTATTGAAATCTCTATATTCTCGTTTCTGCTCAGTTCGTGTAGGTATCTTTCAATACATTTGACTTCGTGATTTATTTGCCCGGTATCGCGTTAACATTGGAAGTTTAATAAGATAGAATATAATACTCTTCGAAGTTTCTGGAAAATTCTTATAAAGTACAGTTTTTATTAATTTTCTCTTTATTAATATTTAAAATTTTTGTTTCTCATATTTCTATCACATACGTATGTTTACTTATCGTGAAAAGACTTTTCTTGTAAGTAAAGTTTTGTGTTTTCAAATATTCATTTTCTTATAATTTAATATATTATCTAAATTAAATAATAAATTAATATTTTCCGCTCATAATGCTGAAAAGTAAGACACTTGGCATTTTAGAAAAGAAAATTTTATGAATTCATTCTCATTATACTACCAATATATTTTTATATAATCTGATCGTTACTATTACTAAATAAGAAATTAATATATGTATAACTTCGTGAAATATTCAAATAATGTTTCCCTTATTTGTGCATATGATGTATATATACGTCAATACTAAGCTATTAAATTTCGATTTAAACCTTATTTGCAAAGAAATCAATATGCTTCAAACAGAAAAACAGTAGAAGTTTTAGAATACCGTAGCGAAATGGTAAAACCAGAATGAACCTTTAAAATTTCTTCACTTCTGTTTAATTACATGTCACGTTGTCAGAGACGCTTTAATTTAAGACCGACTGTAAACAGAAATACAAAATACGTAATAGCTTTATGTGAACACATTGAAATGAAGAGGAAACTGTCTTTTATATCAATTTGGGGTTGGACATTTGTATAACGAGTGGCTAGTCATTAAACAGGTCTTTAAAAAAGAAATAAAAGTGTTTGACTTTTTTAACTTTTTCTTGTGATACGAGTCTGCAAAGCATTTTGCAATCTCTATCGTTTTTAACTTCTAACCTTAAACGTTAAAAATTTAAACAAAATTAGCTAAGCGATATTTAAAAAATTACTTCATTTTTAAATTAGTTTAGTGAACTCGCTTTAAAATTTGGAAACACATAAAACCTAGTTATTCGTCTTATACATTTGAAAGATATACTGGGCAATGTATTACATTTACATAGTGAAAGTTTCATCAATATTTATAAACATTTTAACAGAAATAAAATATAACTTTGTATGATGGAACTTTTACATATACGTAAAGGTATACGAATAATCACCAAAACTACTAAGATAATGCTCGTAAATCCTTTGTTTTCCCCATATTCTTGTATATTTCGAAGACCTGGACTTTGCGGGAAATCGATAATAAGGAGACAGATGCTCTAGAGATTTAGTACTAGAGGAGAATGCTTAGAGTATCATGGACCAAATTTCAGACAAATATTTCCATATTTCAAGAACTAAGTTTTCACTAATGTGGACAGCCGCTGTTGGCATCAGACAGCGACTGTAGTACCCAACCATGCGGAAGACCTGACTGATGATGAATTGACTAGATCATATCTACTGTGGGTCGCACTTTGCACGAGTGTATTAGAGGGCGGCAAGCAGGAAAAATGGCAGAAAATCTTAACGTGTGCGACATCTACCCACGTAACATAACGACCACGACCGCTCTATCAAGAGCATCGTGAACGAACAGAAGTACGAAAGCCTTATGCCCTGGGCTCTACTTATAGTTAACAGGTTTATTTTAATTTAGGGCAAGAAAATTAACTTAGTTTTGCATTGTCGTATCGATGGTAATATTTGTATTAAATATCAAACAATTAAATAAGAAAATATCTTATGAACAAAGTATCTGAATGCAATACCTTTATTTCAATGACATTAATTACTTTAAAATTATATGTGAAATAAGTGGGTACTTATATGTGAAATTATTCGGATAAGCAAAGTAATTTTAAGGCAAGTAGATATTGCTAATTACTTAATTTAAGAGCTTTGTTACCAATAAATAGTATAACAGAAGATGAATTGAAAACAATGAGTAAACCTAGCTGACCGAATTGATGGTACTCCTATGAAAACAATGACGAACAAAAAATATATTCAAGAACAGTATGAGTACCGGAATGCAATTATATATTAATTCCAATATATATTTACGAAGAATCATTTGTAATGTAAAATAACGATCATACTAAATTGCAAGTCGTTAAAATGACAAAATTGTTGAACATCCGCCAAAAGGAAAGGAAGTGATATATTTTACAAGTGGAGATATTCAACGAAAATGTGATTGTGAAGAAAATATAACATGTGTATTGGAAAACTGACAAAATAGTTCATAATGAAATGAGGTCCACCCAGAAAGGGACAATTTGGATAATTTGGAAAGGATTTGAATTAAATTGAGGTATGTCTGAAATATATTAATATAAACCACTAAAATATAATAACGTGTATGGAAATACATATGTATTATACGATTGAAGTAAAGAAATTATATCAGGTCAGGGAAGCATGGTTCTCTATCAATCCTACTTAAGTTTTGTAGTAAGACGTGTAGTAGATAGATACAAAATTTTGTCTAACTCGTCTTCTGTGCATTTTTACTTTAATTTATCTCGATTTCGTAATGATCAATTATTTTTTGTTATCTATCAAAATACATAAATGACGACAAATTCTATTATTTATATTGCATATTGTCATGAAAATACTTTATACCATTTACAATAAAGTAATGGACATACACATATTATTTTAAAATAAAAAAAAATTATTTTACAAAATTCTTGCGGAGAATAACATTTTTTATTGTTGGAAGGAATTTTTTACATTACGTTTTACGTTAAACATGAATTAAACTTTAAATACTCATACGTGTAAAGAGATGTTTAAAGGGTGAAGAAGCTGGCTTCGCTTCGTCGACATATCGCTAAAATATTGAATGCACGGGTAAACGCTAAACGTTTAATAAACATTTATTGCGTATAAAGCGGCAAGTTTATGTCGCAGCAACGTAACGGTCTGTATGCCGCCGCATCCTTCGGCTTCGTATTACTGCAGCCGGATTGCATATTGCGAGGACTAAAAATAAACTAATGGTGGAGGCACAATTTTTTCCATAAAATTGATTCTTCTTAAATATCCGAGAAAAGGAACAAATTAGGACATTAAGATATGTAAATATTTTAGTAGTAAATAATAACGTCAAATAAAAAGTAATAAACGAATATAATCCATTTTTTAGAAGATGCGTGGCGTACCCTCAATTTAGAAACCTAAACACTTATGTTACGTAAAAATTAAGAAATTTATTGAAAAAAAAACAATTGGAATGCCATTTCTAATAGTAATAAATTTCAATAAAAATAATATAGTTTAAGTAACTTGTAAGTATGCAATGACCGCAGTTGATAAAAAAGTGTCAAAATTATTTAAACTCATCATTTTAATTAGGAGAAAAATCAAAATGCAATTTAAGTACAAATACTTGAAATAACACATGTAATTACTAATTAGTAACAGTATTTAAATATGCTTTCAAGCGAAAGAGTACATATCCATAAAAATATAGGACAACACTGGCTGAAGTGTTGTCCTATTACCAAATTAAGCTAAAACCATTTATATGTTATTACCAAATTAAGCTAAAACCATTTATATGTGTGAGTAATAATTACGCACTTTTTGAAATTTTGTCCAAATAATTTACTTTAGATGTTCATGAACTGCATAATTATTATTCGGTTATTTCACTATAGGTTTTAAGGATAAACCGATAGTTTGATTTATACGGATATTTATGTGTGTGTATGTGCCTTGCACATGCCTATGCGTGTGCGTGAGCGTGTGTGTATGCGTTACCGTATGAGTGTGCGTATGTGTATGAAATTCATACACGTGTGTGTGTGCAGAGGCGTGTACGCAAAAATTTAATGGCCAAAATCGTTAAAATTATATTAAATATAAATTATGTAAATTTCCATGTAATTTAGTTCTGTATCTAAACCTAAACTTATGTAAGTTTTGATTAAAAGAATTAATTAATTTTAAATTATACCTTAATATTTTCATATGTGAAGATATTATTAATAATTTCTAGCTAAAACATACCGATGTCCCATCCAACAGAATTTCATACAGCAACAAGGCACGATGCGCGGTGCACAATCGACGCGATTTTGCGTGTGCGAAATGTAACACATATTATAAAATGTGCAATACAATATGAGGAGAGCTTTTGTCGAAAAGCAACGTTGGAATGATTGGTCGTAAACTTCCTTCGCGAATGAAGCTTATTTGCAACGTTTAACACAGTTGCTTTCAAAGTTATGTTCGTAAACTTTGCAATTGTTCTCGGAAAGAATGCTTTATTATACAGTAGACATTTGTTGTGAGTAGCAACGTGCAATGAGAGTTTAATAAAATATTATTTATGAAATTCTCGTTCTAAACCAATCAAATAAATCTTGGACTTTATCTTATTTGATTATGTTACCCTGCAATGTATTTTCCAAAACTAGTTATTTAAAATATTATTTCAATATTACCAGTGATATTTTATATTTATATTAAATAATCGTATGAAAGGCAATTTTTCTCTCAGCCACATTATTTATTATTTATTGTTTTTCTTCATTTTTTAGCTATCAGTATTTTAACTTAATTATCGTATTACCCGCCTTTTAAACTTTTTAATTTATGGATTTATTGTTTTTTAATATTTCATAACCTTGACATCAGGTTTATGTAAATATAAGTCGATTTATTTCCATTAATCTTAGAGATATATCACTTTTAAATATAAGGTTATTAGAAATACTTGCGATAACCGAAAATCTTCTGAATATTGACGTGTATATAAGTAGATAAAATATATCGTATCGTAAACTTTTAGTTTTTGAAAAAAATTAATAGTTAAAGGTATGTATTATTTTAATTATATTACTTATATTTATTTAGAAACTTTTTGCTGGTTTTTAAAGGGCCTTTTCAATTTATTTTTAGGTCCTGTATGTTTCATTATATATATATATATATATATATATATATATATATATATATATATATATATACATATTCGGTCTTAAACTGGTAGAGCTACGATGCTTTGATATACAGACGGACAAGCAGACAAAATGACAATAAAATAACGATATACAACAATCTGAATTATATTACAATGGATCTTTGCCACTTAGCTACAGAACCCCAAAAGCAACCTCACTTAAAAGTATTGCTAAAATAAAAAAGATTAAAAGTACCGTAAAAAACAAGCATAAAGCAAGCATAAGTTCGATATATAATCTAACGATACGATTTAGTAATGCATCATCATTTAGGTAGTTTTCAAAATTAATTTTATTAAAATATATTTAATACTTAAGAATAATGACAATAATTCATTTCATGAGAACAAGCTTCAAGTTCTGTTCGGTCACTAGTGCAATTAACGATTTATATTTTATTTCTGTTTTTTAACTGCCAAGGAATTAATAGAATTTGTCATATTTTTGAAATGTAATTTAAGAGGGTATTTTATAATTTGAAATATTAGGAAACGAATTAAATATGCCTTTTTTATACCACTCCGGAATGAGCAAATTCTTTTGGGTATAATTTGAATTGAAATATATTTCATGGAATTGCTGAATTGCGGAAATGAAAAGAATGTATAATGTTAGAGTTTCAAAACCATAAGACTTTTTCGAGTAATAAATAATTAAGTTAGTAGATTATTTTGCGTTTTAGTCCCACTAAGAAACGAATAAAATTTATTGGAAATTATTGAAATAAATAAATATTTCCCAAATCTCCCAATTCTGCCAAATCCAAAAATATTTAGTCACGAATAAATTATACAGTAATTTCTATGAAATGCAAAAAAGGTACATTTTTAACATTTTCTCCTTGTCGTGTATCTATTTAACGCAGTTTTTTTTAACTGAAATGGGTGTTTGTTTATCTCATCATTGTTTATCTCATACATCAACATTGTTTATCTCATACGGGTGGCCATTTACAGTGGCCCAAAAAGGTAGATCCAGAAAGGTTTTTTTAGGTAGAGAACATGGCGATGAGTCATTTAAAAAGAAAATTAGCTCCGCGAAAATCAGTAATTTAGAAATTATGATATTTTCTTAACTTTTTGAAAAATCTTTACTTCAGTCACACAAATCAATTTTGTTTCAAACCTATTTCATTAAATCGTATGAAATTTGATATGGAAGTAGTCATGTAGCAACCATTCAATGAGAATTTTTTGTCTTTATTCTTAGTTTCCCTATTGTTTGATAATTTTAGACTGAAATTTTATTTTTTCAAAAAATATGTACTTTTATATATAAAACTTATTAAAGCACTTATTTAACCATATATATTATATATTTTTTTATGAATTTGTTTAAACATTTTTCGGAAAAAAAATGTTCAAAAATTGCTGTCCCTTATCATGGAATGGATCGCTCCAAAAATATGAAAAAATCAAGAATATTGAGAATTAGATATGGACAGAAACTAAGTTATCAGGATTGAAAAATTCTTAATTGTTTATTTCCTAATAACTGTTGAACATTCGTTTTAGGGAAAAAGTTTTTCAACTAAAAATGTTTCTTACGATATAAGCTACATCGTAAAGATCTAAACTGACAGCCTCATTAGCTGATGGCGGATACTTGACTGAGTATATGAATATATTTCTCATGTGATAAGAGTATATAAATATATTTCTCATGTGAATATATTTCTCATGTGATTAGTAAACGAACTTTAGGAAGAATATTTTGTTCTAGAATATACAATTCAGTTAATAATTGTAATGGTCAACTTAAAGAAAAATTTAATAATTTTTTATTTTTATCTAATTTGTGCAATTACGACATTAAATGCAAGTACACTTACCATTTAAAATGTCATTGTGAAACTCAACCAAAATCGTAAAACCGCTCTTCCTAAAACGCAAACTCTGTAGAGTGGGAAAGAGAGGAAGTAAACATCGTTTGACCAAATCGGGGTCAGTATGTAAAGCAATAAAGTCTCGATCAAATAGTAAATTGCTTTTTACGACGACCTGTAATGACCTCATCAATAAATGAAGTAAAGTTATAAAATTTACGTCCAGGCAATTAAACGTCGTCTATAATTTAAGGTTTGCCCGCGCTACTGCATTATATTTTTCAGTTGTTCAACTTTGAGGTTTTCAGTTATTCAATTTCTAAGTCTTGAATAGTATCACTGTAGTTTCCGTTTAAAATAACCGTTAAGTTATCCATGTAATTTAAAATAACCGTTACTTAACCATACAATTAATATTTCCGTGGAAATGAACCATAAGTTAATAATTAATTATTGAATATATTTGGCTTTAATTTTGTAGAAATTCATTATTCACAATTAAATGAAACTACGTGATGTAGTATTTTTTCTACTTTCTTTAATTTCTTTACGTTTCGTTGTATTACAACATCTTCAGGTGGGATATTAGTAAAGATTCATATCATATATATAGATTCATATCTTTGCTAATATCCCACCTGAAGATGTTGTAATACAACGAAACCTAGGTCGTGGTAAAGAAATTAAAGAAAGTAGAAATAATACTACGTCACGTAGTTTCATTTAATTGTGATTAATAACTAATTTTAAATAAAATGTATAGTTAATAATTAATTTGAAATTCAATAGAGGTGAAATAAGAAGATTGCTTCAATATTTAAAATGTTTAAATTACTGAAAATGGCAACAAATAGAATAATTTTTTCATTTACATATAGTAATTTACAATTTTAATATCTATTACAAACAGTTTTCATTAAGAACGCTTTTGTGTTATTTAAAATATTCATGAACGCTCTCAATATTACCGTGTTAAGAAAAGGTCTTTTCCTATTTTCATATATTATCACAATAAGTAAATCCTCTTTTAACACAGCAATATAAAATTCTTTCTCAAAATATCCTCTCATCATTTGTCTTTTATTAGCGATATGAGGAAATAAAAAATATTAATGTATTATTTGTAGACCAAAAACTTACCACTTGCTAAAAATCTTAAAAGGTTTAGCCGTACACTATTGTTAAATAATTGATGATTTAATCTCTCCCATTTATTGGTAATAATTTTGGAAGGATTTGCAAATAAATGAATGTATTTTGAGTCTGATATTATTTTAGCTGTGTAGTATAATTATGCAGGTTAAGTCTTAACTCCAGTATTCAAAACTTTTTTTGTACCTTAAGCTCAGTTCTCAATGATTACTGAGTCCCACGTTTCATTATAAAATAACTAAAAAGATAATGTTTAGATATATGATACGCGCATAAAAGGGGGCAATATTTACAGATATTTAGGTAAAATACAGTTATGGAGCAGATAAAAAAAAGTCTGGGTTCACTGTGATCGAATTCTTATGTATAAATTTTAGATAAACATTTATATTTTAAATCTTAATTGTTTTAACTGTTTTTAAATTATATTTATCAAAGCTATTAATACTACAAGACATTTTTAAACTTTTTGAATTTCTTTTTAATTTTGTTCCATTATGAGAAATTAGACATGGAAGTCGTGATTTGTAACGAAATTAAATCTTTAACTGATTTATTGGTGAATACGTCTAAACCGATCGACATGTCATTTTTATAAAGTACTTTGATGAGGATATTGAGAGAAATAGAGTTAGAAAGGCGATGTTTGTTACACATTGACGAGGTAAAAAAAAATTAAAAGGCTTTATTTAAAGAAAACATTTCAATTTTACTACAAATAATTAATGTTTTATCGGATACATATACGAGTAGTTACTCGTTACTGTTTCTCATTGCTCTATCACATTACTTGCATTGGAGGGATCGTATTCCACTGTGGTATTTGGAAAACTGTTTGTTTTTCTTTTCATTATTTTTAACTTCCTGTTTTTCTTTCATTCACTGAATACCTAAACGTTGGTTATTGTGTGGTTATCATGAAATGTATATAATTATTTACAAAATGGGAAGGACATCATACCTTAATTGTGAGAATATCTACAATGCGACGGACAGTAGAGTCATAGCTTCGCGTTTAAAACTGCTTTGGGAAATTAAATTTTTTTATAAATGGATCGCTATAAAATCTAAAAGCTACATTTAATATAAATGTCTTATGTAAGAATGTCTTATGTATGAAAAATAAATGTTATTAAAAACTAGTTATTTTAAATTTGGACTTTGTCATCTGAAGAATTTAGCTTAGTTTAATAATCTATCTAAAATTTGTTTTAATTGTAAATATATGTATTTTACGTTCTTTTTCCTAACTTGCTCAATAAAATAATACCAAGATGTTAATTATATATAGTTTTTACCCAGAAAATTCGACTTCATTTGGATAGGTTTTCGATTATTATTAACAAGAAAAATATTATTTCTCTTTCATATTTTTCCACAGAAAAATAGTTATTCGTAACAATATTTTCAAGTTTATTTCGTTGAGTGAAACTAGTTTTTCTGTTTGATAATATTTGCTTCTTTTGAAACAAGTTTTCATCTCGCTATAAACTGCATATTGATCCTATTCAGTGACAACGTTAAGACTAAATTTTAAATAAAATGGTCATCTGGTATTCTTAATTATATTATCATTTTAGGAAGCGTTTTTGATTTTATTATTCACCACCACCGACCACATCTGTTACTAGTCTCAATTTAATAGTTAAGTATTTCTAGACTGATTGGTAGTATTGTAATGTTTTTGGTATGTGAGACTAACTTTTTCAATGTTAAATAAATTAAAAATTACACTGCACTGGAAAGTAACTGGCGTGTACCCTAAGTATATACGAATTATTGCTTTCAAAAATCTCAAGAACTGTTCATATATTTTCGAAACTTACTGCTATATTATAATTAATACTGCTTTGGAAGAAATTCTATTTGACCTCACTTGCAATTCCATGAAGAAATGCCCACTGTTAATATACCAAATGACAGGTAAAAAAGGGTAGTTTTAATCTAATAACTAATTACTGAAATACGTAATTTGCAACTGAGTCAACTATTATTAAAATTAGATTTAAATCTAGTCATTATAGTTATAATTAAATTTGAACTAAAATAACTGCTTGGTTACGATTTTATCATTATTAATTAAGCCGACATTAATAAAAAATTCTGAGTGATTTGATAACGAAATTCAAATTAATGATGGTTGTTAAAAGGAAAATTTTTAGTACAAAGATACTTTATATATACCCAACTAAATTAAATGATAAGTATTTAATTTCCCGTTAAATGGGTCGTAGAAATTAAATTCTCATTACGTTATTATAGTTAAAGTAAACAACAGAAGTACAATTGGCTTTAGTATACTGCAACTCTATTAAGATGGATTTGAATTAAATATAATTTTAACGTGATTCTGAAAGGTAGTGAGAGGATAAATTAAAACTTTCATAAATAATAGAGTCCATATTTCTGATTCGGTATATAGACGAAAGAACATATTAAAATTTATAAATTTAGGTTTATTTTAATATGGTTTTTCCACTAAATTAGAGCTTTTTTATTGAATAAAATTCAGTAGTTTTCTATGGAAAAAAATTAACATGTACAAAATGATCTCGTTCTTGTTACACAAAATGTGACGATTTAAAGAATTTTGTTCACTGCTATTCCTTGAAATTCGCGGGCGTATACGAGAATAATCTTTTGGCGCGATGTAGTCGATAACTTTAAAATTGTTCGATGTATTTGTCATCGAACGAAATTCTCGACAAAAATGTCAACCATTTCGAACTGCATTTCGCCGCTATAGAATTCTCTTTCCTTACATTTTATATAAATGGATACATTTTTGTGGAAAGTAATAAGAAAAAGGTTAACGTTATTAACGTGCAATTTTCCTAACATTTCAATACAATTCAAAATATCGCTCTTAAACAAGTAAATAAGTTTATAACTAAATATTGAATATATTTTTCGTTAATTTTGTATAAATTCATTATTAAAAATTAAACGAAACTACGTGATGTAGTATTATTTCTACTTTCTTTAAGTTCTTTACCACGACCTAGGTTTCGTTGTATTACATTTTCAGGTGGGCTATTAGCAAAGAGCTATTGCAAATCTTTGCTATTAGCCCACCTGAAGATGTTGTAATAAAAAGAAACCTAGGTCGTGGTAAAGAACTTAAAGAAAGAAGAAATAATACTACATTTATTTGTATCTAAATTATATCTGAGAGTTTGTTGAGTAGGGTTGCAACCTGTTGAACGATGGCGCTCTTAAGAAAATAATGATCGATGAACGAATGTTAAAGAAATCAAGAACCGATATATATATATATATATATATATATATATATATATATATATATATATATATATATATAACCGTGCTCATATGAAAAGCGTACACCAAATTGAATTCTTTTTTTTTCTAAAAATATAATAACTACAAATGGGATAAAATTAAAACAAAGTTTTTTCAAAATGTGTGGATAAATTGTGGATGGTAGATAAAAAGTGATAATACGTTGCGGAAGAGAGGATTGACGTGGAAATTAAAAATTTTTATTGCTTTAATTGTTTACAGCTTAGAATGTAACAACATTAAACGGTTTTTAATAGAAAATTATTGAGATCATGTATATTAAAAAGAAAAGATATGACAGTACTGATATTTACCCCAGTCTTATGAGAAATATCACAGTTATAAATTGTTATACAGTCGTTGCTAATTGTTGGCTAAATTGAAATTCACGTTTTATATTAAAATCGAGAAACGAAACGTCGCCACAAGCGGTACCAGTACCGAGCGCTCACAATCTATTTTCGTAAGCGACGAAGCAAACGTTAAACCGAGGACCGCTCGCTCTCTGATTAAGATTAACTAACGGATCTATTTATCTTTAACTTGCCACTGTCCGTGGTCTCACTCCAACTTTTGTTTCGTTTATCTTGTTAGATTCGAGTTTCACCGAGTTCGTTCGTATAAGAAATTTAAACCGCTTAGCTTTAAGTTCTATTGAATTATGTAAATTGTCACGCTATCTTCTCGCTGAGGCGAGCCAACGATAGTACAGTGTCGAATC
Organism: Druceiella hillmani; assembly: GCA_039881145.1. Lineage (NCBI taxonomy): Eukaryota > Metazoa > Arthropoda > Insecta > Lepidoptera > Hepialidae > Druceiella > Druceiella hillmani. The sequence continues at coordinate 1,664,313 of JAYKKI010000040.1, read as the reverse complement.
GCGCGATACGGATATACTTTATTTGTTCCCATTCCAGTATTTAGAATTCTTTATCAATTTTTCGCCAATAATTCTTTATGTATTCTGCGAATTTCAGAATCCGATGTTACATTCGTTATGTTAAAAAAGTCTGTGAAGAAAGTTTGTTTCAGTTACGTTTTATATATTGTTACTTCTTTTCACTTTATTGTTTAACGTAGTGCATTTTTGCTAAATGACGTTAAAAATAAAAAACGCATTATGTTAGCAATATTGTCAGTCTCAGCCCGTCTGTTAGTCAAATACAAATTACTAGAATCTATGAAATGTAGAATGAAGAAATTTCCAAATTTGGGAAAATGTAACAATTATGAAAGCAGTTTTTTATATGATTTGCATAATTTTAAGAAATAAAATGTATTGTTTTTAATTTAATTATAGTTACGAATAATGCGTCTTATGATATTTTATTGGTTAAAATACACATAATTCTATTATGCCAGACTTACGCAAGTAACATTTATTGCTACACTTATAATTATGTGATAATAATTGGAAATTTAAAAAAGGAAATCTTAAGTATTTGCTAGTGACACTATGTTTAGCCAGCTAAATAGTGAAACAACAATATATATATATATATATATATATATATATATATATATATATATATATATGAACAGCCAAATGCTCAAAGTAGGCTTTCGTAGTTGTCTGTTTCTCCTGAATGTTTACTTTGATTAATATCCTATAACATACGAAAATTTTAATTATGTCTCTTTATATTTAATCCACAATTAATTCTGGTTTTTGCGCGAAAAAATTGTATGCAGTACTACACAATAAATTTTCTAAATCTTTAAATTTTTTTTCAGATCTTAAATAAATTCCCTAGAGCTAATAACAATATTATTTTTACTATTATTTTAATCTATAAAGCGATTATTAAACAAAAACGCGTTATTTATCAAAATAAAATAAACATTAAAATAAAGTAAACAAAAATATAGTAAATATCGCCATTTAGTGAGAATTACAAAATTATTATAATTATTGTTGCTTATGAAGAAAACAGAAGGCGCCTAATTGGAATGCAATACGTGGTACTTGGAATGTAACGCGTCTTGGAATATAATGCCACTTGGAATGTAATGCGTCTTGGAATATAATGCCACTTGGAATGTAATGCGTCTTGGAATATAATGCCACTTGGAATGTAACGCGTCTTGGAATGTAATGCTATTTGGAAGCAGTGTATCTTCTTGAAGTGTAATGCATCTACTTGCAACGTATTGCTACTTATAATGTAATGCTTCTACTTGCAATGTAATACGAGGCCTCGGTACCATTTTATTGTATCTATAGATGTAAAACATTAAGGAGTCAATGTAAATATATATTTTAATTGATTCAAAGGCATATTACATTCCAAGAAAGTTTTTTTGCATAAACATTTGAAATGAACGCAATCTGTTTCTAGACGTTTTATCAATATCTAGGTCTTAACTTTAAAATATTCCAAATAAGTATCAAACACCCGTGAGAATAAAACATCGTCAAACTCCATCAATTTTTATTACACATTCCAACCAACGCGCGAGTGTCGACTGAATCCGTTCGAAGCCTGCCAAACGGCTTCGTTAACTCACCTCATACATATGTAGCGCGCCTAACAAAGTGTTGGTATAAAACATAACACAACCACCGGGCGCCGTACGTTACAGCAAACAATAGCATAACAATAGCAGCTCATCTTGCTGGCGAGCTAACAAGCCGCGGTCTGCTGGAACAGCGGCGGCGACACCGGATGGACCGCGATATTTGCCGCGATCGCGAGGCCGACAACGCTGTTGGTGATGGGTAGTAAATATTTAAATACTGCGGAGCAGGCAGCTCTTGTTGTACAGTATAAATCGAAAAACGTTTGGAAAAGGCAAAAACCACTTACAGTCAAGTAATAATACAATAGCTGTACTACTGTCGTATTATGACAATCAATATCAAGACGTTTCATGTAATAATCCCTTAACTGAATGGGAAATAAAAATATACGTCAAAATATACCTATATTTTTTCAAACAATTTCTGATGCATTTAATCATATGGCATTTTCTATAGTGGATATGGTGCCCATGTGCCTTTAAACAAATATTAAAAAAATATAATAAAAGTTATATAAACCAATCCATTTCCCTAAATGAATTGATCAAAAGTGTAATAAAAACGAGAGTAAGATTAAATATTAGTTATCAATTTGCCAAAAGTAAAAAGTCAAGTGAAGTTCGAGTTGGACTCTAACACAATATGTGGGATCACTACCAATCCTTGCTTACGTTTTCAGTTGAATGCTAATGAAATCACAGCAGGAAAAGCTAGTTAATAATTTTTTTATAATTTTTCTTTATTGTATCTCTGCTTTTCTACTTGTTTTGATTTTAGAAGGAAAATAAGTGAAGTATATCGTTTTGACATTTTACAACTTATTTCAATTATAAATCGAAAGTTAATCTTAGCCACATATTGCCTTTTTTTATACGAACAAATACATTTTATGTTCCATGTCGTTAAAAATGTAGGTAACCAAAAAAACTGTAAGGTCCTTAAAACAGAATGAAGTCCCACGTTAACGTGGCTATCTTGTCCGGACACGTCGCCACGCGCCCGCTCTCGTGTCGCCGAAGGGACTAGATAATGTTGTGAGTCCTACGCAGTTTTGCTCTGTACACTCGTCGAATATAATTCGTTGAATTAAAAATAAATTAAGCCCTGGAGCTAATTTGAAACATATTTCATTTGAAAAGTTATTTTTATTAGCAATTACATTTTTATTAAAATAATGACATAGGGTATTAGACCTTTCAAAGCATTGTGGTGTTACTATATCACCAACTTTTTAACTGCAAATTCGATGCTCAGGAACGGTGGTCTCATTTTTAGAGTACTTTTGTAAAACTTCGGGAAGTTACTTTGAACAGGAAATGAAATTGTTAAAGGGATATATTGTTGATAAATTTGTCGTTCCAAAATTGTCGATAAAAATACTATATTTATGAAATAATATTTTGATGTTGCAGATCTCAAAATATGGAATTAAAGCCACATTAAAGTACAATAATTATTTTGAATTTTTACATTATTTCTATTAAATAGTGGTCAAAAATGAAAAACTTGTTTTTATTGATTCATATCTGAAAAATGTCTAATTTTGTAACACGATTGAATAGCTATAAACAAATTTTTATATTTTAAAACGAATTCTTTTTTCTTTGTTCCGAGAAGAACGCTTCAAAAAAAATCAACAAATAAATTGCTTCAATTACTTTTAGTACAAGGATATTAAAATCTAAATAATTAAGTTCCAAACAAGTCTTACACTCAAAAATTCAAAGCTTATTGCCGTAAGTTACAATTTCAATTAGAACTTTGAAAGTCTTTTTTAAAAATATATTTTTACTATACCAAATCATGATAACGAAATAGTAGTAAAGATTGAATTTGAATTATATTCTATATATTTTATTTAACTATAAGAAGTAGTTTAGTGGACTTAAAACTGTAAATATAGACTGTACATATTGCGAGGGAAGACTGCTAAGAGTATCTTAAGCTGCGTGTCGAATGCGTTAAACAAATGCGCGGCGTGGGCGCGTCTCTCCTTTACCTTATTTGCATCCGTCTCACATTCAGACCTGAACTCTGAGCTGGCCAGGTCATACAGTTCTGATTCTGTACGACAGATAAAAATGTTCTGGGAAACATCTCTCCATGAAGATGTAAGAAGACGTACCTCTATGCTGAAGCATAGAGGTACATCATCATACATCTTTCACCTTTATTCTTCCCTGTTAATCTATCGGCAAAGTTGGTCCAAAATATTTTTTCATGCATTTTGATCTTCTGCGTAATGGCAGTGTTGTATTTATTATTACAAATATTTTAAGCTTCTTTATATCTTCCACATGGGCAGTATATCTTCGCCGAATTATTCTATAAATAAATAGAAAGTTTAATTTAAGTATGTCTGGATTTTAGAAATAAGACATCCAAGTCATATTACAATTATAAGTTCAAAGGCTGTGAAATGTGGAAATATCGATCTTTTTATGAAAATGTGTCTTTCTTTATATGAACTTAATATGCTAGTTCTTGGATTACTACGTTATTTTGTATCTGAAATGATTAGCATATTAAGGTTTACAAAGCTTAACTGCATTTTACGGCCAACTAACAAGCCAAGACTGAATGTTACATAAGTGGTAAACTTCAAAGCGATTTTCACAAAATAAAACATTGCTGTAATGATCTATGCTCATAATCAAAACCATGGAATAATGGCCAAGTTATTGTTCATTATTGTTGATTCATTGTCATTTCTAAGTTTATATTTTTGCAATGAAGTCTTTGCCATTTCATTTGTTAACCAACCACGGTATCGGTCGCTTATAAACACTTAATTAACACACTACTTGCAAACACTAAATCAATTGTACTAAACTATTACATTGTCACTGAATAGGAATTAATTTATATTTACCGAGACTCATAGAACCGAGCCACACTACGAATATTTACGTGAATAGGTACCACTAAGATATTACCGAACGGAACAGCAGACGACTTGCTAGCGTGTTCGCGAGATATGCTATCCCTCCTACTCACCAGCTGAATGGAAGTGCAAAATGATTAGCTATTTAAGATAACTTTTCTTCTTTGCAAGAATGCTTATTAAGAAAAGAGGTTTATTTACTTAATAGTATATTAATGTCGAGAACGTGCTGTGTTAGACCATTTATGAATGTAAAAAAGATATTAGAGGTGTTTCAAGTAGTATTTGATTTTATAAATTGCTGTATAAATTCTTGCAATAATAGCTGTATCTTTGACGATTAAAAGATAGTACAAACTTATTATTTTGAGTTGAATGACAGTTATGTAAAAAAACATGTTTTGGTTTGGGATTTTCTTTCAAAATAATTTTTGTAAGTATTTCAATATGAACATAGTCGCTTTATTTTACTTAGGTTTCTGTAATGAAACAGGTAAATCTTATAACTATGTCACATCACAAACATCACAAATTTCTATAGCTGTACCTCTAAAGGGATGAATCTTTGGAAGTATTTCGATAGGAACATAATCGCTTTGTTTTACATACAGTACCGTATTGAAACAAGTAAATCTTGTAACTTTGTCACATCCGTAGATCTGTCACAGTCCCAAAGTTTCTATAGTTGTACCTCTACATGAATGAATCTTTGCAAATGTTTCCATATGAACACGGTGCCTTTATTTTATTGCTGGTTCCGTTTTGAAAAAAGCAAATGTAATTTCGTCACATCTGTAGCTCTGTTATCGTCCTAAAGTTTCTATAGTTTTACCTCTACATGGATGAATCTTTGCAAATATTTCAATATGAATATAGTCGCTTTATTATAATTAGGTTTCCGTATCGAAACAAGCAAATCGTATAACATCGTCACATCTGTAGCTCTGTTACTGTCCCAAAGTTTCTACAGTTTTACCTCTACATAGATGAAACTTTGCAAGTATTTCAATATGAACATAATTGCTTTATTTCACTTAGGTTTCTGTATTGAAACAAGCAAATCTTATAACATCGTCACATCTGTAGCTCAATTTCAGTCCCAAAGTTTCTATAGTTTTACCTCTACATGAATGAATCTTTGCAAGTGTTTCTATATGAACATAGTGCCTTTATTTTATTGAGGGTTCCGTATTGAAATATGCAAATGTTGTAATTTCGTCATATCTGTAGCTCTATTATCGTCCCAAAGTTTCTATAGTTTTACCTCTACGTGGATGAATCTTTGCAAATATTTCAATATGAATATAGTCACTTTATTATACTTAGGTTTCCGTATTGAAACGAGCAAATCTTATAACATCGTCTCATCTGTAGCTCTGTAACTGTCCCAAAGTTACAACAGTTTTACCTCTACATAAATGAATCTTTGCAATTATTTCAATATGAACATATGCATATAGTCACTTTATTATACTTAGGTTTCCGCATCGAAACAAGCAAATCTTATAACTTTGTCATATCCGTAGCTCTGTCACAGCCCAACAGTTTCTATAGTTTTATCTCTACATGGATGAATTTTAAAAAGTATGTAGATATTTTAGAATCTAAATTAATTTTCAGGATAATATTAAAAATAGGTTGTATTTTGTAAATGTAAGCAATATTTTTTTGTAAATCTCATTGTGTGAGATATCATTGGACAAGTTTTCAATACAAAGTAGTGGTTCTGTTAACCATTTTTTTATTTTTAAATCCCGTATGTGAAATATTAAACTTCAAAATTTAGTGTATTGTGACTTTAGCCATTGATAACAATAACTATAGATTTTAAAAAAAGGTAAAAAATTGTAGTTGCTAACATTATGACCTTCAACTAAAATTATTGCAATTAACTTGCATTTAAAATTCCGAAAGATTTAGTTAATTGCAGAAATGCAGTGATTTGATAGTTTTTAATGAATACATAAGACACGTGAGAATTTATTTAATTAAAAATACTTTTGAAGCTAATTTAGGCGCAGCATGCGCTGCCAACTTATTCTGGGCAGTGAACGAAACTAAGCCGTCACGCTCGGGTCGATGACGCCGAATTGGGTAAACTCGGCTCCCTTCGGTATCGACCAAGTGAACTAATTTTTAGGCGCACCATGCGCATTTTTAAAATATCAAGTAAACTGCTTTTTTGGGCACTTTTTAAGACATTTAATAAACTTAAATCGAAAGTATTTGTGACCTACTTCAGATTCTACAAACCTATCGTTTCATTCTTACGGGTAAACTCGATTCCCTTCGTCAACAGCCAAGCGAGTTCACTGTTCTTATACGGAGTGCATCGTTGTAAGAATTATGTTTTATCGTTGATACACGTTTTATTTTTGAGTAAATTTAATACAATAGGCGTATCTTATTGTTTTTTTTTAATCATAATCTCGCATTGTTCCTGATTCAGCTAACCAATATCTATCTTATAACTGGATTATGTATATGTGTATGTAATTATTATTATATGTATATTTTAAAATTAAAAGTTTTCTGTTTTATCGTGTACACTCCAGAATTTCAAGTATCAATTTGTATTTCTTCACATTTATTCAGGCTTATAAATTACTTGGTTGGAACTTGAAACTTAATGGAAATGGGAAATGTTTCACCGTTATAAATAATATCGTGATTAATCTTCAAAATCACGCAAACGTGATGGTAATTTTAGATCAACACCATTGGATAAATAAACCTCTGATGTCAAGAATATCGATGAACACAATGTATGCAAGTTTACGGGAAATGATGGGGTAATAAACGTCAGGTAAGACACCTCATACATTTACTGAGCTTTTTTATTTGCGTCTTCGCGTGTTATTTTCGCTTTACGTTCGATGAGATATATTTATGCCGTTTTTATGCGGCTTTCGATCAAATTGCTCATGTAAGTCGTAAAATCACAACGGCAGTGATTGGAATTTTAGATTTCTTTTGTTTTATTGCATTTCGTATTATTTACTTTTTGTTTCTTGATCTGAATCTCGTGCTGATGTTATCTTATACATTTGTAGGGTTTATATAACTTTATGGACAATATGTATATATGTATACTGTTTCATCATTGATTTTATTAGTATTTTATTAAACTTGGATATATATTTAAAGTAACTTAAGATAATGATACATTGAGCTATAATATTTTCAGAGCATCAATAATTTTATTTATTAGTTTTAACTAAATATAGTTGCTTAAATATATCTTCTATATGTAGTCACTAATTTTTAGCATAATGGAATATCTCTCCCTTTTTAAAGGAAATATATATTATCAAATTAATTAAATTGTTAAAAGTTAAATCAATGGCCCTTAATTTGTTATCAGATGTATTTTATGTTCCTAACCATTACATATATTGTTTCATGTAACAAATTACATGAAAATATTTCACAGTTTAGTATTAAGCATATTTAGTCATTAATTTTAAGCCTAATCAGATAATTCTCTCATCTCAAATGAAACAGAAGTTATTACATTAATGAAATATTTAAATAATTTTATTAATCTTTCCTAAGCTAGCGCAATGAATTTTTATGTTCCTGAGTAACATGTCCAATGATACCCATCGTCGAACATGTTTCCGAAATGAAGTCGAGGTTCTATTAAACATTTTTTTATTTTTAAACAACGTCTGTGAAATAATAATCTTCAAAATGGTGTGCGTTGTGGCTCTAATCATCGATAATAATACAGATTGTTTAAAAAACAAAAAGATAAAAATTCTAGGTGCTATTTGATTCTATTTACTAAATAATTATGTTAATGACCCCTAGTTTATGTTTATGTTTATGAGAGTTTTATGTTCTTGAGTACAATGCATTATGAGTATGCAAACATTTCTTTTAACACTCGCCTCCATTCGATGCACATTAACTACCTGATTTTACAGTATCGACGAGTCATATTTGAGTAAAATGTATAAATGTTTAATAGATGCTAAAGTGATTGAATAAAATATAAAAAAAGCTCAGGTTATATTCGTGTACGATCAGTACAATTTATTTTATTTTTTCTGAGTATTAACAACGTATATAATATTACAAGTATCACATATCATTTCATCTTACTTTATCTCATCTAATACCGTTCCATCCCATCTCATACCATCAAATCTAACCCAAATCAACACAACCGAAGCTCACACCATATCAAAAGACACATTCCACATCATCCCACTCCGTTCCATTCTATACCATCCCATCTCATCCCATCCCATTCCATCACACACAAACACACGCACCATAATTAAAAACAATCCACCCCACACCATCAAACACAATTCTATTCCACCCATCCCATCTCATCTCATCCTATGATCCCACCGCATCGCACCGCACGGCACCACATGGCGCCGCCCCGTATCCCACAGAATTCCATAAACATCAACTATACCCCATCCACACTATTAATCCCTGCCCCACCCCGCATCAATTGACCCGATAAATTAGTTGTATTTCTGACCAAGTTGTACGGGTACTGATTAGATATCAGTACTAAAGCAAATTTTGCAATGAACACAAATCAACCACGTCACAGGCAACACGTAACAAAGAAAGGAATCGTGATTAGATGATGACTTAACCACTGAATCTCTTCATTGAGCTTCACCTGGATTACTGCTAATTGTGATTGCACTGACGAGAGCCAGCGAACCGAGTTCACTCTGCTTAATTACTCATCCGTTTGCAAATCTCCAATCAGTGAACAATGTTGGGATGAAGAGTGAATAACGGAAACCTGGATTGTGTTTCAAGAGAACTTTAGTTTATTTTCATGACTTCCCTAACATTAAACATGTTATCTCACTCGACGTTAAAGGCTAGACCCTAGTCTAGTCTTAGTCTCTAACGGGGCTATTTTTGTCGCCTTAAAAAAATGGAAAATTATTTGTACCCAGGGGCTTGATTGACGGAAATATTAGCACTTGTGAGTTGCGGGTACTTTTATTTCTTGCTTTCTGAGTGTACTTTCGATTACTAACATAGTCTATATCACATATATCTATAGTTTATTGTGTATAATAGCACAATATATAAAACTTGTACAAAACGTAATGTCTGGAAGAAACTGTCTTGAATTAATTCCTATTTTTAACGGACTATGTAACGCTTTCAAATTTAAATATTTAACCTCTAACATAAATTGTCGTAACTGGTATCACATGATATTCTTGCCCTCTAAATATTAAACGAGTTGAATACTAATAAGATAGATATGACGTACTGAAGTGGATGATCCAGTAGTTAAAAGGTTTCAAATTTATCAAGTAAAAAACCTAGTGAAAGTCGCACTATGAGGGTCCCATTTAAATTTAAGCATTTTTAAATATTTTTATATTAAATATTTGTATTTAAAAATATTAGTTCTTCAAAACGTAAAAATATTATCAACCATGCCTTTTACATGAGTAAAAAGATGGTTCATGTTTAAAAATTTAGGGCCATTACCGCTATAGTCTCCTGCAAACTTTATGTGGGCTTTTAAAATCCCTGTATTTTTATGATTTTAGGTTTAGTATTCTCGGATACGGGAGGGTGAAGGGTGAGGGGGTATGATATTTTGTGCATATTTTTTTAGTATACCTGTAAAGAAATAATACCTAAAATCAGGAAAAAAATATTTTTGAAACCTTATCACAAATCTCCAAATGATATTCCATACGATTCATGGAGTTTAAAAAAAGTTTTTCGATTATTTCATTTGCCCTTTTTTACCCCTTAATATTTCCATGTATATATTTTTGAATGTTATCTGTTGAGAACTATGCCGGTTAATAGTTTTCATTACTATATCAAATCTCAAATTTCTATGTCAAACGGATTTTGACAAAAACGGTTGTGACACACAGACAGACTTTTAAATGATCTTATAAGGGTTCCATTTTTCCTTTTGAGGTACAGAACCTTAATAAATAAGAATTTATTTCATTTAAATGATGTTATTTCTAAATATATAAAACCTCCATATATATACCAGGCGTAATATACTCTTATGAAATTTTCCAAAAAGTGTTAGAATTTGATTTTTCACAGTTTAAAACTAAAAAATTCTAAGCATTATAAATGCTTACAAATTATCAATAGAATAGAAATGATAGCAATTCTGCATTTAAAAGAAGTCAAGTTGCAAGTAACATTGGGTTATTTAATTTGAAAGTTGCAAGTAACATTGGGTTATTTATTCAAGTTGCAAGTAACATTGGGTTATTTATTCAAGTTGCAAGTAACATTAGGTTATTTATTCAAGTTGCAAGTAACATTGGGTTATTTATTAAATTTGTCTACCTGAGATTTCATCAAAGTCTTTTTGGGCGTCACTCTTAAATCTTTCTGTTTTTTATATTAAATTAGCCACAACTATCCAAAATGACATAATGGAAAAAATGTTTTATGGTAAAAATATTAAAATGATGAAGTCTTTGAATTATGTCCAAGGTACAAGTGACTTTGATAGCAATATATCAGATTCACATTAAAAGAAAGATTATGGCGTTTTGATTCGTTTTTAGGACTACGTACCTTGGAAGGAAAAAAAACGCGACTCGGATAAAATTCCTTACGTGTTTATATATTTGGCCGTTTATTACGACTTTCTTTTCTGAAATCGTTTGGCGTAAGAGCTTATATACAGAAAAAAAATTTGGAAGAGCAATAAATCATATTTCATTAGTCAAAACAGGGTAATTAAAATACTAAAAATTCTATTAATTTTTTTAATCCTATAGCATATGAATTGAAAGAAAAACATAAGGATTCCGTATCGATTTAGAATCTTATGTAAAATAGTTTTAGGGGCATTATTAAAAATGTCCACAAATATTTTCTCAGAAATTATTTTGTGTGGAAACTTGAAATTTGGCATAATGCTAAATTATTAACTCATAGACATGGCAATAATTAATACTAAAATAAATTTATATGTAAAAAATTTTGAGCACGCAAAAATTATTTGAATTTTTTGTCAGTTCATGTATCGTGTGTGGTACCAGTTGAGAGGTTAAGTTTGAAAGATTACAAAACTAGAATTTTCAAGAATTTAATGTAAGATAGATCTAAAATATCTGTAAAATATGTAGAACTAGTTTCCATGCATATTTAAATATAATTTTAATATAGTCTCTCGTGATCGACATTAAAGCTAGTCTTTAAATGTCATTTCCCTTCAACGACTTTCACTTCTGAAAGAGGTTAATTTCTTCGACGTCTTTTGAAAGTCTCTCAGTAAGTTAAGTAAGTGCTTTCATAATATTAAATCGTAACGTGGGCGTTAGTAAAGCAAATAATACGCTACTTTTCCTTCAGTGCTTTTAATAAGGAAAATAAAGTAGGAATTATAAATGTTTAGTGGCCTACATAATTTTTCGATTACAGGTCATCTAGTATTGGTTCTTTAGATGAAATGAGGTTGAAAATTGCGGTGTAAAGCAATCAAGTTTATCTATTTTTGGCACTGTATATACTTTGATATTTTTCTAGTAACTAAAAGTTGTATTTACTCTGAGAAGGAATAAATTGTGAAATTATTACAATAAAGCTTTTGGATGTTATGGATGGAATTATTATAATCTGACTAAATGAAATGTATAATTAAAAACAGGAATCATTTTAGGAAAATAATAGTATAGAAATAAAACTCTAAAATGGCTTTACTCAAGTTGAATAATGAATATCCAATTTAGAAACTTTATTTCCCTTCAGCTTCCACTCCGAATATCGACAATCGAGATCACATAACGTGACCTCCAGAATCTAGTTCAAGTAGTCCATTACTTACTTTTGAAAACGCCTTCGTAGCCTATATGGAAAACTGCAGGCAGTGTCTAGCGACTACTGATCCAGCGGAGCTGACCATTCATACATTTATGGACCAATAAATCGTCACAAATGCACCATTCAGAGATTATCTCCACCGAGGGCACTCGCAGCACGACGAGTCCGTTATTAATCGGGAAGAATATAAAACAGTTGCACTGATGCTAGCTTCCGATAACGAATACCGATCCTCTCACTATTCATCGATACTGCAGTCGACTGGGTAGGGTTGGCCTTTATGGATGCCTGGGTTTAAATTGTGTAGTCAGGTAACAATATAAACGAATGAATCGGTAGTGGTTATGGGTTATAAATCATTCTACTTATCAGTATCAAGATTTATGATGATTTGTAAAGTTAAAGTACTCCATGAATATATTATTGACTTAGCTTATAATATGCGTCTTATTTAATTAATCACATCAAGTTAGTAGCAGTTTAAATGTTTGTTGGAGTGAGTATTTTTACGTACATAAAACTTTTATTTATATCTTTACATGTTAATGTTTTGGAAATATTAGCAAGATAGCAATTAAAGTTTAAAGTTAAAAAAATGCTGTATGCTCCCAATGTTCGTTTTCCATTTACGCAGAGGAAAGAAAAATGTTTTAACTACATTTTTACAATATTTAATTGAAAAGTATCATGTCAAATCAGCGCAACAGCAAATAATTTTTAATCTTTTTATTATTTTTTAAATAATTATAGATAAATTTTAGGTTATCGGAATGTGTAGCCACAAAGAAACAAGTAATGATTTAATTACATATTGTTTTAAAATAAATCTAACAATACAAATATAGTCAAATACTTATGTCAGGAAATAATTTATAACACATAGAATGTCGTGGCAAAATTGGGTATCCTGATACAGACAAGTTTAGGGCGGCGATATGGCGAATAGGATATATCAACGAGTAACAATTTTCCTAAGTTAAGTCAAGAAGAGATATCAAAACAAAGATATGAAATTCTACGAAACAACTCTTTGGAAATGAAAATGAATAATATTATGCTTCATCGATGCTGCAGGGAATGGTAACATGATATCAAGTTTATAAACAAGTAGGGAAGAAAAAAATGGAAGTTACAACGTTATCTTCTAAAGAAGTATTTTTAAAAATCTGAATTTTTCCGAGTTTATGTATGATTATGCTTCTTGTGGACTTCTAACAAAACAAAATGCCATGAGATCAGCTATTAAGTCGTTAAAATTACACCTAAAATATGACTTTTGAAATTGTTAACTACATTGAAGAGGAATACAATGACTACGTTATCTCACATTACTTCTTTATGATTAGTACCAAATAAAGGAATTAGCTGGTTTTCGTTAAGAAAATTGGTATATATTATATATTGCTTTTAGTCTTATATACTTATTCTAGTCTAGTTCCAGGCTTCAGTCTGCGGTATAGAGGTAAAAACCTCTAACCTTAAAATGGTTGTAAACTTGTAACATTGTTTTGATAACTTTTATTTTTTCTCAAATCATAACTATTCATGTATTTATTAACTTGAAATAATTTATTAATCTATTATTATTTGTTTACGTGTACACATACGAGACAATGAACTTAACTTGTGCGCGCTCATATTCATTGCAGCCGATTCAAAAATAATTCATAGCATTGTATTTACTTGATACGATAAGTTCTCTAGTACAGACGTTAACTTTTTTATTGCAACTATATTAAATAGCAAGCAAAATAACAAAAGTCACAATATGTTACGAAGATTTCAGCAAGCATGAACGACAAGATAGAATTACATACATTTGAACTAGTATAGAGTAGGCGAAAAAATTAGTAACTTTAAAACATTGCAGCACCGTGCAACCTTTTTTTTAATGTCTGTTTATATTTCCGTCTTTTTGTTTACATCGATTGTCCGTACTTACATGTACTTATTGCATCTAGACGTAATGTGGGAGAACATTCACCTTTGGTTGTTTACAATTTAATAAATATATTAATTATATATATTTATTAATACATACAAATTTCAATAAAGTTTTTAATGAGCTATGGTTTAGAGATGATTCGCAATATTTCCACTCTTCCTATTTACGGTACATAAAACATGCCGCCAGTACCGATGAGTTAATTTCTTTAGTCAAAGTTAATGGAGGTTTGGTAGCAAATAATGCTGGTGAAAAAAATTACAATCTGATAGACGATAACTGGATTCTACACTGCTTAAGGATAAAGTTTAGTTTATAAATCGTTATTTGAAAGTCTTTTTCTATGAAATGAGCGCTTGGAATACAGTTATTCCATTCCGTTACGTGTTTTTCAATATACTGATTACAATTTTGATATTTTAAGTATTTCACCTAAAACTCTCTAATAGGAAAACAAGCAATATACCACGATAATTGAAGAATTATTTCGATGTGTTAAATGGAATAAAAATATTAAAAATTAGCAGAAAGTTCAAGTGAATTTCGTTGGACGACGAAGCGCGTAAATGCCAAGGTTATTTTAGAAATATTGCATAAAATTATTTGATATTTTATGATAAGGGTCGAGAGTTATTTTATGATAAGGTTCTAAGGTTCCAGAATCTCTGCAAGATGACTCCAGTTCGGACCGCCCAAACATGGCAGTCAATGACGAAAATATCGCCAAGTCAAGAAATCGGTATTGGAAGATAAAGTATAATGATAAGTAGGTATCAGTAAAAAATGAAGGGGCATATTTTACATAACCATTTCCACATGAGACAATTCAATTCACGTTGGGGGCCAAAAAAGCTAACAATGTTCGTAAACAGCGATGGTTCTTACTTTACAATAGTTTTGAACTTGTGGAAGGATAATTTCGAAGAAATGTGTTCCTGTATTCCTCATTGATAATACTTGGCAAAAGCTACAGAAGAAGTTTAAAATCAAAAAGTCTAACTCTTTATTTTGGGATTTCAAGGGTTATGCTCACTGATTATATCCCAAAAATCTCGTGCACTTTTTAAAAAAGGGCATTAAACTGTTGTGGAGAAAAGAAGATACAATTTTAGCAAACAAGTTTTGTTTTTACAAGATAATGCACCGGTCCCCACGCCGCGGATAACGAGGCAAGCCATGAAAGATACTGACTTCCAAAAATTTACCACCCCACTCTTTATTCCACATTTGGCTTCTAGCGGTTACTTTCTTTTCAATAATTGAATAAAACATATTTAAAAAAACCTCCTTCAAAAAAGGTAAGGTACTAAAGGAAAAAATAATTAACTCAAAATATTACTCAGTTATTTTCAATTAATAACTAAGTTACTTATTTTTGAAGTCGGTGCCAGCACCGTTGACCGATTATATAGGTTAACTTATTTATTAATTGCAAATAACTAGTACCTATCTTGAGTAATTGTTTTTTACTTTTTAATACCTTACCTTTTTTGAAGGAGGTTTTTTAAAGTAGGTTTCATTTCAAAATTTTTAGTTATTAATATCTTAATTTTTTTTTAATTACTTTCTTTCTTACAATTTTAGATAATTATTAAAAGTCACGGGCAAACATTAGCATATAGGTAATTTCGTCTTGTTTAAACATTATTAACAACAATACATAGAAATGGAGCGATAGTAGTAGCCGTCAATGGTTAGCTGTTAGCCGTTCAGGAGTTCGGTTCTCCATATCCGCAGTCCATTACAAGATTTTGCAAATTAAAAACTAACACTTGAGGAGTTCCATTCTCCACATCTGAAATCCAATATTATATTTTGCCAAATAATAACTTAAGTAACAACTAACAATTAGCATATATATTGAATCATTATCAATTTACTACGATCCGTTAAGGAGTTATATTATTCATCTTCAGAACTCATCACCACACACTGATCTGGTGAGTGTTCTACTCATTAAGGTGTTCCAGCGTCGATTTCCGGACCTCGTAATCGTATATATATATATATATATATATATTACCAATTGGATAAATTGAGTAATACCTTGAAATAGAAAGGGTCAGTATTAAGGCATAGAGAAGTGAGGACAGAACAACGTCAAACTTCATAAAAGTTTTAACGATTGTTGTTGTTATAGCTTGGATGGAACTTGCTACCCCACTGACCATATTTGTCAACTCTGATACCTTCTCATTTATTTTGATTTCTATAAATTCTGATAATCACAAAATACTAGTTTCAAGGGGAGTGCAAAAATGGCTTAATTCAGTTTTTTTTTCAAGTAAAACTTAGAAGTTTTACGGACGGTAAACAACAAAATACATGATGAATTGTTTTGAACTAAATTTATCAATATTTAATTCAATATTAAATTAAAAATAAATAATTACAACATGACAAAACTTGTCTTTATCTTTAGGAAAAAAAAACGAAATCTTTTCCGAACGTCTGAATTTTTGAGTCAAAAACTCACGTGTGCATAAAATTTATTTAAATGTAGTCACATACTTAAAGTGAACAAATGCTCAGGAAATAAAGCTATTTTCTATTTTTATATACGTGATAATTAAAACACGATTAATTTGACAAATATGATTTTGTTAATTGCTATATTTGAAATACATAATTATCATTTCAAGCTAGGGTTTCGACACCTTTTGTTTCAATTATAAAAAAGATATTTACAATTTTTCCTTATACGACTATTGTCCAATATTTTATTATGTTTGAATGATAGAAGTGGCTCCTCTCAATCTATCTTAATTTTATTTAGATTCAGCAACAGCAGGCTGATACATAAAATTATCGTAAAAAAATTCATGTACCAAAACAGGCGAAGGAAATGTTCCAATATCAATATAAAAATAATTGCCCCGATTATCTCTCGAAGATGATGCAAAACAGGCTTCTCATCTCATCATCTTACATAATCTTCCGAAATACTAAAACCTCTTTTAGTAGCCCTAGATCAAAGAGATGGTGTTGATTTATTTCTTCATTGTTCAAGGCGGCACAACGCAGCACATCTTCGACGCCGCTATCACTTGTTCCAGATGACTCGATACCTGCGCCGTCCCATATCGTTGTTTTGTATTACACACAATACTCGCGAGCTCTGCCTACATATGTCTCCGAGTTAACAGGCTCTCGAACAATGCCAATTATTATTTATTTTATGACTAGGAATGCGACATCGAACCTTGGAACTGCTTGGAATCGAATCGTTAACAGGTTTCAACTGTGGAGTAGAAGTGAGTAAAAAGTTAGTTCGTAACATCGTGAGTTTAAAATAGCTCTTCGAGATGATTTTTAGATTAACTTTGATCATATTAGCAGTCTAGTCAAACATGATGTAAGTTTATTTATGCTGGAAAGATAATAAACCACATTATGCAGTTTATTTAGTTCGGTCTTTGTTAGAGTTCTTACTGCGCTATATTTAAATATAAATATAAGGAGCGTGTGTATCAAAATCGTCAATAAATTCAAGTTAAATGGTGAAATGTTATATTCAAAACAAACTTTATTTCATTTTATTTATTCCAACGAAAATGCCAAAGATGCCTTGTAATAATGCATCCATCCAATGTTTACGTGTAAGTATAGAACTAATTATGAGACATGATAAATATATTTGTACAATTAACAATAGTCATAAGAAAACTTCAATGAGGAATACATTTTTATTACCTGTTTAAATTTACCATGAAATAGTTTAAACAACCCGTATTTTAGGATCCTTCTTTTCCTTTTTAATAGCTTTTGCACGTCAGCTATTATTTTGTGGTTTCTTGTTAACACTTTTTAATATTTTTATGATTACATTCGGCATCTAAATGCGACTCGCATATATGTGCTGCCGAGTGAATGAATGTTCTTTTTTGTGAAGTAATAACTTTTTTTAATATCGGAGAAAAAAAAAATTAGTCGAGTTTCGAACTTGTATGATTAGCGTTGCAGATCATTTGTGTAGGAATTTATAGGCATAGAAGTATAAGCAAGTCCGTGCTAGTCGCGTATGTTGCACATACTCGTACATATATTTAAATAAAAGTATGCGAAGTGCGTGTTGAAATACGCACAAAATAGGGTTCCGTAGTAGCCTACAGCTCCTGAAATCGTAGACACAATCTAACCAAAATAGTAAATAATAATAATAATTAGAACATATTTACCCCCGGCATTTTCACTTTTCCTTTAATCGTCATAGGAATTTAGTTTCTTTTGTCAATTATTTGATTAAAATTATTAGAGATTATTTGATGACTTTTAACTAAATTTTTCGCGTTATTTTAAAAATGTTCATATAATTTTTTTCCATAATCTACTTCAAAAATTACATCAGCTTTTTATGCGAGAAATTTGACTTTTTTATCTTTGTGAAGTGATCCTAAAAATGGATCCAAAGTGTGGAAAGTGAAAAATTATAGTTTTTGCATTTAACTAAAGAAATGGTTAAAACTGAATAAAAATTTTAAAAAAATCAAAAAGTCAAAATTACAACCATCTAATTACATCCATACAACTGCATCGATGAAAAAATACCCTTTTAAACATCCTAGTGCTCTGGCCTTTTTTAAAATAATTTTTTCGCTTTCCCTCAGATTTCTTCTCAATTCCTCCAGACTGCAACGTTATTTGAGTACATAAACTCTATAATATTTTTTTACATGGAAAAGTCAATTCGATTTAAGTGGAGGATCACACTGAACTAGCCCCGATGGTCATGGTCGATACCTATCTTTACGTTTTACATGTGCCCTGAACAGGCTTGTTCCTTCTGATTAGTTCTATCTCGAATAACTATAATATTAAAACATTTCTGTATAGCTTCTTGGTAGAAAATCATGCTGACTCACTTATTTTGAGAAATCGTGACGAGTTTCAGTTAAATAAGCAGTTAAATGGTTTTAACCTCGTAAAGATGCTCGATTTATTTTATGACAGTTAAACACTTCAAATTACGCATAAAAATCCAAAAATAATTTAAGAACATAATCCTTCAAAGAGTGTAGCTGCTTCGGCTACTTTAACCGGCACAAGTAGTAATACTCCAAACAGGAGTTGCAATTACGTCACAATGTTACTTTTATGGTGACTACAGCTAAAACTTGATTATATTTTTCTTTATATTTTACTTCTAAGGTTACTAACAAACATTATTATACTTCACTTACTAGACTTTGGATATATTTTAATGGCCACTCTGTAGAGATAGCAATGCCAAAAATCAATGCATCGCGTTTAAAAAGCTGAATAAATAAGGAGGTTTCTGAAAAAGATTCTTGAAAAAAGTTATGTGGTCTTCTGAATATTTCGTTTTTCTGCTAATTTGTTGGCGACATGTTAAGGTTTTTGTAAATAAATGTTTTTATACCGAATAGGTCAACTAATTGATAAAATTAAGTTTCTATAACAATTATTCATGTTACAAAGAAACATTTTGTATTCAGTCCATGAGTTTGAGCAAAAAAAATTAAAAAAATGTAAAACTCACATACTATCAAAAATCGCTGAACATACATAGAGGTATTTCGATAGGCCTTGAGATTTTCTACTTCTTTGCTTTCGGTTGACACTATTTTTTGGAACACAAATACACACACCGATATATATATATATATATATATATATATATATACATATTTATATATTCACACAAAATATAAGAAGAGAGAAACCTACCTAGATTTACTGTATTAATGTTGACATAAAAAGCCTTTTTTGGAATTGGAGACTAATTTTTCACTACACTACTAGATAGTAAAAAACTAATCGATTATAAAACAGGTAATCAATAACTCGTTGATCATGAACACGTCTTTAATTTATTTGACTGAATTCCTAGAAAAACATGAATCATTTTATTCACCACTAAACTTCGAAACACCTACATTTAAAATTAAGAGAAGATATCATATTTTCTTGATGTTTAGCGTAATATAATTTGTAAAGATAAGAGAAATCTATTATTGCAATGTAATACATCATGTAAAATCAAATTGCAATAACAACAAGCGAGTTACACAATCAACACAGATGTTGACAAAAGTAAAGTTCTCATGATTTTTTTGACAACATTTTACAATAAATATTATATCGAATTTTGAAATAAACGCACAAATTGAAACGTATCTAAGCATTGATATGTTTTTCGCAGTTTATTAACCAGGGATAGAAATTCGGATAAAGTATTTAATACTGTCGAATAAAACGTTTGTACCGCATGTACATTAATATTTAAATAAATGAAGTTCCAAATCATATACAAGATGGCTAAGGCGGTACGCGCACGCAAGCCTAATAAACTTGTCGGCAAGAATTGAATTGGCGGCGAGTTCATTCAAACAATGGAATAAAACAAAACAGTAAATTAATAGGTCCGCGCCGGATTAGGTACACAGACGGTGGACGGACGTAATAATAAGTTATTTTATTGCGAACTAGGCTTACATACCCGACTCTGATCGGCAACATACGCAATCTTTACAGTAGGGTCACGGACGGAAACAAGCTATACTTTTTTGGGCAGAAAAGTAGACAATTGTTTCATTACGAGTTTATTTTTTCTTTTCATAACATTTTAGATTTTAAAAATCTTAACCTGACATATTACTCATATTAAAAACTAAGGCTGAGTAAAACCAAAAAATAGGGAGAAATATTTTTTAATTATGAATTCAATAAAATATTATTAATATTAACCATGGTATTATAGAACAGTTATACGTTTGATGGAATAGGGATGGAAATGCATAGACTGTGGCTACAGAATAGTTATTAATGGAAAAATATTCAAATCTTTTTTTTTTAAAGTAAGACCAAAAATTACTTTCTTTTCTTTATAGTTCTTATTTAATTGACTTCACCAAAATTCCATCGATCTTATTAGGCGTTTTGAATATTTGTCATAAATGCTTAATTTTTTTTTAGGAAACAATTTCAAAATTATAAAATTTCCCACATATGTATAGTTTCAAGTTTAATGAATTTTTTTCATCTAAATAATAAATACGAATTTTCCTGCACGTTTATAAAGATCCCAGACAACAAAATGAGTTAGGAATAATTGGTTAAAATTTATGTTAGTGTCAACACAAAGCGGCCGGTTAGTATATTAATAAAAATGAAAACACATTTCGTTTTCATTTTCATAATGATTGCAATATAACTAACTTACGTGCTTTAACTCAATCTACTAATTATATAAAATAGTCTGTCACTAGACAAGCGATTTTATTAGTTGGAATAAATTTACTGTAATACAACAGAGCGTAATGCTAATTATTTATTATCTATTTAAGTAAAATATTAAAGATTATTAATACCTAATATTAAGCTCCTTCGTCTATTTTAGAAGAAAATGGGAAAATTTATAGACAAATATTAAAAGAAAACGAATCAAAATTAAGTATATAAATTATTTCCTTTTATATCATCTCTAACCATTTTAAGTAAAACACGGTCGTTTTAGGCATTTAAGACATTCAGGCTTTATGTTATTATGGACTTGGATTTTATACAATACTCATAGATTACAATGTGACAAAGTTCCTCGTGAGAATTTCAAATTACCGGAAGATGAATGCAAATATAAGGTACGACAAACTGACAAGACATCTCATCTACAATACGGAAGATGCTGGTACAGAAAATATATATACCATACAGTTGAGTAAAACGATATTAGTATTCTGGCCCGGATACCTCGTCCAAACATTTATTACGTCTCGTGATTGTCTATATTGGGTTATGCGAATAATAAATGAATTGGAATATCCGCTTTGCTGATTGTGGAATATTTAAAATGGAAGGAGGCGAATATCTTTGATAAGGGTTTAGCATAACTGACCCTCCAGCTTGGGCTCTGAGTTTATTTTGGCGTATCGCTTTCGTTAAGAAATTTTATGGTAATTTTATTTTACTTTAAGGTATCAAAAATTTATTCCCAATTTGGAACGGAATTATTAGCAGGTGTTAGACAAACTATATCCAGAAGTTCTGATAATTAGGGAAATAAATTCTAATTCTTATTGTTGACAAAACTCCAATAGACAAAACGATCACTATGGTTCGAGTGGAAATGGCGCCACAGGGATTCTATGCCCACTTTGTTTAAAATCACACACACACACACACACACACGCACACACATATATATGCTTTATTTCTCTACACTTTATCTTAAATTGATACTTTAAAAATCTTACTTTTGTATTATTCATAATTTACAAGTTATTATAGTTGAACGTAAGTTATTATATGTTGTGTAAATATAGATTATTTGCAACATAGACCAGACATATCGAACATCCATGTATTAAAGTAAACAAGATAAATATATTAAATAAACTAATTTAAATCTTTCACCAAAAACTTCTTTTAAAAATAACATAATCAAAGAGTTCTTTTCAACTATGCACTAAAGGTCTAGGTATAAAATTAACATCAATACCTACGTGTTTTAATTAAACAACGAATTTGGTATTGCAGCTCTAAATCTACAGCTAACGGATCAAAGAACTTGCGCACAGATTAACGGGACAGGGTGGGTTGTGTGGGTGTATTCTAAGTTAGTTTTCGCGCGTGGAGAAACTTTCGCGCGGTATAAAATTTACATCTTTGTTCATAATTATGAATAAAATCTTCAAGCGTTAGAAGTTCCGTTTAAGCCGTTTAAGCGTTAGACGCTTATGACATACGGATGGAAAGTCTTCCTTTAGGTATGGTATATAGATAGTGTTCCTTTAGGTGTAGTATATTAGACAGTAAAACTACAAAACCTATTTTGAAGGAAGATATACACTGTAGTCTAGAATGGTATGAAAATCTCTAATCGACTCCCTAACAATATGAAGAACATTTGAAAACTATGAAATTTAGAATATTTAATATACTCTTCAAGTAAACTTATAATATCATAAATAAAATTCTCCAACACATATTTTTTGATTCATTTTAAACTACTTTTTTAATTCATGTCCCGCACGATTCACAAAATAATAAATATTATTGTTTTTTGCTTTCCTTTATATTTTCACATGAATATTTTTGAGTGTTAACTATAGATATAGATGCGAGTTAATATGCTTTACCACTGTACAAATTTCATGTTCCTAGGTCTGATGGTTTCTAAGAAAAAACGGCTGTGACAGGCAGACAGACGCGTGAGTGCGTTCTTATAATTGTTCCCTTTATTTCTTACAATATATGAACATTTACAAATGAAGACGTTACATCAAGGTATATAAGAACGAAAAAACACTGAAATAAAATGTCAATAAAATAATTTTTTATTTATGACTTCTAAATGCATGGACGATATGTAGTTTTAAATATAGCAATGTGGCTGTTGCAAAGGCCTAAGAAAACATTAAAACTACCGATATTGAGTCAACGCTATCTCCAATACGATCATATATATATATATATATATATATATATATATATATATATATATATATATATATATATATATATATATACATATATAACATTTGAGAATTTAACATTAAAAACATATTAATACTAATATGTTTTTAAAGTTTTTAAAAAGAGTTTACTTTAATTTTTTTTTTGTAATATTAGATATATTAAATATAAAATATCACACATAATATGTAGGTAATTATGTGTAACGAGTAGACAAGAAGTTCATATACTGTCCCTTTAAACGAGCTGGCATTTAAAGATTTATATCGTTACTATTTAGTATTTTATTTGATCTTTATTATATAAAATTTATGACATTAATTTTTATATTGGTTTTTAGTCTCATTTATTGGTGGTAATTTAATGTAACTTCACAGAAAATTACACTCACTCAAAACTACTACGCGGGTAATTATATAATTCGGCGAGGCCCTTTGTCAAAGTGTGACGCATCATTCTTCACACTATTATAATAAACATTCATAAAAGCACGTGTTTAATAATAAACAAGTTAATCAATAAAACGCAAATAAAATAATTAAAGTACCATCGTAAATAATTTAAAAACCGTGTCGAACGATATAATAAACAACATTAAT